>JAEPBF010000328.1:0-1200000 GCA_019739055.1 Passiflora organensis | reverse complement strand
ATTTGCTTTGACCTACTAAGCCTGTTTGGTTTAGAATTTGATATTGTATTGTTGGTGGATCTAGAGCAATAAAAATCTATATATTTTTGTTGATTTTTTGAATTCCGAACCTAAACCAAGTTGTTTTGGGTGGTCAACAACTATTAAGGCCACGTTCATGGTTAAGTGGGTCTGTTTTGTTTTGTTCTGTTTTTTAAACCCAAAATATAAAGTTTGAATTCAAACATATTGTTTAAAGATTAAAAATATTATTTTAAAATTTTTGGGCCGAGAAGTTCGTTTTCAATTTTTCGAGCCTAATTTTAACTTTTAGCCCAATTTTTTTTTATAAAATATCATTTTAATTTCTGTGGACTCAAAAATAATATTTCAAGTTCGAAGATATTATTTATTGTGTATTATTTATTTATTCTGAAAAATCTATTTTAAAATTTTCAGACTGCAACTCTGATTTTCAGTAGAACGTGTGTATGCAAGCTGAGTATTATATTTTTTAAAGAAAAAAAAAACTTATAATAGAGATGTCACGATTTTGTATCATATAATAGGGGTAAACATCTTTATTATAGAGCTTCAAAGAATAACAATCATGTTATTTCTTAAAATTTTGTAAGACTTAAAAAATTATATTGAAAATGACACTACAGAAGAAAATAGAAGAAAATAGAAAGGTAAAATATTTAAGATTGAAAATAATTTTTTAAAAAATCTGCAACATCAATCCATAACCAATTTAATAATAGTTGTCTAATAATATCAAATAAAACATATGCCAATAATATTCTCTATAATAGTTACCATAAATTTTAATTCAATCATCTCAATTAAATATCTCAAATTAATCTCATCAAAATGAACTCATATTCAAGTAGTCCATATTTTAAAATATATTCATAATAACCAAGTATCAGAAAAATCAGAAAATTTATAAAGTATATGGAAAGTAAAAATTAAAAATAAATCCAAAAAGATTTATAAAAAACGTGAATATTAATAAGAAATCAATAATAATTTTGTAAAGTATGTTAAGAATAAAAAGTATGTTCGGTATGATATATGTATGTATAATCAAAATTAATAAATCTAATGAACATTACACTAGTTAACAATCCAGAAAAGCCAAGCAACCACTAACAGAAAGTAACCTGAAGTACCTACAACATAATCTAGACAACATTATCACAATTAGTGAAATCTAGGTGAGAGGATCCAAGAACAATAACAAAAAATATATCATAATCACAATCGTAATCAAATTGTAAAATTATACATCAATTATCTAAATCTTATTATATTTTAAAACACTAGAAACCAATAATGCGAAAGTAAAATTGTATTTAACCTCAAATTGTCTAACCGATCAATCAGATCTATACATCCAGTCGGTTTGCAAATTATCTCGAATATTAGTATTCTCTTGGCACAACCAGTATTCCATCTCATACTTTGAACCTGACCAATCTTACCATAAGTTCGATTGGTCTTCTATCTACTCGGACACTGGTCTTCCAGCTACTCAACTTGTTAAACCTTGATTTTTAAAGAGTAGCCAAATTACCCTTTTACCCTTGAGTAAGAAAATAACCATTTTGTCCCTTCATTGAGAGCCAAACCCAAACCCTTCGTTTATGTTTTTATGATATTATTCTTACATTAAAAGTGGTTAGGTAGCTTTGGGCACGAGTTTGACAACTTTTGCCTTAGTGGACCTGATGAGCCTCAGTATCGATGTATTTAGTCTCATTTGAGGCATAAGTGACTTTCTAGATTTTTCTAAAAGTCTATGGAGTGTGAGACCTTGAACTTTTGGAGTTTTTGACCCGATTATCAACCCTTAGGTTTGACCTGAGTCATAGTGCCGAGTCATAATGTGTAGTAATGTGTGTGAGTTGTCGTTTTGCTGTCATTATACGATGTAGTGTGCGTATCGTGTCTAAAGTGAATAGTGATCTATAGTATTGGCTTGAGCTGCTAGCATCGCCATGAAACTGTCCGTCCTTGGTCAGCTCTCATCTCTAGCATAGTCTCAGTCAACACTTGTTGTTGGTCTACCAGTGCCTGTTGTTGCAATGACATCGCCTCCAGTCGAGCTGTAATATCATCACCCATGGCAGCCTGTGAAGATGAGCCTATCTTTGGCTGACGAGTCTCCTCAAAATTTTCAGGCGGTGGCGCTATAGGTGGGGCGGCAGCACCTGCTCCAGTATACGCTAGTGTAATAAGCCTGACAAGCACTCTCTCGTTGTTGAAACTTCAAAGTAGTTGCCAAATCTTCAAAGTAACGTAAGAATGGGTGAAAGGTAATAATGGCTTCAGTATTAGGTAATACAACTCTCCCAGAGAGACCACTCCTGCCTCTAAACAAAGTCCTAAAATCAAATGTGGGAACGGGAGACAGTTGTTGGTCTTCTGCTTCCAGGACAGTATCTTCCTAGCAATAACCTTCCTTACATCAAATCTCATACCATAACTATCTTATAAAGAAGCAATAATGCCTCTTTGTTTATCTTATGATCCTGTGAAGTGAGTATGAGATTGTGCCTAGTAAAATTTCTCCCAAACTTTGCCTCCCTATTGAAATTCATCACTATCACCATATCACCTGGTGGCCCTTGCACTCCTCTCCCTATAGTTAGGATATCATAAACCAACAATAAATTAGGCTCTTCCTCCTCAACATCATCATCCTCACGATACTCTAATTCATAGTAATCACTAACAACATTAGCAGTAATTGACATAGATTTTTTTCTAACCATTACAATTGGCACAAAATTCATAAATCAATTCACAATAGGAATATGAAGGATTACGAATAGCAAAAGTTTCCAAGCCCAACTTACTATATAGTTGCTTATACATCGGCGGCTGGTTAACAGAACCCCGAGGAAACCTGGCACTGTAATTGAATACATATGACTTATCTTGCTAAAACTGCTGAACCTTCAACGCCTCGTAGCAGTTTTTTGGGATCATTGTGATGTCATGCATCTATTTGGTTGATGGGTCTGAGTTGGATAAACAAAATTTATTCATTCTATTGTTTTCCACAGTTGACTTCATATATGCAATGCGAGGGGATAAGCAGTGTGGCGATATGGTGATGTATCAAGTTCCTATCCAGATATCTTAGGCCATGCGGTAAGTTGTAAAGTATAAGCTGTTAATTGCTTCCTCCATTAACAGTCTCCATTGATGGCCCTACTCCTAATAGTTGTTTTCCTAAAAGATTTTTAAAAATAAATATCTTTGTTGGACGTAGAATTAATTTCTTAATAGAGCATGTTTTTAATCATACTGTGGAAATTTATTGATATGTTGTGAAATTCTGTCCTTTTCATCTTTTGATGAGGATGGAGTTATGATTCCCCAAGTCTCAATATCTAAACGTTGTCCATAATGCATATTTGCTTTGACCTACTAAGCCTGTTTGGTTTAGAATTTGATATTGTATTGTTGGTGGATCTAGAGCAATAAAAATCTATATATTTTTGTTGATTTTTTGAATTCCGAACCTAAACCAAGTTGTTTTGGGTGGTCAACAACTATTAAGGCCACGTTCATGGTTAAGTGGGTCTGTTTTGTTTTGTTCTGTTTTTTAAACCCAAAATATAAAGTTTGAATTCAAACATATTGTTTAAAGATTAAAAATATTATTTTAAAATTTTTGGGCCGAGAAGTTCGTTTTCAATTTTTCGAGCCTAATTTTAACTTTTAGCCCAATTTTTTTTTATAAAATATCATTTTAATTTCTGTGGACTCAAAAATAATATTTCAAGTTCGAAGATATTATTTATTGTGTATTATTTATTTATTCTGAAAAATCTATTTTAAAATTTTCAGACTGCAACTCTGATTTTCAGTAGAACGTGTGTATGCAAGCTGAGTATTATATTTTTTAAAGAAAAAAAAAACTTATAATAGAGATGTCACGATTTTGTATCATATAATAGGGGTAAACATCTTTATTATAGAGCTTCAAAGAATAACAATCATGTTATTTCTTAAAATTTTGTAAGACTTAAAAAATTATATTGAAAATGACACTACAGAAGAAAATAGAAGAAAATAGAAAGGTAAAATATTTAAGATTGAAAATAATTTTTTAAAAAATCTGCAACATCAATCCATAACCAATTTAATAATAGTTGTCTAATAATATCAAATAAAACATATGCCAATAATATTCTCTATAATAGTTACCATAAATTTTAATTCAATCATCTCAATTAAATATCTCAAATTAATCTCATCAAAATGAACTCATATTCAAGTAGTCCATATTTTAAAATATATTCATAATAACCAAGTATCAGAAAAATCAGAAAATTTATAAAGTATATGGAAAGTAAAAATTAAAAATAAATCCAAAAAGATTTATAAAAAACGTGAATATTAATAAGAAATCAATAATAATTTTGTAAAGTATGTTAAGAATAAAAAGTATGTTCGGTATGATATATGTATGTATAATCAAAATTAATAAATCTAATGAACATTACACTAGTTAACAATCCAGAAAAGCCAAGCAACCACTAACAGAAAGTAACCTGAAGTACCTACAACATAATCTAGACAACATTATCACAATTAGTGAAATCTAGGTGAGAGGATCCAAGAACAATAACAAAAAATATATCATAATCACAATCGTAATCAAATTGTAAAATTATACATCAATTATCTAAATCTTATTATATTTTAAAACACTAGAAACCAATAATGCGAAAGTAAAATTGTATTTAACCTCAAATTGTCTAACCGATCAATCAGATCTATACATCCAGTCGGTTTGCAAATTATCTCGAATATTAGTATTCTCTTGGCACAACCAGTATTCCATCTCATACTTTGAACCTGACCAATCTTACCATAAGTTCGATTGGTCTTCTATCTACTCGGACACTGGTCTTCCAGCTACTCAACTTGTTAAACCTTGATTTTTAAAGAGTAGCCAAATTACCCTTTTACCCTTGAGTAAGAAAATAACCATTTTGTCCCTTCATTGAGAGCCAAACCCAAACCCTTCGTTTATGTTTTTATGATATTATTCTTACATTAAAAGTGGTTAGGTAGCTTTGGGCACGAGTTTGACAACTTTTGCCTTAGTGGACCTGATGAGCCTCAGTATCGATGTATTTAGTCTCATTTGAGGCATAAGTGACTTTCTAGATTTTTCTAAAGTCTATGGAGTGTGAGACCTTGAACTTTTGGAGTTTTTGACCCGATTATCAACCCTTAGGTTTGACCTGAGTCATAGTGCCGAGTCATAATGTGTAGTAATGTGTGTGAGTTGTCGTTTTGCTGTCATTATACGATGTAGTGTGCGTATCGTGTCTAAAGTGAATAGTGATCTATAGTATTGGCTTGAGCTGCTAGCATCGCCATGAAACTGTCCGTCCTTGGTCAGCTCTCATCTCTAGCATAGTCTCAGTCAACACTTGTTGTTGGTCTACCAGTGCCTGTTGTTGCAATGACATCGCCTCCAGTCGAGCTGTAATATCATCACCCATGGCAGCCTGTGAAGATGAGCCTATCTTTGGCTGACGAGTCTCCTCAAAATTTTCAGGCGGTGGCGCTATAGGTGGGGCGGCAGCACCTGCTCCAGTATACGCTAGTGTAATAAGCCTGACAAGCACTCTCTCGTTGTTGAAACTTCAAAGTAGTTGCCAAATCTTCAAAGTAACGTAAGAATGGGTGAAAGGTAATAATGGCTTCAGTATTAGGTAATACAACTCTCCCAGAGAGACCACTCCTGCCTCTAAACAAAGTCCTAAAATCAAATGTGGGAACGGGAGACAGTTGTTGGTCTTCTGCTTCCAGGACAGTATCTTCCTAGCAATAACCTTCCTTACATCAAATCTCATACCATAACTATCTTATAAAGAAGCAATAATGCCTCTTTGTTTATCTTATGATCCTGTGAAGTGAGTATGAGATTGTGCCTAGTAAAATTTCTCCCAAACTTTGCCTCCCTATTGAAATTCATCACTATCACCATATCACCTGGTGGCCCTTGCACTCCTCTCCCTATAGTTAGGATATCATAAACCAACAATAAATTAGGCTCTTCCTCCTCAACATCATCATCCTCACGATACTCTAATTCATAGTAATCACTAACAACATTAGCAGTAATTGACATAGATTTTTTTCTAACCATTACAATTGGCACAAAATTCATAAATCAATTCACAATAGGAATATGAAGGATTACGAATAGCAAAAGTTTCCAAGCCCAACTTACTATATAGTTGCTTATACATCGGCGGCTGGTTAACAGAACCCCGAGGAAACCTGGCACTGTAATTGAATACATATGACTTATCTTGCTAAAACTGCTGAACCTTCAACGCCTCGTAGCAGTTTTTTGGGATCATTGTGATGTCATGCATCTATTTGGTTGATGGGTCTGAGTTGGATAAACAAAATTTATTCATTCTATTGTTTTCCACAGTTGACTTCATATATGCAATGCGAGGGGATAAGCAGTGTGGCGATATGGTGATGTATCAAGTTCCTATCCAGATATCTTAGGCCATGCGGTAAGTTGTAAAGTATAAGCTGTTAATTGCTTCCTCCATTAACAGTCTCCATTGATGGCCCTACTCCTAATAGTTGTTTTCCTAAAAGATTTTTAAAAATAAATATCTTTGTTGGACGTAGAATTAATTTCTTAATAGAGCATGTTTTTAATCATACTGTGGAAATTTATTGATATGTTGTGAAATTCTGTCCTTTTCATCTTTTGATGAGGATGGAGTTATGATTCCCCAAGTCTCAATATCTAAACGTTGTCCATAATGCATATTTGCTTTGACCTACTAAGCCTGTTTGGTTTAGAATTTGATATTGTATTGTTGGTGGATCTAGAGCAATAAAAATCTATATATTTTTGTTGATTTTTTGAATTCCGAACCTAAACCAAGTTGTTTTGGGTGGTCAACAACTATTAAGGCCACGTTCATGGTTAAGTGGGTCTGTTTTGTTTTGTTCTGTTTTTTAAACCCAAAATATAAAGTTTGAATTCAAACATATTGTTTAAAGATTAAAAATATTATTTTAAAATTTTTGGGCCGAGAAGTTCGTTTTCAATTTTTCGAGCCTAATTTTAACTTTTAGCCCAATTTTTTTTTATAAAATATCATTTTAATTTCTGTGGACTCAAAAATAATATTTCAAGTTCGAAGATATTATTTATTGTGTATTATTTATTTATTCTGAAAAATCTATTTTAAAATTTTCAGACTGCAACTCTGATTTTCAGTAGAACGTGTGTATGCAAGCTGAGTATTATATTTTTTAAAGAAAAAAAAAACTTATAATAGAGATGTCACGATTTTGTATCATATAATAGGGGTAAACATCTTTATTATAGAGCTTCAAAGAATAACAATCATGTTATTTCTTAAAATTTTGTAAGACTTAAAAAATTATATTGAAAATGACACTACAGAAGAAAATAGAAGAAAATAGAAAGGTAAAATATTTAAGATTGAAAATAATTTTTTAAAAAATCTGCAACATCAATCCATAACCAATTTAATAATAGTTGTCTAATAATATCAAATAAAACATATGCCAATAATATTCTCTATAATAGTTACCATAAATTTTAATTCAATCATCTCAATTAAATATCTCAAATTAATCTCATCAAAATGAACTCATATTC
Source organism: Passiflora organensis (assembly GCA_019739055.1). Taxonomy (NCBI): domain Eukaryota; kingdom Viridiplantae; phylum Streptophyta; class Magnoliopsida; order Malpighiales; family Passifloraceae; genus Passiflora; species Passiflora organensis. The sequence goes on along the minus strand of JAEPBF010000328.1, from coordinate 1,192,325 downwards.
AAGTAGTCCATATTTTAAAATATATTCATAATAACCAAGTATCAGAAAAATCAGAAAATTTATAAAGTATATGGAAAGTAAAAATTAAAAATAAATCCAAAAAGATTTATAAAAAACGTGAATATTAATAAGAAATCAATAATAATTTTGTAAAGTATGTTAAGAATAAAAAGTATGTTCGGTATGATATATGTATGTATAATCAAAATTAATAAATCTAATGAACATTACACTAGTTAACAATCCAGAAAAGCCAAGCAACCACTAACAGAAAGTAACCTGAAGTACCTACAACATAATCTAGACAACATTATCACAATTAGTGAAATCTAGGTGAGAGGATCCAAGAACAATAACAAAAAATATATCATAATCACAATCGTAATCAAATTGTAAAATTATACATCAATTATCTAAATCTTATTATATTTTAAAACACTAGAAACCAATAATGCGAAAGTAAAATTGTATTTAACCTCAAATTGTCTAACCGATCAATCAGATCTATACATCCAGTCGGTTTGCAAATTATCTCGAATATTAGTATTCTCTTGGCACAACCAGTATTCCATCTCATACTTTGAACCTGACCAATCTTACCATAAGTTCGATTGGTCTTCTATCTACTCGGACACTGGTCTTCCAGCTACTCAACTTGTTAAACCTTGATTTTTAAAGAGTAGCCAAATTACCCTTTTACCCTTGAGTAAGAAAATAACCATTTTGTCCCTTCATTGAGAGCCAAACCCAAACCCTTCGTTTATGTTTTTATGATATTATTCTTACATTAAAAGTGGTTAGGTAGCTTTGGGCACGAGTTTGACAACTTTTGCCTTAGTGGACCTGATGAGCCTCAGTATCGATGTATTTAGTCTCATTTGAGGCATAAGTGACTTTCTAGATTTTTCTAAAGTCTATGGAGTGTGAGACCTTGAACTTTTGGAGTTTTTGACCCGATTATCAACCCTTAGGTTTGACCTGAGTCATAGTGCCGAGTCATAATGTGTAGTAATGTGTGTGAGTTGTCGTTTTGCTGTCATTATACGATGTAGTGTGCGTATCGTGTCTAAAGTGAATAGTGATCTATAGTATTGGCTTGAGCTGCTAGCATCGCCATGAAACTGTCCGTCCTTGGTCAGCTCTCATCTCTAGCATAGTCTCAGTCAACACTTGTTGTTGGTCTACCAGTGCCTGTTGTTGCAATGACATCGCCTCCAGTCGAGCTGTAATATCATCACCCATGGCAGCCTGTGAAGATGAGCCTATCTTTGGCTGACGAGTCTCCTCAAAATTTTCAGGCGGTGGCGCTATAGGTGGGGCGGCAGCACCTGCTCCAGTATACGCTAGTGTAATAAGCCTGACAAGCACTCTCTCGTTGTTGAAACTTCAAAGTAGTTGCCAAATCTTCAAAGTAACGTAAGAATGGGTGAAAGGTAATAATGGCTTCAGTATTAGGTAATACAACTCTCCCAGAGAGACCACTCCTGCCTCTAAACAAAGTCCTAAAATCAAATGTGGGAACGGGAGACAGTTGTTGGTCTTCTGCTTCCAGGACAGTATCTTCCTAGCAATAACCTTCCTTACATCAAATCTCATACCATAACTATCTTATAAAGAAGCAATAATGCCTCTTTGTTTATCTTATGATCCTGTGAAGTGAGTATGAGATTGTGCCTAGTAAAATTTCTCCCAAACTTTGCCTCCCTATTGAAATTCATCACTATCACCATATCACCTGGTGGCCCTTGCACTCCTCTCCCTATAGTTAGGATATCATAAACCAACAATAAATTAGGCTCTTCCTCCTCAACATCATCATCCTCACGATACTCTAATTCATAGTAATCACTAACAACATTAGCAGTAATTGACATAGATTTTTTTCTAACCTATTACAATTGGCACAAAATTCATAAATCAATTCACAATAGGAATATGAAGGATTACGAATAGCAAAAGTTTCCAAGCCCAACTTACTATATAGTTGCTTATACATCGGCGGCTGGTTAACAGAACCCCGAGGAAACCTGGCACTGTAATTGAATACATATGACTTATCTTGCTAAAACTGCTGAACCTTCAACGCCTCGTAGCAGTTTTTTGGGATCATTGTGATGTCATGCATCTATTTGGTTGATGGGTCTGAGTTGGATAAACAAAATTTATTCATTCTATTGTTTTCCACAGTTGACTTCATATATGCAATGCGAGGGGATAAGCAGTGTGGCGATATGGTGATGTATCAAGTTCCTATCCAGATATCTTAGGCCATGCGGTAAGTTGTAAAGTATAAGCTGTTAATTGCTTCCTCCATTAACAGTCTCCATTGATGGCCCTACTCCTAATAGTTGTTTTCCTAAAAGATTTTTAAAAATAAATATCTTTGTTGGACGTAGAATTAATTTCTTAATAGAGCATGTTTTTAATCATACTGTGGAAATTTATTGATATGTTGTGAAATTCTGTCCTTTTCATCTTTTGATGAGGATGGAGTTATGATTCCCCAAGTCTCAATATCTAAACGTTGTCCATAATGCATATTTGCTTTGACCTACTAAGCCTGTTTGGTTTAGAATTTGATATTGTATTGTTGGTGGATCTAGAGCAATAAAAATCTATATATTTTTGTTGATTTTTTGAATTCCGAACCTAAACCAAGTTGTTTTGGGTGGTCAACAACTATTAAGGCCACGTTCATGGTTAAGTGGGTCTGTTTTGTTTTGTTCTGTTTTTTAAACCCAAAATATAAAGTTTGAATTCAAACATATTGTTTAAAGATTAAAAATATTATTTTAAAATTTTTGGGCCGAGAAGTTCGTTTTCAATTTTTCGAGCCTAATTTTAACTTTTAGCCCAATTTTTTTTTATAAAATATCATTTTAATTTCTGTGGACTCAAAAATAATATTTCAAGTTCGAAGATATTATTTATTGTGTATTATTTATTTATTCTGAAAAATCTATTTTAAAATTTTCAGACTGCAACTCTGATTTTCAGTAGAACGTGTGTATGCAAGCTGAGTATTATATTTTTTAAAGAAAAAAAAAACTTATAATAGAGATGTCACGATTTTGTATCATATAATAGGGGTAAACATCTTTATTATAGAGCTTCAAAGAATAACAATCATGTTATTTCTTAAAATTTTGTAAGACTTAAAAAATTATATTGAAAATGACACTACAGAAGAAAATAGAAGAAAATAGAAAGGTAAAATATTTAAGATTGAAAATAATTTTTTAAAAAATCTGCAACATCAATCCATAACCAATTTAATAATAGTTGTCTAATAATATCAAATAAAACATATGCCAATAATATTCTCTATAATAGTTACCATAAATTTTAATTCAATCATCTCAATTAAATATCTCAAATTAATCTCATCAAAATGAACTCATATTCAAGTAGTCCATATTTTAAAATATATTCATAATAACCAAGTATCAGAAAAATCAGAAAATTTATAAAGTATATGGAAAGTAAAAATTAAAAATAAATCCAAAAAGATTTATAAAAAACGTGAATATTAATAAGAAATCAATAATAATTTTGTAAAGTATGTTAAGAATAAAAAGTATGTTCGGTATGATATATGTATGTATAATCAAAATTAATAAATCTAATGAACATTACACTAGTTAACAATCCAGAAAAGCCAAGCAACCACTAACAGAAAGTAACCTGAAGTACCTACAACATAATCTAGACAACATTATCACAATTAGTGAAATCTAGGTGAGAGGATCCAAGAACAATAACAAAAAATATATCATAATCACAATCGTAATCAAATTGTAAAATTATACATCAATTATCTAAATCTTATTATATTTTAAAACACTAGAAACCAATAATGCGAAAGTAAAATTGTATTTAACCTCAAATTGTCTAACCGATCAATCAGATCTATACATCCAGTCGGTTTGCAAATTATCTCGAATATTAGTATTCTCTTGGCACAACCAGTATTCCATCTCATACTTTGAACCTGACCAATCTTACCATAAGTTCGATTGGTCTTCTATCTACTCGGACACTGGTCTTCCAGCTACTCAACTTGTTAAACCTTGATTTTTAAAGAGTAGCCAAATTACCCTTTTACCCTTGAGTAAGAAAATAACCATTTTGTCCCTTCATTGAGAGCCAAACCCAAACCCTTCGTTTATGTTTTTATGATATTATTCTTACATTAAAAGTGGTTAGGTAGCTTTGGGCACGAGTTTGACAACTTTTGCCTTAGTGGACCTGATGAGCCTCAGTATCGATGTATTTAGTCTCATTTGAGGCATAAGTGACTTTCTAGATTTTTCTAAAGTCTATGGAGTGTGAGACCTTGAACTTTTGGAGTTTTTGACCCGATTATCAACCCTTAGGTTTGACCTGAGTCATAGTGCCGAGTCATAATGTGTAGTAATGTGTGTGAGTTGTCGTTTTGCTGTCATTATACGATGTAGTGTGCGTATCGTGTCTAAAGTGAATAGTGATCTATAGTATTGGCTTGAGCTGCTAGCATCGCCATGAAACTGTCCGTCCTTGGTCAGCTCTCATCTCTAGCATAGTCTCAGTCAACACTTGTTGTTGGTCTACCAGTGCCTGTTGTTGCAATGACATCGCCTCCAGTCGAGCTGTAATATCATCACCCATGGCAGCCTGTGAAGATGAGCCTATCTTTGGCTGACGAGTCTCCTCAAAATTTTCAGGCGGTGGCGCTATAGGTGGGGCGGCAGCACCTGCTCCAGTATACGCTAGTGTAATAAGCCTGACAAGCACTCTCTCGTTGTTGAAACTTCAAAGTAGTTGCCAAATCTTCAAAGTAACGTAAGAATGGGTGAAAGGTAATAATGGCTTCAGTATTAGGTAATACAACTCTCCCAGAGAGACCACTCCTGCCTCTAAACAAAGTCCTAAAATCAAATGTGGGAACGGGAGACAGTTGTTGGTCTTCTGCTTCCAGGACAGTATCTTCCTAGCAATAACCTTCCTTACATCAAATCTCATACCATAACTATCTTATAAAGAAGCAATAATGCCTCTTTGTTTATCTTATGATCCTGTGAAGTGAGTATGAGATTGTGCCTAGTAAAATTTCTCCCAAACTTTGCCTCCCTATTGAAATTCATCACTATCACCATATCACCTGGTGGCCCTTGCACTCCTCTCCCTATAGTTAGGATATCATAAACCAACAATAAATTAGGCTCTTCCTCCTCAACATCATCATCCTCACGATACTCTAATTCATAGTAATCACTAACAACATTAGCAGTAATTGACATAGATTTTTTTCTAACCATTACAATTGGCACAAAATTCATAAATCAATTCACAATAGGAATATGAAGGATTACGAATAGCAAAAGTTTCCAAGCCCAACTTACTATATAGTTGCTTATACATCGGCGGCTGGTTAACAGAACCCCGAGGAAACCTGGCACTGTAATTGAATACATATGACTTATCTTGCTAAAACTGCTGAACCTTCAACGCCTCGTAGCATTTCTCAGCTACTGTTGACATGAATCTAAAGCTGTCATACTCCGAAGCTGCTCTAGAGGAAGCTCATGGAACCTCGGGTTTGCTTGGATGGCCATCGAGGAGTTGATGGGTCTTGTGCTGCTTCTTTTGTTCTGTCCATACTTTGCAAGAAGGGAGAAGGAGAGGGAATGATAAATGAATTCTGGGTAAGTGTTAAAGGAAGATGAGGTTGTTTGGTGGCTTGACTTAAGCTGAAAGAAGGAAGAGGATGTTAGGGACTTTTTAGATGGAAGAGAGAGAAGATTGAAGGCGGAGGAAGTACATGTAGAGAGAGGGGTTGAAGTGGGAAGAAAGAAGGGGAGAAAACCCTCATTTATTGGGTTTTTGGGACACCGACCGGCCGGTGTTGATGGACCGACTAGTCGGTACAAGCTCGCAAACAGTCAATCTTATAGTCTTTGGGACATCGATCGGTTGGTTGATGTTCATAATCAGTCAACATTCTGGCTTTCACGACACTGACCGGCCAGTGTTGATGGACCGACCGGTCGATTTAAACTCGCACTTTGCACCTAAGGGCACTGATCGATCGGTGTTGATGGTCCAACCGGTTGCTTGATCTTCGATTGGTTTGCCTTGGCAGATCGACTGATCGGTGATGATGAACCAACTGGTCGGTGGTCCAAGTTTAGCTTTCAAAATCCAAGTGACGATCGATGCCCTTCATCCTCTAAGTTAACCTTTACCTACACACATAACAATCAAATTAGTAAAAAATAACTCTCTTTCTTCTCTCCTCTCATAATTTTTTTCTTTTTCTTTTTTCTTTTTATGATAGGTTGCCCCCCATTAAGTGCCTTAGTAAGGCCATAGCATGAACTTACATGTTTAATCTCTAGATTCTAAAATAATGGTAGAGGTTGGAGAAACCTCCCCACCATAATATGACTTTAGTATTTTTCCATTTACCTTAAAAATATTTCCAGACTTGGGGTTTTATACTTCTACTGAGTCATAGGAGTATATAGCTACTACTGTAATGGACTAGACTACCTTGATTTCATCTTTCTGGAAAGAGTCTCAATTTGGAATTGAATAGTAGGACCTGCATACTAGGCTTGAATTCCTGGCCTTTAATATGCTTTTCATGCTATATTTTTATCTTTTCCTTATAAAATCTGGCATTCTCATATGATTGCTGGCCCAATTTATCCAACTCATGCAATTGTAACATTTGCTTTTCACTAGATGCTAACAAGTCATAGTTCATCTTCTTGACTGCCTGGTAAGTCTTGTGCTCCAGCTCTACAGGCAAATGATAGGCCTTACCAAATACCAACTAGAAAGGTGTCATTCACATTGGCACCTTATAAGCTGTCCTGTATGCCCCATAATGCATTTGTTTATTTACTAGACCAATCCTTTCTTGTTGGGCTAACAGTCTTTTATAGAATTCTTTTAATCTCTTTGTTGGAGACCTTTTCTTGCCCATTGGTCAGGGGATGATAAGGAAGAGCCACTTTATGCCTGATCCCATACTATTTCTACAGGATTATAAATTGAGTTTATAGAAATGACTCCCCTCATCACTGGTAATGGCCGGTGGAGCCCTTAACCAAGTAAAAATATTCTTTTTTAGGAATCTCAGAACCACATTGGCATTATTGGTTTTATAAGCTTTAGCTTCAATCCACTTGGACATATACTCGACTACTAGCAATATTTATTTCTTTCTATATGAACAAGGCCATAAAATCAATTCCTCACACATCAAACAATTCCACTTCAAGCATATAGTTCAAAGGCATTTTATTCCTCCTCCCACTATTCCAAGTCCTCTGACATCTATCACAATGCAAAACAAAGTTGTGTGCATTCTGAAAAATAGATGACCAATGAAAACCAGAATAAAGTACCTTAGCTGTAGTTTTATTAGAACCATAATCCCCTCCATATGGGGAAGAGTGACACTGCTTCAGAATATCTTCAAACAAGCCCAAAGACACGTAGGACCTATCTGAATTCCACCAGGCTTACTCACTAAGTTTTCGGCTTTTAGCATGTTCATTCTACATGTTTAATAACAGTTGGAGCATGATATTGGACTATCATTCTGGTATCATACAGAGTGAGTAAAAACATCAGCGGAAGTCTTTAAATTAAATCACTAGATTCATAAAACACAGGTCCCGTAAGGATCCAAATAACAAGCAAGAATTCCTCCAATATAGTCGAAAATAACAAGCAAAGGAGGAATCTTAAAATAAACCAGAAAGTAGTCCAATTTTTTTTTTTATTCAAGTTATATGCGAAAGTAATCAAGGAACATGTATGAAAAAGTGATGCGATATCACCCCGCCGTATAGCCTTGATTTCACACACTAGTACCACAAGCAGTGAATGTACCTAAGCCTGAAAAATATGGTGAAAACAATGGAATGAGAATACAAGAATCTCAGTAGGGTCACAACATCATAAGATCTGCAGAAACCATAAACACAAATCTCCCGAACAACATCTGATCATTCCTACGCAACTAAAGCGATTCATGCAATTCAAAGATTCAATCAAAAAGGGTAGGGCTGAATCTAAGGCTTAGGGGGACTACCCAAAATGGACACCGGAAAAGGATCCTAACACACAAACACGTACATGCACACACAGGCAAGTACAAAGCACAAAACCACAACAGAGTATTCTCAATTCTGTCAGATCACATTCAGCATTTTTAATACACATCACACATGCAAGCTAGGCACTCCTAACCTACCTTAAGGGATTTAGTATAGCCTTGAAATTCCTCAATTCAATCCGCAACTCAAGCATGCATTATTTAATATGAATGCGCATACACTTTCATAATCATAGGTACCGAAATCAATTAAGCAAACAACGAGGTCTCTGGAGAAACCGATGAGGCATAGATCCTACCTCTCTTGTCTGTGAAGAAGAAGCTATTCCCTTATCTTTATTCAATAATTCTGCACTACCTATAGAATCACAAGGCAAAGCCAAAACCAAACTAAGTATGCATATCCAATATCCAATTAAATTTCCCTATTTCCTTACCAATTCCACTCACCAAACCTATCAGAAACCAGTGATCAGATGCCATAGGTACCTCCCCCTTGAATGTGTGATGTGATAGACAAGAACTTAACAAGAATCAACCTGAATTACCATCCTTAATTATTATACAATTTTCGGAACTAAAAATAGGGCAATAGGGCAAGTTGCGATTTCATGTTAACAAGTTGTAGGAGTTGCGATCTCATGTTAATAAGGTACAAGGCCGATTCTTTCAACGATGTCATATGGACCAATCGTTGATGTTTGATCTTTATTTGTTGACATACGAGGCATAAAGCAACGAACTCAACAATGTGGCATTTCATGTTTGGCCACCAATACTGCTCTTTCAAATCTCGGTACATCTTAGTGCTTCCAGGATGGATAACGAACTTCGAACTATGCGCCTCCGATAGAATAAGGTTACAAATATCAATATCTTGTGGAACATATACCCAGTTTTTGAAGACAAGCACTTTGTTATCTCGTATTCTGAAATCACGAACTATGACATCAACACCATCAGAAAGTTCCTTCCGAATTTCAATTAGTTTTGAATCCTCTAATTGCTGATTCTGGATTTCCTCAATCAAGGTAGGTGTGACTTCGATTCGTGCCAACAATGAACCAGAATAATTAGTGCCAAGATGCACTTGATTAGTCCTCAAATTGAGCAACATGGCATGTAATGGGCGCGAATATAGGCCTAAACAAATGGGGAAGGAGGATAAAAATTTTGGCTTAAGGCATCAGCAACAACATTTTCCTTTCCAGGATGATATTTGATGATCAAATTGTAGTCTTTGATCAGCTCTACCCATCTTCATTGTCTCATATTGAATTCATTTTTGCGTGAGTAGGTACTCCAAGCTTTTGTGATCAGTGAAGATTCTGCATGTCTCGCCGTATAAGTAATGTCGCCACATTTTCAACGCAAACACCATGGCTGTAAGCTCCAAATCATGTGTAGGATAGTTTCTTTCATGCGGTCGTAACTGTCGGGAAGCATATGCAACGACTTTCCCGTCTTGCATCAATATGCATCCAAGTCCGGATTTCGACGCATCGCTGTAAACCACATACTCCTTTCCGCAAATAGGTAAAGTAAGGACAGGTGTGGACACTAACTGATTTTTCAGTTCTTTGAAACTTTGCTGGCATTTCTCATTCCACAAGAATGGCTCACCCTTGCGCGTCAGTTTTGTCAATGTTCCGGCAAACGATGAAAAATTTTCCACAAAGTGACAGTAATAACCTGCTATGTCAAGGAAACTATGAATTTCGAACACATACCATGGGGGTTCCCAAGCAACTACGGCTTCAATCTTCTTTGGATCAACTGTCACACCTTGGGCGGAAACAATATGGCCAAGGAAGCCAACTTCGCGTAACCAGAATTCGCATTTGGAGTATTTTACGAACAACCGTCGATCCTTTAAAACTTTCAGCACAATCCGCAAGTGCTTAGCATGCTCTTCTTTCGATTTTGAAAAAAATCAGAATGTCGTGTATGAGGACTATCGCCACATCAGGACTAGCCTTGGCATCAGTTAGGGTGAAGAGCCTGGTTGGTCTTGGTTGCTCCTCACTTATGGATCCGTTGGGTGGTCGTCCTGGTGCGTTTGTTGGTGGTCTGGTGGGGTTTTCATTCCCACCTCAGCCTGCATTTGGTATACCTGTGATTCGCCTTGGATCCGAGCATTCCCTCTGAATATGTCCCATCTCGCCACAGTTGTAACATCGACGTTGCTAAGAATTCCGTATAAAATCTTTTGTCCAATTCGTACCGAAATTCTTCCCATGTTGGCAAACGATCGCCGAATCGCAAGCTAACAGATGTCCACCCTGCGAGGGCTTCTCCCTCGAGTAGGAAAGTGGCGATGGAAAATTTGTCATCATCCGAGGTACGTAAGAACAAGGATACTTGGCATAAGGTGTCAATCCACTCACGAGCGGCAGCAGCTCCGACTGAACCGTTGAAATCTTTACATCCAATTGTAGAGCTTCCTTCAACAATTTTGTAATCACGACGGGAAGTCTCTCGGCTTCCTTAGGATGTGCCGGCTGTACAGGTTCAAGTGAAGGAATAGGTTCTTTCACTGGCCTAGGTGCAGGAGCATTCTGAAATTGCACCTCCATACGCTGCTGATTTGCAGCAATTCCTTGTAATACGTTTAATATTTGTGCCATCATAGGATCGATGACTGGTGCAGCTGGTGGCTCAGGTTGATTTTCGGGCTCAGCTTTCCCTTCCTGCTCAATTTGTGCATTCGGCTCCTCTTGCTTAACAGTTGTTGTTCGGCCTGAATCCCATTCCTACCCCGTCGATCCGTCGTAGCGTTCAACCTTACAATACTATTTAAGCATGCGATTGTTACTTACATATAACTAAATACGATACTAGGAAAAAGAAGTGGTACCTGGTGGAGAGACGTGCACTGAACGATACGCCTATGCTGGAAAGCAACATACAAATTCTCGGAAATCACATGCACACATGCAAAGGTATTCTCGACAATTACATCAACACTCATATATACTCTCGGAAATCATCATCAAACATCAAGCAAGCATGGATTCACACAACATTCGTATTCGGCAATACACACCAGCAATCACATACATATACATTCAGCAATACAGGAGTCAAATAGGGACACTCGGCAGCATGCATAAATCAACACACACATTCTCAGCAATGATAAGAAACACAACAAACACTCACCGAAACATATCATGGCATACCAGGCATTAGATTATATACGAACAAACATCATATCAGATTATCATTCTCATCATTTAAATCTTACAAATCAATCCCATTTTAGCTTTAGTTCACTTTCGGTATTAGCCCATAAGTGAGTGAGTGAGTGTGTGCGCATATCCTTACCTGTAAACACCAAAATCAACAAATAAGTTAGCATATAACAAATTATTTTCCCTAAACCATGCTCCGCTACCAAACCTGTAACGACCTCAATTCCTACCTATTAATATTTTCTCCGATTAAGGTCATTACCGCCGTGAAACCCAAACAAGCCTTAAGACACCTAGGACCTATCTGAATCCTACCAGGCTTACTCACTAAGTTTTCAACTTTTAGCATGTTCATTCTACATGTTTAATAACAGTTGGAGCATGATATTGGACAATCATTCTGGTATCATACGGAGTGAGTAAAAACATCAGTAGAAGTCTTTAAATTAAATCACTGGATTCATAACACACAAGTCATTGAACATCAATTCTGTCAGATCACATTCAACATGTTCAATACACATCACACATACAAGCTAGGCACTCCTAACCTACCTTAAGGGATTTGGTATAGCCTAGAAATTCCTAAATTCAATCTGCAACTCAAGCATGCATTATTTAACATGAATGCGTATACAGTTTCACAATCATAGGTACCGAAATCAACAAAGCAAACAACGAGGTCTCTGGAGAAACCGATGAGGCATAGATCCTACCTCTCTTGTCTCTGAACAAGAAACTATTCCCTTATCTTTATTCAATAATTCTGCACTATCTATAGCATCACAAGGCAAAGCCAAAACCAAACTAAGTATGCATATCCGATATCCAATTAAATACCCTATTTCCTTACCAATTCCACTCACCAAACCTATCAGAAACCAGTGATCAGATGCCATAGGTACCTCCCCCTTGGATGTGTGATGTGATATCAAAGAACTTAACAAGAATCAACCTGAATTACCATCCCTAATTATCATACAATTTTCGGAACTTAACAATAAAAAACTTATGGTTAGAAAGAGGATGAAGGGAGCTTTCCAACAAGCTATTATTTACACGAACGCAACAAATGATGAAAGAGTTATGCTACATTGAAGTTCAAGAAAATTTTGACAGTTCTGCAGAGTTTTGACTTATCTTACGAGAAAAAAATACTAACCTCCTAAAAAAAAACAAAAATGGTTGGAAAGAGGATGAAGAGAGCTTTCCTAAAAGCTATTATTTGCAGGAATCCGACAAATGATGAGAGAGTTGTGATGGTTTAAAGTTTCAGCGAATTTTGGCAGATATAGGGAGGTGTAAGGGTTTTAGGCTATACGAGTTTTGTGTGTTTTCTATGAATGATTTTTGTGGTGTTGGATTCCTATTTATAATGAATGGGTATTGAATTAAGATTAGTACTTTAAAGGCGTTATTAAAGGAAGATAACTACCAGATTTAAATTATGTAACTATCCCTTTTTAATTTTAGGGATTTTAATTTCTAAGGTGATTATCAACAAATTAAGAACCAAATTAAAGGGAATTAATACCAGAAATAATTACCAAACGTTCCTTACCAATTTCGGCCATTACACATCCTTTTCTTCAAGGAAAAAATGGTCTTTTCACCTGTACTGGCTTCTAGACTTCTAGGACTCAAAATTCGGGGTCTCACATCCTCCCCTCCTTATAAGAATTTCGTCCTCAAAATTTTAGCACAAGTACCTAAACAAACAAGTAAAGAAATTTTGTACGCATAGATTCCTCAGTCTCCCAAGACTGTTCCTCAATTTGGCTATTATGCCAAACAACTCGTACCATAGGCACCAATCTTCACTTACCACAAAAGCCTGAAGTACCTCCTTACACAAAAAGAATTGAATATGAGACAACGAAGATGGGTGGAACTGATTAAAGACTACGACTTGATCATCAAATATCATCCTGGAAAGGTGAATATTATTGTTGATGCCTTGGGCCGAAAGTTTCATCCTCCTTGCCCATCGGTTTTGGCTTACGTGAGCACCTATTATATGCCTATGTTGTTGAATTTAAAAGCTAGTTGTGTGCATCTTGGCATTGATTTTTTTGGATCGTTACTGGCACGAATCGAAGTCCTGCCGACCTTGATTGAGAAAATCCAGAATCAGCAATTACAGGATCCAAAACTAATTGAAATTCGAAAGAAACTTTCTGATGGTGTTGATGTCATAATTCGTGATTTCAGAATACGAGATGACGAAGTGCTTATCTTCAAAAACCGGGTATGTGTTCCACAAGATGTTGATATTCATAACTTTATTCTATTGAAGGCACATAGTTCGAAGTTCGCTATCCATTCCAGAAGCACTAAGATGTACCGAGATTTAAAGGAGCAGTATTGGTGGCTAAACATGAAACACTACATTGCTGAGTTCGTTGCCCGATGCCTCATATGTCAACAAGTAAAGATCGAACATCAACGACCCACTGGTTTATTGTAGTGCAGTCACTTCCGATTCCAAAATGGAAGTGGGAGCTTGTCACAGTGGATTTTGTGACCGGTTTGCCTAGATCTCAGCAAGAATACGATGCCATTTGGGTAATCGTGGATCGATTGACGAAATTTGCACACTTCCTTCCTATATGTGTGATGGATACATCTGAGAAATTGGCTGTTCGTTATTTGGATGAGATTGTTTGATAGCATGGAGTGCCATTTTCCATCGTTTCACCTCACGATTTTGGGAAAAATTCCAGAATGCGCTGGGTTCGAGATTGAATTTCAGTATAACATTTGATCCCCAGATCGATGGTCAATCAGAAAGGACGATTTAGACACTCGAAGACATGCTAAGTGCGAGTGTGTTGGACCAGCATAACGGTTGGGATTGATGCCTGTCGTTGGCAGAATTTGCTTACAACAATAGTTTTCATGAAAGCATTGGTATGGCACCATATGAAGCATTATAAGGGAGATGTTTCAGAACTCCAATTTGTTGGAATGAAGTAGGCGAGAGACGCCTAGACAATCCAGAATTGATTGATCAAGAAATGGAGCAGTTGAACTTGATTCAACAACGGCTAAAAACAGCCCAGGATCGGCAGAAAAACTAAGTTGATAATCGACGAAAGGAGCTGGAATTTGTGGTAGGTGAAAAAATGTTTTTGAAGATCGCCCCATGGAAAGGTATCCTTTGTTTTCAGCAGCGAGGTAAACTAGCACCTCGTTACATTGGTCTGTATGACATCGTCGAGAGGGTCATCCTTGTTGCATAGCGACTTGCCTTACCTCCAGATATGGAAAGAATTCACAACGTGTTTTATGTTTCAATGTTGAGAAAATATGTGTGAGACCCTACCCATAACCACTTTATATAAATAGGAAGCCAGCCACACAAAAATTTTATACAGAAAACACATAAAATTCGTAAAACCTAAATACCTTACACCTTCTAATTTCTGTCGAAATTCGTTGGAACTTCAAATCAGCATAACTCCCTCATCCTTTGTCGTATTACTGCAAATAATAGCTTGTTGGAAAGCTATCTTCATATTCTTTCAAAAAATCTTTTTTTTATGGTCTAAAGGTCAATTTTTCTGTAACGATCCCAATTCCTAACTATTAATAATTTCTCTGATTAAGGTCATCACCGCCGTGAAACCCAAATAAGCCTAAATGACACCTAAGAACAATTTGAATCTCACCAGGCTAATCATAAATTTCCGATTTTAAGCTTGTTAATCTTATTGCTTATCAACAATTGGAGCATGATATTGGACACATGTTCTGGTATCATACGGAGTAAATAAAATATCAGCGGAAGTCTTAAATTAAATCTTTGGGTTCATAACACACAAGTCACATAGGGATCCACATAACCAGAAAAAAAATCTTCATCAAGGTTCGGAAATAGCGAGTAAAGAAGAGTGCTTAAAATAAACCAGAAAGTTTCCCAATCATTAATGTTATATGCCTAAGTAACAAGTATGCAAATGTGATGCGATATCACCCCGCCGTTCAGCCTTGATCTCACTCCCTGGTACCACGAATAGTGAATGTACCTAAGCCTGAAAAATGGTAAAAACAACGGTTTGAGATTACAAGAATCTCAGTAGGGTCACAGCATCATAAGATCTACAGAATCCCTAAACACAAATCTCCCAATTCACATAAGATCATTACTAAACAACTAAAGGGGATCACACAATTCAAAAATCAATCAAAAGAGGTTAGGGCTGAATCTATGGCTAAGGGAGGATTGCAAAAACTTCCGAAAGGTCAGAAGTACACATGCAGGTGAAACACATCAGATTGCTCTCGGCAATGAAGAAGAAAGGCCATCCTCTTCCACCTGTGTTGTCCAAAACTTACTGCATAAAGGGTAGATGGTTAACATGCAAACTAATCAGTAAGCCTTTCATCTTGTCCTCGCAAGGACAAGTCGACTAGTCCCACACGGACAAGTATTCCCTAGTCACATACCTACTAGGGCATCCCAAACCTCGCAAGATAAGGGCTTTCTGCCTCGCAAAGTAGGGATTCGGTCTCGCAAGGGCAGATATCCAGCGCTAGCTTGCTGGTTTTCTGCCTATACAATTCCCATACCGGTAAGAACCTCTCCTCTCCCTAGGAGCATCAGCTCTTACTCCGAATGACCACCAGAACAGGATCCTGACACATAGACATTTACAAGCACACACAGGCAAGTACAAAGCATAATACCACAACAAGGTATCCTCAATCATGTCAGAACACAATCAACATATCCAATTTACATAACAACTGCATCACAGGCACTCAATTCCTAACTCACGGGTTCGATATAGCCTAGGAGATTCATATCTCATTCCGCATTTCATATTCTCACCCTATAATCCAATCACAAACTATACAACAAGGGCATGTAACAAAAATATCATCAAGAAAATAACAAGGGTCTCTGGAGAAACCGATGAGGCGTAGATCCTACCTTTCTTGTCTCTGAACAAGATGCTACTTCTTTGCCTTTATTAAGTAAATCTGAACCAACTAAATTATCACCAGGCAAAGACGAAAACAAACTAAGCATGCATATTCAATAGTCAATTGAATACCCTATTTCCTTACCAATACCACTCACCAAACCTATCAGAAAACCAGTGATCAGACATTGCAGGTTCCTCCCCGTTGGATGTGTGATGTGATAGGCAGGAACTTAACAAGATTCAACCTGAATTCACCATTCCAATTAACTATGCAAATCTTGTCGCTAAAAGTAGGGCATATGATGATTTCTTATTAACCTTAAATAAGGACATATTTACATACAAGATGAGATTTATATATGGTTGGAAAAAAGATGAAAAGAGCTTTCCAACGAGCTATTATTTGTAAGGATCTGACAAACGATTAGAAAGTTATGCTATTTTGAAGTTCTAGAAGATTTGACGAAAATTTAATTCCGCTGCCGATTTTCAAATTAACCTTAGACAAAGAAATACTAATCTCCTGATGAAAAACAAAAATGGTTGGAAAGAGGATGAAGATATCTTTCCAACAAGCTATTATTCGTAGAGAGATAACAAACAACAAAAGAGTTATGCTATTCTGAATTTCAAGAAGATTTGACAGTGCCGCAGAATTTCAACTTGCCTTTTGAGAAAGAAATACTAACCTCCTGAAACAAAATAAAATATGGTTAGAAATAGGATGAAGAGAGATTTCCAATAAGCTATTATTCACAGAGATCCGACGAACGATGAGTGAGTTATGCTGGTTTGAAGTTTCTACGAATTATGGCGGCTATAGGGAGGTATAGGGTTTTAGGCTCATACGAATTTGTAAGTTTTCTATGAATGATTTTTGTGGGGTTGGCTTCCTATTTATAATGAATGAGTATAGAATTATGATTACTATTTTTAATCACTTTATCATTTTAATCACTTTATCATAATAAGATAATCTACCAGATAATTAAACTCTAAATTATCTTCCCTATTTTAGGTTCTTTTAATCTCTAAGGCAATTATCCCTCTATAAGGACAATCTCGAAGGAAATTATCCATCTATAAGAACTTAGATCAAAGGGAATTTAAAACAAAGTTAACTGCTAAACAATTTTACCAATTTCGGCCATCACACATTCTTTCCTTCAGGAACAAAATCGTTTTTTCACCTGCACTGGCTTCTGGACTTCTAGGACTCAAAATTAGGGGTCTTACATCCTCCCCTCCTTATAGAAATTTCGTCCTTGAATTTCTAACATAAGTACCTAACCAAGTAAGGAAATGTTGCACGCATAGATTCCTCAGTCTCCCAAAACTGTTCCTCAATTTGGCTATTATGCCGAACAACTCGTACCATAGGCACGCTTCGACTACGAAACTATCGAACTGACCGATCTAGTATGGCAACTGGCTGTACGGGATAGGATAGGTCTTCCGCAACTTTAACTGGAGGTTCTTTAAGCACATGGGCAGGATCTTGCATATACTTTCTTAGCATTGAAATGCGAAATACGTTGTTTTCATTTGCTTGATTAATATCAGGAAGTTCTTCATCCTTTGAGTCATCAAAAGTCTCAATCTGGTCAAAAGTCTTACCTACTAGGGCATCCCAAACCTCATAAGATAAGGGCTTCTTGCCTCGCAAAGCAGGGATCCGACCTCGCAAGTGCAGATATCCAACTCTAGCTTGCTGGTTTGCCGCCCATACAACTCCCAAACCAGTAAGAACCTCTCCTCAGGAGCATCAGCTCTTATCCCGAATGGCCACCGGAATAGGATCCTGACACATAGACACATACAAGCACACACAGGCAAGTACAAAGCATAATACCACAAGATGGTATCCTCAATCATGTTAGAACACAATCAACATATCCAATTCACATAACAATTGCTTCCCAGGCACTCAATTCCTAACTCAGGGGTTCGATATAGCATATAAGATTTATATCTCATTTCGCATTTCATATTCTCACCCTATAATCCAATCACAAACAATACAACAAGGGTAGGTAACAAAAATATCAAGAAAATAACAGGGGTCTCTGGAGAAACCGATGAGGCGTAGATCCTATCTCTCTTTTCTCTGAACAAGAAGCTACTCCTTTTCCTTTATTAAGTAAATCCGAACCACCTAAATTATCACCAGGAAAAGGCGAAAACAAACTAAGCATGCATATTCAATAGTCAATTGAATACCCTATTTCCTTACAAATAGCACTCACCAAACCTATCAGAAAACAAGTGATCAGACGTTGCAGGTGCCTCCCCCTTGGATGTGTGATGTGATAACCAGGAACTTAACCAGATTCAACCTGAATTTACCATTCCAATTAACTATGCAAATCTTGTCGCTAAAACTAGAGAATAGAACGATTTCGTCTTAACCTTCAACAAGGAAATATTTAAATCCAAGCTGGGATTTATATATGGTTGGAAAGAGGATGGAAATAGCTTTCCAATGAGCTTTTATTTGTAAGGATCTGACAAACGATTAGAAAGTTATGCTATTTTGAAGTTTAAGAAAATTTGGCAAAAATTTAATTCCGCCGCCGATTTTAAAATTAATCTTAGACAAAGAAATACTAACCTCCTGAAAAAAACCAAAATATGGTTGGAAAGAAGATGAAGAGATCTTTCCAACAAGCTATTATTCACAGAGATATAACAAACAACAAAAGAGTTATACTATTCTAAATTTCAAGAAAATTTGGTAATGCCGCCGAATTTCAACTTGACTTTTGAGAAAGAAATACTAACCTTTTGAAAAACAAATAAAATATTTTTTGAAATAGGATGAGGAGAACTTTCCAACAAGCTATTATTCGTAGAGATCCAATGAACGATGAGTGGGTTATATTGGTTTGAAGTTTCTGCGAATTATGGCGGCTATATGGAGGTATAGGGTTTTAGGCTCATACGAATTTTGTAAATTTTCTATGAATGATTTTTGTGGGGTTGACTTCCTATTTATAATGAATGGGTATAAAATTATGATTACTACTTTTAATCACTTTATCATTTTAATCACTTTATCATAATAAGATAATCTACCAGATAATTAAACTCTAAATTATCTTCCCTATTTTAGGATTTTTTAATCTCTAAGGCAATTATCCCTCTATAAGGACAATCTCTAAGGAAATTATCCATCTATAAGAACTTAGATCAAAGGAAATTTAAAACAAAGTTAACTGCTAAACAATTTTACCAATTTCGGCCATCACACATTCTTTCCTTCAGGAGAAAAATCGTCTTTTCACCTGCACTGGCTTCTGGACTTCTAGGACTCAAAATTAGGGGTCTTACATTTTTTTTGTCGAAAGTTAAATTGTATTTCGACAGAATTGCCAAAATATGTTTGAAATTAAAATTAGCATAACTCTCTCATCATTTGTCAGATTCTTGCAAATAATAGCTTCTTGGAAAGATCTCTTCATCCTATTTACAAATAAATTAGGTTTTTCATCTTAAGGTTAATTTTTCTTTGTCGAAATGTAAATCGTATTTCGGCAGGATTAGGTTTAAAAATTGTGTGACTCTGTCTTCAATTGATTTCTGTTGTTGTTCCTCTTGGTCATATGATTGTTTGGCATCCATTCTTATTATAAAATCATGAATTCATCCTTTGTATCTTTTCTATGCATGAAATCAGTATGCCCTACCCTTGCTCTAATGTTGCCTATCTTGATCAATTGATTAACCTATTGGATTCCGATCTTGTTTCTTTTGATTGCATAGGTTATAAACACTTAATCCTTCTTTGTTAACATGAAATCACAATCCTTACACCTTGAAAACATGATATCACAAACTATCTTGTGTCCTATGGTTAGTGCCGAAATATGCATAGTTGAATTGGGGTGGTAATTCAGGTTGAATCTTGTTAAGTTCTTGGCTATCATATTACACATCCAAAGGGGAGGCACCTAGGCATCTGACCACTGGTTTCTGACAGGTTTGATGAGTGGAATTGGTAAGGAAATAGGGTACTTACTTGGTTATTGAGTATGCATGCTTAGTTTGGTTTTGTGTTTGCCTTGTGATGTTATAGGTGGTTCAGAATTATTAAATAAGGGCAAAGGAATAGTTTCTTGTTTTGGGACAAGATAGGTAGGATCTAAGTCTCATCGGTTTCTCTAGAGATTCCTATTGTTTGTTTGTTATTTTCGATACCTTCCCTTGTTATTATTGCACGCGAATTGATTGTAGGATATGTGCATGATTCGCAGATTGAGATATGAATCCTATAGGCCATACCGAAACTTTGAGTTCGGTTTTGAGTGCCTGAATTGCATATAATTGTGTTTTGACATGATTGACGATACCCTGTGGTGGTATTATTCTTTGTATTTGCTTGTGTGTGCTTATACATGTTTGTGTGTCTAGATCCTGTTCTGATGGCCATTCGGGGTAAGCGTTGATGCTCCTTGGGAGAGGGGAGACTCTTAGTGGTATGAGAGTTGTATGGGTGGCAATTCCCAACATTCGTGCGCTGGAAGCCTTTTCCTTGTATGGCTTGGATGCTTGGTCATTGTGTGGCTGGAAGTCTTGTCCTTGTGTGGCTTGGATGTCCTGTCCCTGTGTGGAAGGATGAATAGGTTTGTTGAGTAGCTTGTGTGCTAACCTTTTACCCTTTGTGTAGTAAACCTTGGACAACATAGGTGGAAGGGGATGATCTTTCTTTCTTTCTAGTGCCGAGAGTAATCTGATGTTGTAGTCCACGCTCAGCCTTAGTTTTAGCCTTATCCCTTTGATTGATTCTTGAATTGCGTAGTACCCATAGTTTAGTAGGGATGATCCGATGTTGTTCGAGAGATTTCTGTAGATCTTATGATGTTGTGACCCTATTGAGATTCTTGTAATCTCATCCTATTGTATTCACCGTTTTTTCAGGTTTAAGTACATCCACTATCTGTGGTACCATTGTGTGAGATCAAGGCTGCACGACAGGGCGATATCGCGACACTTTTGCATACCCGTTCCTTGATTGCCTATGCATATAACATAAATTATGGTTGGACTACTTTCAAGATTCCTCCTTTACTTGTTGTGTCTGATTTATGTTGGGGGTTAACATGCTGGATATTTGGATCCCTATGGGACTTGTGTGTTGTGGATTCATTGATTTTATTTAAAGACTTCCGCTGATATTTCATTCACTCCATATGATACCTGAATACTTGTCCAATATTATGCTTCAATTGTTGATAAACATAACGAATGTACATGCTAAAAATCGAGAATTTGATGAGTACGCCTTGTGGGATTCAGATAGGTCCTGGTTCTTGGGCCTGTTTGGATTTCACGGTGGTAAGGACCCTAATCGGAGCAATTAATAATAGGTTAGGAGTTAGGGTCGTTACAGTTGATTTTAACATTAGAGGGGTTAGGGATTGCGATTTCATAAAATTAAGAAAGGAATAGATGCCAATTACTTAAACAATTAAAAGAAACAAGATCTAAAACCAATGGACAAGTCAATTAATCAAATTTTAGCAAACATAAGACTAAGAATAAGGCATGCTGATTTCTTCAATAAGGAAGATACATAACAAGGATAGGTATCAAACATTCAAACGATGTAGATGAATAGAAACAAAAACCAACAAGGGGTTGAATCAAAAGAAATTCAACTAAGAACTCTAGAAATTGTGGCAACAAAATTTAAAGGAAAACATTAACCTTTTGTGTGATGACCATAATTCTTAACTATTACTATGTGCTCCAATTAAGGTCATCACCGCCGTGAAACCCAAATAAGCCCAAATGACACCTAGGACCTATTTGAATCTCACCAGGCTTACAATTAACTTCCGATTTTTAGCATGTTTATTTTAATGTTTAACAATAATTGGAGCATGATATTGGATATTCTGGTAACATACGAAGTGAATAAAATATCAGCGGAAGTCTTTAGATTAAATCATTGGGTTCATAACACACAAGTCTCATAGGGATCCAAACAATCAGCAAGAAATCCTCAAACATGTTTCGGAAATAGCAAACAAAGGAGGGATCTGAAAATAAACCTGTAAGTAGCCTAATCATTTATGTTTTATGCGTAAGTAAACAAGGAACAAGTATGCAAATGTGATGCGATATCGCCCCGCCATGCAGCCTTTATCTCACACACTGGTACCACGGAGAGTGGATGTACCTAAGCCTGAAAAATGGGAAAAACAACGGTATGAGATTACAAGAATCTCAGTAGGGTCGCAGCACCATAAGAGCTGCAGAAACCCTAAACACAAATCTCCTAAGTCGTACTAGGTCATTGCTAAACATTTAAAGCGAATCACGCAATTCAAGAATATTTCAGAAAGGGGTTAGGGCTGAATCTATGGTTGAGGGAGGACTACAAACACTTCCGAAATTATCAGAAGTACACAGGTAGGTGGAACTCATTAGATTACTCTCGTCAATGAAGAAGAAAGGCCATCCCCTTCCACCTGTGTTGTCCAAGGCTTACTGCACAAAGGGTAAACAGTTAACACACAAGCTAATCAGTAAGCCTAGTAAGTCGTCTTGCCACAGAAGGACAAATCTCCCAAAGCCTAACACGGACTTAGGCATCCCAAACCACATAAGGATAAAGGCTTCCTGCCACACAAGGACCAGACATCCAGCGCGCGCTTGCTGGGATTTTCCACCCATACAACTCCCATAACAGTAAGAACCTCTCCTCTCCCTAGGAGCATCAGTGTTTACCCCGAAAGGCCACAAGAAAAGGATCCTGACACAAACACGTACAAGCACACACAAGCAAGTACAAAGCATAATTACCACAACAGGGTATCCTCAATCATGTCAGAACACAATCAACATATTCAATTCACAAAACATATGCAACTCAGGCATTCAATACCTAACTTAGGTTCAATATAGCCAATGAGATCCATATCTCAATCCGAAATTCATACTCTCACCCTATAATCAAATCACATATAATACAATAAGGGAAGGTATCAAAAACATTAAGAAAATAACAGGGGTCTATGGAAAAACCGATGAGACATAGATCCTACCTCTCTTGTCTCTGAACAGGAAGCTATTCCTTTCCCTTTATTAGGTAATTCCGAACCACCTATATTATCACCAGACAAAGACGAAAAAAAACTAAACATGCATATTCAATAATAAATTGAATACCCTATTTCCTTACCAATTCGACTGACCAAACCTATCAGAAACCAGTGATCAGATGCTGCAGGTGCCTCCCCCTTGGATGTGTGATGTGATAGCACATGCGAAACAACAACAAAAATCAATCGAAGACAAAAACTATAGAAATCTAAAAAGAAACCTATTTCCATCGCCGATTTTCGACTTAACCTTAGACAAGTAAATATTTATGTCCAAACAACAAAACATATATGGTTGGAAAGAGTATGAAAAGAGATTTCTAACAAGCTATTATTTGTAGAGATACAACAAACGATGAAAGAGTTATGCTATTTTGAAGTTCAAGAGGATTATGAAGCTATTATCAGACAAAAATACTAACCTCCTGACAAAAAACAAAAGATTCTTGTAAAGAGGATGAAGAGAGATTTCCATCAAGCTATTATTTTCTGGAATCCAACAAGCGATGAGTGAGTTATACTAGTTTAAAGTTTCAATAAATTTTGGCTGATATAGGGAGGTTTTAGGCTATACAATTTTTGTGTGTTTTTTATGAATGATTTTTATGGGGGTTGGCTTCTATTTATATAAGATGGTTTTGAGTTTATAATTCCTATCTTCAAGGCTTAATTAAAGTAAGATAATTATCAAAATTAAATTCTGTAATGATCTTACCCTATTTTTAGGGATTTTAATCTTTAAGGAAATTAACTTTCTATAAGGACTTAGATTAAAGGGAATTTATACCAGAATTAACTACCATACTACTCTTACCAATTTCGGCCATCACACATCCTTTCCTTCAGGGGAACAATCATCTTTTCACCTGCACTGGCTTCTGGACTTCTAGGACTCAAAATTTGTTGTCTCACATCCTTCCCTCCTTATAAGAATTTCGTCCTCGAAATTTTAGCACAGGTACCTAAATAAACAAGTAAGGAAATTTTGCATGCATAGATTCCACAGTCTCCCAAGACTATTCCTGACTGCGAAGCTTTGACTGACCATAGGCACGCTTTGACTGGGAAGCTGTCGAACTGACCAATCTAGTATGACAACTGGCTGTACGGGATAGGATAGGTCTTCAGCAACTTCAACTGGCGGTTCTCTAAGCACATGAGCAGGGTCTCACATATACTTTCTTAGCATTAAAATGTGAAATACGCTGTGAATTCTTTCCATATTTGGAGGTTAGAGCAAGTCGGTATGCAACAGGGCCGATTCTTTTGACAATGTCATATGGACCAATGTAGCAAGGTGCTAGCTTACCTCGCTGCTGAAAACGAAGGACTCCTTTCCATGGTGCGACCTTCAAAAATACTTTGTCACCTACCGAAAATTCAAGCTCCCTTCGTCGATTGTCGGCGTAGCTTTTCTGCCGATCGTGGGCTGTTTTTAGCCGTTGTCGGATCAAGTACAACTGCTTCGTTGCTTGATCAATCAATTCCGGATTGTCTAAGCATCTTTCGACTACTTCATTCCAGCAAATAAGAGTTCTGTAACGTCTCCCATATAGTGCTTCATAGAGTGCCATACCGATGATTACATGGAAACTATTGTTGTAAACAAATTCTGCCAACGGCAGGCATCGATCCCAACTGGTTTGATCCAACACACTCGCTCGTAGCATATCTTAGAGTGTCTGAATTGTCCTTTCTGATTGACCATCGGTTTGGGGATGAAATGCTGTACTGAAATTCAATCTTGAACCCAACGTATTCTGAAATTTCTCCCAAAATCATGAGGTGAAATGAGGGTCACGATCTCAAACAATAGAAACTGGTACTCCATGCAATCGAACAATCTCGTCCAAGTAACGAACAACTAATCTTTCTGGTGTATCTGTCACGTATAGGAAAAAAGTGTGCAGATTTCGTCAGTCGATCCACGATCACCCAAATGACATTGTATCCTCGCTGCGATCTAGGCAAACCAGTCGCAAAATCCATTGTGATGTGCCCCCACTTCCATTCTGGAATCGGAAGTGACTAAAGTAGACCAGAAGGTCTTTGATTTTCTGAAGACTAGTACTTCGTCATCTCGTATTTGGAAATCACAAACTATGCAATCAACACCATCAGCAAGTTGCTTCCGAATTCAGTAAATTTTGGATCCTCTAATTGTTGATTCCGGATTTCTTCAAATAAGGTAGGTGCGGCTTCGATTTGTTCCAACAACGAACAAGAAAAATCGATGCCAAAAAGCACGCGGTTAGCTTTCAATTCCAACATCATCGGAAGGTAATGGGTGCGCATGTAGGCTAAAACTGATGGGGCAGGAGGATGAAAATTTCGGCTCAGGGCATCAGCAACAACATTCACCTTTCGAGGATGATATTCGATGATTAAATCATAGTTTTTAATCAGCTCCACCCATCTTCGTTGTCTCCTATTCAATTTTTTTTGCGTGAGGAGGTACTTCAGGCATTTGTGGTCAGTGAAGATTCGGCACGTCTCACCGTATAAGAAATATTTCCATATTTTTAAGGCAAACACCATGGCTGCAAGTTCCAAATCATGCATAGGGTAGTTGCTCTCGTGCGGTCGCAATTGCCAGGAAACGTAGGCAATGACTTTCCTATCTTGCATCAACACGCATCCCAGTCCAGATTTTGACGCGTCGCTGTAAACCACATACTCCTTTCTGCAAATAGGTAGGGTAAGGATAGGTGCAAAAACTAACCGATTCTTTAGCTCTTCGAAATTTTACTGGCATTTATCGTTCCATACAAACGGATCACCCTTGGATGTCAGTTTTGTCAATGGTCCGGCAAGCGATGAAAAATTCTCCACAATGCGACGGTAGTATCCTGCCAAGTCAAGGAAACTATGAACTTCGAACACACTTCGCGGAGGTTCCCAAGCAATCACGGCTTCAATTTTCTTTGGATCAACTAACACACCTTGGGCGGAAACAATATGGCCAAGGAAACTAACTTTGCGTAACCAGAATTTGCATTTTGAGTATTTTACGAACAACCGTCGATCCTTCAAGATTTTAAGCACAATCCGCAAGTGCATAGTATGTGAGGACCCGTTCTCGGTAAATGGGAACCTCACCGCCGTGCAACCCCGATCGACCCAACGGGTGGATCAATCAGAACCACACAAGGCTTACTGTAAAAATCATTTTCCATTCTTGAAACTTTTCTTTGAAATTGAAGCATGGCACGTTATAATAAAAACTCGGCAAAATCAACAACGGAATTATTAACCGTCAGCGGAAGTCTTTTACACATATCAACCCACAATATAATTCTGTCACACATTTCACATAATATTTCACTGTCATACAAAGTTTGCAGTATAAAATTTAAATTCCAGATTCGCACGCTTAGCATACATATGCACACGTCAAATGTATACCTACAACACAAATAATGCCGAGTGTCCAAAATGTGTGGAGTACAATGTCCAGCCCTACACGACCAACAATGGAATCGTAACCTGGGAGCTGAACTGCTAGTCTCTCAATTTAGCCCTGAGGAAAATAAAGCAAGGGGGGTGAGATCAAAGGACCTCAGTGGGAGTACCGCGTCATAAGCACAAACATTGGAATAGAGGCAGTTACTAAATCAGTTTGTAAGCAAGTACGTAACACAATTGAGTCTCATGCTCATATATGCACATAACGAAATTCTCAATGCACAATGCACAATGCACAATGCACAATGACCAAAACATTATGCAATTGCAGAAAATCATCTTTCTGATACACGGCTAGTATGCCCAAAATCTACCAGGGTGGACACAAACCACTCCCGAATAATCCCCGCTAAAGGATCACCTGGAAGCCCATTGATGGTTTTAATTTAGCAGTTCAAAACCCCTACCATCAAGGTTGTCCGAAACTGAATGGAGAAATCAATTTATCAGATTCCATCTCAGTTTCGTAGATGTATGCATATAGCATCATGAGGACTGATAGTTTATAGTGCACTCGAGTAACCATTCATACAGATATATCCTCCATAACCCTCCAAGGTAAGCAACTGTCCCCTCAGCTGGGATCCCCATATACTTACCTAGCTTGATCAAGCATAGTTCGTCAATTCCAGTAAATTCCTAAGAATCGTTTAGGGAAAACTTGTAATGCATGCTATGTATTTATCCAGGTCCACATTAGGCCAATCTCACGTTTTTAACAAGTCTCCCTTGTGTTGCCACACACTCAGTTACAAGCAGCAATCCACTCATGGCAACACAATGCACAACACACAGCCATCATGCTTAGTTTTGAACATATATATTTAATGCGTTCCAAAGCAAGACAAACATTCATATGAGTCTAACATGATTAGTTATCAGAGTACCAGCAATGCCTCTATTCAAATCAAACCATACAATCCAATTTTAATTAAACAAATCAACCAGTACGAGTATGCAGATGAAACTTAAACTCCCACCTCTTGTCGCGCTGACGACGTACCAGCGATACCTTTGCCTTTCTCAGTTGCCGCAATACCACCTATACACATAAGACAATCAGAGAACCGTAAGCTACCCTAAGTTCAAGTGATCAGACACTACAACTGAAATTGAAACCTAAAAGACCCTCTCACAATTACCACTCAACACTCCTCTGCAATTGAACAATTTAATGTCACTGCTCAAACTCATACCACTCCATAAACTCACAACCATTCCCCCTTAATCACAACTCTGACCAGCAAGCATTCACACATCACAATAACACTTAATGACAAAACCTGTATCCCTCAACTCATATTCTATACATACAGAACTTATCTCATGCAACCAATACACCTAATTCATCAAGAACATTCAAATTCCACCCTCTGACACTGTTCACCCGAGAATTACACAAAACTTTCAGGGTGTTTCCAGACACAATCACTCACTAAATTAACTCAGCAACATTACTAGCAACCTAAAGGAACTATCTTAGAAGCATGGAAACAAGAATTAAACCACTTACCAGTAAAATCTCAATTTTCGTCCAGAATGAAAACAGCTCTAGAAATCACCCCCACCCACCAAACTACCAGTGGAAATGTGTGGAAAACACTAGGGGAGTGTTAGGGTATGATCCCCTAATGATTTCTGAGGGAAAACTGAGTTGAAGGTGAATGTTGGTACTCTTGGATGGTGAAGAGAAAAGAAAAACGGGAAAGGCATTTAGGGCAGATGAAATGAATGGTCTGCTAGGTTTAATGCACAAATGGCAAGACTTAAGTGTAACTAATGGGTTAGCTAGTACATGGGCTGGGTTTAATGCACAAATGGCAAGACTTAAGTGTAACTAATGGGTTAGTACATGGGCTGACACAATGGATTGGGGCTGAGACTGAATTGGGCTAAATCCCAAGGTCTACCAAGTACAGAAATGTTAATTTCACAGCCCGTATCATCCCAAATGACCTGAATAAAATTTTGTGTGACAATACGGGTGTCTGGAATTTCGGTTAAGCAATTGGGCTTACGAATAGTGTTTGGGCTCGATGAACAGTATTTGGGATCGATGAATAGTAATCGACCCAAAAATTCATGGTCACTCAAAACGGGTCATAATCTGTCAAATTCCACTGACTCAATCCTCAATCTCGCATTCTATCGTACTCTCGATCCCATCTAGACACCCTAAAACACTCAAACACGCTAAGGACTTCCTAAGGCTGAGGCACCCAACCTAAAAATTTACGAATCGAATCTGCACTCTATCGTACGCTACTCTCAGAAGGGTGAGGTCTCACATAGTATGATCCTCTTCCGATTTTGAGTAAATCAGAATGTCGTCGATGAAGACTATCACCACATAAGGACTAGCCTCGGAATCAGCTAGGGTGAAAAGCCTTGTTGGTATTGGTTGCGCGTCGCTTGTGGATCCGTTGGGTGGTCCTCCTGGTGCGCGTGTTGGTGGTCTGGCTGGGTTGGCATTCCCACCTCGGCCTGCGTTT
Organism: Passiflora organensis; assembly: GCA_019739055.1. NCBI lineage: Eukaryota > Viridiplantae > Streptophyta > Magnoliopsida > Malpighiales > Passifloraceae > Passiflora > Passiflora organensis. The sequence goes on along the minus strand of JAEPBF010000328.1, from coordinate 1,163,027 downwards.
GGTACACCTATGATTTGCCTTGGTTTTGGGCATTCCCTCTGAACATGTCCCATCTCACCACAATTGTAACATCGACGTTGCTGAGAATTCCACGAAGATCCATTGGAATTTGAACCAGAAAATTTCTTTCTGTTGGTATTTCCATTTCCACTAATTTTGATAGGACCTTAAAGGATAGGGTCTCATTCGTCATTTGAACTTTAAATCTCGCCAATATCCGCCACTAGTGGCTGCGGATGGCTTCTTAGTTTGCACGATCTTTTCGGTTTCAGTCACGACAACAATCAGTTCTTGCAAATTCTGCACCGGTGTCGTATCAACGATGGTTTTGAGTTCGGTACTCAACCCATCCTGTAATCGTCTTGCAAGTTGGTACGGTGTATGATCTTCTTCTGGTGAAAATCGGGACAGCTACCTTAATACTTTCTTATATTCCAGCACCGAACGGGTGCCTTGTTCAAGTTTGTAAAAAGCTTGTCGCTGCTCGATTTTATGGAATCTCGTATAAAATCTGTCGTCAAATTTGTACCGGAATTCTTCCCAAGTTGGTAAACGATCGCCGAATCACAAATTAGTAGATGTCCACCATGCGAGGACTTCTCCCTCAAGTAGGAATGTTGCAATGGCAACCTTGTCATCATTCGAGATACGCAAGAACAGGGATACTCGGCAGCAGCAGCTCCTGCTGAACCATTGAAATCTTTACATCCCAATTGTCGAGCTTCCTTCAACAATTTTGTAATCACGACGGGAAGTCTCTCGGCTTCCTTAGGATGTGCTGGCTGTACAGGTTCAAGTGGAGGAATAGGTTCTTCCACTGGTGCAGGCGCAGGAGCATTTTGAAATTGCGCCTTCATACGCTGTTGATTTGAAGCAATTCCTTGTAATACGTTTAAGATTTGTGCCATGACAGGATCAATGACTAGTGCGGCTGGTGCCTCAGGTTGGTTTTCGGGCTCAGCTTGCCCTTCCTGCTTATTTTGTGCATTCAGCTCTTCTTGCTTAGCAGGTTGCTGTTCACCCTGAATCTCAAACCTACCCCGTTGATCCCTTTGTAGCCTTGAACGTGACATATTACACGAATTATTACTCAACATACAATTAAATATGATAAACAGAAGTGGTACCTTGTGGAGAGGCGTGCACTGGACGATACACATATGCTGGAAAGCAACATATAAATTTTCGAAAATCTCATGCACACATGCAAAGGTATTCTCGGAAATTACATCAACACTCATATATATATACTCTCTGAAATCATCATCAAACATTAAACAAGCATGGTTTCACACAACATCCATATTCAGCAATACACACCAGCAATCACATACATATTCATTCAGCAATACAGGAGTCAAATAGGGACACTCGGCAGCATGCATAAATCAACACACACATTCTCAACAATGATAAGAAACATAGCAAACACTCACCGAAACATATCATTGCATACCAGGCACAAGAACATACAACAACAAACATCATATCAGATTATCATTCCAATCATTTAAATCCTACAGATTAATCCCATTTTAGCATTAGTTCACTTTCGGTATTAGCCCCTAAATGAGTGAGTGTGTGCATATGTCCTTACCTACAAACACCAAAATCAACAAATAAGTTAGCATATAACAAATTATTTTCCCTAAACCATGCTCCGCTACCAAACCTGTGATGATCCCAATTCCTAACTGTTACTATGTGCTCTTATTAAAGTCATCACCGCCATCAAACAAATAAGCCCAAATGATACCTAGGACCTATTTGAATCTCACCAGGCTTACCATTAACTTCCAATTTTTAGCATGTTTATTTTAATGTTTAACAATAATTGAATCATAATATTGGACAAATATTCTGGTAACATATGGAGTGAATAAAATATCAGCAGAAGTTTTTAAATTAAATCATAGGGTTCATAACACACAAGTCCCACAGGGATCCAAACAATCAGCAAGAAATCCTCCAACATGTTTCGAAAATAGCAAGCAAAGGAGGGATCTGAAAATAAACAAGAAAGTAGCCCAATCATTTATGTTATATTCACAAGTAAACAAGGAACAAGTATGCAAATGTGATGCGATATCGCCCCGCCATGCAGCCTTGATCTCACACACTGGTACCACGGATAGTGGATGTACCTAAGCCTGAAAAATCGTAAAAATTAACGGTATGAGATTACAAGAATCTCAGTAGGGTGGCAGCATCATAAAATCTGCAGAAACCCTAAGCACAAATCTCTCAATTCGCATTAGATCATTCCTAAACATCTAAAGGGAATCACACAATTCAAGAATAATTCAGAAAGGGGTTAGGGCTGAATATAAGGTTGAGGGAGGAATACAAACACTTCTGATATTATCAGAAGTACATAGGCAGGTGCAACTCATTAGATTGCTCTCAGAAATGAAGAAGAAAGACCATCCCCTTCCACCTGTGTTGTCCAAGGCTTACTGCACAAAGGGTCAACGGTTAACACACAAAATAATCAGTAAGCCTTGTAAGTTGTCTTGCCACACAAGGACAAGTCATCCCAGGCCACATACGGACTTGGGCATCCCAAACCACACAAGGATAAGGGCTTCCTACCACACAAGGACAGGGTTCCGGCTACACAAGAACCAGACACTCAGCGCGGGCATGCTAGGATTTTCCACCCATACAACTCCCATACCAGTAAGAACCTCTCCTCTTTCTAGGAGCATCAGCATTTACCCTGAATGGCCACCAGAAAAGGATCCTGACATACAAACACGTACAAAGCATAATACCACAACAGGGTATCCTCAATCATGTCAGAACACAATCAATATATTCAATTCACATAACATATGCAACTCAGGCATTCAATACCTAACTCAGGGGTTCAATATAGCCTATGAGATTAATATCTCAATCCGAAATTCATACTCTCACCCTATAATCAAATCGCATGTAATACAACAAGGGAAGCTATCAAAAACATCAAGAAAATAACAGGGGTCTCTGGAGAAACCGATGAGGCGTAGATCCTACCTCTCTTGTCTTTGAACAAGAAGCTACTCCTTTTCCTTTATTAGGTAATTCCGAACCACCTATATTATCACGAGGCAAAGACAAAAACAAACTAAGCATGCATATTCAATAATCAATTGAATACCCTATTTCCTTACAAATTCCACTTACCAAACCTATCAGAAACCAGTGATCAGATGCTGAAGGTGCCTCCCCATTGGATGTGTGATGTGATAGCCAAGAACTTAACAAGATTCAACCTGAATTACCATTCCAATTAACTACGCAAATTTCGTCGCTAAAAGTAGGGCATAGGACAATTTCGACTTTAAGCATAGAGAAGTTTAAAAGAAGGAAATTCATGATCATACATCATTAATAGATGCTAAGCAATGATAAGAACACGCAAAATGACAACAGAAATCAACCAAAGACAAAAATTATAGAAATATAAAAAAAAAACTATTTTCGTCGCCGATTTTCGACTTAACCTTAGACAAGTAAATATTTACGTCCAAACAACAAAACATATATGGTTGGAAAGAGGATGAAAATTTATTTCTAACAAGATAATATTTATAGAGATACAAAAAATAATAAAAGAGTTATGCTATTTTGAATTTCAAGAAGATTTGGCGAAAATCTAATTCAGTCGCTGATTTTTGATTTATCTTATGAGAAAGAAATACTAACATCCTGACAAAAAAACAAGGATGGTTGAAATAGGATGAATAGAGCTTTCCAACAAGCTATTATTTACAGGAATCCGACAAGCGATGAGTGAGTTATGCTGGTTTAAAGTTTCAACGAATTTTGACAGATATAGGGAGGTTTTAGGCTATACAATTTTTGTGTGTTTTCTATGAATGATTTTTGTGGAGGTTGGCTTCTATTTATATAAGATGGTTATGAGATTATAATCCCTATCTTCAAGGCTTAATTAAAGTAAGATAATTATCAGAATTAGATTCTGTAATTATCTTCCCCTATTTTTAGGGATTTTAATCTTTAAGGCAATTAACTATCTATAAGGACTTAGATTAAAGGGAATTTATACCAGAATTAACTACCATACCAATTTTGGCCATCACATATCCTTTTTTTTAGGGATAAAATCGTCTTTTCACCTGCACTGGCTTCTGGACTTCTAGGACTCAAAATTCGGGGTCTCACTTTTTGGTTGTGAGATGCAAAATGAAGAGAGGATTCCAACAAGCCAACACTCACAAGAATTTGATTGAAGGAGACAAATTTCAGCACTTAGTAATCATGGAAAAAGGTCGGGTTTGAAAGGGAGACAAGGGAGGGAATAATTCCAAAATTATTTAAGAAGTTTTTGGTATGATTTACCAGGATAAGTTGACCTCTCTTTTATAGGATGTTTAAGGGATTAATTTCCCTTAATTTTAGGCATAGATAAGCTTAGATAATGCTTACAAATAATTAGGAATTATATCTGGAATAAACCTCCTAAAAGCTTTCAGAACAGGAAAGAAACATTTAGAAATGTAATCAAATAGGAAAGGAAATGAAATGAACATAATAGGAAAGAATCATCAAAATCATTTTTAGCAATCCCACGTCCATTTCTTCAGAGTCAAAATAGTCATTTCAGCGGCATCGGTTCCTGGACTTTCTGGACATCTAAACTAGGAAGGATTAGGGTTTCACAGGATGAGTTCTTACATAAGTTTAATGAAAGATTGTACACCCGATTCCATAAAAGTGAGCACAGTCAAGCTTTCTACAAATTAGAGGAAGGTACCTGTTCAGTGCTGGAGTATGAAAAAAAATTGTGGAAGCTGTCGCATTTTGCACCAGAAGAGGATCACACATCTTGTCAGCTCACGAGACGATTCCAAGATGGGCTGAGTACCAAGCTTAAGACTACTATGGGCATGACAACTGTGCAGAATTTATAAGAATTTATTGTGGCTATCACCAAAGTTGAGAAGATTATGCAAACCTAGAATCCTTCTGTAGCAAACAACACTGGTCCATTCCGGTGTGCTTCTAAATTCAGCCATCGTTCAGGACCTTATCCTTTGAAATCATTTCCTCTGTAGAGCAATGGTACCGAATTCTTTCATTATTTGTCAGATTTCTACAAATAACAGCTTGTTGGAAGTCTATTTTCATCCTCCATCTAGCTATCATGGTTTGATCATCAGAAGGTCAGTCTTTCCCTTTGCAAATCCTTATCGCAATTTCCTAATATTTTGTGCCAAAACTGTATGATTCTTCCTGTAACTGACTTTGTTATTGTTTTTTTTGTTCGTATGATTGTTTGGCACATATTCATGTTGTAATATTATGAATTCATCCTTTGAAACTTCCTTGTATATGAAATCGACATGTCATTTCCCATTGTCGCCGATTTTGATCAATTAACTTATCTATTGGTTTTTTATCTTGTTCCTTTTTATTGTATCTGTTATTAATACCTAATCCTTCCTTGTTAACATGAAATCGCAACCAATAAGTCCTATGAAATCATAGATTTCACCTTATGCCCAATCTTAGTGCTGAAATTCGCATGGTTAATTTGGATGATAAATTAAATTGATACTTATTTTTTTCTTGGCTATCACATCACACATCTAAGGGGGAGGTCATACTAGCATCTGATCGCTGGTTTCTGATAAGTTCAGTGAGTGGAATAAGTAAGGAAATAAGATGTTAACTTGATTATTGAGTATGCATGCTTAGTATGGTTTTGTGTTTGCTTTATGATGATATAGGTCGTTTTGATCCTCTAAATAAGGACAAACGAATAGCTTCTTATTTAGAGACAAAAGACGTAGGATGTGAGACCGTGAATTTTGAGTCTTAGAAGTCCAGAAGCCAATGCAGGTGAAAATACCATTTTGTCCCTGAAGAAAAAGATGTGTGATGGCTGAAATTAGTAAGGAATGTCCAGTAGTTAGTTCTGGTTTTATTCCTTTTAAGTTGAATTTTTATTTGGTTGATAATTGTCTTAAAAATAAAATCTCTAAAATTAAGGGAGGATAATTATCTTATCTTAATCTAATCTTTAAAATATTTAAATTAATCCCATAACTACCCTATATAAATAGAAAGCAGGCCACACCTAAACCTCACACAGAAAATATACAAAATTCGTCAAACCAAAAACCCTACACCTCCCAATTTCTACCGAAATCTACTGGAACTTCAAACAAGCATAACTCTCTCGTACTTTGTCGGTTTCTTGCGAATAATAGCTTGTTGGAAAGCTCTCTTCATCCTCTTTCCAAAATATTGGGTTTTTTTCTGGAGGTTAATTTTTATTTATCAAAGGTTAAATTGTATTTCGGCGGGATTAGGTTTCAAGATGTGTGATTCTATCTTCAATTGATTTTTGTTGTTGTTCCTCTTGTTCGTATGTTTGTTTGGCATCCTTTCTTGTTGTAAAATCATGAATTCATCCTTTGAATCTTTTCTATTCATGAAATCGGTATGCCCTACCCTTGCCCTATTGTTTCCTATCTTGATCAATTAATTAACCTAATGGATTCCGATCTTGTTTCTTTTGATTGTACAAGTTATAAACATGTAATCCTTCTTTTTTAACATGAAATCGCAACCCTTACACCTTGCTAACATGAAATCGTAAATTATTTTGTGTCTTATGCTTATAGCCAAAATATACATAGTTAAATTGGGGTGGTAATTCAGGTTGAATCTTGTTAAGTTCTTGGCTATCACATCACATATCCAAAAGGGTGGCACCTACGACATATGACCACTCGTTTCTGATAGGGTTGGTGAGTGGAATTGGTAAGGAAATAGGGTATTCAATTGGTTATTGAGTATGCATGTTTAGTTTGGTTTTGTCTTTGCTTTGTGATCCTATAGGTGGTTCGGAACCATTAAATAAAGGCAAATAAATAGCTTATTGATCAGAGACAAGAGAGGTAGGATTTATGCCTCATCAATTTCTCCAAAGATCCTTGATTGTCTGTTAGTTTTTTTCGATGCACATCCTTGTTGTTACTGTATGCGAATTGATTGTAGGGTGTATACATGAATTTCAAATTGGGATATGATTACTTAGGCTATACTGAACCCTTGAGATAGGTTATGTGTGCCTAATTTTCATGTATTGTGTGTATTGAACAAGCTGATTGTGTTCTGACATGATTGCGGATCCCCTGCTATGGTATTATGCTTTATGTTTTCCCGTGTGTGCTTGTACGTGTTTGTGTGTCTGGATCCTGTTCCGGTGGCCATTCGGGGTAAGCGTTGATACTCCTTAGGAGAGGGGAGGCTCTTACTTGTAAAGGAGTCATATAGGTGGTAATCGCCAGCAAGAACTCGCTTGATGCCTTGTCCTATGTGTTGGCAAGAAGCCCTAATCTTTTGTGCTGGTGTGAGACCCCGAATTTTCAGTCTTAGAAATCCAGAAGCCAATGCAAGTGAATAGATCATTTTGCCCCTGAAGATGAGGATGTGTGATGGGCGAAATTGATAAGGAATATCTTGTAATTATTTCTGGTTTTAATTCCCTTTAATTTGGTTCTTTACTGGTTGATAATTACCTTAGAAAATAAAATCCCTAAAATTAAGGGAGGATAATTACAGAATTTAATTCTGATAATTATCTTATCTTAATATAATCTTTAAAATATTTAAATTAATCTTATAACGACCCTATATAAATAGAAAACAAGCCACACCTAAACCTCATACAAAAAATATACAAAATTTGTCCAACCAAAAACCCTACACCTCCATATTTCTGCTGAAATCTACTGGAATTTCAAACAAGCATAAATTTCTCGTACTTTGTCGATTTCTTGCGAATAATAGCTTGTTGGAAACCTATCTTCATACTCTATCCAACCACTTTGTGGTTTTCATCTGGAGGTTAGGTTTTCTTTGTTAAAACTTAAATCGAATTTCGGTGGAATTTCCAAAATTTGGTTGAACTTGAAAATAGTATAACTCTCTCATATTTTGTCTAATTTTTGCGAGTAATAGCTTATTGGAAAGATTTATTTATCATCTTTGTAAAATTCTTAGGTTTTTTACATTAAGGTTAGGTTTTCTTTGTCGAAAGTTAAATCGTATTTCGACGGGATTAGGTTTCAAAATTGTGTGATTCTGCCTTTGATTGATTTCTGTTGTTGTTCCTCTTATTCATATGATTGTTTGGCATTTTTTCGTGTTGTAAAATCATGATTTTATCCTTTGAATCTTTTTTATTCATGAAATCAATATGCCCTACCCTTGCTCTATTGTTGCCTATCTTTATCAATTGATTAACCTATAGGATTCCGATCTTATTTCTTTTGATTGTATAAGTTATAAACACTTAATACTTCTTTGTTAACATGAAATCCCAACCCTTACACCTTGCTAACATGAAATCGCAAACTGTAGTGTCCTATGCTTAGTGCCAAAATATACATAGTTAAATTTGGATGGTAATTCAGGTTGAATCTTGTTAAGTTCTTAGCTATCACATCTCACATCCAAAGGGGAGGCACCTGTGGCATCTTACCATTGCTTTCTGATAGGTTTGGTGAGTGGAATTGGTAAGGAAATAGGGTATTCAATTGGTTATTGAGTATGATTGTTTAGTTTGGTTTTGTCTTTGCCTTGTGATGCTATAGGTGCTTCGGAACCATTAAAATAAAGGCAAAGCAATAGTTTCTTGTTCGGAGACAAGAGAGGTAGGATCTATGCCTCATTGGTTTCTCCAGAGATCCTTGAATTTTTGTTGGTTATTTTTTATGCACACTATTATTGTTATTGCATGCAAATTGATTGTAGGGTGTATACATGAATTTCAGACTGGGATATGATTACTGAGGCTATATCGAACCCTTGAGATAAGTTATGTGTGCCTAATTTGCATGTGTTGTGTGTATTGAACATGCTGATTGTGTTCTGACATGATTTGAGGATAACCTGTTATGGTATTATGCTTTGTGTTTGCCTGTGTGTGCTTGTTTGTGTTTGTGTGTTAGGATTCTATTCTGGTGGCCATTCGGGGTGAGCGCTGATGCTCCTTGGGAGAGGGGAGGCTTTTACTAGTAAGGAAGTTGTATGGGTTGTAATCTCTAGTAAGAGCTCGCTGGATGCCTTGTCTTGTGTTCTGGTTAGAATGCCTAGTCCTGTGAACTAGCTAGATGACTTGTCCTGTGTGTTGGCAAGAGGCCCTAATCCTGTGTACTGGCTAGATGCCTTGTTCTGTGTGTTGGCAAGAAACCCTAATCCTGTGTGCTGGATTGGATGCCTAGTCCTGTGTGTTGGCTGGATGCATTGTCCTATGTGCTGTCAAGATGAATAGGCTTGCTGTGTAGCTTGTGTGTTAACCTTTTACCCTTTGTGTAGCAAAGCCTTGGACAACACAAGTGGAAGGGGATGGCCTTTCTTTTTCCTACTGCCAAGTGTAATCTAATAAATTTTAGTTGCCTGTGTACTTTTTATTTTCAGAAGTGTTGTAGTCCACCCTCAGCCTTAGTTTTGACCCTAACCCATTAATTGATTATTAAATTACGTGATACCCATAGTTATGTACGGATGATCAGATGTTGTTTGGGACATGTTTGTTTAAAATTTTTGTAGATCTTATGATGTTGTGACCCTACTGAAATTCTTATAATCTCATCTCTTTGTTTCACTATTTTTTAGGCTTAGGTACATTCTCTACTCGTGGTACCAGTGTGTGAGGTTAATGCTGCACGACGGGCCAATATCATATCACATTTGCATTCCTGTCTCCTTGATTCATTGTGCATATATAACATGAACCTTGATTGAACTATTTTTTGCTTATTTAAGTCTCTCGTTTGAAGGTTTGTTTCCGGATTACTTTAGGAGGTTTACATGTTGAATTTTTAGATCTTTGTGGGACTTGTGTGTTATGGTTTCAATGATTAAATGAAAACTGTTGATGTTTTGTTTACTTCGTATTGTGCTAGAATGTTTGTCCAATATCATGCTCCAAATATTTTGAATAAACATGCTTAAAATCGGAAATAAGATGGATAAGCCTTGTGGGATTCAAATGGGCTCTGGTTTTTGGATTTATTTGGATTTCACGGCAGTAAGGGTCCTAATAGAAACAAATAATAATAGGTTAGGAATCGGGGTCCTAACAGGTTTTGTAGTGGAGCATGGTTTAAGGAATATAAATTGATTATATGCTAACTTGTTTGTTGATTTTGTGTTTGTAGGTAAGAACATGCTATCACGACCGAAACTCAGACTACGCGTCATTCGGCTTTGTGTGTGACCCGTCCCTCAAATCTTGAGCCTCAATCAAGGAGAATCGGCACATTAATGGAGAATCAATCAGAGGCAATCGGGGAATTCAATGGGAATCCGTTCCTGCCATATAGAAGACCTAATTTGGGGAATCAAGGTAATCAATGTAATCAAAGATTACCATAGATGGGAAATCATCCATTAGTGTTTGCCTTGTATATCTTTGTATAGACACCGATAGATCGGTTGACTCAATCTCCACCATTCATTGGGAAGATATATTTGCTATATAAGAGGTGCCTCCCCTCATTTGTAATCATCCAGCAATTCTGACAATATTGAGAGTTTAGAGTTTTCTCTCCATTCTTTTGTGTCCCTCTCTCTTTTCGTTTGTGTTCTAAGCTTAGCATTCTAGCTAGCTTTGTGAGGAAGGCTGACTTAGCCTATTGCGAGTGCGATAGTCTAAGGCCGCAGGAGAGTTTCTATTCCGCAAAACTCTAGTCTTGTGACAATGCGCACACACTCACTCACTTTGGGAATAATACCGAAAATGAACTAATGCTAAAAAGGGATTGATTTGTAAAATTTAAATGAGGAGGATGATAATTTGATTTGCTGTGTGTTTATGTATATTCTTATGCCTGGTATGCCTTGATGTGTTTTGTTGAATATTTTCTGTGTTTCTTATCATTGCTGAGTATGTGTATGTTGTTGGGGCATGTTACTGAGTGTCCCTATGTGATTTCTATATTGCCGAATGTATATGTATGTGATTGCTGATGTGTATTGCCAAATGTGTGGGGTGTGAGTTTGCATGATTGCCGAATATGAATTGTGTGAATCCATGCTTGTTTAATGCTTGATGATGATTTCCGAGAGTATATATGTGTATTGGTATGAGTGACGAGTATGCATTTACATGTGTGCATGTGATTTCCGAAATTTGTATATTGTTTTCCAGCATATGTGTATCGTCCGGTGCACATCTCTCCACTAGGAATCACTTCTTTTCCTAGTATCATATTTAGTTATGTGTTAAGTAACAATTGTATGTTTGTATAGTATAGCAAGGTTGAACGCTATAAGGGATCGACGGGGTAGGTATGGGACTCAGGCTGAACATCATCCTGTTAAGCAAGAGGAGCCGAATGCATAAGTTGAGCAAGGAGGGCAAGCTGAGCCCGAAAACCAACCTGAGGCACCAGCCATCGATCCTGTGATGGCATAAATCTTAAACATACTGCAAGGAATTGCTGCGAATCAGTAGCGTATGGAGGCGCAATTTAAGAATGCTCCTGTACCCGCGCCCATGGAAGAACCTATTCCTCCTCTTGAACCTGTACAGCTGGCACATCCTAAGGAAGCAGAGAGACTTCCCGTTATGATTACAAAATTGTTGAAGGAAGCTCGACAATTGGGATGTAAAGATTTCAGTGGTTCAGCTAGAGCTGTTGCAGCTCGTGAGTGGATAGACACCTTGTGCCGTATGTCCTTGTTTTTACATATCTCTGATGTTGACAAGGTTGCCATCGCCACTTTCCTACTTGAGGGAGAAGCCTTCGCATGGTGGACAGCTGTGAGCTTGCGATTTAGCGATTGTTTGCCTACATGGGAGGAATTTCGGTATGAATTCGACGAAAGGTTCTATACGAGATTCCATAAAATTGAGCAGCGACAAGCCTTCTACAAGCTTGAACAGGGCACCCATTGCACCTGAAGAGGATCGCACACTGGACCAGCTTGCGAGACGATTTCAGGATGGGTTGAGTACTGACCTCAAAACCATTGTTGGTACGACACCGGTGCATAATTTGCAAGAATTAATTGTTGTCATGACCAAAGGCGAGAAGATCATGCAAACCAGGAATCCATCCACAACCACTAATGGCGGATCTTTCAAGCGAAATTTGAAGTTAAATCGGCATACGGGATCCTATCCTTTGAGGTCCTATCCTCCGAAAAACAATGGTGACAATGGAGGTAACAACAAAAAGAACTTTTTTGGTCTAAATTCTAATGTAACTACGTGGAATCCACAACCACGTTCATGCTATAATTATGGCGAGATAGGCCATGTTTAGAGGGACTGTGAGACCCCGAATTTTGAATCCCAAAAGTCTAGAAGCCAGTGCAGGTGAAAAGGCGATTTTACCCCTGAAGGAAAGGATGTGTGGTGGTCGAAATTGGTAAGATTGTTTAATAGTTAAGTTTATTTTAAATTCCCTTAAATTTAAGTTTTTATAGATAGATAATTGCCTTATAGATTAAAGTACCTAAAAATAGGGAAAAATAATTAAAGAGATTAATTATCCGGTAAATTATCTTATTTTGATAAAGTGATTAAAAGTAGTAATCATAATCCTATACTCATTCATTATAAATAGGAAGCCAACTCCAAAAAAATCCTTCATAAAAAACGTACAAATTCGTATAAGCCTAAAACCCTATACCTCCCTATAGCCGCCAAAATTCGCTAAAATTTTAAATCAGCATAACTCACTCATCATTCATTGGATCCTTACGAATAATAGCTTGTTGGAAACCTCTCTTCATCCTATTTCCAAAAAAGTTTGGTTTTTTGTCGGGAGCTAAGTATTTCTTTCTCAAAGGTTAAGTTGAAAATCGATGGCGGAATTAGGTTTTCACCAAATCTTCTTGAACTTCAAAATAGCATAACTCTTTAATCGTTTGTCAGATTCCTACAAATAATAGCTTGTTGGAAATCTCTTTTAACCCTCTATCCAACCATATATGTTTCATTTTTTGGATGTAAATATTTATTTGTCTAAGGTTAAAGTCAAAATTGTCCTATGCTCTACTCTTAGAGACAAAATTTGCATAGCTAATTGGAATGGTAATTCGGGTTGAATCTTGTTAAGTTTCTGGCTATCACATCACACATCCAAGGGGGAGGCACCTGCAGCGTCTGATCACTGGTTTCTGATAGGTTTGGTGAGTGGTATTGGTAAGGAAACAGGGTATTCAATTGCCTGGTGATAATATAGGTGGTTCGAATTTACTTAATAAAGGCAAAGAAGTAGCTTCTTGTTCAGAGAAAAGATAGGTAGGATCTACGCCTCATCGGTTTCTCCAGAGACCTCTATTATTTTCTTGATGTTTTTGTTACCTGCCCTTGTTGTATTGCATGCGATTGGATTATAAGGTGAGAGTATGAAATTCGGAATGAGATATGGATCTCATAGGCTATAACGAACCCTTGAGTTACGTATTGAGTGCCTGGGTTGCATATGTTATGTGAATTGAATATGCTGATTGTGTTCTGACATGATTGAGGATACCCTGTTGTTGTATTATGCTTTGTACTTACCTGTGTGTGCTTGTACATGTTTGTGTGTCAGAATCCTGTTCCGGTGGCCATTCGGGGTAAGCGTTGATGCTCCTAGGGAGAGGAGAGGTTCTTACTAGTATGGGAGTTGTATAGGTGGTAAACCAGCAAGCTAACGCTGGATATTTGTCCTTACGAGGTCGGATCTCTGCCTTGCGAGGCAGGAAGCCATTATCCTTGCGAGGTTTGGGATGCCCTAGTCCGTGTGCTAGGGAAGACTTGTCCATGTGTGGCTAGTCGACTTGTCTTTGTAAGGACAAGATGAATAGGCTTACTGATTAGTTTGTGTGTTAAACATCTACCTTTTGTGCAGTAAGTCTTGGACAACACAGGTGGAAGGGGATGACCTTTCTTTTACAGTGCCAAGAGCAATCTGATGAGTTTCACCTTCCTGTGTACTTCTGATCTTTCGGAAGTGTTTGTAGTCCTCCCTCAACCATGGATTCAGCCATAACCTCTTTGATTGATTTCTTGATTTGCGTGATCCCCTTTAGTTGATTAGGAATAATCTAATGTGAATTAGGAGATTTGTGTTTAGTGTTTCTGCAGAACTTATGATGCCATGACCCTACTAAGATTCTTGTAATCTCATACAATTGTTTTTACTATTTTTCAGACTTAGGTACATCCACAGTCTGTGGTATCAGTGTGTGAGATCAAGGTTGCACGGCGGGGCGATATCGCATAACATTTGCATATTAGTTTACTTGCGCATATAACATGGATGATTGGGCTACTTTTTTGTTTATTTTAAGCACCTCCTTTGTTAGCTATTTCTGAAATATTCTGGAGGATTTCTTGTTGGTTATTTGGATCCCTATGGGACTTGTGTGTTATGAACCCAATGATTTAATTTAAGACTTCCGCTGACGTTATATTTACTTCATATGTTACCAAATAGTGTGTCCAATATCATGCTCTAATTGTTGATTAGCAATAAAATACATATGCTAAAAATCGGTAGTTAATGATAAGCCTGGTGAGATTCAAATAGGGCCTATGTGTCATTTAGGTTTATTTGGGTTTCACGGCGGTAATGACCTTAATCGGAGAAATTAATAATAGTTAGAAATTGGGGTCGTTACAGGTTTGGTAGTGGAGCATGTTTAGGAAATATAATTTGTTATATGCTAACTTAATTGTTGATTTTGGTGATTTCAGGTAAGAACATAGGCACACACTTACTCACTTAGGGGTTAATACCGATAGGGAACTAAGGATAAAATGGAATTATTTTGTAAGATTTAAATGATGCAAATAAAAATCTGATGTGATGATTGTTCGTGTATGTTCTTGTGCATGGTATGCCATGATATGTTTCGTTGAGTGTTTGCTGTGTTTCTTATCATTTCTGAGAATGTGTGTGATGATTCATGTATGCTGCCGAGTGTCCCTATTTGACTCCTGTATTGCTGAATGTATATGTATGTGAATGATGACATGTATTGCCGAATGATAGTGGGAGTGTTGATGGAATTACCAAAAAAAAAATTACCTTTCCATGTGTGCATGTGATTTCCGAAAATTTGTATTTTTTTTTCCAGCATATGCGTATCGTTCGGTGCATGCCTCTCCACCAGGTAACACTCCTATTACTAGTGTCGTATTTAGTGTGTGTTGAGTAACAATTATATACTTGTGTAGTATGGCACGTTCGAGGCAACAAAAGGACCAACGGAGTAGGTTTGAGATTCAAACTGAACAGCAACCTGTTGAGCAAGAGCAGCCAAATGCACAAATTGAGCAGGAAGGGAAAACTTAGCCTGAAAACCAACCTGAGGCACCAGCCACACCAGACATTGACCCTGTTATGGCACAAATCTTAAACGTATTACAAGGAATTGCTGGAAATCAGCAGCGAATGAAGGAACAATTTCAGAATGCTCCTGCGCCTGCGCCAGAACCTATTCCTTCACTTGAACCTATACAGCCGGATCATCTTAAGGAGGCAGAGAGACTTTCCGTTATGATTACAAAATTTCTGAAGGAAGCTCGACAACTTGGATGTAAAAATTTTGGAGGTTCAGCCGGAGCCGCAGCCGTTCATGACTGGATAGACACCTTATGCCGAGTATCCTTGTTCCTGCGTATCACGGATGATGACAAGGTTTCCATTGCTACATTCTTACTTGAGGGAGAAGCCCTCGCATGGTGGACATCTGTTAGCTTGCGATTTGGCGATCGTTTGCCAACTTGGAAAGAATTCCGGTACGAATTCGACGAAAAATTTTATACGAGATTCCATAAAATCGAACAGCGACAAGCTTTTTACAAACTTGAACAAGGCACCCGTTCGGTGCTGGAATATGAAAAAGTGTTAAGGGAGTTGTCCCGATTTGCACCAGAAGAAGATCGTATACCGTACCAGCTTGCGAGACGATTTCAGGATGGGTTGAGTATTGAACTCAAAGTCATCATTAGTACGACACCAGTGCAGAATTTGCAAGAATTAATTGTTGCAGCAACTGAAGCCAAAAAGATCGTATAAACCAAGAAGTCATCCGCAGCCACTAGTGGAAGATTCCATATGTGAGATTCGAAGTTCAATCGACGAACGAGACCCTATCCTTTAAAGTCCTATCCTCCAAAGATTAATGGCAGTGGAAATACCAACAGGAAGAACTTTTCTGGTTCAAATTTCAATGGTCTTTGTGGAAATTACAGCAACGGCGATGTTACAACTGTGGCGAGATGGGAAATATTCAGAACGTATGCCCGAAACCAAGGCGAATCACAGAAGTACCAAACACAGGCCATGGTGGGAATGCTAACCTCGCTAGACCACCAACACGCTCACCAGGAGGACCACCCAATGGATCCACAAGTGAGACGCAACCAAGACCAACAAGGCTCTTCACTTTGACTGATGCCGAGGCTAGTCCTGATGTGGTGACAGGTACTATTTCAGTATTTTCTCAAAACGCTAAAGTATTATTAGATCCATGAGCAAATAGATCATTTGTAAGTTCAAGGATAGCACTTAGCACGGATCAGCCTCTATCTCCATTAACTCCTCCTATTGCGGTTCTAACTCCTTTGGGAGAGCAACTGATTTGTTATCTGGTCTACATCGGCTGTGCTGTAAGTATGGGTTCGAATGTACTTGAAATGGATCTAATTCCATTAGACATCAAGGAGTTGGATATGATTTTAGGCATGGATTCTCTGGCAAAATATCAAGCCCGTATGGAGTGTTTCACCATGAGGGTGTGGTTCACTTTTCCTGATGATACCGAATACTGTTTTGAAAGCGACAGGCGAGTTGTACCAACTTGCATGATTTCCTGGTTTAAGGCGAAGCGATTAATCAATAAAGGATGTACAGCGTACCTCGCGCACGTACATAATATTTATAAAAAATCCTCAAATATGGATTCTGTTCTAGTGGTTTGCGAATTTCAAGAAGTGATTCCAGAAGACATAGCCGGATTACCACCATCAAGGGAAGTGGAATTCAGTATTGAGCTAGTGCCAGGTACGAATCCGATTTCAATTCCTCCGTATCGTATGGCCCATGCAGAAATGAAGGAACTAAAAACGCAATTGGAAGATTTGCTGGATCGTGGTTTTATTCGACCTAGTGTGTCACCCTGGGGAGCACCTGTTCTGTTCGTGAAAAAGAAACACGGTTCGCTGCGATTGTGCATCGATTATCGGCAGCTGAACAGTGTGACCGTGAAGAACAAATACCCGTTGCAACGCATCGACGATTTTTTTGACCTACTCCAAGGTGCAACCGTATTCCCCATGATCGATCTCAGATCTGGATACCATCAATTGCGAGTTCGTGATGCTGATATTCCGAAGACCGCGTTCAGATCGCAATATGACCATTACGAATTTCGGGTTATGCCATTCGGCTTGACCAATGCACCAGCTGTGTTTATGGACTTGATGAATCGTGTGTTCCGTGAATTCCTAGATAAATTTTTGATAGTCTTCATCGACGACATTCTGATTTACTCAATATCGGTAAAAGATCATGCTATGCACTTGCGGATTGTGCTTAAAATCTTGAAGGATCAACGGTTGTACGCAAAGTACTCAAAATGAAAATTCTGGTTACATGAAGTTAGTTTTCTTGGCCATTTTGTTTCCGTCCAAGGTGTGTTTGTTGATCCATAGAAGATTGAAGCTGTGATTGCGTGGGAACCTCTGCGAAGTGTGTTCGAAGTTCGCAGTTTGCTTGGCTTGGCAGGATACTACCGTCGCTTTGTGGAGAATTTTTCATCGCTTGCCGGACCATTGACAAAACTGACACGCAAGGGTGAGCCGTTCGTATGGAACGAGAAATGCCAGAAAAGTTTCAAAGAGCTAAAGAATTGGTTAGTTTCTGCACCTATCCTTACCTTACCTATTTACGGAAAGGAGTATGTGGTTTATAATGATGCGTCAAAATCTGGACTTGGATGCGTATTGATGCAAGATGGAAAAGTCATTGCCTATGCTTCCCGGAAATTGCGACCGCACGAGAGAAATTACCCTACGCATGACTTGGAACTTACAACCGTGGTATTTGCTTTAAAAATATGGCGACATTACTTTTACGGTGAGACCTGTCGAATCTTCACTGATCACAAAAGCCTGAAGTACCTCCTAACGCAAAAAGAATTGAATATGAGACAACGAAGATGGGTGGAGTTGATTAAAGACTGTGATTTAATCATCGAATATCATCCTGGAAAGGCGAATGTTGTTGCTGATGCCCTGAGCTAAAAGTTTCATCCTCCTTCCCCATCAGTTTTGGCCTACATGCGCACCCATTACCTACCGATGATGTTGGAATTGAAAACTAATCGTGTGCATCTTAGCACCGATTTCTATGGTTCGTGGTTGGCATGAATTGAAGTCGCACCTACCTTAATTGAAGAAATCTGGAATCAACAATTAGAGGATCCGAAATTTATTGAAATTCGGAAGCAACTTGCTGATGGTGTTGATGCCATAGTTCGTGATTTCAGAATACGAGATGACGAAGTACTAGTCTTCAGAAACCGGGTATGTGTTCCACAAAATGTTGATATTCGTAACCTTATTCTATCAGAGGCGCATAGTTCGAAGTTTTCTATTCATCCTGGAGGGACTAAGATGTACCGAAATTTGAAGGGGTAGTGTTGGTGGTTAAATATGAAACGTCACATTGCTGAATTCATTGCCCGATACCTCTTATGTCAACAAGTAAAGATCTAACATCAAAGACCCGCTGGTCTACTTCAGTCACTTCCGATTCCAAAATGGAAATGGGAGCACGTCACAATGGATTTTATGACTGGTTTGCATAGATCGCAGCAAGGATACGATGCCATTTGGGTGATCATGGATCGATTGATGAAATCTGCACATTTTCTTCCTATACGTGTGGCAGATACACCATAAAAATTGGCAGTTCGTTACTTGGACGAGATTGTTCGTTTGCATGGAGTACCAGTTTCTATTGTTTCAGGGAGTGACCCTCGTTTCACTTCACGATTTTGGAAAAAATTTCAGAATGCACTGGGTTTGAGATTGAATTTCAGTACAGCATTTCATCCCCAAACCGATGGTCAATCAGAAAGGACGATTCAGACACTTGAAGACATGGTACGTGCGAGTGTATTGGATTAGCAAACCGGCTGGGATCGATGCCTGCCATTGGCAGAATTTGCTTACAACAATGGCTCTCATATAAGCATCGATATGGCACCCTATGAAGCACTATATGGGAGACACTGCAAAACCCCCTTTAACTGGAATGAAGTAGGCGAGAGACGCCTAGACAATCCGGAATTAATTGACCAAGCAACAGAACAGTTGAATCTTGTTAAGTTTCTGGCTATCACATCACACATCCAAGGGGTAGGCACCTGTAACGTCTGATCACTGGTTTCTGATAGGTTTGGTGAGTGGTATTGGTAAGGAAACAGGGTATTCAATTGACTATTGAATAAGCATCCTTAGTTTGTTTTTGTCTTTTCCTTGTGATAATATAGGTGGTTCGGATTCGCTTAATAAAGGAAAAGGAGTAGTTTCTTGTTCAGAGACAAGAGAGGTAGGATTTACGCCTCATCGGTTTCTTCAAAGACCACTGTTATTTTCTTGATGTTTTTGTTACCTGCCCTTGTTGTATTGCATTCGATTGGATTATAGGGTGAGAGTATGAAATTCGGAATGAGATATGGATCTCATACGCTATAACGAACCCCTGAGTTAGGTATTGAGTGCCTGGGTTGCATATGTTATGTGAATTGAATATGCTGATTGTGTTCTACATGATTGAGGATACCCTGTTGTAGTATTATGCTTTGTACTTGCCTGTGTGTGCTTGTACATGTTTGTGTGTCAACATCCTGTTCCGGTTGCCATTCGGGGTAAGCGTTGATGCTCCTAAGGAGAGGAGAGGTTCTTACTGGTATGGGAGTTGTATGAGCGGCAAACCAGCAAGCTAGCTCTGGATATTTGTCTTTTTGAGGCCGGATCCCTGCCTTGCGAGGAAGGAAGCCCTTATCCTTGCTAGGTTTGGGATGCCCTAGTCCATGTATGGCTAGTCGACTTGTCTTTGCGAGGACAAGATAAATAGGCTTACTGATTAGTTTGTGTGTTAACCATCCACCCTTTGTGCAGTAAGTCTTGGACAACACAGGTGGAAGGGGATGGCCTTTCTTCTACAGTGCCGACAGCAATCTGACGAGTTTCACCTGCCTGTGTACTTCTGATCTTTCGGAAGTGTTTGTAGTCCTCATGGATTCGAACCTAACCTCTTTGGTTGATTTCTTGATTTGTGTGATCCTCTTTAGTTGATTAGGAATAATCTAATATGAATTGGGAGATTGGTGTTTATGGTTTTTGCATATCTTATGATGCCGTGACCCTACTGAGATTCTTGTAATCTCATACCGTTGTTTTTACCATTTTTAAGGCTTATGTACATCCACAGTCTGTGGTACCAGTGTGTGAGATCAAGGCTGCATGGCGGGGCGATATCGCATCATATTTGCATACTAGTTTACTTGCGCATATAACATGGATGATTGGGCTACTTTCTTGTTTATTTTAAGCACCCTCCTTTGTTAGGTATTTCCAAAATTTGTTGGAGGATTTCTTGTTTGTTATTTGGATCACTATGGGACTTGTGTGTTATGAACCCAATGATTTAATTTAAGACTTCCGCTGATGTTATATTTACTTCGTATATTACCAGAACATGTGTCCAATATCATGCTCCAATTGTGGATTAGCAATAAAACACATAAGCTAAAAATCGGTTGTTAATGATAAGCATGGTGAGATTCAAATAGGTCCTAGGTGTCATTTAGGTTTATTTGGGTTTCACGGCGGTAATAACTTTAATCGGAGCAATTAATAATAGTTAGGAATTGGGGTCGTTATAGGGACTTCCCGAAACCAATGTGTATTACAGGCACACCAAACGCAGGCCTAGGTGTGAGACCCTGAATTTTGAGTCCTAGAAGTCCAGAAGCCAGTGCAGGTTAAAAGACCATTTTGACCCTAAAGAAAAGGATGTATGATGGCCGAAATTGGTAAGGAATGTTTGGTAATTATTTCTGGTATTAATTCCCTTTAATTTGGTTCTTAGTTTGTTGATAATCACCTTAGGAATTAAAATCTATAAAATTAGTAAGGATGTATGATAGTTACAGAATTTAAATCTGGTAGTTATCTTATTTTAGTAAAGCCTTTAAAATAGTAATCTTAATTCCATAACCATTCATTATAAATAGGAAGCCAACCCCACAAAAATCATTCATAGAAAACACACAAAGCTCGTAGAGCCTAAAACCCTTACACCTCCCTATATCTGCCAAAATTCGCTGAAACTTTAAACCAGCATAACTCTCTCATCGTTTGTTGAATTCTTGCAAATAATATCTTGTTGGAAAGTTCTCTTCATCCTCTTTCCAACCATCTTTGGGCTTTTGTCAGGAGGTTAGTATTCCTTTCTTGTAAGATAAGTCGAAACTCGGCAGAACTGCTAAAATCTTCTTGAACTTCAATATAGCATAACTCTTTCATTGTTTGTCGGATTCCTGAAAGTAATAGCTTGTTGGAAAACTCTCTTCCTCCTCTTTCCAACCATATATTTTTTTTGTTTGAATGCTCGTATTTCTTTGTCAAAAAATAAGTTGCAAATCGTTGGCGGAATTAGGTTTTAAGATTTGTATAATTCTGCCTTTAATTGATCTCTGATGTTGTTTCCCTTATTCATATAATTGTTTAGAATCCATTCATAGTGAACAATTATGATTTCATACCTGGAATACATGAAGTCGAAAATTTTCTTGTGCCTTACTCTTAGTGCCGAACTTTTCATAGTTAATTGGGATGGTCAATCAGGTTGAATCGTTAAGTTTCTGGCTATCACATCACACATCCAAGAGGGAGGCACTTAAGACAACTGATCACTGGTTTCTGATAGGTTTGGTGAGAGTAATTGGTAAGCAAATAGGGTATTTACTTGGTTATTGATTATGCACGTTAGTTTGTTTTTTTTTTCTTTGCCTAATGATGACTTAAGTGGTTCAGAAGTATCTAGTAAGGGAAAAGGAATAGCTTCTTGTTCAGAGACAAGAGAGGTAGGATCCATGCCTCATCGGTTTCTTCAGAAACCTCGTTGTTTTCTTAATTGATTTCGGTACCTATGATTGTGAAACTGTATGCGCATTCATATTAAATAAAGCATGCTTGAGTTACGAATTGAATAAAAGAATTTCTAGGCTATAACGAATCCCATAAGGTAGGTTAGGAGTGCCTAGCTTACATGTGTGATGTGTATTGAACATGCTGAATGTGATTTGACAGAAATAAGAAAACCCTGTTGTGGTTTTGTGCTTTGTGCTTGCCTGTGTGTGCTTGTACGTGTTTGTGTGTCAGGATCCTTTTCTAGTGGCCATTCGAGGTAAACAATCCTCCTAGTGAGAGGGGAGGTTCTTACTGGTATGGGAGTCGTATGGGTGGAAAATCACAGTAAGAGCTCACTGAATGTCTGGTCCTTGTGTGGCCAGAAGCCCTATCCTTGTGTGGCAGGAACTCCTTATCCTTGTGTGGCAGGAAACCCTTATTATTGTGTGGTTTGGGAAGCCCTTATCCTTGTGTGGTTTGGGATGCCCTTATCCTTGTGTGGTTTGGGATGTTTGGTCCTTGTGTGGCAAGATGAATAGTCTTGCTGATTAGCTTGTTTGTTAACCAAGCTAATGAGTTCTGCTTGAGAACAATCTGATGAGTTCTGCCTGCCTGTGTCCCCCTCAGCCTTAGATTCGGCCCTACCCTTTTGATTGAATCTTTGAATTGCATGAATCCCTTTAGTTGTGTAGGACTGATCAGATGTTGTTCGGGAGATTTATGTTTATGGTTTCTACTGATCTTATGATGTTATGACCCTACTGAGATTCTTGTAATCTCATTCCGTTGTTTACATCTTTTTTTTCCAGGCTTAGGTACATTCACTGCTCGTTGTACCAGGGTGTGAGATCAAGACTGTACGGCGGGGTGATATCGCATCAGTTTTTCATACCTATTCCTTGATTACTTGCTCATATAACTTGAATAAAAAAAATTAAACTACTTTCTGGTTTATTTTAAGATTCCTCCTTTGCTTGTTATTTTCGACTATGTTGGAGGAATTCTTGCTGGTTATTTGGATCCTTACGGGACTTGTGTGTTATGAATCCAGTGATTTAATTTAAAGACTTCCGCTGATGTTTTTATTCACTCCGTATGATACCATAATGATTGTTCAGTATCATGCTCCAACTGTTATTAAACATGTAGAATGAACATGCTAAAAGTCAAAAACTTTGTGAGTAAGCCTGGTGGGATTCAGATAGGTCCTAGGTGTCTTTGGGCTTGTTTGGGTTTCACGACGGTAATGACCTTAATTGGAGCAAATATTAATAGGTAGGAATTGGGGTCATTACATGAGGTGGGTATGCCAAGCCCGCCAAACCATCAACATGTGCACTAGGAGGACCACCCAACGGATCCACAAATGAGGCGCAACCAACACCAATGAGATTATTCACCCTGACTGACGTTGAAGCTAACCCTGATGTGGTGACAGATTTGTGATAGTCTTCATCGACGACATTCTGATCTATTCAAAATCGGAAGAGGAGCATGCTAAACACTTGCGAATTGTGCTGAAAGTTTTGAAGGATCGGCGGTTGTTTGCAAAATACTCCAAATGCAAATTCTGGCTATGCGAAATTGGTTTCCTTGGCGATGTTGTTTCCTCCCTAGATGTCCTTGTTATCCGAAGAAGATTGAAGCAGTAGTTGCTTGGGAACCCCCACGAATTGTGTTCGAAATTCGTAGTTTCCTTGGCTTAACCGGATATTACCATCGCTTTGTGGAGAAATTTTCATCACTTGTCGGACCATTGACGTAACGAACGCACAAAGGAGAGTCATTCGTGTGGAACGAGAAATGACAGCGAAGTTTCGAAGAACTGAAAAACCAGTTAGTTTTCGTACCTATCCTCACCTTACTAGGCAGAGGGAAAGAATACGTGGTGTACAGCGATGCATCAAAATCTAGACTTGGATGTGTATTGATGCAAGAAGGAAAAGTCTTCACCTATTCTTCTCAACAATTACGACCTCACAAAAGCAATTATCCCATGCATGATTTAGAGCTTATAGCTGTTGTGTTTGCATTGAAAATTTGGCGACATTACCTTTACAGCGAGACGTACAGAATCTTCACCGATCAATAAAGCCTGAAGTACCTCCTTATGCAGAAAGAATTGAATATGAGACAATGAAGATGGGTGGAGCTGATTAAAGACTATGATTTAATCATCGAATATCATCCTAGAAAGGCGAATGTTGTTGCTGATGCCTTGAGCCGAAAGTTTCATCCTCCTTCCCCATCGGTTTGGGCTTACACGCGCACCAATTACATGCCTATGTTGTTGGAATTGAAAGCTAACTATGTGCATATTGTCATTGATATTTTTAGTTCGTTATTGGCACGAATCAAAGTCATGTCTACCTTGATTGAAGAGATGTGGAATCAGAAATTAGAGGATTCAAAAATAATCGAAATTCGGAAGCCATAGTTCGTGATTTCAGAATGCTAGATGATGAAGTGCTTGTCTTCAGAAACCGGGTATCTGTTCCACAAGATATTGATATTCGGAATCTTATTTTATCTGAGGCACATAGTTTGAAGTTCTCTATCCATCCTGGAAGCACTAAGATGTACCGAGATTTTAAGGAGCAGTATTGGCGGCTGAACATGAAACGTCACATTGCTGAGTTCGCTGCCCAGTGCCTCGTATGTCAACAAGTAAAGATCGAACATCTAAGACCCGCTGGTTTTCTACAGTCACTTCCGATTCTAGAATGGAAGTGGGAGCATGTCACAATGGATTTTGTGACCGGTTTTCGTAGATTGCACAAAGATACGATGCCATTTGGGTGACCGTAGATCGATTGATGAAATCTACACACTTCCTTCCTATATGTGTGATGGATACACTAGAGAAATTGGTTGTTCGTTACTTCGACGAGATTGTTCGATTGCATGGAGTACCAATTTCCATCGTTTCAGATCGTGACCCTTATTTCACATCACGATTTTGGGAGAAGTTTCAGAATGTGCTAGCTTCGAGATTGAATTTCAGTATGGCATTTCATCCTCAGGCCAATGATCAATCAGAAAGGATGATTCAGACACTCAAAGATACGCTACGTGCAAGTGTGTTGGACCAGCATACCGGTTGGGAACAATGCCCACAGAAAATATACAAAATTGGTCCAACCAAAAACCCTATTCTTCCCTCTTTCTCCCGAAATCTGCTGAAACTTCAAAAAAGCATAACTCTCTCGTATTTTGTCAGATTCTTGAAAATAATATCTTGTTGGAAAGCTCTATTCATCCTCTTTCCAATCATTTTGAGGGTTTCATCTAGAAGTTAGTTTTTCTATGCTAAAAGTGAAATCGAAGTTCGGCAGAATTGCCAAAATCTGTTTGAACTTCAAAATAGCATAACTCTCTCGTATTTTGTCGAATTCTGAAAAATAATAGCTTGTTGGAAAGATCTCTTCGTTTTCATTGAAAAGATATTGTGTTTTGTGTCTAGAGGTTAGTATTTGTTTGTTGAAATTTAAATTGTATATCGATGGGATTAGGTTTTAAGATTATGTGATTCTGCCTTTGATTAATTTCTTTTGTTGTTCCTCTTGTTCGTATGATTTTTTGGCATCCATTTCTGTTGTAAAATCATAAATTCATCCTTTGAATTTTTTTTATACATGAAATTAATATGCCCTACCCTTGCACTACTGTTGCCTATCTTGATCAATTGATTAACCTATTGGATTCCGATCTAATTTCTTTTGATTATATAAGTTATAAACTCTTAATGCTTCTTTGTTAACATGAAATCTCAACCTTTACACAATGCTTACATGAAATCACAAATTTGTCTTGTGTCTTACGCTTAGTGCCGAAATATAAATAGTTAAATTGGGGTCATAATTCAGGTTGAATCTTGTTAAATTCTTGGCTATTATATCACACATCCAAAGGAGAGGCACTTGCGGCATCTGACCACTAGTTTCTGATAGGATTGGTGAGTGAAATTGGTAAGGAAATAGGGTATTCAATTGGTTATTGAGTATGTATGCTTAGTTTGGTTTTGTCTTTGGCTTGTAATGTTATAGGTGGTTCAAAACCATTAAAAAAAAGAAATGTAATAGCTTCTTGTTCAGAGACAAGAAAGGTAGGATCTATGCCTTATTGGTTTCTCCAAAGATCCTTGATTGTTTGTTAGTTATTTTCGATGTACTCCCTTGTTGTTATTGCATACGAATTGATGGTATGGTATATACATGAATTTTTGATTGGGATATGATTACTTAGGCTATACCAAACCCTTAAGATAGGTTATGTGTGTCTAATTTGCATATGTTGTGTGTATTGAACATGCTGATTGTGTCCTGACATAATTGAGGATACCCTGTTATGGTATTATTCTTTGTGCTTGCCTGTCTGTGCTTGTTCGTGTTTGTGTGTCAAGATCCTGTTCCGGTGGCCATTTGAGGTAAGTGCTGATGCTCCTTGGGAGAGGGGAGGCTCTTACTGGTAAGAGAGTTGTATGGGTGGTAATCCTCAGCAAGAGCTCTTTGGATGCCTTGTCCTGTGTGCTAGCAAGATACCCTAATCCTGTGTGTTGGTTAGGATGCCTAGTCTTGTGTGCTGGCTAGATGCCTTATCTTGTGTGCTGGCAAGAAATCTTAATCCTATGTGGTGGTTAGGATGCCTAGTCCTGTGTGCTGGCTAGATGCCTAGTCCTGTGTGTTGGCTAGAAGCCCTAATTCTGTGTGCTGGTTAGGATGCCTAGTCTTGTGTGCTGGCTGGATGCCTTGTCCTATGTGGTAGCAAGATGAATAGGCTTGCTGTTTAGCTTGTGTGTTAACCTTTTACCCTTTGTGCAACAAAGCCTTGGAAAACATAGATGGAAGGGGATGGCCTTTCTTCTTCCTATTGCCGAGAGTAATCTGATAAGTTTTACCTGCCTATGTACTTATGATTTTCAGAAGTGTTGTAGTCCACTCTTAGCCTTAGTTTCGACCCTAACCCATTGATTGATTATTGAATTGCGTGATACCCATAGTTATGTACAGATGATCAGATGTTTGTTTAAGATTTCTATAGATCTTATGATATTGTGACTCTACTGAGATTTTTGTAATCTCATCCCGTTGTTTTTCACTATTTTCAGGCTTAGGTACATTCTCTGCTCATGGTACCAGTATGTGAGGTTAATGCTGCACGACGGGGCGATATTGCATCACATTTTCATTCTTGTCTCCTTGATTGATTGGACATATAACATGAACCTGGATTGAACTAGTTTCTAGTTATTTAAGTCCCTCATTTGATGGTTTGTTTCCAGATTACTTTAGGAGGTTTACATGTTGAATTTTTAGATCTATATGGGACTTATGTGTTGTGGTTCCAATGATTAAATGAAAAGAGTTCCGCTGATGTTTTATTTTCTCTGTATTATGCTAGAATGTTTGTCCAATATCATGCTCCAACTATTATGAATGAACATGCTAAAAATCGGAAATAAGATGGATAAGCCTTGTGGGATTCAAATGGGTCCTAGTTTTTGGACTTACTTTGGTTTCACGACAATAAAGGTCCTAAAAGGAGCAAATAATAATAGGTTAGGATTTGGGGTCCTTACATAGGAGATATATCTCATCGGTTTTCTAGAAATTCTTTTTGTTTGATTGATGATTTTGGTTGCATGTCTTTGTTATTGGTATTTGTGCATGCCTTATGTTTGGTATGCATAGTTGTGGATTGAACTATGGAATTAGTAGGCAATTTAGAACCCCTATGGTAGGTTGTGTATGCCTATTGCGGGTTGTATTGTGTGCATATGACATGCTGATTGTGTTGTGAATGATTGAGGATGCCCTATAGTGGTGTTATGCTTTGTACTTACTTGTGTGTGCTTTTACATGTCAGTGTGTGAGGATCTTTTTTCGGTGGCTATTTGGGGTAAGCGTTGATGCTCTTAAGAGGAAGAGAGGTTCTTACTAGTGTGTGAGTCGTATGGGTTGCAATCCCCAGCTTGTACACGCTGGATGCCTAGTACTGTGTGCTGGCTAGATGTCTTATTCTATGTGCTGGCAAGATGCCTTGTTCCATGTGTTGGCTAGATGCCCTAATCCTGTGTGCTAGTTAGGATGCCTGGTCCAATGTGCTGGCTATATGTGTTATCCTATCTACTGGAAAAATGGATAGGCTTGCTGATTAGTTGTGCTAACCTTTTACCTTTTGTGCAGCAGAGCCTTGGACAACATAGGTGGAAGGGGATGGTCTTTTCTATTAATGAGATTGAATGATGATTTTCCTGCCAGTGTACTTCTGATTTTTTGAAATGTTTGCAGTGCACTCTTAGCCAATAGTTTTCGGCCCTATCCCTATTGTGATTGTTTATTGGTTGCGTGATATCTCTATAGATGTGTAGACGAATTTGATCTTGTTCGGGAGATGTTTGCTTAAGATTTTTGCAGATCTTATAATGTTGTTACACTATTGAGATTCTTGCAATCTCACCCTGTTGTTTTCACTATTTTTTAGGCTTAGGTATATTATTTGTTCGTGGTACTAGTGTGTGAGATCAAGCCTGTATGGCGGGACGATATTGCATCATAATCGTATACCTTTTTCTTTTAATGCTTTTGCATATAATATGAAGTTTGATTGGACTACTTTATGTTTTTTTTTGGAATGTCTCCTTTGTTTGCTTGTTTCCAAAATTTACTAGGGATATACTTGCTAGATTTTTAGATCCCTATGGGACTTGTATGTTGTGGTACCTTTAATAAATTATAAAGATTTCTGATGATATTTTTTTTTCACTCCGTTTATTGCCAAAATATATGTCTATTCTCTTGCTTCAACTTTTAAAAACACAAGTAATGAATCAAATAATGTGAGATCCCGAATTTTGAGTCCTAGAAGTCCAGAAGCCAGTGCAGGTGAAAAAATCATTTTATCCCTGAAGAAAAGGATGTGTGATGGCCCAAATTGGTAAGAAATGTTCTGTAATTAATTTTGATTTTAATTCCCTTTAATCTAGTTCTTTATAGTTTGATAATTACCTTAGAAAATAAAATTCCTAAAATTAAGGAGGGATAATTACAGAATTTAATTCTGATAATTATCTTACTTTAATCAAGCCTTTAAAATAAAGATTTTAATTTCATAACCACCTTATATAAATAGGAAGCCAGCCACACAAAAATCTTATACAAAAAACACACAAAATTCATAAAACCTAAAAACATTACACCTCTCAATTTCTGCCGAAATTCACTAGAACTTGAAACCAGTATAACTCTCTTATCCTATGTCTGATTCCTGCGAATAATAGCTTGTTGGAAAGATCTCTTCATCCTCTTTTGTACCATCTTTTTTTTTCATATGGAGGTTAGTTTTTCTTTGTCGAAAATTAAATCGTATTTCGGAGGGATTAGGTTTCAAGATTGAGTAATTCTGTCTTCAAGTGATTTCTGTTATTGTTCCTCTTGTTCATATGGTTGTTTGAAATCCATTCATGTTATAAAATCATGAATTCATCCCTTGAGTCTTTTCTATACATAAAATTAGTATGCCCTACCCTTGCCCTATTGTTGCCTATCTTGAACAAGTAATAAACCTATTGGATTCCGATTTTGTTTCTTTTGATTGTATAAGTTATAAACAGTTAATGCTTCTTCGTTAATATGAAATCGCAACCCTTACACCTTGCTAACATGAAATCACAAATTATCTTGTGTTCTATGCTTAGTGCCGAAATATACATAGTTAAATTGGGGTGGTAATTCAAGTTAAATCATGTTAAGTTCTTGGCTATCACATCACACATCCAAAGGGGAGACACCTGCGGCATATGATTGGAGTACTTTCTGGTTTTTCAAGATTCCTTCTTTACTTCTTGTGTCCTACTTTTGTTGGGGGTTAACTTGCTGGATATTTGGATCCCTATGGGACTTGTTTATGGTGGATTTATTGATTTTATTTAAAGATTTCCTGTGCTATTTCATTCACTATGTATGATACCAGAATACTTTTCCAATATCATGCTCTAATTGTTGATAAACATAAAGAATGTACATGCTAAAAATTGAGAATTTGATGAGTAAGCCTTGTGGAATCAGATTGGTCCTGGTTCTTTAGCTTGTTTGGGTTTTATGGCTGTAACAGCCCTAATAGGAGCAATTAATAATAGGTTAGAAGTTAGGGTCGTTACAAGTTGTGGTAGCGAAGCATGGTTTAAGGAATATAATTAGTTATATACTAACTTGTTTGTTATTTTTGTGTTTGTAGGTAAGAACATGCGCACACACTCACTCACTTAGGGGCTAATACCGAAAGTGAACTAATGCTAAAAAAGGATTGATTTAAATGATGAGAATAATAATTTGATTTGTTGTGTGTTTATGTATGTTCTTATGCCTTGTATGCCTTGATGTGTTTCGGTGAATGTTTGCTTTGTTTCTTTTCATTGCCGATAATGTGTATGTTGTAGGGACATATTACCAAGTGTTCCTATGTGATTTCTATGTTGCTGAATATATATGTATGTGATTGCTGATGTGTATTGTCGAATGAATGGGGTGTGAGTTTGCATGATTGCCGAATATGTATTGTGTGAATCCATGCTTGCTTAATGCTTGATGATCATTTCCAATAGTATATATGTGTGATGATATGAGTGACAAGTATGCATTTACATGTGTGCATATGATTTCCAAAATTTGTATATTGCTTTCCAGCATGTGTGTATCGTCCGGTGCACGCCTCTCCACCAAGTACCACTTGTTTTCAAACTATCGTAGTTATTTATGTGTCAAGTAACAATCGTATGCTTGTATAGTATGGCAAGGTAAAATGCTACAAGGGATCGACGGGGTAGATATGAGGTTCAGGCTGAACAGCAACCGGTTGAGCAAGAGGAGCCGAATGCACAAACTGAGTAGGGAGGGAAAGTTGAGCCCAGAAACCAACTTGAGGCACCAGCCATCCATCATGTGATGGCCCAAATCTTAAACATATTGCAAGGAATTGCTGCGTATCAGTAGCGTATGGAGGCATAGTTTCAGAATGCTCCTGTACCCGTGCTCGTAGAAGAACCTATTCCTCCACTTGAACCTGTATAGCCAGCGAATCCTAAGGAAGCCAAGAGATTTCCCATTGCGATTACAAAATTGTTGAAGGAAGCTCGACAATTAGGATGTAAAGATTTCAATGGTTCAGCCGGAGCTGATGCCGCTCCTGAATGGATCGACACCTTAAGCTAAGTATCCTTGTTCTTATGTATCTCAGATGATGACAAAGTTGCCATCGCCATTGTCTTACTTGAGGGAGTAGCCCTCGCATGGTGGACAGCTGTGAGATTGCAATTTGGAAATCGTCTGCCTACATAGGAGGAATTTTGGTATGAATTCGATGAAAAGTTCTATACGAGATTCCATAAAAATGAACAGCGACGAGCTTTCTACAAGCTTGAACAGAGCACCCGTTCGGTGCTGGAATATGAGAAGGCATTTCTACAAGCTGAGAAACGATTTCAGGATGGGCTGAGTACTGAACTCAAAACCATCGTTGGTATGACACCGGTACAGAATTTGCAAGAACTAATTGTTGCCATAACTGAAGCCGAAAAGATTGTGAAACTAAGAAGCTATCTGCAGCCACTAGCAGCGGCTCCTCAGGCGAGATTCGAAATTTAATCGGCATATGGGACCCAATATTTTAAGGTCCTATCCTCAGAAAATTAATAGCAATGGAAGTAACAACAAGAGGAATTTTTCTGGTCAAATTCCAATGGGTCTACCGGAATTCTCAGCAACGTCGATGTTACAATTGTTGTGAAATGGGGTACATTCAGCAGGAATGCCAAAAGCCGAGACGTACCATAGGCGTACCTAGTTCGGGCCAAGGTGAGTATGCTAACTTCACCAAACCCCCAACGCACGCACCAGGAGGACCACCCAACGGATCCACAAGTGAGGCGCAACCAAGACCAACAAGGCTATTCACCCTAACTGATGCCGAGGCTAGTCCTGATGTGGTGACAAGTATTATTTCAGTCTTTTCTCAAAATGTTAAAGTATTATTAAATCCCGAAGCAAATAGATCATTTGTAAGTCCAAGGATAGCACTTAGAACGGATTGGCCTCTATCTCCCTTGACTTGACTCCTTCTATTGCGGTTCTAACTCCTTTGGGAGAACAACTAATTTGTGATCTAGTCTATATCGGCTGTGCTGTACGTATGGGTCCTAATATACTTGAAGTGGATCTAATTCCATTGGAAATCCGAGAGCTGGATGTAGTCTTACACATGGACTGTTTGGCGAAATATCAAACCTGTATGGAGTGTTTCACCAAACGTGTGTGGTTTATTTTTCCTGATGGTGCCAGTTACTATTTTGAAGGTGATAGGGGAGCTGTTCCAACTTGCATGATGTCTTGGCTTGATGCAAAATGATTGATCAACAAAGGATGTATAGCGTACCTCGCGCACGTACATGATATTTCTAAAGAATCCTCGGATTTGGATTCTATTCTAGTGGTTCTCGAATTTCCAGAAGTATTTCCATAAGACATAGTCGGTTTACCACCAGAAAGGGAAGTGGAATTCTGCATTGAGTTAGTGCCTGGTACGAATCCGATTTCCATTCCTCCATATCGTATGGATCCTGCGTAAATGAAGGAACTAAAAACATAATTGGAAGATTTGCTGGATTGTGGTTTCTGTGAAACCCTGAATTTTGAGTCCTAGAAGGTCCAGAAGCCAGTGGAGGTAAAAATGACCATTTTTCCCTTGACGAAAAGGATTATGATGGCCGAAATTGGTAAGGAATGTCTAGTAATTATTTCTGGTATTAATTCCTTTTAAATTGATTCTTTATTGGTTGATATTATCTTAGAAAATAAAAACCCTAAGTTTAAGGAGGGATAACTACAGAATTAAATTCTGATAATTATCTTACTTTAACTAAGCCTTGAAGATAGGAATTAAAATCTCATAACCATCTTATATAAATAGGAAGTCAGCCACACAAAAATTTTATACTAAAAACACACAAAATTAGTAGGACCTAAAAACCCTACACCTCCCAATTTCTACCAAAATCTTCTTGAACTTCAAACAAGCATAACTCTCTCATTGTTTGTTGGATTCCGGTAAATAATAGCTTGTTCGAAAGCTCTCTTCATCCTATTTCTAACTTTCTTTAGGCTTTTGTCTGAAGGTTAGTATTTCTTTCTCCAAAGTTAAATCAAAATTTGGCAGAATTAGGTTTTCAGATTTTTATAATTTTGCCTTTGATTGATCTCTGATGTTGTTACCTTTATTCGTATGATTTTGTAGTATCCATTGATAGTGAACAATCGTGAATTCATCCTTTGAATCTTTTCTGAACATGAAATTAGTATGCCCTACCTTTGCCCTACTTTCCTATTGTGCCTATCTTGATCAATTGATTAACCTATTGGATTCTGATCTTGTTTCTTTTGATTATACATGTTATAAACCCTTAATCCTTCCTTGTTAACATGA
The DNA here is from genome assembly GCA_019739055.1 of Passiflora organensis. Classification (NCBI taxonomy): domain Eukaryota; kingdom Viridiplantae; phylum Streptophyta; class Magnoliopsida; order Malpighiales; family Passifloraceae; genus Passiflora; species Passiflora organensis. The sequence goes on along the minus strand of JAEPBF010000328.1, from coordinate 1,129,375 downwards.
AATCACAACTTTTACAACTTGTTAACATGAAATCGCAACTTTCCCTATTGCCCTATTCTTAGTGCCAAAAATTGTATGATAATTAGGGATGGTAATTCAGGTTGATTCTTGTTAAGTTCTTGGCTATCACATTACACATCCAAGGGGGAGGTACTTGCGGCATCTAATCACTGGTTTTTGATAGGTTTGGTGAGTGGAATTGGTAAGAAAGTAGGTTATTTAATTGGATATTGGATATGCATACTTAGTTTGGTTTTGGCTTTGCCTTGTGATGTTATAGGTAGTGCAGAATTATTGAATAAAGACAAGGAAATAACTTCTTGTTCAGAGACAAGAGAGGTAGGATCTAAGCCTCATCAGTTTCTCCAGAGATCCTTGATGTTTGCTTGCTAATTCGGTGCCTTTACATGTAATATTATATGCACATATGTTGTAGTAGGAATGCTTGATTTGCGGACCAAGATGCGATCTTCTAGGTTTACCGAATCCCTTAAGATAGGATATGAATGCCTAGTTTGCATGTGTTGTGTGTAATGAACATGTTGATTGTGTTCAGACATGATTAAGGATACCCTGTTATAATATTATGTTTTGTACTTGCTTGTGTGTGTTGGTACGTATTGTGTGTCAGGATCCTTTTTCGGTGGCCATTCGGGGTAAGCACTGATGCTCCTTGTGAGAGAGGAGATTCTTACTGGTATGGGAGTCGTATGGGTGGAAATCCCTAGCATGAGCTCGCTGGATGTTTGGTCCTTGTGTGGCCAGAAGCCCCTTTAGTTTCTAGGAATGATCTGATATTGTTTGGGAGATTTGTGTTTATGGTTTATGCTGATCTTGTGATGTTGTGACCCTACTGAGATTCTTGTAATCTCATTCTATTGTTTCCACCATTTTTCAGGCTTATGTACATTCACTGTTTGTGGTACTAGTGTGTGAGATTAAGGCTGCATGGCAGGGCAATATTGCATCACCTTTGCATTCCTATTTCCTTGGTTGCTTGCGCAGAGAATATGATCATAGATTGGACTATTTTTTCTATTTTTTCAAGATCCCTCTTTTTCTTGTTATATTTTGGATTATGTTAGAGGATCTCTTGCTGGTTATTTGGATCCCTATGAGACTTGTGTATTTTGATTCCAATAATTAAATTTAAAGACTTCCGTTGATGTTTTATTCACTCCGTATGATACCAGAATGATTGTCCAATATCATGCTCCATTTGTTATTAAAAATTTAATGGGTAAGCCTGGTGGGATTCAGATATATTCTAGGTGTCTTTGGGCTTGTTTGGATTTCATGGCGGTAATGGCCTTAATCGGAGAAAATTTTAATAAGTAGGAATTCGGGTCATTACAGTTTCATCTGACCTATTGTGTCACCTTGGGGAGCACCTGTCTTGTTCGTAAAGAAGAAAGATGGATCGCTACGATTATACCTCGACTATCGGCAGTTGAATCATGTGACCGTGAAGAACAAGTACCCTTTGTCACGCATCGACAATTTGTTCGAACAACTCTAGGGTGCAGCCGTGTTCTCCAAGATCGATCTCAGATCTGGATACCATCAATTGCAAGTTTGTGATGCTGATGAATCACTACAAATTTCTGGTTATGCCATTCGGTTTGACCAATGCACCAGCTGTGTTAATGGACCTGATGAATCTAGTGTTCCATGAGTTCCTAGTTAAATTTGTGATAGTCTTCATTGACGACATTCTGATTTATTCAAAATCGGAAGAGGAGCATGCTAAGCATTTACGCACCTATCCTTACCTTACCTATTTGCGGAAAAGAGTAAGTGGTTTACAGCGATGCGTCGAAATCCGGACTTGGATGCGTATTGATGCAAGATGGGAAAGTCGTTGCTTATGCTTCCCGACAGTTACAACCGCACGAAAGCAACTATCCTACACATGATTTGGAGCATGTAGTCGTGGTGTTTGCGTTGAAAATATGGTGACATTACTTATACGGCAAGACGTGCCGAATCTTCACCAACCACAAAAGCCTGAAGTACCTCCTCACGCAAAAAGAATTGAATATGAGACAATGAAAATGGGTGGAGCTGATTAAAGACTACAACTTGATCATCGAATATCGTCCATGAAAGGAAAATATTGTTGCTGATGCCTTGACCTGAAAGTTTCATCCTCCTTCCCCATCAGTTTTCGCTTACGTGCGCACCCGTTACATGCCTATGTTATTGTATTTAAAAGCTAACTGTGTGCATCTTGGCACTGATTTTTCTGGATTGTTATTGGCACGAATCAAAGTCATGCCGACCTTGATTGAGGAAATCCGGAATCAACAATTAGAGGATCCAAAACTAATTGAATTTCGGAAGCAGCGTTTTGATGGTGTTGATGCCATAATTCGTGATTTCAGAATACGAGATTAAAAAGTGCTTGTCTTCAAAAACTGGGTATGTGTTCCACAAGATGTTGATATTCGTAACCTTACTCTATCGGAGGCGTACAGTTCAGAGTTCGCTATCCATCTCGAAAGCACTAATAGGTACCAAGATTTAAAGGACCAGTATTGGTGGCCAAACATGAAACTCCACATTGCTGAGTTCGTTGCGCGATGTCTCGTATATCAAGAAATGAAGATCGAACATGAACGACCAGCTGGTCTACTGTAGTTACTTCCAATTCCAGAATGGAAGTGGGAGCATGTCACAAGGGATTTTTTTGCCGGTTTGCCTAGATTGTAGAAAGGATACGATGCCATTTGGGTAATTGTGGATCAATTGACGAAATCTTCACACTTCCTTCCTATATGTGTGACGAATACACCTGAGAAATTGGTTGTTCGTTACTTGGATGAGATTTTTTGATTGCATAGAGTGCCAGTTTCCAACGTTTCAGATCGTGACCCTCGTTTCACCTTACTATTTTGGGAGAAGTTCCAGAATGCGCTGGGTTCGAGATTGAATTTCAGTACAGCATTTCATCCTCAGACCGATGGTCAATCAGAAAGGATGATTCAGACATTCGAAGACATGCTACATGCGAGTGTGTTGGATTAGCATACCGGTTGGTATCGATGCCTGCCGTTGGCAGAAATTTTTTGCAACAATAGTTTTCATGTAAGCATCGGTATGGCACCTTATGAAGCACTATATGGGAGACGTTGCAGAACTCCCAATTTCTGGAATGAAGTAGGCGAGAGATGCCTAGACAATCCGGAATTGATTGATCAAGCAAAGGAGTAGTTGAACTTGATTCAATAACGGCTAAAAACAGCCCAGGATCAGCAGAAAAACTACGTTAATAATCTACAAAGGGAGCTGGAATTTGAGGTAGGTGACAAAGTGTTTTTGAAGGTCGGCCCATGGAAAGGAGTCCTTTATTTTCAGCAGCGAGGTAAGCTAGCACCTCGTTACATTGGTGTGTATGACGTTGTCAGGAGGATCGGCTGTGTTGCATACCGACTTGCCTTACCTCCAAATATAGAAAGAATTCACAAAGTGTTTCATGTTTCAATGTTGAGAAAATATGTGCGAGACCCTACCCATGTGCTCGAAGAACCCCCAGTCTAAGTTGCTGAAGACCTATCCTATCCTGTATAGCCAGTTGTCATACTAAATAGGTCAGTTCGAAAGCTTCGCAGTCGAAGCATGCCTGTAGTACGAGTTGTTTGGCATAATGGCCAAATTGAGGAACAGCCTTGGGAGACTGAGGAATCTATGCTTGCGAAATTTCCTTACCTATTTGCTTAGGTACTTTTGCTAAAATTTCGAGGACAAAATTCTTATAAGAAGGGGAGGATGTGAGACCCCGAATTTTGAGTCCTAGAAGTCCAGAAGCCAATATAGGTAAAAAAACCATTTTTCCCCTGAAGAAACGGATGTGTGATGGCCTAAATTGGTAATAAATGTCCAGTAATTAATTTTGGTTTTAATTCCCTTTAATCTAGTTCTTTATAGGTTGATTAATTACCTTAGAAATTAAAATCCCTAAAATTAAAAGCGGATAATTACAGAATTTAATTCTGATAATTATCTTACTTTAATCAAACCTTTAAAATAGTATTTTAATCCCATAACCACATTATATAAATAGGAAGCCAGCCACACAAAAATCTTAAACAAAAAAAACACAAAATTCGTAAAACCTAAAAGCCTTACACTTCCCAATTTCTGTCGAAATCCACTAGAACTTCAAATTAGCATTACTCTATTATCGTTTATTGGATTCATGCAAATAATAGCTTGTTGGAAAGATCTCTTCATCATATTTCCAACCATATTTGGTTTATTTTCTTGAGCTTAGTTTCTCTTCATCGAAAGTTAAATCGTATTTCATCGGAATTGCCAAAATCTGCTTGAACAACAAATTAGCATAATTCTTTCATCCTTTTTCGGATTCTTGTAAATAATAGCTTGTTGGAAATCTCTCTTCATCTAATTTCCAACCATCTTGGATTTTTTGCCTACATATTAGTTTTTATTGGTCGAAAGTTTAATCATATTTCGGCGGGATTAGGTTTCAAGATTGAGTGATTCTATCTTCAATTGATTTCTGTTGTTGTTCCTCTTATTCGTATGATTGTTTGGCATCCATTCATGTTATAAAATCATGAATTCATTCTTTGAATCTTTTCTATACATGAAATCAGTATGCCCTACCCTTGCCCTAATGGAATAGCTTCTTGTTCTGAGACAAGAATGGTAGGATCTATGCCTCATCAGTTTATCCAGAGATCCCCACTGTTGGTTTGTTATTTTCGATACCTGCACTTGTTATTATTGCATACAAATTGATTGTAGGATATATGCATATATTGCGGATTGAGATATGAATCCTATAGGCCATACCTAACCCTTGAGTTAGGTTTTGGGTGCTTGAATTGTATGTAATTGTGTTCTGATATGATTAAGGATACCTTGTTGTGGTATTATGCTTTGGACTTGCTTGTGTGTGCTTGTGCGTGTTTATGTGTTAGGATTTTTTTCCGATGGACAATCAGGGTAACCGCTAATGCTCCTTAGGAGTGGAGAGGCTCTTACTGGTTTGGGAGTTGTATGGGTTGCAATCCCCAGCATGCCTGTCCTGGAAGCCTTGTTCTTGTGTGGCTTGGATGCCTGTTGTGGTATTAAGCACATTGTCCGGTGTATGCCTCTCCACCAGGTACCATTTTCTGTTCCTTAGTTTCATATTCTGGTTATATGTTGAGTGACATCATGTGTTTGTATAGTATGGAAAGACAAAACGTGCCTAGAGATCATCGGGGTAGGTATGAGGCCCAAGTTGAAGAGAAACTCATTGATCAGAATTAATCATGTAAGGACCCAAACCCAACCTATTAGGACCTTTACTATTTTGAAACCCAAATAAGCCCTCGCAAGGTCCTATTTGAATCCCACAAGTCTCTAGTCACCTAATTGTCAATTTTATTGGTTGATTTATATGCTATTTAAAGGTTCGAGAATGTTCATACATTAATTAATTTTTGGCTTATACGGAGTGAAAGAAAATATCAGCGGAAGACTTATATTAATACTCAAAATAAATGGAAAACTAACACACAAGTCCCATAGGAATCTCAAAACATCAACCAATAGTATCATGCTTATTTCGAAAGCAACAAAAAGAGAAAGAGGGATTGGAAAGCTAGTTTGAGTCTGGACATTAGGATGTCCGGTTTGAGAGTGATAGGATGACTTGTATACGTTGCTGCAAGAATGCTCCTAGGCCAGTTCGAGTCTGGATGTCGAAGACAACTAAAAGGCTTGCTGTAATATTGATTGTCTAACCATTTTACTCTTTTTGCAGCATAGCCTTGGACAACATGGGTAGATGGGTGCAAACTTTGGTTTTGAAAATCAGATTATGTATAGGCTGCCTGTGTGGTTCTGAAAAAAAAAAGTTTTCAGTCTTTCCCCTTGTTTTCTACCAATTTTAGCCTACCCTCATATTGTGTGTGCTTGTGATGATATCAGCCCCTAATATGTGTGTTTGATGCTTGCGGTTATAATTAGATATATTAGCTAGTTTTAGGTGTTGATCTTTTGGTTATTGGGAGATGTTTGATTGGGAATCCCTAGGACTTATGATATTGTGACTCTACTGAGATTCTTATAATCTCATCCTTTCTTTTCCCCTCCTTTGCAGGCTTAGGTGTGTGCTTTGTTGCTGATACCAAAGGTGTGAGATCAAGGCTACATGGCTGGACGAATTTGTACCCCTTTTCTATTGAATGCGCATACCATGTCTTTGAACTTGTGTGGATTTGCATTTTGCCTTTCCAATCCCTCTTTCTCTTTTTGCTTTCGAAATATACATGATACTATTGGCTGATGTTTTGAGATTCCTGTGGGACTTGTGTGTTATGTTTCCACTTGTTTTGAGTGTTAATATAAGTCTTCCGCTGATGTTTTCTTTCACTCCGAATAAGCCAGAAATTCATTAATGTATAAACGTGCTCCAACCTTTAAATAACATAAAAATCAACCAATAAAATTAACAATTAGGTGACTTGAGCCTTGTGGGATTCAAATAGGACATTGCGAGGGCTTATTAGGGTTTCATGGCTGTAATGTTCCTAATAGGTTGGGTTTGGATCCTTACATAATCTGATTTTCAAAACCAAGGTTTGTCCCCATCTACCTATGTTGTCTAAGGCTATGTTGCAAAAAGTGTAAAACGGTTAGACAATCAATATTACAGCAAGCATTTTAGTTGTCTGTGACATCCAGACTTGAACTGGCCTAGGAGCACTCTTGCAGCTACTCATACAAGTCATCCTTCCACTTAAAAACAAGGCATTCTAATGTCCAGACTTGAACTGGCCTATAGGACATCTTGACGTTCAGACTTGAACTGGCCTATAGGACATCCTACAAGGCATCCAGTGAGCTCTTGCTGGGAATAAACATCAATAAACCTCCCAGTTCGGTAAGCGTCTCCCCTCTCCCTAGGAGCAACAATACTTACCTTGCATGGCCAGTGACAAAAGGATCCTTCAAACAAAGCACAAACAAGGCACATACACACATACACACATACACAATACACAACAAAGGATCCTCAATCAAATCACATTACAAATCAAAAATCAATCCGTAAAGTCATAATAGAATTAGGCAACTTATTTCCCTATTAACTTTTGAGATTCCCTATCATCATAATAACACATTCCAATAGTATATAACCAAGATAAGCAATCGAATTCAATCGAATTCAATCGAATTCAATCATATTCAAACAATCAAACAATAGAGTAACCAAAGGAGTCGATGAGGCATAGATCCTACCTCTCACAAGTCTGAATCAGATGTAATCCTCTACCTTTTCAATAAGATCAGAATCTCCTAAACAATCACAAGATACAATACTAAGCCACAAGATTACTTAATTAAAAACCAAAGGTATTGGGAATCCTTACCAATTAACCTACCAAAATCCAGTAATCTAGATGCATTAATATCTTCCCCCTAAATGCGTGATGTGATGGTCAGAAACTCAGCAAGAAACAACCTGATTATTCACTCTAATTCATCATACAAATTTTGGCAACACTTTAGGGCTTAGTAGGGTATGTGTGATTTCAACATTAGGGGTTGGGATTTCATAAAATTAAGAAAGGAGTAGATGCCAATTACTCAAATGATTAAATGGAACAAAGGATGAATTTCATGTATAGGGAGAAATAGGGCATGCCAATTTCATGTATAGGGAAGATTCAAAAGATGAATTCATGATTTTACAACATCAATGGATGCCAAACAATTATATGAACAAAAGGAACAACAACAATAATCAATTGAAGGAAGAATCACAAAATTTTAGCACAAAAACCGACGAATTATGACTTTAATTTAGACAAAGAAAAATTAATATTCTGATGAAAACCTCACGATTTTGGATAGAGTATGGAAAGAGCTTTCCAACAAGCTATTATTTGCAGAAATCCGACAAAGGATGAGAAAGTTATGCTAGGATTATGATCAAGGAATTTTTTACAGAAAACTAACGAATTACTAGTTGAATTTCAACAAGGAAGAACTAACCTTCTGATTACCAACCCAAGATATCTTGATAGAGGATATAAAGAGCTTTCCAACAAGCTATTATTTACAGAAATTCAATAAAAGATGAGAGAGTTAAGGTGGTGTAGGTGGGATAGGCTGGCCACTCTTTTATAGGTGTCTAAGGAGGTTTAGTTTAGAGATAATTCCATACTTTTAAGCTTAAAAGGATAATTTTATTATAAGAGATATTCTATTTAAAAGGAAGAATTATCTAATACTTTAGATAATAAGGGATAAAACTAAGGATAATTAATATAAAAATACCAGAATTAAAATAAAAAATATCTGGCAGCAACCATTTTAGGCCATCACGCAATCATTTCTTCAAGGACAAAATAATCATTTCAGTTGCACTAGTACCTGAGTTCCATTTCTGACCTGTGGACTTATAAGACATCCACTCTATGGAGGATCAGGGTCTCACAAACCGGATGCATAATATGAGTAGGGAGGGTAAGCTGAGCTTGAAAACCAACCTGAGGCACCAGCCATTAATCCTCTGATGGCACAAATACTAAATGTATTGCAAGGGATTGCTGCGAATCAATGTGACCTTGGACAACATAGACGGAAGGGGATGACCTTTTCTTTTCCAACTGCCAAGAGTAACCAGATGAGTTTTCCTACCTATGTACTTCTGATTTTCAGAAGTGTTTATAGTCCACCCTCAGCCTTAGTTTCGACCCTAACCCTTTTGATTGATTCTTGAATTACGTGATACCTTTAGATGAGTAGGGATGATCTGATGTTGTTTGGGAGATGTTTCACTGGGAATCCATAGGACTTATGATGTTGTGACCCTACTGAGATTCTTGCAATCTCATCCCTTCTTTTCTCCCCCTTTGCAGGCTTAAGTATGTACTTTGTTACTGGTACCAAAGGTGTGAGATCAAAGCTGCACGGCTGGACGAATTTGCACCCCTTTTCAATTGAATGTGCATGCCATGTCTTTGAACTTGTGTGGATTTGCATTCTGGCTTTCCAATCCCTCTTTCACTTTTTGTTGCTTCCGAAATATGCATGATACTATTGGTTGATGTTTTGAGATTCCTATGGGACTTGTGTGTTATGTTTCCTCTTGTTTTGAGTATTAATATAAGTCTTCCGCTGATGTTTTTTTTCACTCCGTATAAGCCATAAATTCATTAATGTATGAATATGCTCCAACCTTTAAATAGCACATAAATCAACCAATAAAATTGACAATTAGGTGACTTGAGCTTTGTGGGATTCAAATAGGACCTTGCGAGGGATTATTTGGGTTTCATGGCGGTAAGGGTCTTATTAGGTTGGGTTTGGGTCCTTACATTGCACGCGCTGGATGACTAGTCCTTGTGTGGCTATATGCTTTGTCCTTGTGTGGCCAGATGTTTTGTCCATGTGTGGCAAGATGCCCTTATCCTTGTGTGGTTTTGATGTCCTTATCCTTGTGGGGTTTGGATGCCCTTGTCCTTATGTGGCTTGGATGCCTTGTCCTTGTATAGCAAGATGAATAAGCTTGCTAATTAGCTTGTGTGCTAACCTTTAACCTTTGTGCAACGAAGCCTTGGACAACATAGAAGGAAGGGGATAATTTTTTCCAATTACCGAAATGATTGATGAATTTTTCCTGCGTATGTATTTCTGATTTTCAAAATTGTTTATAGTCCACCCTCAGCCTTAGCTTCTGCCCTACACCTTTATATTGTTTGAATAGATTGCGTGAATTCCCTTAGATGTGTAGGGACGATCTTATGTTGTTTGGGAGATGTTTGTTTAAAATTTTTGTAGATCTTTTGATGTTGTGACTCTACTGAGATTATTGTAATCTCATCCTGTTGTTTTCACCATTTTTCATATTTAGGTATATTCGTTATTCGTGGTACCAGTGTGTGAGATCAAGGTTGCATGGAAGGGCCATATCGCATCACATTTGCATACCCGTTGCTTGATTACTTGTGCATATAAAATGAACTATGATTGGACTATTTTCTTCTTCTTTTTTCAAGTTCCTCCTTTGCTTATTGTTTCCGAATTGTGTTGGAGGTTTACTTGCAGGATATTTGGATCCCTGTGGGACCTGTGTACTGTGGATTCATTGAGAAATTTAAAGACTTCCGGATGTTTTCATTCACTCTGTATGATACTAGAATACTTGTCCAATATCATGCTCCAATTGCTATAAGTACAAAGAATAAACATGTTAAAATCAGTTCTAAAGGGATAAGCCTTGTGAGATTCAGATAGGTCCTAGGTTGGGTTTATTTGGGTTTCACAGCGGTAAGGGTCTCACTAGGAGCAATTTTGAGAATATGAATGTAGGTCTTTTTAAGGAATTTTTCTGGCCCTAGTCCCAATGGAACTATATGGCATTCACAGCCACGACGATGCTACAATTGTGGCGAGATGGGCCATATTCAGAGAGACTGTCCCAAAATAAAATGTATCACAGGCACATTAAATGTCAACCAAGGTGGGTATGCCAATCCCACTAAACCACCAGTAGGTGCACTTGAGGGACCATCGAGCATACTTACAAGTGAGGTGCAACCCAGGCCAATGAGATTGTTCACCTAACTAATGTCGAAGCTAGCCTTGACATGGTGGCAGGAACTATTTTAGTCTTTTCCTCAAAATACTAAAGTGTTATTAGATCCCGGAGTGAATAGATCATTTGTGAGTCCAAGGATAACACTTAGTTAAGATCGGCCTCTGTCTCCCCTATTTCCTCCTATAATGGTTCTAACCCCTTTGGGAGAGCAACTGACCTATGATATAGTCTACATTGGTTGTGCTATACGTATGGGTCCAAGTGTACTTGAAGTGGATCTAATTCCATTGGAAATCTGATAGCTGGATGTGATCTTCGGCATAGATTGTCTAGCGAAATATTAAGATCGAATAGAGTGTTTCACCAAGCGTGTGTGGTTCATTTTTTCTGATGGTTTCGAATATCATTTTGAGGGTGATAGGCGAGTTGTTCAAACTTGTATGATTTCCTGGCACGATGTGAAGCGATTGATCAGTAAAGGATGTACAACATACCTCGTGCTTGTACATGACGTGCGTAAAAAGTCCTCGGATCTGGATTCTATTCCAATGGTTCATGAATTTCCAGATGTGTTTGCAAAAGACATAACTGGTTTGCCGCCAACAAGAGAAATTGAATTCAGCATTAAGGTAGTGCCAGGTACGAATCTGATTTCCATTCCTCCTTATCTTATGGCTTCTGCAAAAATGAAGGAATTGAAGACACAATTGGAAGATTTGCTGGATTATGGTTTCATCCGACCCAGTGTGTCACCTTAGGGGGGCAGCTGTCTTATTCATGAAAAAGAAAGATGGTTCGCTGGGATTGTGCATCGACTATCGGCAGCGGAATCGTGTGACCGTGAAGAACAAGTACCCTCTGCCTTGCATCGACGACTTGTTTGACCAACTCCAAGGTGTAACCGTGTTTTCCAAAATCGATCTCTGATCGGCCTACCATCAGTTGTGTGTTTGTGAAGCTGATATTCTGAAGACAGCATTCAGATTGTGATATGGTCACTATGAATTTCTGGTTATGCCATTCGGTTTGACCAATGCACCAGCCGTATTTATCGACCTAATCAATCGGGTATTCTGAGAGTTCCTGGACAGATATGTGATAGTCTTCATCGACAATGTTCTGATTTATTCAATATCGGAAGAGGAACATGATGAGCACTTGCGGATTGTGCTGAAAATTGTGAGGGATCGATACCTGCTCACTAAGTTCTCCAAATGCGAATTCTGGTTAAGCAAAGTTGATTTCTTTGGCCATGTTATTTCTGCCATTGGTGTACGGGTTGATCCATAGAAGATTGAAGCCATAGTTGCTTGGGACCTCCCGTGGACTGTGTTTGAAGTTCACAGTTTCCTTGGTTTAACTGGATACTATTGTCGTTTCGTGGAGAATTTTTCATCGCTTGCTGGACCATTGACGAAGATTACACACAAAGGAGAGCCATATGTGTGGAACAAGAAATGCTAGCGAAGTTTCGAAGAATTGAAGAATCGGTTAGTTTCTGCATGTATTCTTACCTTACCAGTCGGTGGAAAAGAGTAGGTGGTGTACAACGATGCATGTTGATGCAAGATGCGAAAGTTATTGCCTATGTTTCCCGACACTTGTATCCACATGAAAACAACTATCCTATGGATGATTTGGAATTTGCAGCTATGGTATTCGCATTAAATATATGGCACCACTATTTGTTTGGCGAGACGTGCAGAATCTACACCAACCTCAAAAGCTTGAAGTATCTCCATAAGCAGAAGGAGTTGAATATCAGAAAATGAAGATGGGTGGAGCTGATTAAAGACAAAGATCTGATTATTGAATATCATCCCAGAAAAGTGAATGTTGTCAATGATGCTTTAAGGCAGAAAATCCATCTGCTTTCACCATCGGTTTTGGCTTACATGCGCACGCAATACATGCCAATGTTGCTGGATTTGAGTGCTACATGTGTGCATCTTGGCACTGATTTTTCTGTTCATTGTTAGCCTGAATCAAAGTCATGCCTACCTTGATTGAAGAGATCCAGAATCAGCAATCAGAAGATTCAAGTTTGGTTGAAATTCATAAGCAACTATCTGATGGTGTTGATGCCAAAGCTCGCAATTTCAGAGTGCGATATGATGGAGTTTTTGTCTTCAGAAACCGGATATGTGTGCCACAAGATGTTGATATTCGCAATCTGATTTTTTTCTGAGGTGCATAGTTCAAGGTTCGCTATTCATCCTGGTAGCACTAAGATGTACCGAGAATTGAAGGAGCAATATTGGTGGCCGAATATGAGTGCTATATTGCTGAGTTCGTTGCCCGATGCCTTTTATATCATTAAGTAAAGATCGAGCATCAAAGATCCGCTAGTTTATTTTAATCACTTTCGATTCCATAATGGAAATGGGAGCATGTCACGATGGACTTCCTGATTGGTTTTCCTAGAACTCAATGAGGATTCGATGCCATTTGGGTGATTGTGGATCGAGTGAAAAAATCTGCACACTTCTTGCCTATTCGTGTGACAAGCACCCCTGAGAAATTACTCGTTTGTTACTTGGATGAGATTGTTTGTCTACATGGAGAGACAGTCTCAATCGTTTCAGATTGTGACCGTCGTTTTACTTCACAATTTTGGGAGAAATTCCAGAATGCGTTGGGTTCGAGATTGAATTTCAGTACAATGTTTCATCCCCAGACTGATGGTCAATCTAAAAGAATAATTCAGAGGTTTAAAGACAGGCTAGGTGCGAGTGTATTGGACCAAAATACTAGTTGGGATCGAAGTTTACCTTTGGCATAGTTTGGTTACAACAATAGTTTCCATGTAAGCATCGGTATGGCTCCTTATGAAGCATTATATGGGAGACATTTCAAAACTCCTAGTTTCTGGAATGAAGTAGGCGAGAGACTTCTAGACAATTCGTAATTGCTTGATCAAGTAACTGAGTAGCTGAATGTGATTCGACAAAGGCTGAAAATAGTGCAAGATCGGTAGAAAAACTATGCCAATAATCGAAGAAAGGAAATGGAATTTACGGTGGCTGTCAAAGTGTTTATGAAAGTCGCCCCATGGAAAGGTGCCCTTCATTTTCAGCAGCAATGTAAACTAGCACCTCGTTACATTGGACCATATGATATTGTTGAGAGAGTCAGCCTTGTTGGCAATCGACTAGTATTGCCTCCGAATATGGAAAGAATTCACAACGTTTTTCATGTTTCGATGTTCAGAAAATATGTGCGAGACCCTGCTCGTGTTCTTGAAGAACCACCAGTCGAGGTTGATGAAGAGCTGTTTTACTCGGTACAACTAGTTGCTATACTAGATCGGTCAGTTCATCAGCGTTGCAGTCAAAGCATGCCTATGGTACAAGTTGTTTGGCTTAATGGCCAAGTTGAGGAACAGTCTTGGGATACTGAGGAATCTATACATGCAAAATTTACTTACCTATTTTCTTAGGTACTTGTGCCAAAATTTCGAGGTCAAAAGTTTTATAAGGAGGGGAGGATGTGAGTCCTGATTTTTGTGTCCTAGAAGTCCAGAAGCCAGTGCAGCTGAAATAACCATTTTTCCTTTAAAAAAATCGATATGTGACTGCCGAAAAAGGTATTGATGGTTCTTTCCTCTTTTGGTTAGTTTCATTTCCTTTATAAATCATTTATTTCTTGGTTCCTTCTTGTCAAAAATGGTATATCTCTTAAAATTAAGAGATAATTCCAGAATTTAATTATAATGATTGTCTCCTTATATCTAACCTTAAAACTTGGAAAAATTAATCCCACTAATCTTATAAACATATGAGCCAGCCACACTAGTCCACACACACCAAAAACACACAAAATCGTCAAACAATAAAAACCTACACTCTACCCTTGTTGTCGAAATTTCTTAACCTTCATCAAAGCCAAATTCTTTCATCCTTTGTCCAATTTCTGAAAATAATAGCATGTTGGAAAGCTCTTTTCATCCTCTATCTAGCTATCTTGGTTTGATCATCAGAAGGTCAGTTTTTCCCTATGCAAATATTTATCGCAATTTCCTAAATTTTTATGCCAAAACTGTGTAATTCTTCCTTCAATTAGTTTTTATTGTTGTTCCTTTTGTTCGTATGATTGTTTAGAACCTATTCATGTTGTAATATCATGAATTCATCTTTTGAATCTTCCTTAAGTATAAAAAAGGCATAACCAACACCTTAACCTATTGTTGCCGATTTTGATCAATTGACTTGCCTATTTCTTTCTAATCTTGTTCCTATTAACTATATGTATTATTAACACCTAATCCTTCCTTTTTAACATGAAATCGTAACTCTAAGTCCCTTATGCATGAAATCACAAATTTGGCCTTATGCCTTATCTTAGTGCCGAAATTTTCATGTTTAATTTGGCTGATAAATCAAGTTGATACTTGTTGTCTTCTTGGCTATCACATCACACATCCAATGGGGAGGTCTTAGCAGCATCTGATCGCTGGTTTTTGATAGGTTTGATTAGTGGAATTGGCAAGGAAATAGGATGTTTACTTGGTAATTGAGTATGCATGCTTAGTATGGTTTTGTCTCTGCCTTATGAAGATATAGATGGTTTGGATCCTCTAAATAAATACAAAGGAATAGCTTCTTATTTAGAGACAAGAGACGTAGGAGATATACCTCTTCAGTTTCTCCAGCGATCCTTGTTTTTACGTTGATGTTTTCGGTTGCATGTCTTTGGTATTGGTATTTGCGTATGCCATATGTTTGGTATGCATTGTTGCAGTTGAACTATGGAATTGATAGCCAATTTCGAACCCTACGGTAGGTTGTGTATGCCTATTGTGGTTGTATTGTGTGCATATCACATGCTGATTATGTTGTGAATGATTGAGGATGCTTTGTTGTGGTGCTATGCTTTGTACTTGCTTGTTTGTGCTTGTACATGTCAGTGTGTAAGGATCCTTTTCCGGTGGCCATTCGATGTAAGCGTTGATGCTACAGAGGAGAGGAGAGGTTCTTATTGGTATATGAGTCGTATGGGTGGCAATCTTTAGCTTGTGCATGTCGGATGCCTAGTCCTATCTGCTGGCTAGATGCCTAGTCTTATGTGCTGGCTAGATGCTTAGTCCTATGTGCTAGTTAGATGTCTTGTCCTTTGTGCTGGCAAGATGCCCTAATCCTATATGCTGGTTAGGATGCCTAGTCCTGTGTGCTGGCCAGATGCCTTGTTCTATGAACTGGCAAGATGAATAGGCTTGCTAATTAGCTTGTGTGCTAACCTCTTGCCTTTTTGCAGCAGAGCCTTGGACAACACAAATGGAAGGAGAAGACCTTTTCTATTGATGAGATTGAATGATGATTTTCCTGCCTTTGTATTTCTGATTTTTGGAAGTGTTTGTAGTCCACCCTCAGCTAATAGGTTTTGGCTTTATCCCTATTGTGATTGTTTTTTGGTTGTGTGATATCTTTTTAGATGTGTAGGTGAATTTGATGTTGTTTGGGAGATGTTTGCTCAAGATTTCTACAGATCTTATGATGTTGTGACCCTATTGAGATTCTTGTAATCTCGCCTACTGTTTTCACCATTTTATAGGCTTAAGTATATCCTTTGTTCGAGGTACGAGTGTGTGAGATCAAGCCCTCATGGCAGGACGATATTGCATCACAATTGCATGCTTGTTTCCTTGATAGCTTGCGCATATAACATGAAGTTTGAATGGACTATTTTTTTATTTTTTTTGAATGCCTCCTTTATTTGCTTATTTCTGAATTTTACTAGGGATATACTTGCTGGATTTTGAGATTACTATGGGACTTGTATGTTGTGGTACCTTTAATAAATTATAAAGACATCCATTCATATTTTTATTCACTCCTTTTATTACGAGAATGTATGTCCATTATCATGCTCTAACCTTTAATTAGCATAAGTAATGAATCTAATAAAATCGAAACTTAGGGAGATATGCCTTGTGAGATTCATATGGGTCCTAGATTGGGTTTATTTTGGTTTCACGACGGTAAGGGTCCTAGTAGGTTGGACTGGGGTCTTTACAATATAGGTGGTTGGGATTTTCTTAATAAAGGCAAAGGATTAGCTAATTTTTTAAAAACAAGAGAGGTAGGATCTGTATCTCATCAGTTTTTCCAGGGATCCTTTTTGTTTGATAGATGATTCGGTTTCATGTCCTTATATATATGCATGCTTGAATTTTTTGTACATGATTGAGGATTGGTTGAGAATTGCCTAGGCAATTTTTATTCACTATGATAGGATGTGTGAGCCTATTTTGGTTGAGTTATGTGCATTAGGCATGCTAATTGTGTTATGATGTGATTGAGGATGCGTTGTTGTGGTGTTATGTCTTGTACTTACTTGTGTGTGCTTGTATACGATTGTGTGTAAGGATCCTTTTCCAGTGCCCATTCAGGGTAATCATTGATGCTCCTAGGGAGAGGAGATGTACTTACTAGTATGGGAGTAGCTTGGCTGGAAATCCCCAGCAAGAGCTCACTGGATGCCTAGTTCTTATGTGACGAGATGCTTTGTCTTTATGTGGCAAGATGCCTTTATCCTTGTGTGGTTTGGATGCTCTTATCCTTGTATGGTTTGGATGCCTTTGTCCTTGTGTGCCTTGGATGCCTTGTCCTTGTGTGGCAAGATGGATAGGCTTCTTGATTAGATTGTTTGCTAACCAATTTCCCTTTGTGCAGTTAAGCCTTGGACAACACAGGTGGAAGGGGATGACCTTTTTATTAATGAGATCGAATAATGAATTACCTGCCTATGTATTTCTGTTTTCAGAAATGTTCTTAGCCCACCCATAACTTGTTACTTTCGACCCTAACCGTATTGTGATTGTTTGATACCCCTTTTAGTAGTATAGGTGAACCTGATGTTGATTGGGAGATGTTTATATAGATTTCTACAAATCTTATAATGTTGTGACCCTAATGAGATTCTAGTAATCTCACCCTGTTATTTTTCCTGTTTTCAGGCTTAGGTACATCTTCTGTCAGTGGTATTGGGGTGTGAGATTAAGGTTGCATGGTGGGACGATATTGTATCACATTCACATACCTCCTTTCTTGGCTAATTGTTTGAGCATATACTACTAAACATAAAGTTTGATTGGCCTATTTTCTTGCTCAATAGGTTCCTCGTATTCTTGTTAATTTCGGATATATATTCTTGAGATCTACTTTTTGGATTTTGAGATCATTTTGAGACTTGTGTGTTATGGTTCCTTCGGCTAATTATAAAGATTTCCACTAATGTTTTATTCACTCCGTATGTTACCAGAATTTTTGTCCATTGTCATCATGCTTCAACCTTCAAAAACATAAAGAAATGAATCTAGTAAATCATAATTTGTGTAATTGAGCCTTGTGGGATTCAAATAGGTGCTAGGTTCGGCGTATTTGAGTTTCATGGCGGTAAAGGCCCTAATAGGTTGGGTTTGGGTCCTTATAGGTTTGGTAATGGAGCATGGTTTAGGGAATATAATTGCTTATATTCTAACATATTTTCTGGTTTTTTAGCAAATACAAGCTCACACACCCACACCTTTAAACGTCAATGTCAAGAGTGTCCAGAAGTTAAATGCTTGGTTTGTAGTTTTTAATTGATGTGTTTGATATTTTAATTTACTGTGTGTTTTTGTTTGTTCTTATGTATTGTATGACATGTTGTATTTTGATGAGTGTTTTGCTGTGTTCCCTTGTGATTGCCGAATGCATGTGTGTTATATTGATTGTTGATTCTGATCCTTTGATGTGTGTTGCTGAGTGCTTTTGTATGTAGTATGTGTGCCGAGTGCATGTGTGTGATTTGTATGATTGTCGAGTGTGTATTTATGTGAAAGTGTGTATTGCGGAGACTTGTATGTATTTGTGTGCATATGTGTTTTGTTTTTCAATATATCGTCCTATGCACGCCTCTCCACCAGGTACCATTTTCTTTCCTTGCTTTCATATTTGAGTTGTGTATTGAGTAACCTTGTGTGTTTGTTTAGTATGGCAAGGTAAAATGTACATAGAGATCATCGTGGTAGGTATGAAGCCCAAGCCGAATAGCAACCAAATGAGCAGAGTGAGCCGATTGCACAAGGTGAGCAAGAACGACAAGCTAAGCCCGAAAACCAACCTGAACCTAAAGCACCAGCATCACCAGCCATTAATTCCATAATGGCACAAATACTGAATGTGCTACAAGGAATTGCTGCAAACCAGCAGCGAATGGAAGCCCAATTCCAGAATGCCCCTGCACCCGTACGATTCTTGGAAGGTCCTATGCCTACACTTGAACTTGTTCAGTTGGCGTATCCTAAAGAAACCGAGAGACTTCCTGTGGGATCCCGATTTTTGTGTCCTAGAAGTCCAGAAGCCAGTGCAACTGAAATGACCATTTTGTCCTTGAAGAAATGGATGTTTGGTAGCCGAAAATGGTATTGAAGCTTCAATGTTCATTTCTGATTTCATTTCTCCCTTATTTTTATTTCCATTATTAATGGTACATTATCTATTCTTAAGAGATAATTTCATAATTAAATCCTATAGATTATTTCCGTATATCTAGCCTTAAAAGTAAGAAAATTAATCTCATTAAACCCTATAAATAGAGTAGTCCGCCTTACATAAAATCCAACACCAAAAACACATAAACTTATCACATGATAAACCCGACTCTTTACCATTGTTACCGAAATTCACTTAACACTCAACATAGCTGAATTCTTTCATTCTTCATCAGATTTCTGCAAGTAATAGCTTGTTGGAAACCTCTTTTCATCCTGTATTGTGCTATCTTTGTTTCATCATTAGAAGGTTAGTTTTTCCTTGTACTTTTCCTTATCGCAATTACCTAGGTACTAATGGCAAAATTTCATGATTCTTCCTTCAATTGGTTTATGTTGTTTTCCTTCTTATTCGTATGATTGTTTGGCACCAATTCATGTTGTAATATTATGAATTCATCCTTTGAATCATCCTTATGCATGAAATCTGCATGCCCTAAACTTTTGCCTTATTGTTGCCATTTTTTACCAACTGACATGTCTATTGGTTTCTGAACTTGATCCTTTCAATCATATGTGTAACTAACACCTAGTCCTCCCTTGTTATCATGAAATTGCAACCCCTAAAACTTTTATGCATGAAATTGCAACTACCCTTGTATTCTAACGTAGTGCCTAAATTTGCATGGTTAATTAGAATGGTAAATCAGGTTGATTCTTGTTGTCTTCTTGGTTATCACATCACACATCCATGAGGTAGGTCTCAGCAGCATTTGATCACTGGTTTGTGATAAGTATAGTGAGTAGAATTGGTAATGAATTAGGATATTTACTTGTTATTGAATATGCATGCTTAGTATGGTTTTGTCTTTGCCTTATCGTTATATAGGTGGTTCGGATCCTCTTCATAAAAACAAAGGATTAGCTACTTGTTCAGAGATAAGAAAGGTAGGATATATACCTCATCGGTTTCTCCAGAAATCTTTGTTGTTTGTTTGATATTTTCAGTGCATGTCCTTATTGATGATTGTATGCGCCTGCCTTGTATAATGTATGCATGAACTGCAGATTGAGCTATGATCCTTTAGGCAATTTTGGACTCTTAAAATAGGTTGTGTGTGCCTAATTTTCATTTGTTGTGTGCATTGAACATGTTGATTGTGTTGTGATATGATTGAGGATGCCCTGCTATGATGTTATGCTTTGTACTTGATTATGTGTGCTTATATATGATTGTGTGTCAGAATTCTTTTCCAGTGGCCATTCAAGGTAAGCGTTGATGCTCCTAGGGAGATGAGAGATTGTTACTGGTATGGCAGTCGCATGGGTGGCAAATCCCCAACATGTGCAAACTGGATGCCTAGTCATTGTGTGACTCGATGCCTTGTCCTGTGTGCTGGCAAGATGCCCTTATCTTTGCATGTTTTGGATGCCCTTGTCCTTGTGTGGTTTTGATGATTATACTTATGTGGCTCGGATTCCTTGTCTTTGTGTTGCAAAATGAATAGGCTTGCTGAATAGATTGTGTGCTAACTATTTACCCTTTGTGCAGCTAAGTCTTAGATAACACATGTGGAGGGGGATGACCTTTTTGTTGATGTGATCGAATGATGAATTAGCTACATGTGTACTTTTGTTTCCAGAACTGTTTGTAGTCTACCCACAGCCTATAAATTTTCGGCCCTATCCCTATTATGAATGCTTGATGATTGTTTGATACCCCTTTAGTTGTATAGGTGATCCTGATGTTGCTTGGGAGATGTTTTCTTAGATTTTTGCAGATCTTATGATGTTGTAACCCTACAGAGATTCTTGTATTCTTACCCTATTGTTTTCACCATTTTTCAAGCTTAGGTACATCTTCTGTCAGTGGTACTAGTGTGAGAGATCAAGGCTGCACGGCGGGACGATATTGCATCACATTCGCATACCTTCTTCCTTGCTGATTGATTATGCATATAACCGTTGATATGAAGTTTGATTGGACTGCTTTCTGGTTTACTGAATCCCTTTTATTCATGTTTGTTTCCGGAATTCATTGGACTGTTACTTGCTGGATTTTGAGATCCCTATAGGACTTGTGTGTTATAGTTACTTTGATTATTTATAAAGACTTCAGCTGATGTTTTTATTCACTCTGTATGTTACCAGAATGTGTATCCATTTGTATCATGGTCCAACCTTCAAAATGCATAAGAAAGAGACTTAATAAAACCGGAACTTAGGGAGGATAAGTCCTGTGGGATTCAGATAAGTCCTAGGTTGGGCTTGTTTGGGTTTCAAGACAGAAATCACCTACGACTCGTCGGGGTAGGTATGAAGCCCAAACTGTATAGCAACCCGTTGACTAGAATGACCCTGATGAACAAAATGAGCAGGGAGGGAAACTAAGCCCGAAAACCAACTTGAAGCACCGCCACACCAGCCATGGATCTTGTGATGGCACAAAGACTGAATGTATTGCAAGGGATTGCTGCGAACCAGCAACGAATGGAGGGTCAATTTCAGAATGTTACTGCACCCCCACCACCTATGGAAGATCCTATTCCTCCATTTTAACATGTTCAGTCGGTTCATCCTAAGGAAGCCGAGAGACTTCCAGTTGTTATTACCAAGCTGCTCAAGGAAGCTCTTCAGTTGGGATGTAAAGATTTCAGCGGTTCAGTAGGTGATGCTACGTCTCGTGAATGGATTGACACCCTATGCTGAGTGTCTTTGTTCCTATGAATCAATGATGATGACAAGGTTGCTATTGCCACTTTCCTACCTGAGGAAGAGGCCCTCGCGTGGTGGACAACCGTAATTTTATAGTTTGGGGATTGTTTGCCTTCGTGGGAAGAATTCCAGCATGAGTTCGACGAGAGATTTTACACGAAATTCCATAAAAGTGAACATTGACAAGCCTTCTACAAATTTGAATAAGGCAACCAACCAGTGTTGGAATACGAGAAGGAATTGAGGGAATTGACCCGTTTTGCACCTGAGGAAGATTGCTCATCGTATTAGCTTGCGAGATGATTCCAAGATGGGCTGAGTACCTAGCTCAAAACCATTGTGGGCACAACACCTGTGCAGAATTTACAAGAACTGATCATTGCTGCCACTGAAGCCGAGAAAATTGTGCAAAGCAAGAAGTCTCCCTCAGCAAACAATGACGGATTATTCAGGTGTGAGTCCAAGTTCAATCGATGCGCGGGACCGTATCCTTTGAGTGTCTACCCTCTAAAGAATAATGGTAATGGCGGTAACTTTAGAAGGAATTTTCTAGTCTTAATCCCAATAGATCTAGGTGGAGTTCACAGCCACGTCGATGCTACAACTGCGGTGAAATGGGCCATATTTGAGGGAGTGTCCTAAACCAAGGTGTATCACAGGCACACCGAATGCAAACCAAGGTGAGTATGCCAATCCCACTAAACCATCAGCACTCGCACCTGGAGGACCACCAAACGGATCTACGAGTGAGATGCAGCCCAAACCCATGAGGTTGTTCACATTGACTGATGCCGAAGCAAACCCATATATGGTGACAGGTATTATTTCAGTCTTTCCTCAAAATTCTAAAGTGTTATTAGTTTTCGTTGCGAGTAGATCATTTGTGAGTCGAAGAATAGCAACTGACTTGTGATCTAGTTTACGTCAGCTATGTTGTACGTATAGGTTAGAGTATATTTGTAGTGGATCTGATTCCATTAGACATCTAAGAGCAGGATGTGATCTTAGGCATGGATTTTCTGGCCAAATATCAAGCTCGAATGGAGTGCTTCACCAAGCATGTGTGGTTCAACCTTTCAGATGGTTCCGAGTATTGTTTAGAAGGTGATAGACGAGTTGTTCCAACTTGCATGATTTCTTGGCTGGATGCAAAGCAATTAATCAGTAAAGAATGTACTCTGTACCTTGCGTATGTACATGACATGTCCAAATAGTCCTCGAATCTGGATTTAATTCTAGTTGTTCGTGAATTTCCGAATATGTTTCTTGAAGACATAGCCGGTTTGCCGTCAGCAAGAGAAATGGAATTCGGCATTGAACTAGTGTCGGGTAAGAATACAATTTCCATTCCTTCTTATCATATGGCTCCTACAAAAATGAAAGAATTGAATACGTAGTTGGAAGATTTTCTGGATCATGGTTTCATCCGACCCAGTATGTCACCTTGGGTAGCATCTGTCTTGTTTGTGAAGATTTTCGGCACAAATTATCATCCCTAATTATCATACAATTTTCGGCACTAAGAATATAGCAATAGGGCAAGTTGCGATTTCATGTTAACAAGTTGTAGGAGTTTCGATCTCATGTCCATAAGGAAGGATTATGGGTTTATTACATGTATAATCAAAAGAAACAGGATCAAAATCCATTAGGTTAATCAATTGATCAAGAAAGCCACAATAGGGCAGTAGGGCAGAGGTAAGGAATACTGATTTCATGTATAGAAAAGATTCAAAGGATGAATTCATGATTGTTCACTATGAATGGATATTAAACAATCATACTAATAAAGGTAACAACATCAGAGATCAATCAAAGGCAGAGTTATAAAAATCTGAAAACCTAATATCGCCAAATTTCGATTTAACTTTAGAGAAAGAAATACTAATCTTCAAATGAAATGTCAAACATGTCTAATTTACTATCCTAATTATGTATGAAAATTTCGGCACTAGAATAGGGCAATAAGGAAAATTGTGATTTCATTCATAAAAGATTTAGGGTTTGTGATTTCATGATAATATGGAATGATTAGGTGCCAAATACACAAAAAAAAAAACAAGTTCATAAACCAATAGACAATGCAATTGGCAAAAATCGACACCAATAGGGCCAGTATATAGGACATACCAATTTCTCTTATAAGGAAGATTTAAAGGTTGAATTCATGATATTACAACATAAATAGGTGCCAAACAATCATATGAACAAAAGAAACAACAGAAACCAATTGAAGGATTAATCAAAGGATTTCGGCTCCAAACCCTAAGAAATTGTGATAAGAAAACCTTCTGATGATGAAACATAGATAGCAAGATAGAGAATGAGAAGAGCTTTCCAACAAGCTATTATTCACAGAAATCTGATGAAAGATGAAAGAATTCTACTAGGATAGGTGTTTAAAAGTTTTCGGCAGCAAGGGTAGGGAAAAAGGGCTTATTTCATGATGATTTTATATGTTTTTGGTGTGTGATTTATGTGTGGTCAACTACTCCTTTTTAAGGTGTATTGAGAATTAATTTTCCTACTTTTAAGGCTAGATATGAGTGGATAATCATTAGGATTTAATTCTAGAATTATCACTTAATTTTAGGAGATTATCATTTAAGATAGAAATAAACGAAGAAGGAAATGAAACAAAGGAGAAATGAATTCAGAAATGAGCAATGAACCTTCAGCACCATTTTCGGCTATCACACATCCATTTCTTCAGAGGAGAAAAGGTCGTTTCACCTACACTGGCTTATGGACTTCTAGGATACCAAAATCAGGGTCTCATAGTTGATCTCAGATCGGGATACCATCAGTTGCAAACTGATATTCTGAAGACTGCATTCAAATCGGGGTACGGCCACTACGAATTTGTGGTTATACCATTTGGTTTGACCAATACACCAGTAGTGTTCATAGACTTAATGTGTGAGAACCTAAATTTTTAAATCTAGAAGTCCAGAAGCTAGTGTAAGTAAAAAAACTATTTTTTCCCTGAAGAAAAGGATATGTAATGGCCGAAATTGGTAAGGAATGTCTAGTGATTGTTTTTGGATTTAATTCCCTTTGATTTGGTTCTTTATTGTTTGATAATTACCTTAGAAAATAAAATCCCTAAAATTAAGGAAAGATAATTATAGAATTTAATTTTGATAATTATCTTACTTTAATCTAACCTTTAAAGTAGGGAAATTAATCCCATAACCACCCTATATAAAGAGGAAGCCGGGCACAATCAAACCTTACGCAGAAAATATACAAAATTCGTCCAATCAAAAACCCTATACCTCCATATCGCTGCCGAAATCGGCTTGCACTTCAAAATAGCATAATTCTCTCATCGTTTGTCAGATTCTTACTGTAATATAGGTCGTAATTCGACGGGATTAGGTTACAAAATTTTGTGATTTTACCTTTAATTGATTTCTGCTATTGTTCTTCTTGTTTGTATGATTGTTTAGCATCCTTTCATGATGTAAAATCATGAATTCATCCTTTGAAGTTTCCCTATAAATAAAATCGGCATGCCCTACCTTTGCCCTATTTGTTGCCTATCTTGATCAATTGATTAATCTAATGACCCCAATTCCTAGTTAATAAAATTTGTTCCGATTAAGGCCATTACCGCCATGAAATCCAAACAAGCCCAAAGACACCTACAACCTATCTGAATCCCACCAGGCTTACCCATCAAAATTTTAATAACAAATGGAGCATGATATAGGATAATCATTCTGGTATCATAGTGAGTGAATAAAACATCAGCAAAAGTCTCTAAATTTAATTATTGAAATCAAAACACACAAATCCCATAGGGATCCTAATAACCAGCAAGAAATCCTCCAACAAGTTCCAAAACATAATAAGCAAAAGAGGGATAAAACCAGAAAAGTAGTCCAATCTATGATCATATTGTATGCGCAAGTAACCAAGGAAATAAGAATGCAAAGGTGATGCAATATCGCCTCGCCGTGCAGCCTTGATCTCACACACTGGTACCACAAACAGTGAATGTACCTAAGTCTGAAAAAAATGGTGAAAACAACAGAATGAGATGACAAGAATCTCAGTAGGGTCACAACATCATAAGATCTGCAGAAACTATAAACACAAATCTCCTACACAACATCAGATCATTCCTATCAACTAAAAGGGATCATGCAATTAAAGAATTCAGTTAAAAAGGGTAGGGATGAATCTAAGGCTGAGGGGGGACTACAAATAGTTCCGAAAACTCATACGTACACAGGCAGGTAGAACTCATCAGATTACACTTGGCAATGAAGAAAAAAGGTCATCCCCTTCCACCTTTGTTGTCCAAGGTTTACTGCACAAAAGGTAAATGGTTAACACAGAAACTATTCAGTAAAACTATTCATTTGGCCACACAAGGACAAGTCATCCCAAGCCACACAAGGACAAGTCATCCCAAACCACACAAGGACAAGGCATTCCTGCCAAACAAGAAGAGGGCTTCTGGCCACACAAGGACAAGACATCCAGCGAGCTCATTATGGGGATTGCCACCCATATGACTCCCAAACCAGTAAGAACCTCTCCTCTCACAAGGAGCATCAGTATTTATCCTGAATGGCCACCAGAAAAGGATCTTGACACACATTTACCAGCACACACAAGTAAGTACAAAACATAATACCATAATAGGGTACCCTTAATCATGTCAGAACACAATCAACATGTTCATTACACACAACACATGCAAACTAGGCACTTATTTCCTATCTTAAAGGATTTGGTATAGCCCAGAAGATATCATCTTGGTCCGAAAATCAAGCATTCCTACTACAACTTTTGTGCATATAACATTACACGTAAAGTCACCGAAATTAACAAGTAAACAACAAGGATCTCTGGAGAAGTTGATGAGGCCTAGATCCTACCTTTCTTGTCTCTGAACAAGAAGTTATTCCCTTGTCTTTATTCAATAATTCAGCACTACCTATAGCATCATAAAGCAAATCAAAAACAAAACTAAGTCTGCATATACAATATCCAAATAAATACCCTATCTCCTTACCAATTTAACTCACCAAACCTATCAGAAACCAATGATCAGATGCCTCATCTACTTCCCCCTTGCATGTGTGAAGATATAGCCAAGAACTTAACAAGAAACAACTTGAATTACCATTCCTAATTATCATACAATTTTCGACATTAAGAATAGGTCAATAGAGAAAGTAATGATTTCATGTTAACAAGTTGTAGGAGTTGCGATCTCAAGTTAACAAGGAAGGATTAAGGGTTTATAACATGTACAATCAAAAGAAATAGGATTAGAATTCAATAGGTTAATCAATTAATCAAGATAGGCACAGTAGGGAAGTAGGGCAAAGGTAGTGCATACAGATTCCATGTACAGAAAAGATTCAAAGAATGAATTTATGATTTTTCACTATGAATGGATATTAAACAATCATATGAATAAAGGTAAAAACATCATATATCAAACAAAGACAGAATTATAAAAAATTAGAAAACCTAATTCTGACGAATTTTGATTTAACTTTAGAGAAAGAAACACTAATCTCCAGACACAAAACCACATTTTATTCAAAAGATGATGAAGAGAGATTTCCAGAAAGCTATTATTTGTAGGAATTCAACAAACGATGAGAGAGTTATACATGTTTGAAGTTCAAGAAAATTTTGACAGTTCCGCAAAATTTTGATTTAAATTTAAAGAAATAAATACTAACCTTCAGATGAAAAACCAATGATTATTGGAAAGAAGATGAAAAAATCTTTCCAACAAGCTATTATTTGTAGGAATCCGACAAACAATGAGAGAGTTATCCTTGTTTAAAGTTCAAGAAGATTTTGGCAGAAATTGGGAGATATATGGTTTTTAGGTTTTATGTATAAAATTTTTGTGTAGCTGACTTCCTATTTATGTAAGATGGTTATGAGATTATAATCCTTATCTTCAAGGCTTAATTAAAATAAGATAATTATCAAAATTAAATTATGTAATTATCCCCCTTTAAACTTATATTTTTTATTTTCTAAGGTAATTATCAACCAATAAAGAATTAATTTAAAAGGAATTAATACCAGAAATAATTACTAGACATCCCTTATCAATTTCGGCCATCATACATCCTTTCCTGCTTGGCAAAAATGGTCTTTTTCACATGCATTGGCTTGTGGACTTCTAGGTCTCAAAATTCAGGGTCTTGCATCCTCCCCTCATAAGAATTTCGTCCTCAAAATTTTTAGCACAAGTACCTAAGCAAACAGATAAGGAAATTTTGCACGCATAGATTCCCAAGTCTCCCAATACTGTTCCTCAATTTGACCATTACGTCAAACAACTCGCACCATAGGCACACTTTGATTGCGAAGATATCGAACTGACCGATCTAGTATGGCAACTGGCTGTACGGGAAAAAATAGGTCTTCAGCCAATACAACTGAGGGTTCTTCGAGCATGTGAGCAAGGTCTTGCACATACTTTCTCAACATAGATACGCAGAACACATTGTGAATACTTTCTATATTTGGAGGTAGGGTAACTCCGTATGCAATAGGGTCGATCCTCTAGACAATGTCATATGGACTAATGTAACGAGATGCTAGTTTATCTCGCTGCTGAAAACGAAGGACTCCTTTCCAGGGGGCGACCTTCAGAAATATTTTGTCACCTACCACAAATTTTAGCTCCCTTCGTCGATCATCGGCGTAGTTTTTCTGTCGATTCTGGGCTGTTTTTAGCCATTGTCGAATCAAGTTCAACTATTTCATTGCTTGATCAATCAATTCCGGATTGTCTAGTCGTCTTTTTCCTACTTCATTCCAGCGAGTGGGAGTCCTGCAATGTCTCCCGTATAATGCTTCATAAGGTGCCATACCGATGCTTACATGAAATCTATTGTTGTAAGCAAATTCTACCAATGGCAGGCATCCATCCCAACCGGTTTGTTGATCCAAGACACTCTCTCATAGCATGTCTTCGAGTGTTTGAATCGTCCTATCTGTTTGGCCATCGGTCTGGGAAAGAAATGTTGTACTGAAATTCAATCTCGAACCCAGAGCATTCTGGAATTTCTCCCAAAATTATGAGATTAAACAAGGGTCTTGATTTGAAAGGATGGAAACTGGCACTCCATGCAATCGAACAATATCATCCAAGAAAAGAACAATATCATCCAAGAAACGAACAACCAATTTCTCAGGTGTATCCATCACACGTATAGGAAGGAAGTTCGCAGATTTCGTCAATCGATCCACAATCACCCAAATGGCATTGTATCCTTGTTGCGATCTAGGTAAACCGGTCATAAAATCCATTGTGACATGCTCCCACTTCCATTCTAGAATCAGAAGTGACTGAAGTAGTCCAGCGGGTCGTTGATGTTCGATCTTTACTAGTTGACATACGAGGCATCGGGCAATGAACTCAGCAATGTGGCATTTCATGTTTGGCCACCAATACTGCTTCTTTTAATCTCGGTACATCTTAGTGCTTTCAGGATGGATAGCGAACTTTGAACTATGCACCTCTGATAGAATAAGGTTACGAATATCAGTATCTTGTGGAACACATACCCGGTTTCTGAAGATAAGCACTTTGTTATCTCGTATTCTGAAATCACGAACAATGGCATCAACACCATAAAAAAATAGTTTCCGAATTTCAATTAGTTTCGGATCCTCTAATTGCTGATTCTAGATTTCCTCAATCAAGGTAGGTGTGACTTTGATTCATGCCAACAATAAACTAGAATAATCAGTGCCAAGATGCACACGTTTAGTCCTAAAATCCAGCAACATAGGCATGTAATGGGTGCCCATATAGGCCAAAACCAATGGGGAAGGAGGATGAAACTTTCGGCTTAATGCATCAGCAACAACATTTGCCTTTCTAGGATGATATTCGATGATCAAATCATAGTCTTTGATCAGCTCTACCCATCTTTGTTGTCTCATATTCAATTCTTTTTACATGAGTAGGTACTTCAAGCTTTTGTGATCGGTGAAGATTCGGCATGTCTCGCTGTATAAGTAATGTTGCCATATTTTCAACGCAAACACCAAGGCTGCAAGATCCAAATCATGCGTAGGATAGTTGCTTTCATGTGGTCGTAACTATTGGTAAGCATATGCAACAACTTTCCCGTCTTTCATCAATATGCATCCAAGTCCGGATTTTGATGCATCGCTGTAAACCATACTCCTTTCTGCAAATAGGTAAAGAAAGGATAGGTGCGGAAACTAACCGGTTTTTCAGTTCTTCGAAACTTCACTGGCATTTCTTGTTCCACACGAATGGCTCATTCTTGCATGTCAGTTTTGTCAATGATCCGGCAAGCGATGAAAAATTTTCCACAAAGCGACGGTATTATCCTGCTATTCCAAGAAAACTACGAACTTCGAACACAGTTTGCAGAGGTTCCTAGGAAACTACGGCTTCAATTTTCTTTGGATTAACTAACACACCTTGGACGGAGACAACATGGCCAAGGAAACTGACTTCGTGTAACCAGAATTCACATTTGGAGTATTTGCGAACAACTGCCGATCCTTTAAAACATTCAGCACAATCCACAAGTGCTTAGCATGCTCTTCCTCCGATTTTGAATAAATCAGAATGTCGTTGATGAAGACTATCACAAATTTATCTTGAAACTCATGGAACACATGATTCATCAAGTCCATGAATACAGCTGGTACATTGGTCAAACCGAATAGCATAACCAGAAATTCGTAGTGGCCATATCACGATCTGAACGCAGTCTTTGGAAAATGAACATTACGAACTCGCAATTGATGGTATCCAGATCTGAGAACGATCTTGGAGAATATGGCTGCACCCTGGAGTTGGTCGAACAAGTCATCGATGTGTGGCAAAGGGTACTTGTTCTTCACAGTCACACGATTCATCTGCCGATAGTCGATGCATAATCACAGCGAACTATCTTTCTTCTTCACGAACAAGATAGGTGCTCCCCAAGGTGACACACTAGGTCAGATGAAACCACGATCCAGCAAATCTTCCAATTGCGTTTTTAGTTCCTTCATTTCCACAGGAGCCACACGGTATAGAGGAATGGAAATCGGATTCGTACGAGGCACTAACTCAATGCCAAATTCTACTTCCCTTACTGGCGGTAGACCAGCTACGTCTTTTGGAAATACTTTTGGAAATTCATGAACCACTGGGACAGAATTTAAACCCGAGGATTCTTTGGAAATATCATGTATGTGCGCGAGATATGCAGTACATCCTTTGCTGATTAGTTGCTTTGCATCAAGCCAGGATATTATGCAAGTTGGAACAACTCACCTATCACCTTCAAAACAGTACTCGGCAGCATCAGGAAAAGTGAACCACACACAGTTGGTGAAACACTCCATACGGGCTTGATATTTTTCCAGATAGTCCATGCCTAAAATCACATCCAGCTCTCGGATGTCCAATGGAATTAGAACCATTTCAAGTACATTCGGACCCATACATACAGCATAGCCGATGTAAACTATCACCACATCAGGACTAGCCTCGCTAGAATAACCTCGTTTCTCTTGGTTGCTCCTCACCTATGGATCCTTTGTTTGGTCCTCCTGGTGCGCGTGTTGACGACTTGGTGTGGTTAGCATACCCACCTCGGCTCGCACTAGATGTGCCTATGATACGTCTCGGTTTCTAGCATTCCCGCTGAATGTGCCCCATTTCGCCACAATTGTAACATCGATGTTGCTGAGTATTCCATGTAGTTCCACTGGAATTTGAACCTGAAAAATTCTTCTTGTTGTTACTTCCATTGCCGTTAATTTTCTGAGGATAGGACCTTAAAGGTTAGGGTCTAGATGCCGATTAAATTTCAAATCTCGCCTGAAGGATCCACCACTAGTGGCTGTAGATGGCTTTTTGGTTTGCACGATCTTTTCGGCTTTAGTCTTAGCAACAATCAGTTCATGCAAATTCTGTACCGGTGTCGTACCAACTATGGTTTTGAGTTCGGTACACAGCCCATCCTGAAATCGCCTCGCAAGCTGGTACGGTGAGCGATCCTCTTCAGGTGAAAATCGGGACAGTTCCCTTAATGCCTATTCATATTCCAGCACCGAATGGGTTCCCTGTTCAAGCTTGTAGAAAGTTTATCGCTGCTTGCTTTTATGGAATCTCGTATAAGACTTTTCGTCGAGTTCATATCGAAATTCTTCCCAAGTAGGCAGACGATCGCCAAATCACAAGCTCATAGCTGTCCACCAAGCAAGGGCTTCTCCCTCCAATAGGAAACTGGCGATGGCTACCTTGTCATCATCAGACATATGTAAAAATAAAGATACTCGGCACAAGGAGTCGATCCATTCTCGAGCGGCAGCAGCTCCGGCTGAACAATTGAAATCTTTACATCCCAACTGTTGAGCTTCCTTCAATAGTTTTGTAATCATGACGGGAAGTCTCTTGGCTTCCTTACGGTGGGCGGGCTTTAAAGGTTTAAATAGAGGAATAGGTTCTTCCACAGGCGCGGGTCTAGGAGCATTCTAAAGTTGCGCCACCATGTGTTGTTGATTTGCAGCATTTCCTTGCAATACATTTAAGAGTTGTGCCATCACATGATCGATGGCTCCTGCGGCTGATGCCTCAGGTTGGTTTTCAAGCTCAGATTGCCCTCCCTACTCAGGTTGCTATTTGGCCTTAACCTCATTCCTACCCCATCGATCCCTTGTACCATCCAATCGTGCCATACTATACAAACATACGATTGTTACTTAACATATAACTAATTACGATACTAGGAAAAGAAGTGGTACCTGGTGGAGAGGCATGCACCGGACTATATGCAGACGCTAGAAATCAAAATACTCAGGCACACGATTATGGAAATTTTGGGAAACCACATGCACACATGCAATGCACACTCGGCAAATACCTCAACACACACATAATCGCTCAACAACAGTACAAACCATACACATAAATCATACAAAACCACATCTTATGCATTCGGTAACAAACATGTCTCACACATATTCACCTTTGGCAAGCATAGGTTCACACAACACATACTTGACTTGCATACAAATCAATCACATGCTCGGAAAACTTGACAACAATACATAAAGACATGCCTGGCAATGATAAGAAATCACATAGGGATACACAGCAGCATGCATCAACATATACACATTCTCGACAATGATAAGATACCCAGCTAAACACTAAAAACATATCAGTTCATACAAGACATAAAAATACTCATAGACACGCAACAAATTAATCAATCAGACACGACATCTAAACATTTCTAACCAGGTTCATAACATCTGATTAATTTCTGGTATTAGCCGTCTAAGTAAGTGGGTGTGTGCTTATGTACCTTCCAAAATCAACGATCTAGTTAGCATGCAATAAATCATATAACCTGAACCATGCTCCGCTACCAAACCTGTAATGATCCCAATTCCTACTTATTAATATTTGCGCTGATTAAGGCCATTACCGCCGTGAAATCCAAACAAGCCCAAAGACATTTAGAACCTATCTGAATCCCACCAGGCTTACCCATTAAACTTTTAATAACAAATGGACAATCATTTTGGTATTATACGGAGTGAATAAAACATCAGAGAAAGTCTCTAAATTTAATTATTGGAATTAAAATACATAAGTCCCATAAGGATCCAACTAACCAGCAAGAAATCCTCCAACATGTTCCAAAACATAACAAGCAAAAGAGTGATCTTGAAAAACCAGAAAAGTAGTCCAATCTATGATCATATTGTATACGCAAGCAACCAAGGAAATAGGAATGCAAAGGTGATGCAATATCGCCCCACCGTGTAGCCTTGATCTCACACACTGGTACCACGAACAGTGAATGTACCTAAGTCTGAAAAGATGGTGAAAACAATAGAATGAGATTACAAGAATCTCAGTAGGATCATAACATCATAAGATCTGCAGAAACTATAAACGCAAATCTCCCAAACAACATCAGATAATTCCTAGCAACTAAAGGGGATCATGCAATTCAAGAATTCAGTTAAAAAGGGTAGGGCCGAATCTAAGGCTGAGGGAGGACAACAAATATTTCAGAAAACTTATAGTTACATGGGCATGTAGAACTCATCAGATTTCTCTCGGCAATGAAGAAAAAAGGTCATCTGCTTCCACCTGTGTTGTCCAAGAATTACTGCACAAAAAGTAAATGGTTAACACAAAAGCATTTCAGTGAGCCTATTCATTTGACCACACAAGGACAAGTCATTCCAAACCACACAAGGACAAGGGCTTCCTGCCACATAAGAACAGGGCTTCTGCCACACAAGGACCAGACATCCAGCCAGCTCATGCTGGGGATTGCCACCCATATGACTCCCATACCAGTAAGAACCTCCCCTCTCACAAGAAGCATCAGTGCTTACCCTGAATGGCCACAGGAAAAGGATCCTGACACACAACATGTACCAGCATACATAAGCAAGTACAATACATAATACCATAACAGGGTATCCTTAATCATGTTAGAACACAATCAATATGTTCATTACAGACAACACATGCAAACTAGGCACTCATATCCTATCTTAAGGGATTCGGTATAGCCTAGAAAATTGTATCTTGGTCCAGACTTCAATCTTTCCTACTAAAACATATGCGCATACAACATTACATTTAAAGACACCAAAATTAACAAGTAAACAACAAGGATCTCTAGAGAAACTAATGAGGCTTAGATCCTACCTCTCTTGTCTCTAAACAAGAAGTTATTCCCTTGTCTTTATTCAATAATTATGCACTACGTAGAGCAACACAAGTCAAAACAAAACTAACTAGGCATATTCAATATCCAATTAAATACCCTATTTCCTTACCAATTCCACTCACCAAACCTATCAGAAACCAATGATCAGATGCCGCAGGTACCTCCTCCTTGGATGTGTGATGTGAAAGCCAAGAACTTTACAAGAAAATACCTGAATTACCATCCCTAATTATCATACAGTTTTTGGCACTAAGAATAGTGCAATAGGGAAAGTTGGGATTTAATGTTAAGAAGTTGTATGAGTTACGATCTCATGTTAACAAGGAAGGAATAAGGGTTTATAACATGTATAATCAAAAGAAACAAGATTAGAATCTAATAGGTTAATCAATTAATCAAGATAGCCACAATAGGGAAGTAGGGCAAAGGCAGGGCATACTTATTTTATGTATAGAAAAGATTCAAAGGATGAATTCATGATTGATCACTATGAATGAATATTAAACAATTATACAAATAAAGGTAACAACATCAAAGATCAATCAAAGGCACAATTATAAAAATCTGAAAACCTAATTCCGCAAAATTTTGATTTAACTTTAGAGAAACAATACTAACCTTCAGATGAAAAAAAAAATACTGTTGTAAACAGGATGAAAAGAGCTTTCCAACAAGCAATTATTTGCAGGAATCCAAGAAACGATGAGAGAGTTATGCTTATTTGAAGTTGAAGAAGATTTTGACAGTTTCGCCAAATTTCGATTTAACTTAAAAGAAAGAAATACTAACCTTCAGATGAAAAACCAATGATAGTTGGAAAGAAGATTAAAAAATAATTTCAATAAGCTATTATTTGTAGGAATCCGACAAACGATGAGAGAGTTATGCTTGTTTGAAGTTCAAGAAGATTTTGACAAAAATTAGAAGGCGTAGGGTCTTTCGATCCTATGAATTTTGTGTGTTTTCTGTAAAAGATTTTTGTAGGCCTAACTTCCTAATTATATAGGATGGTTATGTGATTATAATCCCTATCTTCAAGACTTAACTAAAATAAAATAATTATCAAAATTAAATTCTATAATTATCTTGCCTTAAACTTAAGGTTTTTACTTCCTAAGGTAATTATCAACCAATAAAGAATCAATTTAAATAGAATTAATAAGAAAAATAATTACTAGACATCCTTTAACAATTTTGGCCATCACACATCCTTTCCTTTAGGAGCAAAATGATCTTTTTCACCTGCACTGGCTTCTGGACTTCTAGGACTAAAAATTCAGGGTCTCACAATTAACCTATTGGATTCTGATCTTGTTTTTTTTGGTTGTATATGTTACAAACACCTAATCTTTTCTTGTTTACATGAAAATCGCAACCCTATTACCTTGTATCCATGAAATCGCAATTTTTCTTGTGCCTTATTTTTTAGTGCTGAAATTTGCATAGTTAATTGAGATGGTAATTTAGGTGGGTTCTTGGCTATCACATTACATATCCAAAGAGGAGACACCTGCGGCATTTGATCACCAGTTTCTGATAGGTTTGGTGATTGGAATTGGTATGGAAGTAGGGTATTTAATTGGTTATTGAGTATGCATGCTTAGTTTGGTTTTGTCTTTGTCTTATGATGTTATAGGTGGTTTAGAACTCTTAAATAAAGGCAAAGGAATAGCTTCTTGCTCAGAGACAAAAAAGGTAGGATCTATGACTCATTGGTTTCTTGAGAGATACTTGTTGTTCTTGTTAATTTCTGTACCTACATGTATGATAAGTATATGTGCATATATTGTAGTGAGTATGCTTGAATTGCAGATCAAGATGTGATCCTCTAGGCTATACCGAACCCTTGAGTTAGGTTATGAGTGCCTAATTTGCATGTGTTGTGTGCATTGGACATGTTGATTGTAATGACCCCAATTCCTACTTATTAAAATTTGATTTAATTAAGGTCATTACAGCCGTGAAATCCAAACAAGCTCAAAGACACCTAGAACCTATCTGAATCCCACCAGGCTTACCCATTAAATTTTTAATAACAAATGGAGCATGATATTGCACAATCATTCTGGTATCATACGGAGTGAATAAAACAATAGAAGAAATCTTTAAATTTAATTATTTGAATCAAAATACGCAAGTCCAATAGGGATCCAAATAACCAGCAAGAAATCCTCCAACATGTTCCAAAACATAATAAGCAAAAGAGTGATTTTGAAAAACAAGAAAAGTAGTCCAATCTAGGATCATATTGTATGTGTAAGCAACAAAGGAAATATGAATGCAAACGTGATCCAATATCGCCTTGCCGTGCAGCCTTGATCTCACACACTGGTACAACGAACAGTGAATGTACCTAAGCCTGAAAAAAAATGGTGGAAATAATAGAATGAGATTACAAGAATCTCAGTAGGGTCACAACATCATAAGATTTGCAGAAACTATAAACATAAATCTCCCAAACAACATCAGATCATTCCTAGCAACTAAAGGGGATCACGCAATTCAAGAATTCAGTTAAAGAAGGTAGGGCCGAATCTAAAGTTGAAAAGGGACTACAAATACTTTAGAAAACTCAGAAGTACACAGGCAGGTAGAACTCATCAGATTGCTCTTGGAAATGAAGAAGTAAGGCCATCCCCTACCACCTGTGTTGTCCAAGGCTTACAGCACAAAAGGTAAATGGTTAACACACAAGCTATTTAGTAAGCCTATTCATTTTTCCAAACAAAGACGAGTCATCCCAAGACACACAAGTCTAAGGGCTTCCTACCACACAAGGATAGGGCTTTTGGCCACACAAGGACTAGACATCCAGCGAGCTCATGTTGGGGATTGCCACCCATACGACTCCCATACCAGTAAGAACCTCCCCTCTCACAAGGAGCATCAGTGCTTACCCCGACACACAAGGAAAAGGATCCTGACAGACAACACGTACCAGCACACATAAGCAAGTGCAAAATATAATATTATAACAAGGTATCCTTAATCATGTCAGAACACAATCAACATGTTCATTACACACAACACATGCGAACTAGGCACTTATATCCTATCTTAAGGGATTCGGTATAGCCTAGAAGATCTTATTTTGGTACGCAAATCAAGCATTCCTACTACAACATATGCGCATACAATATTATATGTAAAGGCACCGAAATTAGCAGGCAAACATCAAGGATCTCTAGAGAAACTGATGAAGCTTAGATCCTACCTCTCTTGTCTCTGAACAAGAAGTTATTCCCTTGTCTTTATTCAATAATTCTGCACTACCTATAGCATCCCAAGGCAAAGCTAAAACCAAACTAAGTGTGCATATCCAGTATCCATTTAAATACCCTATTTCTTTACCAATTCCACTCACCAAACCTATCAGAAACCAATGGTCAGATGCTGTTTGTACCCCTCTCCCCCCTTGGATTTGTGATGTGATAGCCAAGAACTTAAAAAGAATCAACCTGAATTACCATCCCTAATTACAATTTTTGACACTAAGAATAGGGCAGTAGGGCAAGTTGCGATTTCATGTTAACAAGTTGTATGAGTTGCGATCTCATGTTAACAAGGAAGGATTAAGGGTTTATAACATGTATAATCAAAAGAAATAAGATCAGAATCCAATAGGTTAATCAATTGATCACGATAGGCATAATAAAGTAATAGGGAAAAGGTAGGGCATACTGATTTCATGTATATAAAAGATTCAAAGGATGAATTCATGATTTTTCACTATGAATAGATATTAAACAATCATACGAATAAAGGTAACAACATTAGAGATTTTAAAATTTGAAAACCTAATTCCATTGAATTTCGATTTAACTCCAGAGAAACAAATAATAACTTTTAGACAAAAAACTATATTTTTTTCAAAAGAGAATGAAATGAACTTTCCAACAAGCTATTATTTGCAGGAATCCGACAAACGATGAGAGAGTTATGTTTGTTTGAAGTTCAAAATGATTTAGGCAGTTTCGCCGAATTTTGATTTAACTCTAGAGAACGAAATTCTATTCTTCATACAAAAAAATAAACATGGTTGGAAAAAGGATGAAAAAAAATTTCCAGCAAGATATTTGTTTCAGGAATCCGATTAACGATGAGAGAATTATGCTTGTTTGAAGTTCTAGAAGATTTTGGCAGAAATTGGGAGGTGTAGGGTTTTTAGGTCGTACGAATTTTGTGTGTTTTCTGTATAAAATTTTTGTGTGGCTGACTTCCTATTTATATAAGATGGTTATGAGATTATAATCCCTATCTTCAAGGCTTAATTGAAGTAAGATAATTATCAAATTTAAATTTTGTAATTATTCCCCCGTAAACTTAGGTTTTTTATTTCCAAAAATAATTATCAACCAGTAAAGAATCAATTTAAATAGAATTATTACGAAAAATAATTACTAACATCCCTTACGAATTTTGGCTATCACACACCTTTTCTTCACTGGAAAAATCGTCTTTTTCACCTGCACTGGCTTCTGGACTTCTAGGACTCAAAATTCAGGATCTCACATCCTTCCCTCTTTATAAAAATTTCGTCCTCAAAATTTTTTATCACAAGTAACTAAGCAAACAGATAAGGAAATTTTGCACGCACAGATTCCTCAGTCTCCAAAGACTGCTCCTCAATCTCCAAAGACTGTTCCTCAATCTGGCCATTTCGCCAAACAACTTACACCATAGGCACGCTTCGGCTGAGAAGGTATTTAACTGACCAATCAAGTATGGCAATCGGTTGTACGGGATAGGATAGGTCTTCAGCAATTACAACTGGGGGTTCTTCGAGCATATGAGCAGGGTCTTGCATATACTTTCTCAACATAGATACGTGGAACACATTGTGAATTCTTTCCATATTTGGAGGTAGGGCAAGTCGTATGCAACAGGGCCGATCCTCTCGACAATGTCATACAAACCAATGTAACGAGGTGCTAGCTGACCTCACTGCTGAGAATGAAGGACTCCTTTCCATGGGGCGACCTTTAGAAAAATTTTGTCAAGTACAACAAATTATACCTCCTTTCATCGATTATCGGTGTAGTTTTTCTGTCAATTCTAGGCTGTTTTTAGCCATTGTCAAATCAAGTTCAGCTATTTCGTTGCTTGATCAATTAATTTTGGATTGTCTAGGCGTCTTTCGCCTACTTTATTCCAGAAATGGGAGTCCTGGAATGTCCCCAATATAATGCTTCATAAGGTGCCATACCGATGCTTACATGAAAATTATTGTTGTAAGTAAATTCTAACAACGGCAGGCATCGATCCCAACCATTTTGCTGATCCAACACAGTCTCTCGTAGCATGTCTTCGAGTGTTTGAATAATCCTTTCTGTTTGGCCATCGGTCTGTGGATGAAATTTTGTACTGAAATTCAATCTCGAACCCAGTATTCTGGAATTTCTCCCAAAATCGTGAGGTGAAATGAGGGTCACGATCTGAAATGATGGAAACTGGCACTCCATGCAATTGAACAATCTCATCCAAGTAACAAACTGCCAATTTCACAGGTGTGTCTGTCACACGTATAGGGACAAAGCGTGCAGATTTTGTCATTCGATCCACAATCACCCAAATGGCGTAGTATCCCTACTGCGATCTAGAAAAACCAGTCACAAAATCCATTGTGATATGCTCCCACTTCCATTCTAGAATCGGAAGTGACTAAAGTAGTCTAGCGGGTCATTATTGTTCGATCTTTACTTGTTGACATACGAGGCATCGGGCAATGAACTCAGCAATGTGGCATTTCATGTTTTACCACCAATACTGCTACATTAAATCTCGATACATCTTAGTGCTTCTGGGATGGAGAGCAAACTTCAAACTATGCGCCTCAGATAGAATAAGATTACGAATATCAATATCTTGTGGAACACATACCTGGTTTCTGAAGACAAGCACTTTGTCATCTCATATTCGGAAATCACGAACTATGGCATCAACACCATCAGAAAGTTGCTTCCAAATTTCAATTAGTTTCGGATCCTCTAATTGCTGATTCCGGATATCCTCAATCAAGGTAGGTGTGACTTCAATGCGTGCCAACAATGAACCAAAATAATCAGTGCTAAGGTGCACACGATTAGTCCTCAAATCCAGTAACATAGGCATGTAATGGGTGCGCATATAGACCAAAACTGATGGGGAAGGAAGATGAAACTTTCGGCTTAAGGCATCAGCAACAACAATTGTTTTTCTAGGATGATATTCGATGTTCAAAACGTAGTCTTTGATCAGCTCTACCCATCTTCATTGTCTCATATTCAATTCTTTTTGCGTGAGTAGATACTTCAAGCTTTTGTGATCGGTTAAGATTTGGCATGTTTCGCCGTATAAGTAATTTTGCCATATTTTCAAAGCAAACACCACGGCTGCAAGCTCCAAATCATGTGTAGGATAGTTGTTTAATGCAGTCGTAACTGTCGGGAAGCATATACAACGACTTTCCTGTCTTGCATTAATAAACATCCAAGTCCGGATTTTGACGCATCGCTGTAAACCACATACTCCTTTCTGTAAATAGGTAAAGTAAGGATAGGTGCGGAAACTAACCGATTTTTCAGTTCTTCGAAGCTTCGCTGGCATTTCTCGTTCCACACGAACAGCTTACCTGTGCGCGTCATTTTTTTCAATGGTCCGGCAAGTGATGAAAAATTTTCCACAAAGCGACGGTAGTATCCTTGGAAGTAAGGAACATGGCCAAGGAAGCTGACTTCGCGTAACTAGAATTCGCATTTGTAGTACTTTGCGAACAACCGCCGATTCTTCAAAACATTGAGCACAATCTGCAAATGCTTAGCACGATCTTCTTCCGATTTTGAATAAATCAGAATGTTGCTGATGAAGACTACCACAAATTTATCCATAAACTCATGGAACACAAGATTCATCAAGTTCGTGAACACAGCTGGTGCACTGGTCAAACCAAATGGCACAACCAGAAATTCGTAGTGGCCATATTGCGATCTGAACGCTGTCTTTGAATATCAACATTACGAACTTGCAATTGATGGTATCCAGATCTGAGATCGATATTGGAGAATATGGCTGCACCCTGGAGTTTTTCGATCAAATCATCGATGCGTTGCAAAGAGTACTTGTTCTTCACACTCACACGATTCAGCTGCCGATAGTCAATGCATAATTGCAGCGAACCATCTTTCTTCTTCATGAACAAGACAATTGCTCCCCAAGGTGACGCACTATGTTGGATGAAACCACGATCCATAAAATCTTCCAATTGCGTTTTTAGTTCCTTCATCTTTGCAGGAGCCATACGGTAGGGAGGAATGGAAATCGGATTCGTACTAGGCACTAACTCAATGCCAAATTCCACTTCCCTTACTAGTGGTAGACCGGCTTTGTCTTTTGGAAATACTTCTGGAAATTCCCGAACCACTCGGACAGAATCCAGACCCAAGGATTCTTTGGAAATATCATGTACGTGCGCGAGATATGCAGTACATCCTTTGCTGATTAGTCGTTTTGCATTAAGCCATGATATCATGGAAGTTGGAACAACTCGCCTATCACCTTCAAAATAGTACTTGGCACCATCCGTTAGAGTGAATAGCCTTGTTGGTCTTGGTTGCATCTCACCCGTGGATCCGTTGGGTGGTCCTACTGGTGCGTGTGTTGGCAGTTTGGGGGGGTTAGTATACCCATCTCGGCTCGCACTACATGTGTCTGTGATACGTCTCGGCTTCTGGCATTCCCGCTCAATGTACCCCATTTTGTCACATTTGTAACATCGATGTTGCTGAGTATTCCATGTAGTTCCACTAGAATTCGAACCAGAAAAGTTCTTCTTGTTGTTACTTCCATTGCCGTTAATTTTTGAAGGATAAAACCTGAAAGGATAAGGTCTCATATGTCGATTAAATTTTAAATCTCGCCGGAAGGATCCACCACTAGTGGCTGCAGATGGCTTTTTGGTTTGCACGATCTTTTTGGCTTTAATCGCAGCAACAATCAATTCTAGCAAATTCTATACTGGTGTCGCACCAGCGATGGTTTTGAGTTCGGTACACAGCCCATCCTGAAATCGCCTCGCAAACTAATACAGTGAGCGATCCTCTTCAGATGCAAATCAGGACAGTTTCCTTAATGCCTTTTCATATTCCAGCACCAAACGGATTCCCTGTTCAAGCTTGTAGAAAGCTTTTCGCTGCTCGATTTTATAAAATCTCGCATAAAACCTTTTGTCAAATTCATATCAAAATTCTTCCCATGTAGGAAGACGATTGCCAAATCGCAAGCTCACAGCTGTGCACCATGCGAGGGCTTCTCCCTCTATTAGGAAAGTGGCGATGGCTACCTTGTCATCATAAGAGATACGTAAAAATAAAAATACTCGGCACAAAGTGTCGATCCATTTGCTACCAGTCGCAGCTCCGGCTGAACCATTGAAATCTTTACATCCCAATTGTCAAACTTGTTTCAATAGTTTTGTAATCATGATGGGAAGTCTCTCGGCCTCCTTAGGATGTGCCGGCCGTACAGGTTCAAGTGGAAGAATAGGTTCTTCAACAGGCGTGGGTCCAGCAACATTACGAAGTTGCGCCTTCATACGTTGTTGATTTGCAGCAATTCCTAGCAATACGTTTAAGGTTTGCGCCATTACATGATCGATAGCTGGTGCCTCATGATTGATTTTTGGGTTCAGTTTGCCCTCCCTGATCAGTTTGTGCATTCG
This sequence comes from Passiflora organensis, assembly GCA_019739055.1. Classification (NCBI taxonomy): domain Eukaryota; kingdom Viridiplantae; phylum Streptophyta; class Magnoliopsida; order Malpighiales; family Passifloraceae; genus Passiflora; species Passiflora organensis. Next base: position 1,086,200 of record JAEPBF010000328.1, on the reverse strand, counting down.
GCTCCTCTTGCTCAACAGGTTGCTGTTCGGTCTGAACCTCATACCTACCCCATTGATCCCTTGTAACGTTCAACCTTGCCAAACTATACAAACATACGATTGTTACTTAACACATACCTAAATACGATAGTAGGATAAAAAATGGTACCTGCTGGAGAGGCATGCACCGAAAAATATGCAGATGCTAAAAATCAAAGTACTCATGCACATGAGTATGGAAATTTTGGAAATCACATGCACACATGCAATGCACACTCGGTAATTATCTCAACACAAACATAAGCACTCAACAACAGTACAACCCATACTCAGAAATCATGCAAAACCACATCTCATACATTCGGCAACAAACATGTTTCACACATATTCACATTCGACAATCTTGGCTTCACACAAAACATACTTGACTTGCATACAAATCAATCACATGCTCGGCAAACGTGACAGCAATACATAAAGACATACCTGGCAATGATAAGAGCTTTCTAACAACACAGGTGGAAGGGGATGACCTTTCTTCTTCATTTCCAAGAGTAATATGATGAGTTCTACATGCCTGTGTACTTCTGATCTTTCGGAAGTGTTTGTAGTCCCCCCTCAATCATAGATTCGGCCCTAACCTCTTTTTCATTTATTACTGAATTGCGTGATCCCCTTTATTTGTTTAGGAATGATCTCATATGAATTGGTAGATTTGTGTTTAGGGTTTCTGTAGATCTTATGATGCTGTGATCCTACTGAGATTCTTGTAATCTCATACCGTTGTTTTCACCATTTTCCAGGCTTAGGTACATCCATTGTCCCTGGTACCAGTGTGTGAGATCAAGGCTGCACGGCGGGGAGATATAGCATCACCTTTGCATACATGATCCTTGTTTACTTGCGCATATAACATGAATGATTGGGCTACTTTCTGGTTTATTTTCAAATCCCTCCTTTGCTTGCTATTTCAGAAATATGTTGGAGGATTTCTTGCTGATTGTATGGATCCCTATGGGACTTGTGTGTTATGAAACCAATGGTTTAATCTAAAGACTTCCGCTGATGTTTTATTTACTCCGTATGTTACCAGAATGTGTGTCCAATATCATGCTCCAATTGTTGTTAAATATTAAAATAAACATGCTAAAATTCAGAAGTTAATGATAAGCCTGGTGAGATTCAGATAGGTCTTAGGTGTCATTTAGGCTTATTTGGGTTTCACGGCGGTGATGACCTTAATCGGAGAAAATAGTAATAGTTCGAAATTGGGGTCGTCACAAACTATGTTAGGGATTATTTGCTGGATATTGGGATCCCTATGGGACTTGTGTGTTATTGATTCATTGATTAAATTTAAAGATTTCTGCTGATGTTTTATTCACTCTATATAGTACTGAAATATTTGTCCAATATCATGCTCCAAACTTTAAAATTTTAAAAGAATTAACCTGATAAAATCGAAACTAGATGTATAAGCCTTGTGGGATTTAGATAGGTCCTAGTTCCGACTTGTTTGGGTTTCATGGCGGTTAGAGTCCCATTAGGAAAAAAATTTGGAATATGGGATTTGGGTTTGTACAGGTTTGGTAGTGGAGCATGGTTTAGGGAATAAGATTTACTGTATGCTGACCTGTTTGTTGATTTTATGTTTGTAGGTAGGTACATACGCACATACCCACTCACTTAGGAGCTAGTAACAAAATTAATCTAATGCTAAAAAGGGGTTTATTTGTAAGATTTAGATGATGAAATTGATAATTTGATTTGCTGGGTGTTTATATATGTTCTTATGCCTAGTGAATGTTTTCTGTGTTTTCTTTAATATTACCAAATGCATATGAATGTCTTTGTTTCTTATTAATGTGCACTACCGAGTGTGAATTACATGAATATATGTATTACCGAATGTATATGATTGGTTTGTAAGCATATTGAAGTATATTCTTATGTGGTTTTGCATGATCACCGAGTATAACTTGTGCGAATCCATAGTTGCCAAATGATTGATGATGATTGTTGAATGCTTAATGATTGTTGCCAAGTGTGCATTTGCATATATGCATGTGTTTTCCAAAATTTTCATACTTGTGTGCATGTGAATTTTATTTTCCCAGCATATGCATATCGTTCGGTGCACGCTTCTCCACCAGGTACCACTTTTTTTTCTAGTGTTTGTATTTGGTTATGTGTTGAGTACGATCATATGCTTGAATAGTATGGCAAGGCTGAGCGTACAAAGGGATCGACGCGGTAGGTATGGGATTCAGGCCAAACAACAACCTATTAAGTAAGAGGAGCCGAATGCACAAAAAGAGCAGGGAGGGAAAGCTGGGCCTGAAAACAAATCTGAGGCACCAGCCGCACCAGCTATCGATCCTGTGATGGTATAAACCCTTAATGTGTTATAAGAAATTGCTGCAAACCAGCAGCATATAAATGCGCAATTTCAAAATACTTTTGTACCTATGCCTGTAGAAGAACCTATTCCTCCATTTGAGCCTATAGAGTCGGCTCACCCTAAGGAAATAGAGAAACTTCCTATCGTTATTACGAAGCTGTTAAAGGAAGTTTATGCTGAGTATCCTTGTTTTTAGGTTCTGAGTATCCAGCCAGAGCTTTCAGTGGTTCAGCCAGAGCTGCAGCAGCTCGTGAATGGATTGACACCTTATGTTGACTATCCTTGTTTTTATGTATCTTTGATGATGACAAGGAGAAGCCAATTTGGGAGGAATTTTGGTATGACTTTGACGGGAGGTTCTATACGAGATTCCATAAAAGCGAGCAGCGACAAGCTTTCTAGAAGTTTGAGAAAGGCACCCATTCGATGCTGGAATAGGAGAAGGAATAAAGGGAGTTGTCCCGATTTGCACCTGATGAAGATCGTTCACCACACCAGTTTGCGAGACAATTTCATGATGGGGTGAGTACCAAACTCAAAAACCATCATTGGTACTATGCCAAAGCAGAATTTCCAAGAACTAATTGTTTCCGCAACTGAAGCCGAGAAAATCATGCAAAGCAGAAAGCCATCTGCAGCAACTGGTGGCGGATCCTTCAGGCGAGATTCAAAGTTCAATCGGCGTACGATACCCTATCCTTTGAGGTTTTACACTCAGAAAAATAATGGCAATGGAGGTAACAACAAGAAGAACTTTTTTGGTTCAAATTTCAATGGATCTACATGGAATTCTCAGCAACGTCAATGTTACAATTGTGGCGAGATGGTACATATTCAGAGGGAATGCCTGAAACCTAGGCGTATCATAGGCACACCAAATGCAGGCCGAGGTGGGTATGCCAATCCCACCAAACCACTAGCACGCGCACTAGGACGACCGCCAAATGGATCCACAAGTGAGGCGTAACCAGCACCAATGAGGCTATTCACCCTCACTGATGCTAAGGCTAGCCATGATGTGGTGACAGGTACTATTTCATTCTTTTCTCAAAATGCTAAACTGCTGTTAGATCCCAGAGCAAACAGGTCATTTATAAGTCCAATAGCACTTAGAATTGATTGGTCTCTATTGCGGTTCTGACTCCTTTTGGAGAGAAATTGATTTATGATCTAGTATACATTGGCTATGCTGTATATATGGTCCAAATATACTTGAGGTGGACCTGATCCCTTTGGACATCCGAGAGCTGGATGTGATCTTAGGCATGGATTGTTTAGCAAAGTATCAAGCCCGTATTCGCCAAGCGTGTGTGGTTCACTTTTCTTAATGGAGCCGAGTACTGATTTGAAGGTGATAGGCAAGTTGTTCCAACTTGTAAGATTTATTAGCTTGATGCGAAGCAATTAATCAGCAAGGAATGTATAGTGTACCTCGTGCATGTACATGATGTTTCTAAAGAATCCTCGGATTTAGACTCTGTTCCAGTGGTTCACGAATTTCCAGATGTATTTCAAGAAGACATAACTGATTTGCCACCAGCAAGCGAAATGGAATTTGGCATTGAGTTAGTGCCTGGTATGAATCCGATTTCCATTCCTCTGTATCGTATGGCTCCTGCGAACATGAAGGAATTGAAAACACAATTGGAAGATTTGTTGGATCGTGGTTTCATCCGACCTAGTGTGTTACCATGGGTAGCACATGTCTTATTATGTGACACCCAGCCCATAGGGGGTCAGGTTTTCCAATCCCACATTGGAAAGGAGCGGGGGAGGTTTTGGGTTTATATGTGTTGTGTGAGTGGATCATTTGTAACAAAATGCATCTTTTGGGCTCTGTGGTTAGAAGCCCGACTCAGTGTTGCAGTTGTGATCCATCATGCACACATACACGTTCGGGCTAGCTAGGTCGAGGGTCCGGAGGGCGGATCGTGACATACTCGTAAAGAAGAAAGATGGTTCACTTCGACTGTGCATCGACTATTGACAGTTGAATTGTGTTACTGTGAAGAATAGGTACCCTTTGCTGCGCATTGATGATTTGCTGAACCAACTCCAATATTGTGAGACCCCGAATTTTGAGTCCTAGAAGTCTAGAAGCCAGTACAGGTAAAAAGACCATTTTACCCCTGAAAAAAAGGATGTGTGTTGGTCGAAATTGGTAAAAAATGTCCAGTAATTAATTTTGGTTTTAATTTCATTTAATCTAGTTCTTTATAGGTCGATAATTACTTTAGAAATTAAAATCACTAAAATTAGGAGGGGATAGTTATAGAATTTAATTCTGATAATTATCTTACTTTAATCAAGCTTTTAAAATAAAGATTTTAATCTCATAACCAGTTATATAAATAGGAAGCCAGCTACACAAAAATCTTATACACAAAACACAAAAAATTCATAACACCTAAAAAACATTACAGTTTCTGTCGAAATCCGCTGGAACTTCAAATCAGCTTAACTCTCTCATCCTTTGTCGGACTCTTGAAACTAATCGCATGTTGGAAAGATCTTTTCATTCTCTTTCCAACTGTTTTTGTTTTATCATCTGAAGGTTAGTGTTTCTTTGACGAAAGTTAAATCGTAATTTGACAGAATTGCCAAAATCTGCTTGAACTTCAAAACAACATAACTCTCTCGTCCTTTGTCGGATTCTTGCAAATAATAGCTTGTTGGAAAGATTAATTCATTATTTTTACAAAAATAAATATGATTCTTTGTCTGAAAATTATTTTTTCATTGTTGAAAGTTAAATCGTATTTCGGCGGGATTAGGTTTCAAGATTGTGTAATTTTGTCTTCAAGTGATTTCTGTTGTTATGCCTCTTGTTTGTATGATTGTTTAGCATCCATTCATATTATAAAATCATGAATTCATCCTTTGAATCTTTTCTATACATGAAATAAGTATGCCTACCCTTGTTCTATTATTGCCTGTCTTGATCAATTGATTAACCTATTGGATTATGATCTTGTTTGTTTTGATTGTATAAGTTATAAACATTTAATCTTTCTTTGTTAACTTGAAATTGCAATCCTTACACCTTGCTAACATCAAATCGCAAATTATCTTGTGTCCTATGCTTAGTGCCGAAATATACATAGTTAAATTGAGGTGGTAATTCAGGTTGAATCTTGTTAAGTTCTTGGCTATCACATCACACATCAAAAGGAGAGGAACCTATGGCATCTGACCACTGGTATTGGTAAGGAAATAGGGTACTTACTTGGTTATTGAGTACGCATGCTTAGTTTGGTTTTTTCTTTGCCTTGTGATGTTATAGGTGGTTCGGAATTATTAAATAAGGGTAAAGGAATAGCTTCTTGTTCTGAGACAAGAGAGAAAGGATCCATACCGCATCAGTTTCTCCAAAAATCCCTGTTGTTTGTTTGTTATTTTAGATATCTGCCCTTTTTATTACTGCATGCGAATTGATTGTAGGATATATGCATAAATCATGGATTGAGATATGAATCCTATAGGCCATACCGAACCCTTAAGTTAGGTTTTGAGTGCCTGAATTGCATATAATTATGTTCTAACATGATTGAAGATACCCTGATGTGGTATTATGCTTTGTACTTGCTTGTACATGTTTGTGTGTCAGGATCCTATTCTAATGGCCATTAAGGGTAAGTGCTGATGCTCCTTGGGAGAGGGGAGGTTCTTACTGGTATGGGTGGCAATCCCCAGCATGCGTGCGTTGGAAGCCTTGTCCTTGTGTAGCTTGGATGCCTGGTCCTTGTATGACTGGAATCCTTGTCCTTGTGTGGCTTGGATGTCTTGAACTTGTGTGATAGTATGAATTGGTTTGCTGATTAGCTTGAGTGGTAACCTTTTACTTTTTGCGCAGTAAGCCTTGGACAACACAGATAGAAAGAGATGACCTTTCTTTCTTTCTATTGCCAAGAGTAATCTGATGAGTTTTACCTACTTGTGCACTTCTGATTTTTGGAACTGATGTAGTCTGCTCTCAGTCTTAGTTTCGACCCTATCCCTTTGATTGATTCTTGAATTGCGTGATACCCATAGTTTTAGTAGGGATGATCTGATGTTGTTCGAGAGATTTGTGTTTAAGATTTTTGTAGATCTTATGATGGTGTGACCCTACTAAGATTCTTGTAATCGCATCCTGTTGTATTCACCATTTTTCAGGCTTAGGTATATCCATTGTCCATGGTACCAGTGTGTGAGATCAAGGCTGCCCGGCAGGGCGATATCGCATCACATTTGCATACCTATTCCTTGATTGCCTGTGCATATAACATGAATTATGATTGAACTACTTTCTGGTTTTTGAAGATTCCTCCTTTTACTTGTTGTGTCCGATTTATGTTTAAGGTTAACTTGTTGGATATTTGGATCCCTATAGGACTTGTGTGTTGTGGATTCATTGATTTTATTTAAAGACTTCTGCTGATATTTCATTCACTCCATATGATACCAGAATACTTGTCCAATATCATGCTCCAACTGTTGATAAACGTAAAGAATGTACATGCTAAAAATCAAGAATTTGATGAGTAAGCCTTGTGGGATTGAGATAGGTTCTGGTTCTTGGGCTTGTTTGGGTTTCACTACGGTAAGGGCCCTAATCGGAGCAATTAATAATAGGTTAGGAGTTAGGGTCAATACAAATTTTGGTAGTGGAGCAAGGTTTAAGGAATATAACTAGTTATATGCTAACTTGTTTGTTGATTTTGTGTTTCTAGGTAAGAACATGCGCACACACTCACTTAGTTAGGGGCTAATACAGAAAGTGAACTAATGCTAGAAAGGGATTGATTTAAATGATGACAATGATATTTTTATTTGTTGTTATGTATGTTCTTATGCCTGGTATGCCTTGATGTGTCTCTTGTCATTGCCTGGAATGTGTATGTTGTTGGGGCATATTATGAAGTGTCTCTATGTGTATGTTGTTGGGAAAAGTTATTATTTTTAGGCATCCAATGAACGATAAGAGAGTTATGCTGGTTTAAATTTTCAGCGAATTTTGATGGCTATAGGGAGATGTAGGGTTTTAAGCTTATACGAATTTTGTATGTTTTCTCTGAATGATTTTTGTGAGGTTGGCTTCCTATTTATAATGAATGGGTATAAAATTATGATTACTATTTTTATGATTTTATTGAAAATAAGATAATTACCAGATAATTAAATTCTTTAATTATCTTCTCCTATTTTTAGGGATTTTAATCTCTAAGGAAATTATCAATCTATAATGACATAGATTAAAGGGAATTTATACCAGAATTAACTACCATACCACTCTTACCAATTTCGGCTATCACACATCCTTTCCTTCAGGGGAAAAATTTTTTTTTCACCTGCACTGGCTTCTGGACTTCTAGAACTCAAAATTTGGGGTCTCACATCCTCCCCTCCTTTCAGGAAATTCATCCTCGAAATTTTAACATAAGTACCTAATCAAACAGGTAAGGAAATTTTGCATGCATAGATTCCTCAGTCTCCCAAGATTATTCCTCAATTTGGCCATTACGCCAAACAAGTCGTACCATAGGCACGCTTCGGCTGCGAAGCTGTAGAACTGACCGATCTAGTATGACAACTGGCTGTACGGGATAGGATAGGTCTTCACCAACTTCAACTGGCATTTTTTTAAGCATATAAGCAGGATCTCGCACATACTTTCTTAACATTGAAATATGAAATACGTTGTGAATCCTTTCTATATTTGGAAGTAGGGCAAGTCGGTATGCAACAGGGCCGATTCTTTTGACAATGTCATACATACCAATGTAGCGAGGTGATAGCCATGGGACTCCTTTCCATGGGACGACCTTCAAAATTACGTTGTCTCCTACCGTAAATTCCAGCTCCCTTCGTTGATTATCGGCGTAGCCTTTCTTCCAATCTTGGGCTGTTTTTAGCCATTGTCAGATCAAGTTCAACTGCTCTGTTGCTTGATCAATCAATTCCGGATTGTCTAGGTGTCTTTCGCCTACTTCATTCCAGAAAATGGGAGTTCTGCAATGTCTCCCATATAGTGCTTCATAGGGTGCCATACCGATGCTTGCATGAAAACTATTGTTGTAATCAAATTCTGCCAATGGCAGGCATCGATCCCAATCGGTTTTGCTGATCCAACACACTCGCTCGTAGCATATCTTCGAGTGTCTGAATCGTTCTTTCTGATTGACCATCGGTCTAGGGATGAAATGCTGTACTGAAATTCAATTTTGAACCCAGCGCATTTTGGAATTTTTCCCAAAATCGTGAGGTGAAACGAGGGTCACGATCTGAAACAATAGAAACTGGTACTCCATGGAATCGAACAATCTCGTCCAAGTAACGAACTGCCAATCTTTCTGGTGTATCTGTCACACATATAGGAAGAAAGTGTGCAGATTTTGTCAGTCGATCCACGATCACCCAAATGGCATTGTATCCTCGCTGAGATCTAGGCAAACCAGGCACAAAATCCATTGTGACATGATCCCACTTCTATTCTAGATTTGGAAGTGACTGAAGTAGATCAGCGGGTCTTTGATGTTCGATCTTTACTTGTTGACATAAGAGGCATCGGACAACGAATTCAGCAATGTGACGTTTCATGTTTGGCCACCAATACTGCTCCTTCAAATCTCGATACATCTTAGTGCTTCCAGGATGAATAGAGAACTTTGCGCCTATGATAGAATAAGGTTACGAATATCAACATTTTGTAGAACACATAACCGGTTTCCGAAGACTAGTACATCATCATCTCGTATTCTGAAATCATGAACTATGGCATCAACACCATTGGCAAGTTGCTTCCGAATTTCAGTAAATTTCGGATACTCTAATTGTTGATTCTGGATTTCTTCAATTAAGGTAGGTGCGACTTCGATTCATGCCAACAACGAACCAGAAAAATCGGTGCCAAGATGTACACGGTTAGCTTTCAATTCTAACATTTTGAATTGTTGTGGATTCATTGATTTTATTTAAAGACTTCTGCTGATATTTCATTTACCCTGTATGATACCTGAATACTTGTCCAATATCATGCTCCAATTGTTGATAAACATATAGAATGTACATGCTAAAAATCGAGAATTTGATGAGTAAGCCTTATGGGATTCAGATAGGTCTTGGTTCTTTGCCTTGTTTGGGTTTGACAATGGTAAGGGCCCTAATCGAAGCAATTAATAATAGGTTAGGAGTTAGGTTTGTTACAACTTTAGGAGGTTTACATTTTGAATTTTTAGATCTTTATGGGACTTGTGTGTTATGATTCCAATGACTCAATTTAAAGATTTCAGCTGATGTTTTATTTACTCCATATTATGCCAGAATATTTTTCCAATATCACACTCCAACTGTTATGAATGAACATGCTAAAAATTTGAAATAAGATGGATAAACCTTGTGGGATTCAAATGGGTCTTGGTTTTTGGACTTATTTGGGTTTCACGGCAGTAAGGGTCCTAATAGAAGCAAATAATAATAGGTTAGGAATTAGGTCCTTACCGGTTTGGTAGCGGAGGATGGTTTAAGGAATAAAAATTGTATATATGCTAACTTATTTGTTGATTTTGTGTTTGTAGGTAAGAACATGCGCACACACTCACTCACTTAGGGGCTAATACAGAAAGTGAATTAATGCTAAAAAGGGATTGATTTGTAAGATTTAAATGATGAGAATGATAATTTGATTTGTTGTGTGTTAATGTATATTCTTATGCCTGGTATGCCTTAATGTGTTTTGGTGAATGTCTGCTGTGTTTCTTGTCATTGCGGAGTATGTGTATGTTGTTGGGGCATGTTACCGAGTATCCCTATGTGATTTTTACGTTGCCAAATGTATATGCATGTGATTGCTGATGTGTATTGCCGAATGCATGGGGTGTGAGTTTGCATGATTGCCAAATATGGATTGTGCGAATCCATGCTTGCTTAATGCTTAATGGTGATGTCCGAGAGTATATATGTGTATTGATATGAGTGACGAGTATGCATTTACATGTGTGTATGTGATTTCCGAAATTTGTATATTTTTTCCAACATATGCGTATCGTCTGATGCATGTCTCTCCACCAGGTACCACTTACTTTCCTAATATCATATTTAGCTTTGTGTTAAGTCACAATCGTATGGTTGTATAGTTGGCAAGGTTGAACGCTACAAGGGATCGACGGGGTAGGTATAGGATTCAGGCTGAATAGCAACCTATTGAGCAAGAGGAGCCGAATGCACAAATTAAGCAGGGAGGGCAAGCTAAGCCCAAAAACCAAACTAAGGCACCAGCTGCACCAGCCATCGATCCTATGATGGCTCATATCTTAAATGTATTGCAAGATATTGCTGCGAGTTAGCAGTGTATGGAGGCGCAATTTTAGAAAGTTCCTACACCCGTTCCCATGGAAGATCCTATTCCTCCATTTGAACCTGTACATCTGGTGCATCCTAAGGAAGTCGAGAGACTTTCCGTCGTTATTACAAAATTATTAAAGGAAGCTCGACAATTGGGATGTAAAGATTTCAATGGTTCAGCTGGAGCTGCTGCTGCTCGTGAATGGATCAACACCTTATACCGTGTGTCCTTGTTTTTACGTATCTATGATGATGACATGGTTGCCATCACCAGTTTCCTACTTGAGGGAGAAGCCCTCGCATGGTGGATAGCCGTGAGCTTGCGATTTGGCGATCGTCTACCTATATGGGAGGAATTTCGATATGAATTTAATGAGAGGTTCTATACGAGATTCCATAAAATCGAGCAGAGACGAGCTTTCTACAAGCTTGAACAGGGAACCCGTTCAGTACTGGAATATGAGAAGGCATTAAGGGAGTTGTCCAGATTTGCACCTGAAGAGGATCGCTCACCGTATCAGCTTGCGAGACGATTTTATGATGGGCTGAGTACCAAACTCAAAACCATCGTTTGTACGACACCAGTGCAGAATTTTCAATAACTAATTGCTGTCACGATTGAAGCCAAAAAGATCAAGCAAACCAAGAAGCCATTCGCAGCCACTAATAGCGGATCTTTTAGGCAAAATTCGAAGTTCAATCGGCATACGAAACATATCCATTGATGTCTAATGTATCTACATGGAATCCACAACCACTTCGATGTTATAATTGTGGCGAGATAGGCCATGTTTAGAGGGACTTCCCGAAACCAAGACGTATCACAGGCACACCAAACGCAGGCCGAGGTGGGTATGCCAACCCCACCAAACCCCCACCAAACACACCAGGAGGGCCACCCAATGGACCTACAAGTGAGGCTCTACCAAAACCAATGAGGCTATTCACCCTAACTGATGTCGAGGCTAGTCCTGATGTGGTGAAAGGTATTGTTTCAGTCTTTTCTCAAAATGATAAAGTATTATTAGATCCCGGAGTAAACAAGTCATTTGTATGTCCAAAGATAGCACTTAGCACAGATTGGCTTCTATCTCCCTTGACTCCTCCTATTGCGGTTCTAACTCCTTTGGGAGAGCAACTGATTTGTGATCTAGTCTCCATCGGCTATGCTCTGCATATGGGTCCGAATGTACTTGAGGTGGATCTGGTTCCATTAGACATCCGAGAGATGGATGTGATCTTAAGCGTAGACTGTCTAGCGAGATATCAAGCCCGTATGGAGTGCTTCACCAAACTTGTGTGGTTCAATTTTCCTGATGGTGCCGAGTATTGTTTTGAAAGTGATAGGTGAGTTGTTCCAACTTGAATAATTTCCTGGCTTAATACGAAGCAATTGATCAGCAAAGGATGTACAGCATACCTCGCGTACGTACATGATATTTCTAAAGAGTCTTTGGATCTAAATTCGGTTCTAGTGGTTCACGAATTTTTGGATGTATTTCCAGAAGACATAGCTGGTTTACCACAAGCAAGGGAAGTGGAATTCGGCTTTGAATTAATGCCTGGTACGAATCTGATTTCCATTCCTCCGTATCATATGGCTCCTGCAGAAATCATAGAACTAAAAATGCAACTGGAAGATTTGATGGATAATGCTTTGATTTGACCCAGTGTCTCACCTTGGGGAGCACTTGTCTTGTTCGTGATGAAGAAAGATAGTTCACTGCGATTGTGCATCGACTATCGACAGCTGAATTGTGTGTCCAAGAAGAACAAGTACCCTTTGCCACGCATCGACGACTTGTTTGACCAACTTCAGGGTGTAGTCATATTCTCCAAGATCGTTCTCCGATCTGGAAACCATCAATTACGTGTCTGTGAAATTGAGATTCCAAAGACCGCGTTCAGATCGCTATACGGCCACTACAAATTTCTGGCTATGCCATTTGGTTTGACCAATGCACCAATTGTGTTCATGGACCTGATGAATCGTGTGTTCCATGAGTTCTTGGATAAATTTGTGATAGTCTTCATCGATAACATTTTGATTTATTCAAAATCAGAAGAAAAGCATGCTAAGCACTTACAAATTGTGCTGAATGTTTTGAAGAATTGGCGGTTGTTCGCAAAATATTTAAAATGAGAATTCTGGTTACTTGAAGTTGGTTTCCTTGGACATGTTGTTTCCGCCCAAGGTGTATTAATTGATCCAAAGAAGAATCATGTCGTAGTTGCTTGGGAACCCAGGCAAACTTTGTTTGAAGTTCGTAGTTTCCTTGGCTTAGCCAGATACTACCGTCGGTTTGTGGAGAATTTTTCATCACTTGCCGAACCATTGACGAACCTGTCACGCAAAGGAGAGTCGTTCGTGTGGAACGAGAAATGCCAGAAAAGTTTGAAAGAACTGAAAAAACTGTTAATTTCTACACCTATCCTCATCTTACCATTCAGAAGGAAAGAATACGTTGTGGGCAGTGATGCATAAAAATCCAGAGTTGGATGTGTATTGATGCAAGAAGGGAAAGTCATCGCCTATGCTTCCCAAAAATTGTGATCGCACGAAAGCAATTATCCCATGCATGATTTGGAGCTTTCAGCTGTGGTGTTTCAATTGAAAATTTGGCAACATTACCTGTATGGCGAGACGTGCAAAATCTTCACCGATCATAAAAGCCTGAAATAGCTCCTCACGCCAAAAGAATTGAATATGAGAGAATGAAGATGGGTGGAGCTGATTAAAGACTACAATTTAATCATTAAATATCATCTTGGAAAGGAGAATGTTGTTGCTGATGCCTTGAGCTGAAAGTTTCATCCTCCTTCCCCATCGTTTTGGCTTAGATGCGCACCCATTACATGCCTATGTTGTTGGAATTGAAAGCTAACCATGTCCATCTTGGCACTGATTTTTCTGGTTCGTTGTTGGCAAGAATCAAAGTCATGCCTACCTTGATTGAGGAGATCTGGAATCAGCAATTAGAGGATCCGAAACTAATTGAAATTCGGAAGTAACTTTCTGATGGTGTTGATGCCATAGTTCATGATGTCAGAATGCGAGATGACGAAATGCTTATCTTCAGAAACCGGGTATGTGTTCCACAAGATGTTGATATTTGTAATCTTATTTTTATCTGAGACGCATAGTTTAAAGTTCGCTATCCATCCTGGAAGCACTAAGATGTACTGAGATTTAAAGGAGCAGTATTGGTGGCCGAACATGAAACATAACATTGCTGAGTTCATTGCCCGATGCCTCATATGTCAACAAGTAAAGATCAAACATCAGAGACCCGTTGGTTTACCTATAGTCAATTTTGATTGTAGTGAGGATACGATGCCATTTGGGTGATTGTAGATCGATTGACAAAATCTGCGCACTTTCTTCCTTTATGTGTGATGGATACACTAGATAAATTGGTTGTTCCTTACTTAGACGAGATTGTTCGATTGCATGGAGTGCCAGTTTCCATCATTTCAGATCGTGACCCTCGTTTCACATCACAATTTTGGGAAAAATTTCAGAATGCGTTGGGTTCAATATTGAATTTCAGCGCAACATTTCACCCTCAGACCGATGCTAAATCAGAAAGAATGATTCAGACACTCGAAGATATGCTACACACAAGTGTGTTGGACCAGCATACCGGTTGGGACCGATGCCTACCATTGGCAGAATTTTCTTACAACAATAGTTTTCATGTAAGCATAAGTATGGCACCTTATGAAGCACTATATGGGAGACGTTGCAGAACACCTACTTTCTAGAATGAAGTAGGCGAGAGATGCCTAGACAATCTGGAATTGATTGATCAAGCAATAGAGTAGTTGAACTTGATTCCACAATGGCTAAAAACAGCCCAAGATCGTCAAAAAAACTTTGCCGATAATTGACAAAGGGAGCTGGAATTTGTGGTAGGTGACAATGTGTTTTTGAAGGTTGCCCCATGGAAAGGTGTCATTTTTTTTCAGCAGCGAGGTAACCTAGCACCTCGTTACAATAGTCCGTATGACATCATCGAGAGGATCGGTCCTGTTGCATACCGACTTGCCTTACCTCCAAATATAGAAAGAATTCACAGCGTGTTTCACATTTCAATGCTGAGAAATTATGTGCAAGACCATGCTCATGTTCTCAAAGAACCGTAGTCAAAGTTATTGAAGACTTATCCTACCCCCTACAGCCAGTTGTCATACTAGATAGGTCAGTTTAGCAGCTTCGCAGTTGAAGCGTGCCTATAGTACAAGTCGTTTGACGAAATGACCAAAATGAGGAGTAGTTTTGGGAGACTGAGGAATCTATGCATGCAAAATTTCTTTACTTGTTTGTTTAGGTACTTGTGCTAAAATGTCGAGGACGAAATTCTTATTAGGAGTGAGGATGTGAGATCTCGAATTTTAAGTCCTAGAAGTCCAGAAGCCAGTGCAGGTAGAAAGACCATTTTGCCCCTGAATAAGAGGATGTGTCATGGCCGAAATGGGTAAAAATTGTCCATTAAATATTTCTGATATTAATTCCTTTTAATTTGGTTATTTATTGATTGATAATTACCTGAGAAAATAAAAATCCTAAAATTAAGAAAGGACAAATACAGAATTTTATTATGATAATTATCTTATCTTAATCTAATCATAAAAGTAATTAAATTAATCTCATAACCACTCTCTATAAATAGGAAGCCGGTCACACTTAAACCTCACACTGAAAATATACAAAATTCGTCCAACCCAAAACCCTACACCTTCCTATTTTTGCTGAAATCTGCTGAAACTTCAAACAAGCATAACTCTCTCTTACTTTTGCTGATAATTTAACATAATAGCCTGTTGGAAAACTCTTTCTGTTCTCTTTCCAACCATCTTGGTTTTTTCATCTGGAGATTAGATTTTCAACATTAAAAGTTAAATCGTATTTCGGCGGAATTAGGTTTCAAGATTGTCTGATTCTGCCTTCAATTGATTTCTATTATTGTTCTTTTTCTTTGTATGATTGTTTAACATCCTTCATATTGTAAAATCATGAATTTATCATTTGAATTTTTTTTATACATGAAATCAGTGTAACGAACCCAATTCCTATCTATTAATATTTGTTCCGATTAAGGTCATTACCGCCGTGAAACCCAAACAAGCCCCAAAACACCTAGGACCTATCTGAATACCACCAGGTTTACTCACTAAGTTTTCAACTTTTAGCATGTTTGTTCTGCATCTTTAATAATAGTTGGAGCATGATATTGGACAATCATTCTAGTATCATATGTAATGAGTAAAAACATCAGCGAAAGTTTTTAAATTAAATCACTGGATTCATAACACACAAGTCTCGTAAGAATCCAAATATCCAGCAATAATATTTCCAACATAGTCGAAAATAACAAGCAAAGGAGAAATCTTAAAACAAGCCAGAAAGTAGTCCAATTTTTTTATTCAAGTTGTATGTGCAAGTAATCAAGGAACAGATATGCAAAAGTGATGCAATATCGCCCCGTCATATAGCCTTGATCTCACACATTGGTACCACGAGCAGTGAATGTACCTAAGCCTGAAAAAAATGGTGAAAACAACGGTATGAGATTACAAGAATCTTAGTAGGGTCACAACATCATAAGATCTGTAGAAACCATAAATATAAATCTTCCGAACAACATCTGATCATTCCTACGCAACTAAAAAGATTCATGTAATTCAAAGATTCAAACAAAAAGGGTAGGGCCGAATGTAAGGCTGAGGTGGACTACAAACACTTCTAAAAAGTATCAGAAGTACACAGGTAGGTAGAACTCATCAGATTGTTCTCGGAAATGAAGAAGAAAATTCCATCCCCTTCCACCTATGTTGTCCAAGTCTTACTGCACGAAAGGTAATTGGTTAACACACAAGCTAATGAGGAAGCCTATTCATCTTGCCACACAAGGACAAAACATTCCAAGCCACACAAGGACAATGGCAATTCAAACCACACAAGGATAAGGGCTTCCCAAATCACACAAGGATAAGGGCTTCCCAAACCACACAAGGATAAGGGGTTCCTGTCACACAAGGACAGGGCTTCTGGCCACACAAGGACCAGACATCCAGCGAGCTCTTGCTGGGATTTGCCACACATACTATTCCTATAACAATAAGAACCTCCCCTCTCACTAGGAGCATCAATGCTTACCCCGAGTGGACACCGGACAAGAATCCTGACACACAAACATGTACAAGCACACACAGGCAAGCACAAAGCACAAAACCACAACAGGGTATTCTCAATCCTGTCAGATCATATTCAGCATGTTCAATACACATCACACATGCAAGCTAGGCAACCTACCTTAAGGGATTTGGTATAACCTAGAAATTCCTTAATTTAATCCGCAACTCAAGCATGCATTATTTAAAGTGAATGCACATACAGTTTCACAATAATAGGTACCGAAATCAATTAAACAAACAACGAGGTCTCTAGAGAAACCAATGAGGCATAGATCCTACCTATCTTGTCTCTGAACAAGAAGCTATTCCTTTGCCCTTACTAGATACTTCCGAACCACATAAGTCATCATTAGGCAAAGGTTAAAAAAAGACAAACTAAGCATGCATATGCAATAACCAAGTAAATACCCTATTTCCTTACCAATTCCACTCACTAAACCTATCAGAAACCAGTGATCAGATGCCGCAGATACCTCCCCCTTGGATGTGTGATGGGATAGCCAAGAACTTAACAAGAAATAACCTGAATTACCATCCCTAATTATCATACAATTTTTGGCATCAAGAAAAAAGAAATAAAGCAAGTTATGATTTCATGTTAACAAGGTAGGATTAAGGGTTTATAACATCTATAATCAAAAGAAACAAGATCAGAATCCAATAGGTTAATCAATTGATCAAGATAGGCAATAATAGGGTAGTAGGGCAAAGGTAGAGCATACTGATTTCATGTATAAAAAAGATTCAAAGGATGAATTCATGATTGTTCACTATGAATGGATTCTAAACAATCAAAAGAAGATAGGATTAAGGGATTATAACATCTATAATCAAAAGAAACAAGATCAGAATCCAATAGGTTAATCAATTGATCAAGATAGGCAATAATAGGGTAGTAGGGCAAAGGTAGAGCATACTGATTTCATGTATAGAAAAGATTCAAAGGATGAATTCATGATTGTTCACTGTGAATGGATTCTAAATAATCATATGAATAAGGGAAACAACATCAGAGATCAATCAAAGGCAGAATTATACAAATCTTTAAACCTAATTCTGCCAACGATTTTTATCTTTTCTGTGGATACAGAAATACGAACGTCCAAACAACAAAAAAATATGGTTGGAAAGAGGATGAAGATATCTTTCCAACAAGCTATTATATACATAATCTAACAAATGAAGAAAGAGCTATGCTATATTGAAGTTTAAGAATATTTTGGCAGTTCCTCCTAGTTTCGACTTATCTTACGAGAAACAAATACTAACCTACTGATGAAAAACCAGAAATTTTTGGAAAGAAGATGAAGAGAGTTATCCAACAAGCTATTATTTGCAGGAATCCAACAAACAATGAGAGAGTTATGCTGGTTTAAAATTTCAGCAAATTTTGGCAAATATAGGAAGGTGTAAGGGTTTTAGGCTATACGAGTTTTGTGTGTTTTCTATGAATGATTTTTGTAGGGTTGGCATCCTATTTATAATAGATGGGTATGGAATTCAGATTACTGTTTTAAAGACTTTATTAAAGTAAGATAACTACCAGATTTAAATTCTGTAATTATCCTCTTTTAATTTTAGAGATTTTAATTCCTAAGGTTATTATCAACAAATTAAGAACTAAATTAAAGGGAATTAATACCAGAAATAATTACCAAACATTCCTTACCAATTTTGGCCATCAGACGTCCTTTTCTTCAGGGGCAAAATGGTCTTTTCACCTGCACTGGCTTCTAGACTTCCAGTACTCAAAATTTGAGTCTCACATCCTCCCCTCCTTATAAGAATTTCCTCCTCGAAATTTTAGTACAAGTACCTAAACAAACAAGTAAGGAAATTTTTGTACGCATAGATTCCTCAGTCTCTCATGACTGTTCCTCAATTTGGCCATTACGTCAAACAACTCGTACCATAGGCACGCTTCAACTACAAAGCTATTGAACTGATTGATCTAGTATGGCAACTAACTGTACGGGATAGGATAGGTCTTCAGCAACTTCGACTGGGGGTTCCTCAAACACATGAGAAGGGTCTTGTACATACTTTCTCAACATTGAAATGAGAAACACGTTGTAAATTCTTTCCATATTTGGAGGTAAGGCTGATTTTTTCAACGATGTCATACGAACCAATGTAGTGAGGTGTTAGCTTACCTCGCTGATGAAAACGAAGGACTCCTTTCCATGGGCTGACCTTCAAAAACACTTTGTCACCTACCGCAAATTCTAGCTCCTTTTGTCGATTATCGGATCCTGCCTCTTTTCTGCCGATCCTGCGCTGTTTCTAGTCTTTGTCGGATCAAGTTCAACTGCTTTGTTGCTTGATCAATCAATTCCAAATTGTCTAGGAATCTTTCTCCTACTTTATTCCAGCAAATGGGAGTCCTGCAATGTCTCCCATATAATGCTTCATAAGGTGCCATACCGATGCTTACATGAAAACTATCATTGTAAGAAAATTCTGCCAACGGCAGGCATCGATCCCAACCGTTTTGCTGATCAAACACACTTGCTCGTAGCATGTATTCGAGTGTTTGAATGGTCCTTTCTAATTGACCTTTGTTATGGGATGAAATGCCGTACTGAAATTCAATCTTGAACCCATTTCATTTTGAAATTTTTCCCAAAATCGTAAGGTGAAACAAGGGTCACGATCTTTAACGATGGAAACTGGCACTCTATGCAATCGAACAATCTCATCCAAGTAATGAACAACCAATTTCTCAGGTGTATCTGTCGCACGTATGGGAAGAAAGTGTGCAGATTTCATCAATCGATCCACGAGCACCCAATTGGCATCGTATCCTCGCTGCGACCTATGCAAACCGGCCACAAAATCCATTGTGATATGCTCCCACTTCCATTATGGAATCGGAAGTGACTTAAATAGTCCAGCGAGTCGTTGATGTTCGATCTTTACTTGTTGACATACGAGGCATCGGGCAACGAACTCCAAAATATGGCGTTTCATGTTTGGCCACCATTACTGCTCTTTCAAATCTCGCTACATCTTAGTGCTTCCGTGATGGATAACGAACTTCGAACTATGGGCTTTTGATAGAATATGGTTATGAATATCAATATCTTGTGGAACACATACCCGGTTTCTGAAGACAAGTATTTTGTCATCTTGTATTCTGAAATCACGAACTATGGCATCAACACCATTAGAAAGTTGCTTCCGAATTTCAATTAGTTTCGGATCTTCTAATTGCTGATTCCGGATTTCCTTAATCAAGGTAGGTGTGACTTCGATTCGTGCCAACAATGAACCATAATAATCAATGCCAAAATGCATACGATTAGTCCTCAAATCCAGCAACATAGGCATGTGATGGGTGCGCATATAGGCCAAAACTGATGGTTAAGGAGGATGAAATTTTTGGTTTAAGGTATCAGGAACAACATTTGCCTTTCAGGATGATATTCAATGATCAAATCGTAGTCTTTGAGAAGCTCTACCAATCTTCATTGTCTCATATTCAATTTTTTTTGCAGGAGTAGGTAGTTCAAGCTTTTGTGATCAGTGAAGATTCGGCATGTCTCACCGTATAAGTAATGTCGCTATATTTTCAACACAAATACCACAGCTGCAAGCTCTAAATCATGTGTACGATAGTTGCTTTTATGCGGTCGTAACTGTCGGGAAGCATATGCAACAACTTTCCCGTCTTGCATCAATATGCATCCAAGTCCGGATTTCAACGCATCGCTGTAAACCACATACTCCTTTCCGCAAATAGCTAAAGTAAGGATAGGTACGGAAACTAACTGGTTTTTCAATTCTTCGAAACTTCGCTGGCATTTCTCATTTCACACGAATGGCTCACCCTTGCGTTTCAGTTTTGTTAATGGTCCGGCAAGCAACGAAAAATTTAACACAAAACGACAGTAGTATCCTTGGGGGGAAACAATATAGCCAAGGAAACCAACTTTGTGTAACCATAATTCGCATTTGGAGTATTTGCGAACAACCTTCGATCCTCAAAAAATTCAGCAAAATCCGTAGGTGCTCAGCATGCTCTTCTTCCAATTTTGAATAAATCAGAATGTCGTCAATGAATACTATCACAAATATGTCACCCTATTAGGGCTAGTTTCGCTTCGGCATCAATTGGGGTGAATAGCCTTGATGGTCTTACTTCCGCCTCACCTATGGATCTGTTGGGTTGTCCTCTTGGTGTTCATGTGGCGGTTTAGCGGGGTTGGCATTCCCACCTCGACCTGTGTTTGGTACACCTGTGATTTGCCTTGGTTTCGGGCATTCCCTCTGCATATGTCCCATCTTGCCAAAGTTGTAACATCGACTTTGCTGAGAATTCCACGAAGATCCATTGGAATTTGAACCAGAAAAGATCTTCCTAATGGTATTTCCATCGCCATTAATTTTCGAAGGATAGAACCTTAAAGGATTGGGTCCCGTTCATCGATTGAACTTCGAATCTCGCCTATAGGATCCGCCACTAGTGGCTGCGGATGGCTTCTTGGTTTGCACGATCCTTTCGGCTTTGGTTGTGGCAATGATTAGTTCTTGCAATTTCTGCACCGGTGTCGTACTTATGATGGTTTTGAGTTCGGTATTCAACCCATCCTGAAATCCTTTCGCAAGCTGGTACGGTGTACGATCTTCTTCTGGTGCAAATTGGGATAACTCTCTTAACACTTTATCATATTCCAGCACCGAACTGTTGCCTTGTTCAAGTTTGTAAAAAGTTTGTCGCTGGTCACTTTTATGGAACCTCGTTTAAAATTTTTCGTCGAATTCATACTGAAATTCTTCCCAAGTTGGCAAACGATCGACGAATCGCAAGTTAACAGATATCCACCATGCGAGGGCTTCTCTCTTAATTAGGAAAGTGGCGATGGAAGCTTTTTCATCATCCGAGATACGTAAGAATAAGGATACTCGGCATAAGGTATCGATCCACTCACAAATGGCAGGAGCTCCGGCTGAACCATTGAAATCTTTACACCCCATTTGTCGAGCTTCCTTCAACAAATTTGTAATCATGATGGGAAGCTTCTCGGCTTCCTTAGGATGTGCCGGCTGTTCAGGTTCAAATGGATGAATAGGTTCTTCCACTGGTGCAGGTGCAGGAGCATTCTGAAATTGTGCCTCCATACACTGCTGATTTGCAGCAATTCCTTGTAATACGTTTAATATTTGTGTCATCACATAATCGATGACTGGTGCAGCTGGTGGCTCAGGTTGATTTTCGGGCTTAGCTTGCCCTTCCTGCTCAATTTGTGCATTCGGCTCCTCTTGCTCAACAGACTATTGTTCGGCCTGAATCCCATTCCTACCCCGTCGATCCCTTGTAGCGTTCAACCTTACCATATTATTTAGGCATACGATTGCTACTTACACATCACTAAATACGATACTAGGAAAAGACGTGGTACCTGGTGGAGAGTCGTGCACCGGACGATACACATATGCTGGAAAGCAACATACAAATTCTCGGAAATCACATGCACACATGCAAAGGTATTCTCAAAAATTACATCAACACTCGTATAAACTCTCGGAAATCATCACCAAACATCAAGCAAGCATGGATTCACACAACATCCATATTCGGCAATACACACCAGCAATCACATACATATACATTCAGCAATACAGAAGTCAAATAGGGACACTCGGCAACATGCATAAATCAACACACACATTCTCAGCAATGATAAGAAACACAGCAAACGCTCACCGAAACATATCATAGCATGCCAGGCATAAGAACATACACGAACAAACATCACATCAGATTATGATTCTCATCATTTAAATCTTACAAATCAATCCCATTTTAGTATTAGTTCACTTTCGGTATTAGACCCTAAGTGAGTGAGTGTGTGCGCATGTCCTTACATACAAACACCAAAATCAACAAATAAGTTAGCATATAACAAATTATTTTTCCTAAACCATGCTCTGCTACCAAACCTTTAACGACCCCAATTCCTGTCTATTGACATTTACTCTGATTAAAGTCATTACCACCAAGAAACCCAAACAAGCCCAAAGACACCTAGGACCTACCTGAATCCCACCAGGCTTACTCACTAAGTTTTCGACTTTTAGCATGTTCGTTCTACATGTTTAATAACAGTTGGAGCATGATATTGGACAATCATTCTGTTATCATACAGAGTGAGTAAAAACATCAGCAGAAGTCTTTAAACTAAATCACTGGATTCATTACACACAAGTCTCGTAAGGACCTAAACAACTAGAAAGAATTCCTCCAACATAGTCGAAAATAACAAGCAAAGGAGGAATCTTAAAAAAAGCCAAAAAGTAGTTCAACTTTTTTTATTCAAGTTATATGCGCAAGTAATCAAGGAACAGGTATGCAAAAGTCATGCAATCTCACCCCACTGTACAACCTTGATCTCACACACTAGTACCACGAGCAGTGAATATACCTAAGCCTGAAAAAAATGGTGAAAACAACGGTATGAGATTACATAAATCTCAGTAGGTTCACAACATCATAAGGTCTGCAGAAACCATAAACACAAATCTCCCCGAACAACATCTGATCATTCCTACTCAACTAAACGGATTCATGGAATTCAGAGATTCAATCAAAAAGAGTAGAACGGAATCTAAGGATGAAGGGGACTACAAACACTTCCGAAAAATATCAGAAGTACACAGGCAGGCAGAACTCATCAGATTATTCTCGGTAATGACGAAGAAAACGCCATCCCCTTCCACCTGTGTTGTCCAAGGCTTACTCTACGAAAAGTAATTGGTTAACACACAAGCTAATAAGCAAGTTTATTCATCTTGCCAAACAAGGGCAAAACATCCCAAGCCACACAAGGACAAGGACATCCCAAACCACACAAGGATAAAAGGTTCCTGCCACACAAAGACAGGGCTTCAGGCCTAGGATTTTCCACCCATACGACTCCCATAACTGTAAGAACCTCCCCTCCCACTAGGAGCATCAACACTTACCCTGAATGGCCATCGGAAAAGGATCCTGACACACAAACATGCACAAGCACACACAGGCAAGCACAAAGCACATATCCACAATAAGGTATTCTTAGTCCTGTCAGATCACATTCAGCATGTTCAATACACATCACAAATGCAAGCTAGGCACTCCTAACCTACTTTAAGGGATTCGGTATAGCCTAGAAATTCCTCAATTCAATCCGCAACTCAAACATGCATTATTTAAAATGAATGCGCATACAGTTTCACAATCATACGTACCGAAATCAATTAAACATACAATGAGGTCTCTAGAGAAACTGATGAGGCATAGATCCTACCTCTCTTGTCTCTGAATAAAATGTTATTCCTTTCAATTTGAAGTTCAAGAAGATTTTGGCAGTTTCGCCCGTTTCGACTTATCTTACAAGAAAAAAATGCTAACCTGCTGACGAAAAAAACAATGTTTGGAAAGAGGATGAAGAGAGCTTTTCAACAAGCTATTATTTGCAGAAATCCGACAAACGATGAGAGAGTTATGCTGGTTTAAAGTTTTAGCGAAATTTGGCAAATATAAGGAGGTGTAAGGCTTTTAGGCTGTACGAGGATTTTGTGTTTTCTATGAATGATTTTTGTGGGGTTGGCTTCCTATTTATAATGGTTGGGTTTGGAATTAAGACTACTACTTTAACGGCTTTATTAAAGTAAGATAGTTACTAGATTTAAATTCTGTAACTATCCCCTTTTAATTTTAGGGATTTTATTTCCTAAGGTGATTATCAACAAATTAAGAACCAAATTAAAGAGAATTAATTCCAGAAATAATTACTAAACATTCCTTACAAATTTTGGCCATCACACATCCTCTTTTACAAAAGAAAAATGGTCTTTTCACCTACATTGGCTTCTAGACTTCTAGGACTCAAAATTTGGGGTCTCACAATCACTATGCCCTACCCTTGCCTTATTATTGCCTTTCTTGATCAATTGATTAACCTATTAGATTCCGATCTTGTTTCTTTTGGTTTTACAAGTCATAAACACTTAATCCTTCTTTGTTAACATGAAATCGCAACCCTTACACCTTGGTAACATAAAATCGCAAATCGTTTTGTGTCTTATGCTCAGTGCCGAAATATACATAGTTAAATTGGGGTGGTAGTTCAAGTTGAATCTTGTTAAGTTCTTGGCTATCATATCACACATAGTTTGTGTGCTAACCTTTTACCCTTTGTGCAGCAAAACCTTGGACAACATAGGTGGAAAAGGATGGCCTTTCTTTTTCCTATTACCGAGAGTAATCTAAAAAATTATTTACTCCGTATTATGCCAGAATGTTTGTCCAATTTCATGCTCCAATTGCTATAAATGAACATGCTAAAAATTGGAAATAAGATAGATAAACCTTGTGGGATACAAATGAGTCATGGTTTTTGGACTTATTTGGGTTTTAAGACGGTAAAGGTCCTAATAGGAGCAAATAATAATAGGTTAGGGTTTGGGATCCTTACAATTTTCATCATTTTTCAGGCTTAGGTACATTTGCTGTTCGTGGTACTAGTGTGTGAGAACCAAGGCTGCATGGCGGGGCTATATCGCGTCACATTTGCATACCCGTTCCTTGATTACATGTGCACATAACATGAACTATGATTGGACTATTTTTTGGTTCTTCAAATTCTTCCTTTGTTTGTTTGTTTCCGAATTATGTTGAAGGTTTACTTACTGGATATTTAGATCCCTATGGGACTTCTATGTTGTGATTTCTTTGATTAAATTTAAAGACTTCCGATGATGTTTTCATTTACTGTGTATGATACCAGAATACTTGACCAATATCATGCTCCAACTTTCAAAAGTATAAAAATAAAACTTGTAAAATTCGGTTCTAAGGGGATAAGCCTTCTGAAATTCACATAGGTCTAGTTGGGTTTATTTGGGTTTCACGACGGTAAGGGTCCTAATAGGAGCAAATTCGGGAATATGGGTTAGGGGTCCTTACATCCTAACACACAAACATATACAAGCGCACACAAGCCAGTACAAGGCATAATATCACAACAAGGAATCCATAATCATACCACAATACAATCAGCAAGTCACATGCATACAATACAATAGAATTAGGCACTCACATCCTAACTCAAAGGTCCTAAATTGCTCAAAGGATCATATCTCAATCCGCAACTCATGCATACACTATACAAAGCATGCACATATACAGTACCATGGACAAGTACTGAATTCATCATTCAAACAACAAGGATTTTTAGGGAAACCGATGAGGTATAGATTTTACATCTTTTGTCTCCGAACAAGCAATTATCCCTTTTTAGAGGATCCGAACCACCTATATCATCATTTGGCAAAGACAAAACCATACTAAGCATGTATATTCAATAACCAAGTAAATATCTCATTTCTTTACCAATTCCACGCAACAAACCTATTAGAAACCAATGAACAGAAGTTGTTGAGACCTCCCCTTTGAATGTGTGATGTGGTAGCCAGGAACACAACAAGAATGAACCTGATTTGTAAGGACCCTAAATCCTAACCTATTATTAAATGCTCCTATTAGGACCCTTACCGCCATGAAACCCAAACAAGTCTGAACCAAGACCTATCTGAATCCCACAAGGCTTATCCATCTAGTTTCGATTTTAGCATGTTAATTCCTTTAAGATTTTATAGTTTGGAGTATGATATTGGAAAAATATTCTGGTATCATACGGAGTGAATAAAACATCAGCGGAATTTTGTAAATTTAATCAATGAATCCATAACACATAAGTCCTATAGGGATCCAAATAACCAGCAAGTAAATCTCTAACGTAATTTGGAAATAACAAGCAAAGGAGGAATCTTGAAAAACCAGAAAATAGTCCAATCAATGTTCATGTTCTATTCACAAACAACTAAGGACACAAGTATGCAAAAGTGATGTGATATTGCCCCACCGTGCAGCCTTGATTCTCACACACTGGTACTATGAACAACGAATGTACCTAAGCCTGAAAAAATGGTGAAAACAACAAGATGGGATTACAAGAATCTCAGTAGGGTCACAACATCATAAGATCTACAGAAATCTTAAACAAACATCTCCTAAACAACATCAAATCATCCCTAGTCATCTAAGGATTTCACACAATTCAAGAATCAACCAAAATGGGTTAAGGCCGAAACTAAGGCTGAGACCCCCATGAAAACCAGAAGTATATATGCAGGAAAACTCATCAGGTTACTCTCGGCAGTAGGAAAAAGAAAAAGACATCCCCTTTCACCTGTATTGTCCAAGGCGTTGTTTCATAAAGGGTAAAAGGTTAACACACAAGCTAATCAGCAAGCTTACTCATCTTGCCAGTTCACAGTACAAGGCATCTAGCCAACACACAATACTAGTCATCTTAACCAGCACATAGGATTAAGTCATCTTGGTAGCACACATGACAAGACGTCTAGCCAGCACAAAGAACTAGTCATCTAGCCAGTACAAAGGACTAGGCATATAGCTAGCGTACAGAACTAGGCATCCAACGTGCGCAAGCTAGGGATTGCCACCCATATGACTCCCTTACAAGTAAGAGCCTCCCCTCTCCTAATTAGCATCAGTGCTTACCCCGAATGTCCATCGAAATAGAATCCTGACACACAAACAAGCATACCCAAACAAGCACAAACCACAACAAGGTATTCTCAATCATGTCAGAACACATTCAATGTGTTCAAGCCACACAACATATGCAAATTAGGCACTCATAACCTAACTCAAGGGTTTGTTATAGCCTTAGTAGTTAGATCTTAATCTGTATGTCATGCACATACCATATAATCAATTCGAATGCAATATTATCAAGGTTATGCATCGAAAATGACCAACAAGCAACAAGAATCTCTGAAGAAACAAATGAGGCATAGATCCTACCTCTCTTATCTATGAATTAGAAGCTATTCCTTTGCCTTTATTTAATAGATCCGAATCACTTATAGCATCACAAGGAAAAGACAAAACCAAACTAAGCATGCATACTCAATAAACAAGTGAGTACCCTATTTCCTTACCAATTCCACTCACCAAACTTATCAAAAACTAGTGATCAGATGCCACAGGTGCCTCCCTCTTGGATGTGTGATGTGATAGCCAACAACTTAAGAAGATTCCACCTGAGTTATCATCCCAATAAACTATAAATATTTTGGCACTAAGCATAGGACATAAGACAAATGTGATTTCATGCATACAAGTTGTAAGAGTTGCAATTTCATGTTAACAAATAAGGATTCGGTGCTTACAACTTGTATAATCAAAAGAAACAAGATCAGAATTCAATAGGTTAATCAATTGATCAAGATAGGCAACAATAGAGCAAGGGTAGGGCATATTGATCTCATGTATAGAGAAAATTCAATGGATGAATTCATGATTTTACAACTTGAATGGATGCTAAACAATCATACAAACAAGAGGAACAACAACAGAAATCAATTTAAGGCAGAATCGCATAATTTTGAAACCTAATCCCTTTGAATTGCGGACTAACTTATGACAAACTCCAGATGAAAAAGTCAAGATTCTTGGAAAGAGGACAGAAAGAGCCATCGCCACTTTCCTACTTGAGGGAGAAGCCCTCGCATGGTGGACATCTGTTAGCTTACGATTCGGCGATTGTTTGCCAACTTTTGAAGAATTGCGCTACGAATTCGACGAAATATTTTATACGAGGTTCCATAAAATCGAGCAGCGACAAGGTTTTCACAAACTTGAACAAGGAAACCGTTCGGTGCTGGAATATGAGAAAGTGTTAAGGGAGTTGTCCTGATTTGCACTAGAAGAAGATCATACACCGTACCAGCTTGCGAGATGATTTCAGGATGAACTGAACTCAAAACCATCGTAGGTACGACACCGGTGCAAAATTTGCAAGAATTAATCATTGCCGCAACCAAAGCCATAATTGCTTGGGAATCCCCACGGACTATGTTTGAAATTCGCAGTTTCCTTGGTTTAGTAGGTTATTACCGTCGCTTTGTGGAAAATTTTTCATCGCTTGCTAGACGATTGACAAAAATGACGCGCAACGGTGAACCGTTTGTGCGGAAAGAGAAATGCCAGCGAAATTTTAAAAAACATAAAAACCGGTTAGTTTCCGCACCTGTCCTTACTTTACCTAATTGCGGAAAGGGGTATGTGGTTTACAGCGATGTGTCGAACTCCGGACTTGGATGTGTATTGATGCAAGGCTGGAAAGTCACTCCTTATACTTCCCGACAGTTACGACCACATGAAAGCGACTATCCTAAACATGATTTGGAGCTTGCAGCTGTGTTGTTTGGGTTAAAAATATAGCGACATTACTTATACGGCGAGACATGCTGATTCTTCACCGATCACAAAAGCTTGAAATACCTACTCACGCAAAAAGAATTGAATATGAGACAACGAAGATAGCTGATCAAAGACTACGATTTGATCATCGAATATCATCCTAGAAAGGAAAATGTTGTTGCTGATGGTGTTGATGCCATAGTTCTTGATTTCAGAATACGAGATGACAAAGTGCTTGTCTTCAGAAACCATGTATGTGTTCCACAAGATGTTGATATTCGTAACCTTATCCTATCGGAGGTGTATAGTTCGAAGTTCGTTATCCATCCCGGAAGCACTATGATGTAACGAGACTTAAAGGAGAAGTATTGGTGGCCAAACATGAAACCATCCCGGAAGCACTAAGATGTACCGAGATTTAAAGGAGCAGTATTGGTGGCCAAACATGGAACGCCACATTTCTGAGTTTGTTGCTCGATGCCTCGTACGTCAACAAGTAAAGATATAACATCAATGACCCGTTGGACTACTTCAATCACTTCCAATTCCATAGTGGAAGTGGGAGCATGTCATAATGGATATTTTGGCCAGTTTGCCTAGGTCATAGCGAGGATATGATGCCATTTGGGTGATCTTGGATCGATTGACGAAATCTGTACACTTTCTTCCTATATGTGTGACGGATACACTTGAGAAATTGGTTGTTCGTTACTTAGATGAGATTGTTTGATTGCATGGAATGCCAGTTTCCATCATTTCTGATCGTGACCCTCGTTTCACCTCACGATTCTGGGAGAAATTCCAAATTTTGTTGGGTTTGAAATTGAATTTCAGTATAGCATTTCATCCTCAGACCGATGGTCAATCAGAAAGGACGATTCAGACACTCGAAGACATGCTATGAGCGAGTGTGTTGGATCAGCAAACCGGTTGGGATCGATGCCTGCCGTTGGCAGAATTTCCTTACAACAATAGTTTTCATGTAAGCATCGGTATGGTACCTTATGAAGCATTATACGGGAGACGTTGCAGGACTCCCATATGCTGGAATGAAGTAGGTGAAAGACGCCTAGACAATCCGGAATTGATTGATCAAGCAATGCAGCAGTTGAACTTGATCCGAGAACGGCTAAAAAGCTAAACCGATAATCGACGAAGGGAGCTGGAATTTGCGGTAGGTGAGAAAGTGTTTTTGAAGGTTGCCCTATAGAAAAAAGTCGTTCATTTTCAGTAGCAAGGTAAGCTAGCACCTCGCTACATTGGTCCGTATGACATCATTGAAAGAAGCGGCCCTGTTGCGTACCAACTTGACTTACCTCGAAATATGGAAAGAATTCACAATGTGTTTCACGTTTCAATGTTGAGAAAGTATGTACAAGACCCTGCTCACGTGCTCGAGGAACCCCCAGTAAAAGTTGCTGAAGACCTATCCTATCCCGTACAACCAGTTGCCATACTTGATCGGTTTTCAATAGCTTCGCAGTCGAAGCATGCCTTTGGTACGAGTTGTTTGGCGTAGTGGCCAAATTAAGGAGTAGTCTTGGATAACTGAGGAATCTATGCATAAAAATTTTCTTTACTTGTTTGTTTAGGTACTTATCAGCAGGGAAGGATATGAGACCCCGAATTTTGAGTCCTAGAAGTTCAGAATTCAATTTACAGGTGAAAAGACCATTTTTCCCTTAAAGAAAAAGATGTGTGATGGCCGAAATGGGTAAGGAATGTTTGGTATTATTTCTAGTATTAATTCCTTTTAATTTGGTTCTTAATTTGTTGATAATTACCTTAGGAATTAAAATCCCCAAAATTAAAAGGGGATAATTACAGAATTTAAATCTGGTAGTTATCTTACTTTAAAAAAGCCTTTAAAGTAGTAATCTTAATTCCATACCCATCCATTATAAATAGGAAGCCAACCCGACAAAAAGTATTCATAGAAAACACGCAAAACTCGTGTAGCCTAAAACCCTTACACCTTCCTATTATCTGCCAAAATTCGTTGAAAATTTAAACCAGCATAACTTTCTCATCGTTTGTCGGATTCCCGCCACACAAGGACAGAGTTCCAGCCACAGATGCTAAGAAATCATAAGAACACACGAAACGACAACAGAAATCAACCGAAGACAAAAACTGTAGAAATCTAAAAAAAGCCTAATTCCGTTGCCGATTTTCGACATAATCTTAGACAAGGAAATATTTATGTCCAAACAGAAAAAATTATATATGGTTGGAAAAGGGACGAAAAATTAGTTCTAACAAGCTATTATTTGTAGAGATACAACAAATGATGTAAGAGTTATGCTATTTTGAAGTTTAAGAAGATTTGGGGAAAACCTAATTCCGTCACCAATTTTTTACTTATCTTATAAGAAAGAAATACTAACCTCCAGACAAAATACCAAAGAATTTTGGAAAGAGGATGATGAGAGATTTCCATCAAGCTATTATTTGAAGGAGTACAACAAACGATAAAAGAGTTATGCTATTTTGAAGTTTAAGAAGATTTGGCGAAAAACTAATTTTGTCGCCGATTTTTTACTTATCTTATAAAAAGAAATACTAACCTCATAATGCAAAACCAAATATTTTTGGAAAGATGATGAAGAGAGCTTTCCAACAAGCTATTATTTTCAGGAATTGGACAAGTGATGAGTGAGTTATGCTGGTATAAAGTTTTAACGAATTTTGGCAGATATAGTGAGGTGTTAAGGTTTTAGGCTATACGATTTTTTTTGTGTTTTCTATGAATGATTCTTGTGGGGGTTGGCTTCTATTTTTATAAGATGGTTATGAGATTATAATCCCTTTCTTTAAGGCTTAATTAAAGTAAGATAATTATCAGAATTAAATTCTGTAATTATCCTTCTCTATTTTTAGGGATTTTAATTTTTAAGGAAATTACCTATCTATAAAAACTTAGATTAAAGGGAATTTATACCAGAATTAACTACCATACCACTCTTACCAATTTTGGCCATCACACATCTTTTCCTTCAGGGGAAAAATCGTCTTTCCACCTGTACTGGCTTATGGACTTCTAGGACTCAAATTCGGGGTCTCACATCCTTCCCTCATAATAAGTACCTAAACAAACAAGTAAAAAAATTTTGCATGCATAGATTTCTCAGTCTCCCAAGACTGTTCCTCAAGTTGGCCATTACGCCAAATGACTCGTAACATAGGCAACCTTCGACGGCCATTACGCCAAGTTGGCCGATCTAGTATGGCAACTAGCTGTACGGGATAGGATAGGTCTTCACTAATTTCAACTGGCGGTTCTCTAAGCACATGAGCAGAGTCTCGCATATACTTTCTTAGCATTGAAATGTGAAATATGTTGTGAATTTTTTCCATAATTGGAGGTGGGGCAAGTCGGTATGCAATAGGGCCGATTCTTTCGACAATGTCATATGGACTAATGTAGCAAGGTGCTAGCTTACCTCGCTGCTGAAAACGAAGAACTCCTTTCCATTGGGCAACCTTCAAAAATAGTTTGTCACCTACCGCAAATTCCAGCAACCTTCGTCGATTGTCAGCGTATTTTTTCTGTCGATCCTGAACTTTTTTTAGCCATTATCAGATCAAGTTCAACTGCTCTGTCGCTTGATCAATCAATTCCGGATTGTCTAGGTGTCTTTCGCCTACTTTATTCCCGCAAATGGGACTTCTGCAACATCTCCTATATAGTGCTTCATAGGATGCCATACCGATGCTTACATAAAAATTATTGTTGTAAGAAAATTCTGCCAACAGCAGGCATCGATCCCAACTGGTTTGCTGATCCAACACACTCGCTCCTAGCATATCTTCGAGTGTCTGAATCGTCCTTTATGATTGACCATCGGTTTGGGGATGAAATACTGTACTGAAATTCGATCTTGAACCCAGCGCATTCTGGAATTTCTCCTAAAATGGTGAGGTGAAACTAGGGTCACGATCTAAAACAATAGAAATTGGTACTCCATGCAACTGAACAATCTCGTACAAGTAACGAACAGCCAATCTTTCTGGTGTATCTGTCACATATATAGGAAGAAAGTGTACAGATTTTGTCTGTCGATCCACGATCACCCAACTGGCATTTTATCCTCGCTGTGATCTAGGCAAACCAGTCACAAAATTCGTTGTGACGTGCTCCGACTTCCACTCTAGAATCGGAAGTGACTGAAGTAGACCAGAAGGTCTTTGATGTTCGATGTTTACTTGTTGACATACGAGGCATCGGTCAACGAATTCAGTAATGTGACGTTTCATGTTTAGCCACCAATACTACTCCTTCGAATCTCGGTACATCTTAGTTCTTCCAGGATGAATACCAAACTTCGAACTATACGCCTCTGATAGAATAAGGTTACGAATATCAATATTTTGTGGAACACATACCCGGTTTCTGAAGACTAGTACTTCGTCATCTTGTATTCTGAAATCACGAACTATGACATCAACACCATCAGCAAGTTGCTTCCGAATTTAAGTAAATTTTGGATCCTCTAATTGTTGATTCCGGATTTCTTCAATTATGGTAGGTGCGACTTCGATTCGTGCCAACAATGAACCAGAAAAATCGATGCCAAGATGCACTCGGTCAGTTTTCAATTCCAACATCATTGGCAGGTAATGGATGCGCATGTAGGCCAAAACTGATGGGGAAAGAGGATGAAACTTTTGACTCAGGGCATCAGCAACAACATTTTCCTTTCCAGGATGATATTCGATGATTAAATCATAGTATTTAATCAGCTCCACCCATCTTCGTTGTCCCATATTCAATTCTTTTTGCGTGAGGAGGTACTTCAGGCTTTTGTGGTTAGTTAACATTTGGCATGTCTCGCCGTATAAGTAATGTTTCTATATTTTTAGGGCAAACACCACGGATGCATGTTTCAAATCATGCATAGGGTAGTTGCTCTCATGCAGTCGCAATTGCCGGGAAGCGTAGGCAATAACTTTTCTATCTTGCTTCAACACGCATCCAAGTCCAGACTTTGACGTGTCGCTGTAAACCACATACTCCTTTCCGAAGATAGGTAGGGTAAGGATAGGTGCATAAACTAACCAATTCTTTAGCTCTTCAAAACTTTGCTGGCATTTCTTGTTCCATACAAACGGCTCACCCTTGCGTGTCAGTTTTGTCAATGGTCCGGCAAGTGATGAAAAATTCTCCACAAAGCGACGGTAGTATCCTGCTAAGCCAAGGAAACTACGAACTTCGAACACACTGTGCGGAGGTTCCCAAGCAATCACAGCTTCAATCTTCTTTGGATCAACTAACACACCTTGGGCGGAAACAATATGGCCAAGGAAAATAACTTCGCCTAACCAGAATTAGTTTTTTGAGTACTTTGCGAATAACCTTCGATCCTTCAAGATTTTAAGCACAATCCGCAAGTGCATAGTATTATCCTCTTCCGATTTTTAGTAAATCATAATGTCGTCGATGAAGACTATCACCACATCAGAACTAGCCTCGGCATCAGTTAGGGTGAAGACCCTTGTTGGTCTTGATTGCTCCTCATTTGTGGATCCATTGGGTGGTCCTCCTGGTCCGTGTGTTGGTGGTCTGGCGGGGTTGGCATTCCCACCTTGGCCTGCATTTGGCACACATATGATTCACCTTGGTTTCGGGCATTCCCTCTGAACATGTCCCATCTTGCCACAATTGTAACATCGACATTGCTGAGAATTCCACGAAGATCCAATGGAATTTGAACCAGAAAAGTTCTTTCTGTTGGTATTTCCATTGCTACTAATTTTCAGAGGATAGGACCTTAAAGGATAGGATCCCGTTCTTCGTTTGAACTTCAAATCTCGCCAATATCCATCACTAGTGGCTGCGGATGGCTTCTTTGTTTTCACGATCTTTTCGGCTTCAGTCGCGGCAACAGTCAGTTCTTCCAAATTCTTCACCGGTGTCAAACCAACGATGGTTTTCGTCGAATTCGTACCAGAATTCTTCCAGAGTTGGTAAACGATCGCCGAATCGCAAGCTAGCAGATGTTCACCATGCGAGGGCTTCTCCCTGAAGTAGGAATGTAGCAATCGCAACCTTGTCATCTTTCGAGATATGCAAGAACAAGGATACTTGGCATAAGGTGTGTATCCACTCACGAGCTACAGCAGCTCCGGCTGAACCATTGAAATCTTTACATCCCAATTGTCGAGCTTCCTTTAACAATTTTGTAATCACGATGGGAAGTCTCTCAGTTTCCTTAGGATGTGCCGACTGTATAGGTTCACGTGGAGGAATAGGTTCTTTCACTGGCGCAGGTGCAGGAGCATTCTGAAATTACGCCTCCATACACTGTTGTTTTGCCGCAATGACTGGTGCGACTAGTGCCTCAGGTTGGTTTTCGGGCTCAGCTTGCCCTTCCTGCTCATTATGTGCATTCGGCTATTTTTGCTCAACAGGTTGTTGTTCACCCTGAATCTCAAACCTACCCCGTTGATCCCTTTGTAGCCTCGAGCGTGCCATCCTACACGAACACCCTATTATTACTCAACATACAACTAAATATGATAAACAGAAGTGGTACCTGGTGGAGAGACATACACCGAACGATATG
Organism: Passiflora organensis; assembly: GCA_019739055.1. Classification (NCBI taxonomy): domain Eukaryota; kingdom Viridiplantae; phylum Streptophyta; class Magnoliopsida; order Malpighiales; family Passifloraceae; genus Passiflora; species Passiflora organensis. The sequence continues at coordinate 1,050,457 of JAEPBF010000328.1, read as the reverse complement.
CATATGCTGGAAAACAACATACAAATTTTTGAAAATCTCATGCACACATGCAAATTTATTCTCGGGAATTACATCAACACTCATATATATGTACTCTCAGAAATCATCATCAAACATCAAGCAAACATGAATTCACACAACTTCCATATTCGGCAATACACACTAGCAATCACATAATATACATTCAGCAATATGAGAGTCAAATAAGGACACTCGGCAGCATGCATAAATCAACACACAGATTCACAACAATGATAAGAAACACAACAAACACTCACTGAAACATATAATTGCATACGAGGCATAAGAACATACAAGATCAAACATCACATCAGATTATCATTCTCATCATTTAATCTTTCAAATCAATCCCATTTTAGCATTAGTTCACTTTTGGTATTACCCTCTAAGTGATTGAGTGTGTGCGCATGTCCTTACCTACAAACACCAAAATCAACAAATAAGTTATCATATAACAAATTATTTTCCCTAAACCATGCTCTGCTACCAAACCATTGTCGACCCCAATTCCTAATTATTATTATATGTTCCGATTAAGATCATCACCGCCGTGAAACCAAAAGTATGCCCAAATGACACCTAGGACCTATTTAAATCTCACCAGGTTTACCATTAACTTCCGATTTGTAGCATGTTTATTTTAATGTTTAACATTAATTGGAGCATGATATTGGACAAATATTCTGGTATCATATGGAGTGAATAAAATATCAGCGGCAGCCTTCAAATTAAATCATGGGGTTCATAACACACAAGTCCCATAGGGATCCAAACAATCGACAACAAATCTTCCAACATATTTCGGAAATAGCAAGCAAAGGAGGGATCCGAAAATAAACCAGAAAGTAGCCCAATCTTTTATGTTATATGCGTAAGTAAACAAGGAATAAGTATGAAAATGTGATGCGATATCGCCCCGCCGTGCAGCCTTGATCTCACACACTGGTACCACGGATAGTGGATGTACCTAAGCCTGAAAAATGGTAAAAACAACAGTATGAGATTACAAGAATCTCAGTAGGGTCGCAGCATCATAAAATTTTCAGAAACATTAAACACTGTAAGACCCCGAATTTTGAGTCCTAGAAGAAGCCAGTATAGGTGAAAAGACAATTTTTCCCCTGAAGAAAAGGATGTGTGTTGGCCGAAATTGGTAAACTTGTTTAGTAGTTAATTTTTTTTTAAAATTCCTTTAGATCTAGGTCCTTATGGATGGGTAATTTCCTTAGAAATCATCTTTGAAGATAGATAGTTGCCTTAGAGATTAAGTCCTTAAAAATAGGGAAGATAATTTAAGAGTTTAATTATCTAGTAAATTATCTTATTTTGATAAAATAATTAAAAGTAGTAATCACAATTCTACACTCATTCATTATAAATAGGCAACCAACCCCACGAAAATTCCTCATAGAAAACTTACAAAATTCGTATGAGCCTAAAACCCTATACCTCCCTATACCGCCATACTTCGCATAAATTTTAAACCAGCATAACTCACTTATCGTTCATTGGATCTCTGAGAATAAATGCTTCTTGGAAAGATGTCTTCATCCTCTTTCCAACCATCTTTGATTTTTTGTCAGGAGGTTAGTATTTCATTCTCAAAAGTCAAGTTGAAATTCGGTGGCACTGCCAAATCTTCTTGAAATTCAGAGTAACATAACTCTTTTGTTGTTTGTTATATCTCTGAGAATAATAGGTTGGTGGAAATCTCTCTCTTTTGTTATTTCCAACCATCTTTTGTTTTTCTTCAAAAGGTTAATATTTCTTTGTCTAAGGTTAACTTGAAAATTGAGGCGGAATTAGGTTTTCGTCAAATCTTCTTGAACTTCAAAATAGCATAACTTTCTAATCGTTTGTCAAATCTTTACTAATAATAGCTCGATGGAAAGCACATTCCATCCTATTTCCAATCATATATGTTTCACAATTTGGATATAAATATTTCCTTGTTTAAGGTTTAGTCGAAATCGTCCTATGCCATACTTTTATCGACGAGATTTGCATAGTTAATTGGAATGGTAAATTCAGGTTGAATCTTGTTAAGTTACTGGCTATCACATCACACATCCAAGGGGGAGGCACCTGAAACGTCTGATCACTGGTTTTCTGATAGGTTTTGGTGAGTATTATTGGTAAGGAAATAGGGAATTCAGTTGATTATTGAATATGCATGTTTAGTTTGTTTTTGTCTTTGCCTGGTGATATTATAGGTGGTTTGGATTTAATTAGTAAAGGCAGAGAAGTAGCTTCTTGTTCAGAGACAAGAGAGGTAGGATCTACGCCTCATCGGTTTCTCCAGAGACCTCTGTTATTTTCTTGGTGTTTATGTTACCTGCCATTGTTGTATTGCATGCGATTGGATTATACGGTAAGAGTATGAAATTCGGAATGAGATATGGATCTCATAGGCTATATCAAACCCCTGAGTTAGGTATTGAGTGCCTCGGTTGCATATGTTATATGAATTGAATATGCTGATTGTGTTCTAAAATGATTGAGGATACCCTGCTATGGTATTATGTTTTGTACTTGCCTGTGTGTGCTTGTACGTGTTTGTGTGTCAGGATCCTGTTCCGGTGGCCATTCGGGGTAAACGCTGATGCTCCTATGGAGACGAGAGAATCTTACTGGTATGGGAGTTGTATGAGCGGCAAAACCCGGCAAGAGCTCGCTGGAGGTCTGGTCCTTCTATGGCCAGAACCCTGTCCTTGTGTGGCAGGGAGCCCTTTTCCTTGTGTGGTTTGTGGTGTCCAATATCGTGCTCTAATTGTTGATAAGCAATAAGATTAACAAACATAAAATTGGAAATTTATGATTAGCTTAGTAAGATTCAAATAGGTCTTAGATGTCATTTAGGCTTGTTTGGGTTTTACGGCGGTAATGATCTTAATCGGAGCAATTATTAATAGTTAGGAACTGAGGTCGTTACAGGTTTGGTAGCGGAGCCAGGTTTAGGGAATAGAAAATTGTTATATGCTAACTTATTTGTTGATTTTGGTGATTTCAGCTAAGAACATGGCCACACACTCACTCACTTAGGGGCTAATACGGAAAGGGAACTAAAACTAAAATGGGATTAAGTTGTAAGGTTTAAATTATGGGAATAATAAAATAATGTGCTGATTGTTAATATGCCTTCATATGTCTTTCTTCTCATTACCGAATGTATATGCATGTGATTGATGATGTGAATTGCGGAATGTGGATGATGTGTGAGTCTATGCTTGCGTGATGTTTAATTTATGAGGGGAATTGCCGTGAATACCTTTGCATGTGTGCATGTGATTTCCAAAAGTTTGTATATTGTTTTCCAGAATATGCGTATCGTCCGGTGCATGCCTCTCCACCAGCTACCACTCCTTTTACTAGTATTGTATTTAGCATATATTGAGTAGTAAAGGTGTATTCGTGTAGTATGGCACGCTCGAGGAAAAAAGGGACCAACAGGGTAGGTTTGAGATTCAGACAGAACAGCAACCTGTTGAACAGGAGGAGCCAAATGTACGAATTGAGCAGGAAGGGCAAGCTGAGCCTGAAAACCAACCTGAGGCACCAGCCGCACCAGGCATTGACCCTGTTATGGCACAAATCTTAAACGTGTTACAAGGAATTGCTGCAAATCAGCACCGAATGGAGGCGCAATTTCAGAATGCTTCTGCGCCTGCACCAGAACCTATTCCTCCACTTGAACCTGTGCAGCCAGAACATCATAAGGAGACAGAGAGACTTCCCGTTATGATTACAAAGTTGCTGAAGGAAGCTCGACAATTTGGATGTAAAAATTTTGGTGGATCAGCTGGAGCCGCAGTCGCTCGTGAGTGGGTGGACACCTTATGTCGAGTATCCTTGTTCCTGCGTATCTCGGATGATGACAAGGTTTCCATTGCTACATTCTTACTTGAAGGAGAACCCCTCGCATGGTGGACATCTGTTAGCTTGCAATTCGGCGATCGTTTGCCAACGTGGGAAGAATTCCGGTACGAATTCGACGAGAGATTTTATACGAGATTACATAAAAACGAGCAGCGACAAGGTTTTTACAAACTTGAACAAATCACCCGTTCGGTGCTGGAATATGAAAAAGTGTTAAGAGAGTTGTCCTGATTCGCACCTGAAAAAAATTGTACACCGTACCAGCTTGCGAGACAATTTTAGGATGGGTTGAGTACCGAACTCAAAACCATCGTTGGTTCGACACCGGTTCAGAATTTACAAGAACTAATTGTTGCCGCAACTGAGGCTGAAAAGATCGTGCAAACCAAGAAGTCATCCGCAGCCACTAGTGGCGGATCCTATAGGCGAGATTCGAGGTTCAATCGGCGAAGGGGACCCTATCCTTTAAGGTCCTATCCTCTGAAAATTAATGGCAATGGAAATACCAACCAGAAGAACTTTTTCTGGTTCAAATTCCAATGGATCTTCATGGAGTTCGCAGCAACGGCGATGTTACAATTGTAGCAAGGTGGGACATGTTCAGAGGGAATGCCCAAAACCAAAGCGAATCACAGGTGTACCAAACGCAGGACGAGGTGGGAATGCCAACCCCGCCAAACCACCAACACGCACCAGAAGGACCACCCAACGGATCCACAAGTGAGACGAAATGAAGACCAATAAGGCTGTTCACTTTGACTGATGCCAAGGCTAGTCCTGATATGGTGACAGTGGATCTAGTTCCATTAGACATCAGGGAGCTGGATGTGATTTTAGGCATGGATTGCTTGGCGAAATATCAAGCCCGTATGGAGTGTTTCACCAAGCGGGTGTGGTTCATTTTTCCTGATGGTACCGAATACTGTTTTGAAGGTGATAGGCGAGTTGTACCAACTTGCATGAGTTCCTGGCTTAAGGCGAAATGATTAATCAACAAAGGATGTATAGTGTACCTCGCGCACGTACATGATATTTCTAAAGAATCCTCAGATCTGGGTTTCAGTGGTTTGCGAATTTCTAGAACACATAGTCGGGCTACCACCATAAAAGGTTGTGGAATTCGGCATTGAGCTAGTGCCAGGTACGAATCCGATTTTCATTCCTCCGTATCATATGGCTCCTGCGGAAATGAAGGAACTAAAAATGCATTTGGAAGATTTACTGGATCGTGGTTTTATTCGACCTAGTGTGTCACCCTGGGGAGCATCTGTTCTGTTCATGAAAAAGAAAGACGGTTCTCTGCGATTGTGCATCGATTATCGGCAGTTGAACCGTGTGACCGTGAAAAATAAATACCCTTTGCCACGCATCGACAATTTGTTTTACCAACTCCAAGCTGCAGCCGTGTTCTCCAAGATTGATCTCAGATCTGGATACCTTCAATTGCGAGTTCGTGATGCTGATATTCCAAAGACCGCGTTCAGATCACGATATGGCCACTATGAATTTCTGGTTATTCCATTCGGCTTGACCAATGCACCAGCTGATTTACTCAATGTCGGAAGAGGATCATGCTATGCATTTATGGATTGTGTTTAAAAGCTTGAAAGATCAATGGTTGTTTGCAAAGTACTCAAAATGCAAATTCTGGTTACGCGAAGTTAGTTTCCTTGGCCATATTTTTTCCGCCCAAGGTGTGTTTGTTGATCCAAAGAAGATTGAAGCCGTGATTGCTTGGGAACCACCGTGAAGTGTGTTCAAAGTTCGTAGTTTCCTAGGCTTAGCAGGATACTACCGTCGCTTTGTGGAAAATTTTTCATCACTTGCCGGACCATTGACAAAACTGACACGCAAGGGTGAGACGTTTGTATGGAATGAGAAATTCCAGAAAAATTTCGAAGAACTAAAGAATCAGTTAGTTTCTGCACCTATCCTTACCTTACCTATTTGCGGAAAGGAGTATGTGGTTTACAGCGACCCGTCAAAATCTGGACTTGGATGTGTATTGATGCAAGATGGGAAAGTCATTGCCTACGCATCAAGACAATTGCAACTGCACGGGATAAACTACCCTACACATGACCTGAAACTTGCAGCCGTGGTATTTGCCTTAAAAATATGGTGACATTATTTAAACGGCGAGACGTGTCGAATCCTCACTGATCACAAAAGCCTGAAGTACCTCCTTACACAAAAAGAATTGAATATGAGACAATGAAGATGGGTGGAGCTGATTAAAGACTACGATTTAATCATCGAATATCATCCTGGAAAGGAGGATGTTGCTGCTGATGCCCTGAGTCGAAATTATCATCCTCCTTCCCCATCAGTTTTGGCCTACATGCGCACCCATTACCTACCGATGATGTTGGAATTGAAAACTAATTGTGTGCATCTTGGCACCGATTTCATTGGTTCGTTGTTGGCACGAATTGAAGTCGCACCTACCTTAATTGAAGAAATCCGGAATCAACAATTAGTGGATCCGAAATTTACTGAAATTCGGAAACAATTTGCTGATGTTGTTGATGTCATAGTTCGTGATTTCAGAATACAAAATGACGAAGTACTAGTCTTCACAAACCGGGTATGTGTTGATGTCATATTGATATTTGTAACCTTATTCTATCAGAGGCGCATAGTTCGAAGTTCGCTATTCATCCTGGAAGCACTAAGATGTACCGAGATTTGAAGGGGTAGTATTGGTGGCCAAATATGAAATGTCATATTGCTGAATTCGTTGCCCGATGTCTCGTGTGTCAACAAGTAAAGATCGAACATCAAAGACCCGCTGGTCTACTTCAGTCACTTTCGATTCCAGAATGGAAGTGGGAGCACGTCACAATGGATTTTGTGATCGGTTTACCTAGAACGCAGCGAGGATATAATGCTATTTGGGTGATTGTGGATCGACTAATGAAATCTGCACACTTTCTTCCTATACGTGTGACAGATACACCAGAAAAATTAGCAGTTCGTTACTTGGACGAGATTTTTCGTTTGCATGGAGTACCAGTTTCTATTGTTTCAGATCATGACCCTCGTTTCACTTCATGATTTTGGGAGAAATTCCAAAATGCACTGGGTTCGAGATTGAATTTCAGTACAGCATTTCATCCCCAGACCGATGGTCAATCAGGAAGGACAATTCAGACACTTCAAGATATGCTACGTGCGACTGTATTAGACCAGCAAACCAGCTGGGATCGATGCCTGTCATTGGCAGAATTTGCTTACAACAATAACTTTCATGTAAGCATCGGTTTGGCACCCTATGAAGCACTATATGGGAGACGCTGCAGAACCCCCATTTTCTGAAATGAAGTAGGCGACAGAAGCCTAGACAATCCGGAATTAATTGACCAAGCAACAGAACAATTAAGCTTGATTCAACAAAGGCTAAAAGCAGCTCAAGATCGGCAGAAAGGCTACGTCGATTTTCGACGAAGGAAGCTGGAATTTGCGGTAGGAAACAAAGTATTTTTGAAAGTCGCCCTATGGAAGGGAGTCCTACATTTTCAACAGCGAGGTAAGTTAGCATCTGGCTACATTGGTCCATATGACATTGTTGAAAGAATCGGCCTTGTTGCATACCGACTTGCACTACCTCCAAATATGGAAAGAATTCACAACGTATTTCACATTTCAATGCTAAGAAAGTATATGCGAGATCCTGTCCATGTGCTTAAAGACCCGCCAGTTGAAGTTGCTGAAGACCTAACCTATCCCGTACAGCCAGTTTCCATACTAGTTCGGTCAGCTCGATAGCTTCGCAGTCGAAGCTTGCCAATGGTACAAGTTGTTTGGCGTAATGGCCAAATTGAGGAACAGTCTTGGGAGACTGAGGAGTCTATGCGTGCAAAATTTCCTTACTTGTTTGATTAGGTACTTAAGTTAAAAATTTCGAGGACGAAATTTTTATAAAAAGGGCAGGATGTAAAACCCCGAATTTTGAGTCCTAGAAGTCCAGAAGCTAGTACAGGTGAAAAGACGATTTTGCCTCTGAAGGAAAGGATGTGTGATGGCCGAAATTGGTAAGCTTGTTTAGTAGTTAATTTTTTAAAAAATTCCTTTAGATCTAGATCCTTATGGATGGGTAATTGCCTTAGAAATCATCCTTGAAGATAGATAGTTGCCTTAGAGATTATGTCCCTAAAAATATGGAAGATAATTTAAGAGTTTAATTATCTGGTAAATTATCTTATTTTCATAAAGTGAGTAAATCTAGTAATCATAATTCTACACTCATTCATTATAAATAGGAAGCCAACCCCACAAAAATCCCTCATAAAAAACTTACAAAATTCGTATGAGCCTAAAACCCTATAATTCCCTATAGCCATTATAATTCACAGAAAATTTAAACTAGCATAACTCACTCATCTTTCGTCGGATCTCTCAAATAATAGCTTGTTGGAAAGCTCTCTTAATAAATGTTTTAACCATCTTTGATTTTGTATGATCATATTAGTATTTCATTCTCAAAAGTCAAGTTGAAATTCGGCGGCACTGCCAAATCTTCTTGAAATTCAGAATAGCCTAACTCTTTCGTTGTTTGTTATATCTCTGCAAATAATAGCTTGTTGGAAATTTAATGGTAATATTTCTTGTCTAAGATTAACTTGAAAATCGGAGGGGGAATTAGGTTTTTGCCAAATCTTCTTGAACTTCAAAATAGCATAACTTTCTAATCATTTTTCAGATCTTTACAAATAATAGCTCATTGGAAATATTTTTCTATCCTCTTTCCAAACATATATGTTTCGAAATTTGGATGTAAATATTTCCTTGTTTAAGGTTAAGTTGAAATCATCCTATGCCCTACTTTTAGCGACAAGATTTGCATAGTTAATTGGAATGGTAAATTCAGGTTCAATCTTGTTAAGTTCCTGGCTATCACATCACATATCCAAGGGGGAGGCACCTGCAACATCTGATCACTGTTTTTTTGATAGGTTTTGGTGAGTAGTACTGGTAAGGAAATAGGGAATTCAGTTGATTAATGAATATGCACGTTTAGTTTGTTTTCGTCTTTGCCTGGTGATATTATAGTTGGTTCGGATTTAATTAGTAAAGGAAAAGGAGTAGCTTCTTGTTCAGAGACAAGAGAGGAAGGATCTACATCTCATCGGTTTCTCCAGAGGCCCCTGTTATTTTTCTTGAAGTTTATGTTACCTGCCCTTGTTGTATTGCATGTGATTGGATTTTAGGGTGAGAGTATGAAATTCGGAATGAGATATGGATCTCATAGGCTATATCGAACCCATGAGTTAGGTTTTGAACGCCTGAGTTGCATATATTATGTGCGTTGAATATGTTGATTGTGTTTTGACATGATTGAGGATACCCTGCTATGGTATTATGCTTTGTACTTGTCTGTGTGTGCTTGTACGTGTTTGTGTGTCAGGAACCTGTTCCGATGGCCATTCATGGTAAGCGCTGATGCTCCTAGGGAGAGGAGAGGTTCTTACTGGTATGGGAGTTGTATGGGCGGCAAAACCCAGCAAGAGCTCACTGGAGGTCTGGTCCTTGTATGGCCAAAACCCTGTCCTTGTGTGGCAGGAAGCCTTTATCCTTGTGTGGTTTGGGGTGCCCAAGTCCGTGTTTGGCTTGGGAAGACTTGTCCGTGTGTGACAAGATGACTTACTAGGCTTACTGATTAGCTTGTTTGTTAACCGTTTATCCTTTATGCAGTGAGCCTTGGACAACACAGGTGGAAGGGGATGGCCTTTCTTCTCCATTGCCGAGAGCAATTTGATGTGTTTCACCTGCCTGTGTACTTCTGAACTTTCGGAAGTGTTTGTTGTCCTCCCTCATCCATAGATTCGGCCCTAACCTTTTCGTTTCATTCTGGAATTGCGTTATCCCCTTTAGTTCTTTAGGATTGATCTAATGTAAATTGGGAGATTTGTGTTTAGGGTTTCTGTAGATCTAATGATGCTGTGACCCTACTGAGAATCTTGTAATCTCATACCATTGTTGTTTACCATTTTTCAGGTTTAGGTACATTCACTGTTCGTGGTACCAGTGTATGAGATCAAGGCTGTACGGCGGGGCGATATCGCATCACATTTGCATACTTGTTACTTGCACATATAACATGGATGATTGAGCAACTTTCTGGTTTATTTTAAGCACCATTCTTTGTTTGCTATTTCCGAAACTTGTTGAAGGATTTCTTGCTGGTTATTTGGATCCCTATGGGACTTGTGTGTTATGAACCCAATGAATTAATTTAAGAGTTCCTATGATGTTTTTATTTACTCCGTATAATACCAGAATATGTGTCCAATATCATGCTCTAATTGTTGATAAGCAATAAGATTAACAAGCTTAAAATTGGAAATTTATGATTAGCCTGGTGAGATTCAAATAGGTCTTAGATATCATTTAGGCTTGTTTTGGTTTCACGGCGGTAGTGACATTAATCGAAGCAATTATTAATAGTTAGGAACTGGGGTCGTTACAAACGCAAATCTCCCAATTTGGATTAGATCATTCCAAAACATCTAAAGGAAAACACGCAATTCAAGAATCATTTAGAAAGGAGTTAGAGCCGAATCTATGATTGAGGGAGGATTACTAACACTTCCAAAATTATCAGAAGTACATAGGTAGGTGGAACTCATTAGATTGCTCTCAGAAATAAAGAAGGAAGGTCATCCCCTTCCACCTGTGTTGTCCAAGGCTTACTGCACAAAAGGTAAATGGTTAACACACAAGTTAATCAGTAAGCCTAGTAAGTCATCTTGCAACACAAGGACAAGTCTTCCCAAGCCACACACAGACTTGAGCATCCCAAACCACACAAGAATAAGGTCTTCCTGCCATACAAGAACAAGGTTCCGGCCACACAAGGACTAGACATCCAGCGCGCGCATGCTGAGCTTTGCCACCCATACCACTCCCATACCAGTAAGAACCTTTCCTCTCCCTAGAAGCATCAGCGCTTACCTCGAATGGCCACCAGAAAAGGATCCTGACACACAAACAAGTACAAGCACACACAGGCAAGTACAAAGCATAATACCACAACAGGGTATCATCAATCATGTCAGAACACAACCAACATATTCAATTCACATAACATATGCAACTGAGGCATTCCATACCTAACTCGGGGGTTCAATATAGCCTATGAGATCCTTATCTCAATCCGAAATTCATACTCTCACCCTATAATCAAATTGCATGCAATAAAACAAGGGAAGGTAACAAAAACATATAGAAAATAACAAGGGTCTCTGGCGATGAGGCGTAGATCCTACCTCTCTTGTCTTTGAACAAGAAACTACCCCTTTTATCAGATAATTCCAAACCACCTATATTATCACCAGCCAAAGAAAAAAACAAACTAAGAAAGCATATTTAATAGTCAATTGAATACCCTATTTCCTTACCAATTTTACTCACCAAACCTATCAGAAATCAGTGATCAGATGCTGCAGGTGCCTACCCATTGGACGTGTGATGTGATAGCCAGGAACTTAACAAGATTCAACCTGAATTTACCATTCCAAGTAACTATGCAAATTTCGTTGCTAAAAGTAGGACATAGGAAAATATCGGCTTTTAAGTATAGAGAAGTTTAAAAGAAGGAAATTCATGATCATACATCATGAATAGATGCTAAGAAATCATAAGAACAAGCGAAATGACAAAAGAAATCAACCAAAGACAAAAACTGTAGAAATCTAAAAAAAACCTAATTTCGCCGCCGATTTTCGACTTAACCTTAGACAAGGAAATATTTATTTCCAAACAACAAAACATATATTATTGAAAAGGGGAAGAAAAGAGCTTTCTAACAAACTATTTGTAGAGATACAATAAACGATGAAAAAATTATGCTATTTTGAATTTCAAAAGGATTTGGCGAAAACCTAATTCTGTCACCGATTTTTGACTGTCTTATGAGAAAGAAATACTAACCTCCTGACCAAAAAATATATATGATTGGAAATAGGATGAAGAGAGATTTCCAACAAGCTGTTATTTTCAGGAATACAACCAACGATGAAAGAGTTATGCTATTTTGAATTTTAAGAAGATTTGGTAAAAACTTAATTCGGTTGCCGATTTTTGACTTATCTTATGAGAAAGAAATACTAACCTCCTGAGAAAAAAACATATATGGTTGGAAATAAGATGAAGAGATCTTTCGAACAAGCTATTATTTTCAGCAATCTGACAATCGATGAGTGAGTTATACTGGTTTAAAGTTTCAACGAATTTTGGCAGATATAGGGAGATGTTACGGTTTTAGGCTATACGATTTTTTGTGTGTTTTCTATGAAAGATTTTTGTGGGGGTTGGCTTCTATTTATATAAGATGGTTATGAGATTATAATCCCTATCTTCGAGGCTTAATTAAAGTAAGATAATTATCAGAATTAAATTCTGTAATTATCTTCTTCTATTTTTAGGGATTTTAATCTTTATGGAAATTACCTATCTATAAGGACTTAGATTAAAAGGAATTTATACCAGAATTAAGTACCATACCACTCTTACCAATTTCGGCCATCATGTAATGACCTCAATTTCTAACTAGTAATAATTGCTCCGATTAAGGTCATTACCGCCGTGAAACCCAAATAAGCCTAAATGACACCTAAGATCTATTTGAATCTCACCATGCTAATCATAAACTTCTGATTTTAAGCTTGTTAATCTTATTGCTTATCAAAAATTGGAGAATGATATTGGACACATATTCTGGTATCATACGGAGTAAATAAAAACATCAGCGGAAGTCTTAAATTAATTCATTGGGTTCATAACACACAAGTCTCATAGGGAACCAAATAACCAGCAAGAAATCCTTCAACAAGTTTCGGAAATAGCAAACAAAGAAGGTTGCTTAAAATAAACCAGAAAGTTTCCCAATCATTCATGTTATATGCGCAAGTAACAAGTATCCAAATGTGATGCGATATCGCCCCGCCGTGCATCCTTGATCTCACACACTGGTACCACGAACAGTGGATGTACCTAAGCCTGAAAAATGGTAAACAACAACGGTATGAAATTACAAGAATCTCAGTAGGGTCACAGCATCATAAGATCTGCAGAAACCCTAAACACAAATCTCTCAATTTACATTAGATCAATCCTAAGGAACTAAAGGGGATCACGCAATTCCAGAATCAAATGAAAAGGTTAGGGCCGAATCTATGGATGAGGGAGGACTACAAACATTTCCGAAAGTTCAGAAGTACACAGGTGGGTGAAACACATCAAATTTCTCTCGGCAATGAAAAAGAAAGCCCATCCCCTTCCACCTGTGTTATCCAAGGCTCACTGCACAAAAGATAAACGGTTAACACACAAGCTAATCAATAAGCCTACTAAGTCCTTCAGTCACACACGGACAAGTCTTCGCAAGCCACACATGGACTTGGGCACCCCAAACCACACAAGGATAAGGGCTTCCTTCCATACAAGGACAGGGTTCCGGCCACACAAGGACCAAACCTCCAATGAACTGTTGCTGGGTTTTGCCGCCCATACAACTCCCATACCAGTAAGAACCTCTCCTCTCCCTAGGAGCATCGGTGCTTACCCCGAATGGCCACCGAAACAGGATCCTGACACACAAACACATACAAACACACACAGGCAAGTACAAAGCATAATACCACAACAGGGTGTTCTCAATCATGTCAGAACACAATCAGCATATTCAATTCACATAACATATGCAACCCAGACACTCAATACCTAACTCAGGGGTTCGATATAGCCTATCAGATCCATATCTCATTCCGAATTTCATACTCTCACCCTATAATCCAATCGCATGCAATACAACAAGGGTAGGTAACAAAAAATCAAGAAAAATAACAGGGGTCTCTGAAGAAACCGATGAGGCTTAGATCCTACCTCTCTTGTCTCTGAAAAATAAGCTACTCTTTTTCCGTGACTAATTAAATCTGAACCACCTATAATATCACCAGTCAAAGACGAAAAAAAACTAAATATGCATATTCAATAATCAACTGAATTCCCTATTTCCTTACCAATACTACTCACCAAACCTATCAAAAAACCAGTGATCAGACATTGCAGGTGTCCCCCCTTGGATGTGTGATGTGATAGCCAGTATTTTAACAAGATTCAACCTGAATTTACCATTCCAATTAACTATGCAAATCTTCTCGCTAAAAGTAGGGCATAGGACAATTTTGACTTAACCTTAAACAAGAAAATATTTATATAAAAATTTTGAAACATATATGGTTGGAAAGATGATGGAAAGAGCTTTCCAACGAGCTATTATTTGTAAGTATTTGACAAAATATTATAAAGTTATGCTATTTTGAAGTTCAAGAAGATTTGGCAGTGCCGCCGAATTTCAACTTGACCTTTCCGAAACAATTACTAATCTACTGAAACAAAATCAATGATGTTTAGAAAGAGAATTAAGAGAGCTTTCCAACAAGATATTATTCGCAGAGATCCAACGAACGACGAGTGAGTTATGCTTGTTTAAAGTTTCTACAATTTATGGCGGCTATAGGGAGGTATAGGGTTTTAGCCTCATACGGATTTTGTAAGTTTTCTATGAGGGATTTTTGAGGGGTTGGCTTCCTATTTATAATGAATGAGTGTAGAATTACGATTACTACCTTTACTCACTTTATCAAAATAAGATAATTTACCAGATAATTAAACTCTTAAATTATCTTCCCTATTTTTATGGACTTAATCTCTAAGGAAACTATCTATCTTTAAGGATGATTACAAAGCCAATTACCCATCCATAAAGACCTCGATCTAAAGGAATCGTCTTTTCACCTGTACTAGCTTCTGGACTTCTAGGACTCAAAATTCGGGGTCTTACATCCTCCCCTTTTTATAAAAATTTCGTCCTCGAAATTTTTAACATAAGTACCTAATCAAACAAGTAAGGAAATTTTGCACGCATAGACTCCTCAGTCTCCCAAGACTGTTCCTCAATTTGGCCATTACGCCAAACAACTCGTACCATAGGCAAGCTTCGACTGCGAAGCTGTCGAACTGACCGATCTAGTATGGTAACTGGCTGTACGGGATAGGATAGGTCTTCAGAAACTTCAACTGGTGGGTCTTTAAGCACATGGGAAGGATCTCGCATATACTTTCTTAGCATTGAAATGTGAAATACGTTGTGAATTCTTTCCATATTTGGAGGTAGTTCAAGTCGGTATGAAACAGGGCCGATTCTTTCAACAATGTCATATGGACCAATGTAGCGAGGTGCTAACTTACCTCGCTGTTGAAAACGTATAACTCCCTTCCATGGGGCGACTTTCAAAAATACTTTGTCTCCTACCGCAAATTCCAGCTTCTTTCGTCAATTGTCGGCGTAGCCTTTCTGCCGATCCTGAGCTGCTTTTAGCCTTTGTCGATTCAAGCTTAATTGTTCTGTTGCTTGGTCAATTAACTCCGGATTGTCTAGGCGTCTCTCGCCTACTTTATTCCAGTAAATGGTGGTTCTGCAGCGTCTCCCATATACTGCTTCATAGGGTGCCATACCGATTCTTACATGAAAGCTATTGTTGTAAGCAAAATCTGCCAATGGTAGGCATCAATCCCAGCTGGTTTGCTGGTCCAATACAGTCACACGTAGCATGTCTTGAAGTGTCTGAATTGTCCTTTCTGATTGACCATCGATCTGGGGATGAAATGTTGTACTGAAATTCAATCTCGAACCCAGTGTATTCTGGAATTTCTCCCAAAATCGTGAAGTGAAACGAGGGTCACGATCTGAAACAATAGAAACTGGTACTCCATGCAAATGAAAAATCTTGTCCAAGTAACAAACTGCCATTTTTTCTAGTGTATCTGTCACACGTATAGGAAGAAAATGTGCAGATTTCGTCAGTCGATGAACAATCACCCAAATGGCATTGTATCCTCGCTGCGATCTAGGTAAACCGGTCAAAAAATCCATTATGACGTGCTCCCACTTTCATTCTGGAATCGGAAGTGACTGAAGTAGACCAGCGGGTCTTTGATGTTCGATCTTTACTTGTTGACACACGAGGCATCGGGCAACGAATTCAGTAATATGACGTTTCATATTTGGCCACCAATACTGCCCCTTCAAATCTCGGTACATCTTAGTGCTTCCAAGATGAATAACAAACTTTGAACTATGCGCCTCTAATAGAATAAGGTTACGAATATCAACATTTTTTGGAACACATACCTGGTTTCTGAAGACTAGTACTTCGTCATCTCATATTCTGAAATCACGAACTATGGCATCAACACCATCAGCAAGTTGCTTCCGAACTTCAGTAAATTTTGGATCCTCTAATTGTTGATTCCGGATTTCTTCAATTAAGGTAGGTGCGACTTCAATTCGTGCCAACAACGAACCAAAGAAATCTGTGCCAAGATGCACACGATTAGTTTTCAATTCCAACATCATCGGTAGGTAATGGATGCGCATGTAGGCCAAAACTGATGGGGAAGGACGATGATTCTTTCAGCTCAAAGCATCAGCAACAACATTCACCTTTCCAGGATGATATTCGATGATTAAATCGTAGTCTTTAATCAGCTCCACCCATCTTCGTTGTCTCATATTCAATTCTTTTTGTGTAAGGAGGTACTTCAGCCTTTTGTGATCAGTGAAGATTTGACACGTCTCGCCGTATAAATAAGATCGCCATATTTTTAAGGCAAATACCACGGCTGCAAGTTTCAGGTCATGTGTAGGGTAGTTTATCCCGTGCGGTCGCAATTGCCTTGAAACGTAGGCAATGACTTTCCCATCTTGCATCAATACACATCCAAGTCCAGATTTTGACGCATCGTTGTAAACCACATACTCCTTTCCGCAAATAGGTAAGGTAAGAATAGGTGTAGAAACTAACCGATTCTTTAGTTCTTCGAAACTTTGCTGGCATTTCTCGTTCCATACGAACGGCTCACCCATGCGTGTCAGTTTTGTCAATGGTCCAGCAAGTGATGAAATTTTTTTCACAAAATGACGGTAGTATCCTGCTAAGGCTAGGAAACTACGAACTTCGAACACACTTCGCGGTGGTTCCCAAGCAATCACAGCTTCAATCTTCTTTGGGTCAACAAACACACCTTGGGCGGAAACAATATGGCCAAGGAAACTAACTTCGCGTAACCAAAATTCGCATTTGGAGTACTTTGCGAACAACCGTTGATCGTTCAAGATTTTAAGCACAATCTGCAAATGCATAGCATGATCTTCTTTCGATATTGAGTAAATCAGAATGTCGTCGATGAAGACTATCACAAATTTATCCAGGAATTCATGGAACACACGATTCATCAAGTTCTTAAACACAGCTGGTGCATTGGTCAAGCCGAATGGCATAACTAGAAATTCATAGTGGCCATATCACGATCTGAACGCAGTCTTTGGAATATCAGCATCATGAACTCGCAATTGATGGTATCTAGATCTGAGATCAATCTTGGAGAACACGGCTGCATTTTGGAGTTGGTCAAACAAATCGTCGATGCGTGGCAAAGGGTATTTATTTTCACGGTCACACGGTTCAGCTGCCGATAATCGATGCACAATCGCAGCAAACCGTCTTTATTTTTCACGAACAGAACAGGTGCTCCCCAGGGCGACACACTAGGTCGAATAAAACCACGATCCAGCAAATCTTCCGATTGCATTTTTAGTTCCTGCATTTCCGCAGAGCCATACGATACGGAGGAATGGAAATCGGATTCGTACCTGGCACTAGCTCAATGCTGAATTCCACATCCTTTGATGGTGGTAGCCCGACTATGTCTTCTGGAAATACTTCTGGAAATTCACAAACCACTGGAACAGAACCCAGATCTGAGGATTCTTTAGAAATATCATGTACGTGCGCGAGGTACGTTATACATCCTTTGTTGATTAATCATTTCGTCTTAAGCTAGGAAATTGTACAAGTTGGTACAACTCGCCTATCACCTTCAAAACAGTATTCGGTACCATCAGGAAAAATGAACCACACCCGTTTGGTGAAACACTCCATACGGGCTTGATTTTTCGCCAAGCAATCCATGCCTAAAATCACATCTAGCTCCCTGATGTCTAATGGAATTAGATCCATTTCAAGTACATTCGAATTCGAACCCATACACACAAAACAGCCGATGTAGACCAGATCACAGTCAGTTGCTCTCCCAATGGATTTAGAACCGCAATAGGAGGAGTCAAGGGAGATAGAGATAGATCCGCGCTAAGTGCTATCCTTGGACTTACAAACGATTTATTTGTTCCAGGATCTAATAATAGTTTAGCGTTTTGAGAAAAGACTGAAATAGTACCTGTCACCACATCAGGACTAGCCTCAACATCAGTCAAAGTAAACAGCCTTGTTGGTCTTGATTGGGACTCACTTGTGGATCCGTTGGGTGGTCCTTCTGGTGCGCGTGTTGGTGGTCTGGCAGGGTTGGCTTTGCCACCTCAGCCTGTGTTTGGTACACCTGTGATTCGTCTTGGTTTTGGGCATTCCCTCTGAACATGTCCCATCTCGCCACAGTTGTAACATCGCCGTTGATGCGAACTCCACGAAGATCCATTGGAAATTGAACCAGAAAACATCTTCTGGTTGGTATTTCCATTGCTATTAATTTTTGGAGGATAGGACCGTAAAGGATAGGGTCCCCTTGCCGATTGAACCTCGAATCTCGCCTATAGGATCTGCCACTAGTGGCTGCAGATGTCTTCTTGGTTTGCACAATCTTTTCAGCCTCAGTTGCGGCAACAATTAGTTCTTGTAAATTCTGCACCGGTGTCGTACCGACGATGGTTTTGAGTTCGGTACTCAACCCATCCTGAAATCGTCTCGCAAGCTGGTACGGTGTACGATCTTCTTCAGGTGCAAATCGAGACAACTCTCTTAATACTTTTTCATATTCCAGCACCGAACGGGTGCCTTGTTCAAGTTTGTAAAAAGCTTGTCGCTGCTCGATTTTATGGAATCTCGTATAAAATCTCTCGTCGAATTCGTACCGGAATTCTTCCCACATTGGCAAACAATCGCCGAATCGCAAACTAACAGATGTCCACCATGCGAGGGCTTCTCCTTCAAGTAAGAATATAGCAATGGAAACCTTGTCATCATCCGAGATACGTAGGAACAAGGATACTTGGCATAAGGTGTCCATCCACTCACGAGCGGCTGCGGCTCCAGCTGATCCACAAAAATCATTACATCCAAGTTGTCGAGCTTCCTTCAGCAACTTTGTAATCATAACGGGAAGTCTCTCTGTCTCCTTATGATGTGCGGGCTGCACAGGTTCAAGTGGAGGAATAGGTTCTGGTGCAGGCGCAGGAGCATTCTGAAATTGCGCCTTTATTCGCTGCTGATTTGCAGCAATTCCTTCTAACACGTTTAAGATTTGTTCCATAACAGAGTCAATGCCTGGTGCGGGTGGTGCCTCAGGTTGGTTTTCAAGCTAAACTTTCCCTTCCTGCTCAATTTGTGCATTTGGCTCCTTCTGCTCAACAAGTTGTTGTTCAGTCTGAATCTCAAACCTACCCCATTGGTCCCTTTATTGCCTCGAATGTGCCATACTACACGAATACACCTTTACTACTCAACATATGCTAAATACAATACTAGTAAAAGGAGTGGTACCTGGTAGAGAGGCATGCACTGAACGATACGCATATGCTGGAAAACAATATACAAATTTTCGGAAATCACATGCACACATGTAAAGGTATTTACGGTTATGCCACTCATAAATCTAACATCACTCAAGCATAGACTCACACATCATCCACATTCCGCAATTCACATCATCAATCACATGCATATACATTCGGTAATGACAAGAAAGACATATGAAGGCATATGAATAATGAGCACATTAGTTTATTATTCCCATCATTTAAACCTTACAACTTAATCCCATTTTAGCCTTAGTTCCCTTTCCGTATTAGCCCCTAAGTGAGTGAGTATGTGCCTATGTTCTTACCTGAAATCACCAAAATCAACAAATAAGTTAGCATATAACAATTTTCTATTCCCTAAACTATGCTCCGCTACCAAACCTATAACGACCCCAATTCCTAGCTAGTAATAATTGCTCTGATTAAGGTCATTACCGCCATGAAACCCAAATAAGCCTAAATGAGACCTAACACCTATTTGAATCTCACCAGGCTAATCATAAACTTCTGATTTTAAGCTTGTTAATCTTATTGCTTATCAATAATTTGAGCATGATATTGGACACATATTCTGGTATCATACGGAGTAAATAAAAAATCAGCGGAAGTCTTAAAATAATTCATTGGGTTCATAATACACAAGTCCCATAGGGATCCAAATAATGAGTAAGAAATCCTTCCACAAGTTTCGGAAGTGGCAAATAAAGAAGGTTGCTTAAAATAAACCAGAAAGTTGCCCAGTCATTCATGTTATATGCGCAAGTAACAAGTATGCAAATGTGATGCGATATCGCCCCGCCGTGCAGCCTTGATCTCACACACTGGTACCACGAATAGTGGATGTACCTAAGCCTGAAAAATGGTAAACAACAATGGTATGAGATTACAAGAATCTCAGTAGGGTCACAGTATCATAATATCTGCAGAAACCCTGAACACAAGTCTCCCAATTTACATTAGATCAATCCTAAACAACTAAAGGGGATCACACAATTCCAGAATCAAACGAAAAGGTTAGGGCCAAATCTATGGCTGAGGAAGGACTACAATCACTTCCGAAAGTTCAGAAGTACACAGGCAGGTGAAACACATCAAATTGCTCCCGGCAATGAAGAAGAAAGGCCATCCGTTTCCACCTGTGTTGTTCAAGGCTCACTGCACAAAGGATAAACGGTTAACACACAAGCTAATCAGTAAGCCTAGTAAGTCATCTTGTCACACACGGACAAGTCTTCCCAAGCCACACACGGACTTGGGCACCCCAAACCACACATGGATAAGGGCTTCCTGCCACACAAGGACAGTGTTCCGGCCACACAAGGACCAGACCTCCAATGAGTTCTTGCTTGGTTTTTCCTCCCATACAACTCCCATACCAGTAAGAACCTCTCCTCTCCCTAGGAGCATCAGTGCTTACCCCGAATGGCCACCGGAATAGAATCCTGACACACAAACACGTACAAGCACACACAAGCAAGTACAAAGCATAATACCACAACAGGGTGTCCTCAATCATGTCATAACACAATCAGCATATTCAATTCACATAAGATATGCAACCTAGGGACTCAATACCTAACTCAAGGGTTGGATATAGCCTATGAGATCTATATCTGATTCCGAATTTCATACTCTCACCCTATAATCCAATCGCATGCAATACAATAAGGGCAGGTAACAAAAACATCAATAAAATAACAGGAGTCTATGGAGAAACCAATGAGACGTAGATCCTACCTCTCTTGTCTCTGAAAAAGAAGTTACTCTTTTTTTTTTACTAATTAAATCCGAACCACCTATAATATCACCAGGAAAAGATGAAAACAAACTAAGCATGCATATTCAATAATCAATTGAATTCCCTATTTCCTTACCAGTACTACTCACCAAATCTATCAGAAAACTAGTGATCAGATGTTGCAGGTGCCTCCTCCATGGATGTGTGATGTGATTGGCAGGAACTTAACAAATTCAACCTGAATTTACCATTCCAATTAACTATGAAAATCTTCTCGCTAAAAGTAGAGCATAGGACGATTTCGACTTAACCTTAAACAATGAAATATTTACATCCAAATTTCAAATCATATATGATTGGAAAGAAGATGAAAAGAACTTTCCAACGAGCTATTATTTGTAAGGATCTGACAAACAATTAGAAAGTTATGCTATTTTGAAGTTCAAGAAGATTTGGCAGTGCCGCCAAATTTCAACTTGACCTTTGAGAACAAAATACTAACCTCCTGATACAAACTAAAAGATGATTGGAAATAGGATGAAAAGATCTTTCCAACAAGCTATTATTCGCAGAGATCCGATAAAAAATAAGTGAGTTATGCTGGTTTAAATGTTTTGCGAATTATGGCGGCTATAGGGAGGTATAGGGTTTTAGGCTCATATGAATTTTGTAAATTTTCTATGAGGGATTTTTGTGGGGTTGGCTTCCTATTTATAATGAACGAGTGTAGAATTATGATTACTACTTTTACTCACTTTATCAAAATAATATAATTTACCAGATAATTAAACTCTTAAATTATCTTCCCTATTTTTAGGGACTTAATCTCTAAGACAACTATCTATCTTTAAGGATGATTTCTAAGGCAATTACCCATCCTTAAGGACCTAGATCTAAAGGAATTTAAAACAAAATTAACTACTAAACAAGCTTACCAATTTCGGCCATCACACATCCTTTCCTTCAAGGACAAAATCGTCTTTTCATCTGTACTGGCTTCTGGACTTCTAGGACTCAAAATTCGGGGTTTTACACATCACATATCCTTTCCTTCATGGGAAAAATCGTCTTTTCACCTGTACTGGCTTCTGGACTTCTAGGACTCAAAATTCGGGGTCTCACATTTGTAGTCCATCTCAGCATTAGTTTCGGCCCTACCTTTTTTTATTGAATCTTTGAATTGCATGAATCCCTTTAGTTGCGTAGGAATGATTAGATGTTGTTCGGGAGATTTGTGTTTATGGTTTCTGCAGATTTTATGATTTTGTGACCCTACTGAGATTCTTGTAATCTCATTTCGTTGTTTTCATAATTTTTTTAGGCTTAAGTACATTCACTGCTCGTGGCACCAGTGTGTGAGATCAAGCCTGTATGGCGGAGTAATATCGCATCACTTTTGCATACCTGTTCCTTGATTACTTGCGCATATAACTCGAATAAAAAAAATTGGACTACTTTCTGTTTTTTTTTTAAATTCCTTCTTTGCTTGTTATTTTCGACTATGTTGAAGGATTCTTACTGGTTATTTGGATCCTTACGGGACTTGTGTGTTATGAATCTAGTGATGTAATTTAAAACTTACGCTGGTGTTTTTACTCACTCTGTATGATACCAGAATGATTCAGATAGGTCCTAGGTGTCTTTGGGCTTGTTTGGGTTTCACGGCGGTAATGACCTTAATCAGAGCAAATATTAATAGGTAGGAATTGGGGTCGTTACAATTACATCACTGCCCACATACAATCACTCGGCAAATAATCATCAAGCATTTGGTAAGCACACAAGGACATTTGGCAACACTCTTAGGAATTATAATTATCATGCAAAAACATACATAAGCTTTCGGAAAGAAAACATGCATCAACAATACCCATTCGGCAATAGTTTAAGAAAACAAAGCAAACACATTAAGTCATACAGGGCAAAAGAAAACATATAAACACACAGCAAGTCAAATTAACAATTTCATTATTTCAATTTTACAAACCAATCTCTTTTTAGTATTAGATTATTTTTGGTATTCGTCCCTAAGTGAGTGGGTTTATGCATATATACCTACCTACAATCAAAAAATTAACTAACAAATTAGGATATAACAAATCATAGTCCCTAAACCATGCTCCGTTACCAAACCTATACGAACCCCAAAACCTAACCTATTATTAATTGCTTCTATTAGAACCCTTACCGCCGTGAAACCCAAACAAGCCCGAACCAAGACCTATCTGAATCCTACAAGGCTTATCCATCTAGTTTCGATTTTAGCATGTTAATTCTTTTAATAATTTAAAGTTTGGAGCATGACATTAAACAATTATTTTGGTATCATATGGAGTGAATAAAACATCAGCGGAAGTCTTTAAATTTAGTCATTGAATCAATAACACACAAGACCCATAAGGATCCAAATAACCAGCAAGTGAACCTCCAATATAATTCAGAAATAACAAGCAAAGGAGGAACCTTGAAAAACCAGAAAATAGTTCAATCGATATTCATGTTATATGCCCAAGCAACCAAGGAGACAAGTATGCAAAAATGATGCGATATCACCCCGCCATGCAGCCTTAATTCTCACACACTGGTACCATGAATATTGACTGTACCTAAGCCTGAAAAAAGGTGAAAATAATAGGATAAGATTACAAAATTCTCACTAGGGCCCCAACATCATAAGATCTACAGAAATATTAAACAAATCATCTCCTAAAAAACATCAGATCATCCCTACTCATCTAAGGGTATCACGCAAATAAAGAGTCAACCAAAAGGCTTTAGGGCCGATACTAAGGCTGAGGGTGGACTGAAAACACTTCTGAAAATCAGAAATACACAGGCAAGAAAACTCATCAGGTTACTCATGGCAGTAGAAAAAAAAAAGGCCATCCTCTTCCATCTGTGTTGTCCAAGGTTTTACTGCACAAAGGGTAAAAGGTTAACACACAAGCTAAACAGCAAGCTCATTCATCTTGCCAGTGCACATGACTAGGCATCCTAACTAACACACAGGATTAGAGCTTCTTGCCAGCACACAGTACAAGGCATCTAGCCAGCACACAGTACAAGGCATCTAGTCAACACACAGGACTAGGCATCTAAGATGCGCAAGCTGGGGATTGCCATCCATACGACTCCCTAACCAGTCAGAGCCTCCCCTCTCCCAAGGAAACTCAGCGCTTACCCTGAATAGCCAACAGAACAGGATTCTGACACACAAACAAGCACACACAGGCAAGCACAAAGCATAATACCATAGCAAGGTATTCTCAATCATGTCAAAACAAATTTAATATGTTCAAAAAACACAACACATGCAAATTAGGCACTCATAACCTAACTCAAGGTTTCAGTATAGCCTAAGTAGTCAGATTTTAATCCGTAGTTTATGCATAAACCATATAATCAATTTGAAAGCAATATTATCAAGGGTATGCATCGAAAATGACCAACAAGAAATCGATGAGGCATAGATCCTACCTGTCTTGTCTTTGAACAAGAAGCTATTCCTTTGTCTTTATTTAATAGATCTGAACCACCTATAGTATCACAAGGCAAAGACAAAACCAAACTAAGCATGCATACTTAATAACCAAGTGAGTACCTTATTTCCTTACTAATTCTACTCACCAAACCTATCAGAAACCAGTGACCAGATGCTGCAGGTGCCTCCCCATTGGATGTGTGATGTGATAGCCAAATACTTAACAAGACTCAACCTGAGTTATCATCCCAATTAACTATACATATTTTGGCACTAAGTATAGGACACAAGACAAATGGGATTTCATACATACAAGGTGTAAGGGTTGAAATTTCATTTCAATAAAGAATGATTAGGTGCTTACAACTTGTACAATAAAAAGAAACAAGATCAAAATCCAATAGGTTAATCAATTGATCAAGATAGAAAACAATAAGGCAAGGGTAGCGTTACTAATTTCATGTATAGAGAAGATTAAAAGGATTAATTCATGATTTTACAACATGAATGGATTGTAAACAATCATACAAACAAGAGGAACAATAACAGAAATCAATCAAAGGCAGAATCACACAATTTTGAAACCTAATCCTGCTGAATTGCGACCTAACTTACGACAAAGAAAAAGTAACCTTCAGATGAAAATCCCAATATTTTTTTAAAGAGGATAGAAATAGTTTTCCAAGAAGCTATTATTTACAAGAATCCGACTAACGAGGAAAAAGTTATGCTATTTTGAAGTTCAAATAGATTTTTGAAATTCTACCGAATTATGATTTAATTATTGACAAAGAAAAACTAACCTCCAGAAAAAAGACCAAGATGGTTGGAAAGAGTACAGAAAGAGTTTTGTAACAAACTATTATTTGCAAGAATCCGCCAAAGTATGAGAGAGTTATGGTTGTTTGAAGTTCAAGCAGGTTTCGACAGAAATAAGGAGGTGTAGGGTTTTTGGTTGGACAAATTTTGTATATTTTTTGTGTGAGGTTTAAGTATGGATGGCTTCCTCTTTATATAAGGTGGTTATGGGATTAATTTACCTACTTTAAAAATTAGATTAAAGTAAGATAATTATCATAATTAAATTTTGTAGTTATCCTCCCTTAAGTTTAGAGATTTTATTTTCTAAAATAATTATCAACCAATAAAGATTCAAATCAAAAGCAATTATTAAAAAAATAATTACCGGGAATTCCTTAACAATTTTGGTCATCACACATCTTCTTCTCATCCTTTGTTGGATTCTTGTGAATAATAGCTTGTTGGAAAGATCTCTTGATCCTATTTACAGTCATCTTTGGGTTTTCATCAGGACGTTAGTTTTTCTTTATCGTAAGATAAGTCGAATTTCGGAGAGATTAGGGTTCACGATTATATGATTTTATCTTCAATTGACTTTTATTTTTTTTCTTGTTTGTATGATTATTTGGCATCTATTCATATTATAAAATCATGAATTCAACCATTGAATCTTTTCTATACATGAAATCAGTATGCCCTACCCTTGCCTTATTGTTGTATATCTTAATTAATTGATGAACCTATTGTATTCCAATCTTGTTTGTTTTGATTGTATAAGTTATAAACACTTAATCTCTCTTTGTTAGCATGAAATCGCAACCTTTACACCTTGTTAACGTGAAATCGCAAATTATCCTATGTCCTATGCTTAATGCTGAAATATACATAGTTAAATTTGGTAGTAATTCAGGTTGAATCTTATTAAGTTCTTGGCTATCACATCATATATCAAAAGGGGAGGCACCTGCGGCATTTGACCATTGGTTTCTGATAGGTTTTGTGAGTAGAATTGGAAAGGAACTTGGGTATTTAATTGGTTATTGAGTATGCATGCTTAGTTTATTTTTGTCTTTGCCTTGTGATACTATAGGTGGTTCAGAATTACTAAATAAAAGAAAAGGAATAGCTTCTTGTTCAAAGACAACAGAGGTAGGATCTATGCCTCATTGGTTTCTCCATAAATCCCTGTTGTTTGTTTGTTGTTTTCGATGCATACCCTTGTTATTATTGCATGCGAATTGATTGTAGGATATGTGCAAGAATTTTGGATTGAGATATGAATCCTATAGTCTATACCGAAACCTTGAGTTAGGTTTTGAATGCCCAAATTGCATATGATATGTGAATTGAATAAGCTAATTGTGTTCTGACATGATTAAGGATATCCTGTTATGGTATTGTGCTCGTGCTTGCCTGTGTGTGCTTGTACATGTTTGTGTGTCAGAATCCTGTTCCGATGGCCATTCGGGGTAAACGCCGATGCTCCTTGGGAGAGGGGAGGCTCTTACTGGTATGGGAGTTGTATGGGTGGCAAACCCCAGCATGCGCGCACTGGATGTCTAGTCCTTGTATGGCTAGAAGTCTTATCCTTGTGTGCCAGGATGCCTTTATCCTTGTGTGGTTTGGGATACCCTTGTCCTTGTCTGGCTTGGGATGTCTTATCCTTACGTGGCAGGATGAATTGGCTCACTTATTAGCTTGTGTGTTAACCTTTTACCCTTTCTGCAGTAAGCCTTGGACAACACAGGTGGAAGTGGACAGTCTTTTTTTTTCGGATTGTCGAGAAGAATTTGATGAGTTTTACCTGCCTGTGTACTTCTGATTTTTGTAAGTGTTTGCAGTCCAACCTCAACCTTAGTTTCGACCCTATCCCTTTGACTGATTTTTGAATTACGTGATACCCATAGATGTGTAGGAATTATCTAATATTGTTCAGGAGATTTGTGTTTAAGATTTCTGTAGATCTTATGACGTTATGACCCCACTGAGATTCTTGTAATCTTATCCTGTTGTATTCACCATTTTTCAGGCTTAGGTACATCCACTATCCGTGGTACCAGTGTGTGAGATCAAGGCTACACGGCGGAGCGATATCGTATCACATTAGCATACCTGTTCCTTGATTGCTTGCGCATACCTGTTCCTTCTTTACTTTTTTTCCGTTTTATTTTGGGCATTAACTTACTGGATGTTTGGATCCTTATGGGACTTGTGAGTTGTGGATTCATTAATTTTATTTAAAGACCTCCGCTGATATTTTATTCACTCCGTATGATACCTGAATACATGTTCAATATCTTGCTCCAATAACTAATGAAAGTAACGAAAGTACTTGCTAAAAATTGAGAAGTTGATAAGTAAGCCTTGTGGAATTCAGATACGTCCTGGTTCTTGGGCTTGTCTGAGTTTCATGGAAGTAATGGCCCTAATTGGAGTAATTAATAATAGGTTAGGATTTGGGGTCGTTACATGCATCGACGACTTGTTCGACCAGTTCTGGTTATTCTATTCGGTTTGACCAATGCTTCAGCTGTATTCATGGACCTAATGAATAGAGTGTTCCGAGAGTTTTTAGACAGATTAGTGATAGTGTTCATCAATGACATTCTGATTTACTGAAAATCGGAAAAGGAGGATCCTAAGCACTTGCAGATTCTAAAGGATCAACACCTTTTTACGAAGTACGCTAAATGCAAATTCTATTTATATGAAGTTTGTTTCCTTGGTCATGTTGTTTCCGCCCATTGTGTACTAGTTGATCCAAAGAAGATTGAAGTTATTGTTGCTTAGGAACCCCCGAAAAACTATATTTGAAGTTCACAGTTTCCTTGGCTTAGCTAGATACTACTGTTGATTCGTGGAGAATTTCTCATTGCTTGCTGGACCTTTGATGAAAATAACAAGCAAAGGAGAGTCGTTCATATGGAACGAGAAATTTTCGTGAAATTTTAAAGAACTAAAGAATAGTTTGGTGACCACACCTATCCTTATATAGAAATTCGGCGGAAAAGAATATGTGGTGTGCAGCGATGCATCGAAATCTGGACTAGGATGTGTGCTGATGCAGGATAGGAAAGTTGTTGCCTATGCTTCCCGACAGTTGCGTCCGCATGAGAGCAACTATCCTATACACGATTTGGAGCTTGCAGCCATGGTCTTTGCATTCAAGATACAACACTACTACTTGTATGGCGAGACTTGCAGAATCTTCATCGACCACAAAAGTTTTAAGTATCTCCTTACGATGAAAGAGTTGAATATAAGACAGTGAAAATGAATCGAGCTAATTAAAGACTACGATTTGATCATCGAATATCATCCTGGAAAAGCAAATGTTGTTGCTGATGCCTTAAGCTGGAAGACTTATTCTTCATCTCCAACTATTCTAGCCTATATGCATGGGCACTACATGCCATTGTTGCTGGATTTGAGAGCTACACGTGTGTATGTTGGCAGTGATTTTTCTGGTTCGTTGTTGGCACGAATCGAAGTCAAGCCTAACTTGATGGAAGAGATCCGAAATCATCAAACTGAAGATTCAAGGTTAGCTGAAATTCAGAAAAAAATATCTTATGGTGTTGATGCCAAAGTTTGCGATTTCAGAATGGGAGATGATGGAGTTATTGTCTTTAGAAATTGGGTATGTGTGCCACAAGATGTTGATGTTTGCAATCTGACATTGTCTGAAGTGCATAGTTCAAAGTTTACTATTCATCCTAGTAGCACTAAGATGTACCAAGATTTGAAGGAACAATATTGGTGGCCAAATATGAAGTGTCACATTGCTGAGTTCGTTGCCCTATGCCTCGTATGTAAACAAATGAAGATCAAGCATCAAAAACCTACTGGTTGACTTCAGTCACTACTGATTCCACAATGGACATAGGAGCATATCACAATGGACTTTGTGGTTGGTTTTCCTAGATCTCAGCGAGCATTCGATGCCATATGGGTGATTGTGGATCGATTGACGAAGGCTGCACACTTCCTTCTTATTCATATTATAGACATCCCTAAAAAGTTGGTCGTCTATTATTTGGACGAGATTGTTCGATTGCATGGAGTGCTAGTTTCTATTGTTTCAGGTCGTGTTCCCCATTTCACTTTGCAATTTTGAGAAAAGTTTCAAAGTGAAATAGGTTCGAGATTGAATTTTAGTACAGGTTGTCATCCCCAAATCGATGGTCAATATGAAAGAACAAATAAGACCTTTGAAGATATGTTGTGTGAGTTTGTGATGGATCAAAATACCAATTGGGATCGATGTTTACCTTTGGCAGAATTCGTTTACAACAATAGTTTTCATGTAAGCATTAGAATGGCTCCTTATGAAGCATTGTATGGGAGATGTTGCAGAATTCACATTTGTTGGAATAAAGTGGACAAGAGATGCCTAGGTAATCCGGAATTGATTGATCAAGCAATGAAGCAGTTGAATCTAATTCGACAAAGACTAAAGACAGCGCAAGATCAATCGAAAAAACAATGTTGATAATCGACAAAAGGAGTTCGAATTTGTGGTGGGTGACAAAGTGTTTTTGAAAATTGCTCTATGGAAATGTGTCCTTCATTTTCAGTAGTAGGTAAACTAGCACCTCGTTATATTGATCCATACGATATTATTGAAAAAATCGGTTGTACTGCATACCGACTCACATTGCCTGTAAACATGAAAAGAATTCACATCGTGTTTCACATTTCGATGTTGAGAAAGTATGTGCGAGATCCTTCTTATGTGCTTGAAGAACCACTAGTTGAGGTTGCTGAAGACCTATCCTACCTTGTACAGTTAGTTGTCATAATAGATCGGTGAGTTCATCAGCTTTGTAGTTGAATCGTACCCATAGTACAAGTTGTTTGACATAATGGCCAAGTTAATGAACAGTCTTGGGAGACTGAGGTATCTATGCATGCAAAATTTCCTTACCTGTTTTCTTAGGTTCTTGTACTGAAATTTCGAGGATGAAATTTTTATAAAGGGAAGATGTTATACTCCGATCCTCTGTCCTACCCAAAATTCAGTGCAGCTAAAATGACTATTTAATCCCTAAAAGAATGGATGTGTGATAGCCGAAAATGGTATTAAGGGTTCAGTGTGCATTTTTGATTTTATTTCTCCCTTATTTCATTTCTATCAATAATAGTGCATTATCTATTCATAAGACATAATTCTAGAATTAAATCCTAAAAGTTATCTTATTATATCTAGCCTTAAAAATATGAAAAATTAATTCCATTACTCCTATAAACATACCAGCTGGCCACACATGTCCACACACCGAAAATACACAACATCATTACGCAATAAACCCTTCTTTGTTACCTTTGCTGTCGAAAATCACCTAACACATACCATAGCTGAATTCTTCCATCCTTCATTAGATTTTTATGAATAATTGCTTGTTGAAAATCTCATTTTATCCTCTATCAGAAGGTTAGTTCTTCTCTATGTTTATTGTTAACGTAATTTAGAAGAGGTTGGTGCTTAAATTCCTTTATTGATCCTTCAATTGGTTTCTGTTGTTTCACCTCTTGTTTATATGATTTTTTGGCACCTATTCATGCTATAATATCATGAATTCATCCTTTAAGTCTTCACTATGTATGAAATCAGCATGCCCTATGATTTTTATTAATTGACTTGTCTATTGGTTTTTGATCTTGCTCTTTTTAATCATATGTGTAATTAACACCTAATCCTTCTATACTATCATGAAATAGCAACCCTTAAACCTTATATGAATGAAATCGCAATTTCCCTATTGCCTTAACTTAGTGCCGAAATTTTCATGTTGAAATGGTTTTACAGATCATGATGATTCTTGTTGTGTTCATGAGTATCATATTATGCTTCTAAGGGGGAGGTCTCAGCCGCATCTGATCACTAGTTTCTGATGGGTTTCGTTAGTGGAATTGGTAAGAAACTAGGATGTCTATCTGATTTTTGAATTGTGTATGCTTAGTATGGTTTTTTCTTTGCCTTAAGGTTATATAAGTGGTTCGGATCCTCTTTATAAAGGCACATGATTAGCTACTTGTTCAGAGACAGTAAAGGTAGGATCTATTGTAAGACCCCGAATTTTGAGTCCTAGAAGTCCAGAAGCCAGTGCAGGTGAAAAGAGGATTTTGCCCCTGAAGGAAAGGATGTGTGATGGCCGAAATTGGTAAGATTGTTTAGTAAATTATTTTGTTTCTAATTCCTTTAGATCTAGGTTCTTGTAGATGAGTAATTGCCTTAGGAATCATCCTTAAGGCTAGATAGTTGCCTTATAGATTAAAATCCCTAAAAATAGGGGAAGATAATTAAAGAGTTTAGAGTTTAGTTATCTAGTAAATTATCCTATTTAGATAAAGTGATTAAAGTAGTAATCATAATTCTATACCCATTCATTATAAATAGGAAGCCAACCTCACAAATAATTATTCATAAAAAACCTTACAAAACTCGTATAGGCTTAAAACCCTATACCTCCCATTAGCCGTCAGAATTTGCAGAAAATTTAAACTAGCATAACTCCCTCATAGTTCATTGGATCTCTGCGAATAATAGCTTGATGGAAAGATCTCTTCATCCTCTTTCCAACCATCTTTTTATTTTCTTCGGGAGGTTAGTATTTCGTTGTCTAATGTTACTTTGAAAATCGGCGGCCGCGTTAGGTTTCCGCCAAATCTTCTTGAATTTCAAAATAGCATAACTTTTTACTCGTTTGTTGGAATCTTGAAAATAATATGTCGTTGGAAAGCTCTTTTCATTCTCTTTTCAAAACTATGTTAATCGAAGTTTGGATGTAAATACTTCGTTGTTTTAGGTTAAGACGAAATCGTGCTATGCCCTACTTTTAGCAATAGGTTTTGCATAGTTAATTGGAATGGTAAATTCAGGTTGAATCTTGATAAGTTCCTGGCTATCACATTACACATCCAAGGGGGAGGCACCTGCAACATCTGATCACTGGTTTTCTGATAGGTTTGGTGAGTGGTACTGGTAAGGAATAGAGTATGCAATTTATTTTTGGATATGCATGTTTAGTGGTTTTATCTTTGTGTGGTGATGATTTAGGTGGTTCAGATTTACTTGATAAAGGCAAAGGAGTAGCTTCTTGTTCAGAGACAAGGGAGGTAGGATCTATGCCTCATCGGTTTCTCCAGAAACCCCCGCTCTTATCTGATGTTTTTGTTACCTGTCTTTGTTGTATTGTTTATGATTGGATTATATGGTGAGAATATGAAATCCGGAATGAGATATGAATCTCCTAGGCTGTATAGAACCCCTGAGTTAGGGATTGAGTGCCTGGGATGCTATTGTTATATGCATTGGATGTGTTGATTATTTCCTGACATGATTGAGAATACCTTGTTGTGGTAATATGTTTTGTACTTGCCTGTGTGTGCTTGTACGTGTTTGTTTGTCAGGATCCTGTTCCGCTGGCCAGGCAGGGTAAGAACCGATGCTCCCAGGGAGAGGAGAGGTTCTTATCGATTTATGGGAGGTGTATGGGTGATGAACCAGCAAGTGCACGCTGGATATCTGTCCTTGGTGGCCGGATCCTTGTCTTGCGAGACAGGAAGCCCACTTCTGTGTGATTTGGGGATTCCCTAGTTGCGACTAAGGGAAGACTTGTCCATGTGGGGCTAGTCGACTTGTCCTTGGGAGGATAAGGTGAAAGGCTTACTAATTAGTTTGTGTGTTAACCATTTACCCTTTGTGCAGTAAGTCTTGGACAACACAGGTGGAAGGGGATGGCCTTTCTTATTCATTGGCGAGGGCAATTCTGATGTGTTTCACCTGCCTGTGTACTTCTGACCTTTCAGAAGTGTTTGTAGTCCTCCCTTAGCCATAATCTCGGCCTTAACCTTCTTTTGGTTTATTGTTGAATTGTGTGATCCCTTTAGTTGTTTAGGGAATGATCTTATGTGATTTGGGAGATTTGTGTTTAGGGATTCTGCAGATCTTATGATGCTGTGACCCTACTAAGATTCGTGTAATCTCAAACCGTTGTTTTTACCATTTTTCAGGCTTAGGTACATTCACTGTTCGTGGTACCAGTGTGTGAGATCAAGGCTGCACGGCGGGACGATATTGCATCACATTTTAAAACTTATTACTTGCGCATATAACATATGATTGGGCAACTTTCTGGTTTAATTTAAGCACCT
Organism: Passiflora organensis; assembly: GCA_019739055.1. Classification (NCBI taxonomy): domain Eukaryota; kingdom Viridiplantae; phylum Streptophyta; class Magnoliopsida; order Malpighiales; family Passifloraceae; genus Passiflora; species Passiflora organensis. Next base: position 1,016,728 of record JAEPBF010000328.1, on the reverse strand, counting down.
TCTTTTGCTTGCTATTTCCGAAACTTGTTTGAAGATTTCTTGTTGTTTATTTGGATCCCTATGGGACTTGTGTGTTATGAACCCAATGGATTAATTTAAGACTTCCACTGATGTTTTATTTACTCCGTATGATACCAGAACATATGTCCAATATCATGCTCCAATTGTTGATAAGCAATAAGATTAACAAGCTTAAAATCGGAAATCTTAAGATTAGCCTTGTGGAATTCAAATAGGACTTAGGTGTTATTTAGGCTTATTTGGGTTTCACGGCGGTAATGACCTTAATGGGAGCAATTATTAATAGATAGGAATTAGGGTCGTTACATCTATACCTCAACTATTTATCCAGAGATCCTTGTTATGTGATTGATGTTTTCGATATATGTCCTTGTTGTTGATTGTATGCACATGCATGGTATAATTTATGCATAAGTTACAGATTGAGCTATGAGTCTTTAGGCAGTTTCAAACCCTTATGGTAGGTTGTGTGCCTAATTCGGATGTACTATGTGCATTGGACTTGCTAATTGTATTATGATATGATTGAGGATGCCCTATCGAGGTATTCTGCTTTGTACTAGTTTGTGTGTGCTTGAACATGATTGTCTGTCAGTGTAAGACCCCGAATTTTGAGTCCTAGAAGTCCAGAAGCCAGTGCAGGTGAAAAGACGATTTTTCCCTTGAAGGAAAGGATGTGTGATGGCCGAAATTGGTAAGATTGTTTAGTAGTTAATTTTGTTTTAAATTCTTTTAGATCTAAATTCTTATAGATGGATAATTGCCTTAGAGATTGTCCTTATAGAGGGATAGTTGCCTTAGAGATTAAAGACCCTAAAAATAGGGAAGATAATTTAGAGTTTAATTATCTGGTAGATTATCTTGTTATGATAAAGTGATTAAAAGTAGTAACCATAATTCTATACCTATTCATTATAAATAGGAAGCCAACCCCATAAAAATCATTCATAGAAAACTTACAAATTCGTATGAGTCTAAAACCCTATACCTCCCTATAACTGTCATAATTTGAAGAAAATTTAAACCAGCATAACTCATTCATGGTTCGTTGGATCCCTGCGAGTAATAGCTTGTTGGAAAGATCTCTTCATTCTCTTTCCAAAAATAGTTTTTTTTTGGTCATGAGGTTAGTATTTCGTTTTCTAAGGTTAATTTGAAAATCGTAGGCGGAATTAGGTTTTCGCCAAATCTTCGTGAACTTCAAAATAGTATAACTTTCTAATAGTTTGTCAGATACTTACAAATAATAGCTTGTTGGAAAGCTATTTTCATCCTCGTTCCAACCATATATAAATCAAAGCTTGGATGTAAATATTTCCTTGTTTAAGGCTAAGACGAAATCGTCATATGCCCTACTTTTAGCGACAAGATTTGCATAGTTATTTGGAATGATAAATTCAGGTTGAATCTTGTTAAATTCCTGGATATCACATCACATATCCAAGCACGAGGCACCTGCAATGTCTGATCACTGGTTTTCTGATAGGTTTGGTGAGTGGTATTGGTAAGGAAATAGGGTATTCAATTGACTATTGAATATGCATGCTTAGTTTGCTTTTGTCTTTGCCTGGTGATAATTTAGGTGGTTTGGATTTACTTAATAAAGGCAAAGGAGTAACTTCTTGTTCAGAGATAAGAGTGGTAGGATTTACGCCTCATCGGTTTCTCCAGAGGCCCCTGCTCTTTTCTTGATGTTTTTGTTACCTACCCTTATTGTATTGTTTGCGATTTGATTATAGGGTGAGAATATGAAATGCGGAATGGGATATGATTCTCCTAGGCTATATCAAACCCCTGAGTTAGGAATTGAGTGCCTGGGATGCAATTGTTATGTGAATTGGATAATTTGATTTTGTTCTGACATAATTAAGGATACCCGGTTGTGGTATTATGCTTTGTACTTTACTGTGTGTGCTTGTACGTGTCTGTGTGTCAGGATCCTGTTCCGGTGGCCATTCGAGGTAAGCGCTGACGCTCCTAGGGGGAGGAGAGGTTCTTACTGGTATGGGAGTTGTATGGGCGGCAAATCCCAGCAAGTGCACGTTAGAGGTCTGGTCGTTGTGTGGCCGGAACCCTGTCCTTATGTGGCAGGAAGGCCTGGTAGGTATGTTACCAGGGAAGACTTGTCCGTGTGTGGCTAGTCGACTTGTCGTTGCGAGGACAAGAAGAAAGACTTACTGATTAGTTTGCATGTTAACCATCTACCCTTTGTGCAGTAAGTTTCGGACAACACAGGTGGAAGGGGATGGCCTTTCTTCTTCATTACCGAGGGCAATGTGATGTGTTTCACCTGCCTGTGTACTTCTAAGCTTTCGGAAGTTTTTGTAGTCCTCCCTCAGTCATAGATTCGGCCCTAACCTCTTTTGATTGGTTTATGAATTGCGTGATCCCCTTTTAGTTGTTTAGGAATGATCTTATGTGAATTGGGAGATTTTTGTTTAGGGATTCTGTAGATCTTATGATGCTGTGACCCTACTGAAATCTTGTAATCTCAAACCGTTGTTTTTACCCTTTTTCAGGCTTAGGTACATTCACTGTTTGTGGTACCAGTGTGTGAGATCAAGGCTGCACGGCGGGACGATATCGCATCACATTTGCATACTTGTTACTTGCGCATATAACATGAATGATTGGACAACTTTCTGGTTTATTTTAAGCACTCTCTTTTGCTTGCTATTTCCGAAACTTGTTGGAAGATTTCTTGTTGATTATTTGGTTTCCTATGGGACTTGTGTGTTATGAACCCAATGATTTAATTTAAGACTTCTGCTGATGTTTTATTTACTGCGTATGTTACCAGAATATGTGTCCAATATCATACTTCAATTGTTGATAAGCAATAAGATTAACCAGCTTAAAATTGGAAACTTATTGATTAGCCTGGTGAGATTCAAATTGGTCTTAGGTGTCATTTAGGCTTATTTGGGTTTCACGGCGGTAATGACCTTAATCGGAGCAATTATTAATAGTTAGGAATTGGGGTCGTTACAGCCGGGATCTTTTTCCAGTGGCCGTTTGGGGTAAGCGCTAATGTTTCTAGGGAAAGGAAAGGTTCTTACTGGTATGTGAGTCAGATGGGTGACAATCCCAGTATGTGCATTTTGGATGACTAGTTCTTGTGTGGCTAGATGCCTTGTCCTGTTTGATGGCAAGATGCCCTTATCCTTGTGTGGTTTGAATACCCTTATCCTTGTGTGGTTTGGATGCCCTTATCCTTGTGTGGTTTTGATACCCTCGTCCTTGTGTGGCTTGGATTCCTTGTCCTTGCGCCGCAAGATGAAAAGACTTGCTGATTAGATTGTGTGCTAACCAGTTACTTTTTGTGTAGCTAAGACTTGGACAACACAGGTGGAAGGGGATGGTCTTTTCTTGATGGGATCGATTGATTTCCTGCCTATGTACTTCTGTTTTCAGAAGTGTTCATAGTCCACCTCAGTTATAACTTTCGGCCCTATCCCTATTATAACTATTTGATGATTATTTCATACCTCTTTAACTGTATAGACGAATCTGATGTTGTTCGGGAGATATTTGTTTAAATTTCTGCAAATCTTATGTTCTTGTGACCCTACTAAGATTCTTGTAATTTCATCTTGTTGTTTTCACCATTTTTCAGGCTTAATTACATCTTATGTCAGTGGTATTGGTGTGTGAGATAAAGGTTGCACTATAGGACGATATTGCATCACATTCACATACCTCTTTCCTTGCTGATTCCTTGCGCATATACCATTATCATGAAGTTTGATTGGACTGCTTTCTGGTTTATTGAATCCCTCTTATTCTTGTTTATTTCTGGAATTTATTGATGAGCTACTTGCTGGATTTTGAGATTCCTGTGAGACTGGTGTGTTGTGGTTCCTTTAGTTAATTATAAAGACTTTTGCTGATATTTTTATTCACTCCCTATGCTATCAGAATGTTTATCCATTATTATCATGCTCCAACCTTTCAAAAACATAAAAAAAGAACTTAATAAAAATCAAGATTAGTGTGATTAAGCTTTGTATCAATTAGGTTTTAGGTTGGGCTTGTTTGGGTTTCATGGCAGTAATGTGAAACCTGAGTTTTTCGTACCCTTTAAGTTAGAGGCTGTGTCTATAAAGGTGTGGGTATGTGTTAGTCTTTGTGTTTTAATTAGCGTGTCGAGTTGCATGTTGGGCTTTCGTACCCATTTATTGATTTGGGTCATTTGGGCCTACAAGCCCATTTACCGATTTCGGGCCCAATTTACTTCCCGGAGCCCGTACGACTATTCTATATTGATTTTTGAAATTTCGTTTCCACATTTGAGATCGTGGAAAAATAATCTTCGATTTTGGTCCAAAATCCGAAAACACTATAAAAGCCCAAAAACCCGCAAATTTCAGTCTATTTTTCTGAAAATCGTTTTTCTCTCACGATTTTCTCTCAAATAGAATACTGTTTTGTCCTACAAAATTAAAATCACCATAACTCTCAAACCGTAAGTCAGAATTGAGTGATTCTTGTCGCTACGGTTTCGTATCGGCGAGAATTTTCTTTTGGTACCAGAATCGTTTCTAAATCATCTTATTACGGTGCCAGTGAGCCATTTTCAGTTCGTCCAGATTTGGGTAAATTCCAATTTTTTCTCTCTTGGTTCAGTTACTTGCCTTGATATTCTGGGGGTATGTTACTGATGGTTAGGAATAGCTATCCTGTTAATTTCGTGAGATTCTGTGATGGTAAAATTTCGGAGTAGTTTGGATTGAAATTTTGTTTTCTCTTCGTAAATTGCGATATTCTGTTGGTTGAGATAGCTTTATTATGACCTGTTGATGTCACTGGATTCCTTAGTTTTATTATGAACACAAGAATGGTGTTCTAGTTGAATTTTCAGGTATGATAATATTGGGTTGATTGTCCGAGCATTGAGTTAGTTTGTGAGGGTTGTTTATGGGGAAATGAGATGTTTCTGGTTGTGTCTAGAGCCTTGGTTTAGGTTTTGGAATTGTTGGGCAGAAGTTGGAACCCATAGGATATTCTGATTTGTTTTGTTTTAGTTAATCGGATTGAGTTTAATCCGATATTTGGTGTGGTTTAGGTGTTTCCAAACGTGTCGAGAACCGAGGCAAGGAGCCGAGTTCTTCACAAGCATCGAGAGGTGAGCAGACTTAATTTCATATTATTTGATGGTAAAACATTGTGTTTTGATAATTAAAACTGGAAATGAATTTAAAGTTTTGATAGTAGCAATTCATTTGAAATATATTTGAATGCATTAAAATTCATACCATGCTTTGAAATGATGTGTGATATGAAATGTGAAATTTGGTTTTAAGTCTGATGTTAAATGCAAATGACATTACCGTTGACGTTGTTGGAATGCATGTGTTGCATACTAGGTAGTACTTGAGTTGAGTATGCAGAATTTATAGATTAAAATGGGTTGATTTGAAGTTTGAATTGAGGAATCAATTCTGGAAAGTTTCTTAATAAATATGGTTTTTGATGAACTTTGGAACTTCATAATTCTGTGTGGAAAAATTCTTTTGGAGTGATTCTTGTTTCATTGTAGAGTCTGTGCACTAGCCTATTAGTGTACGAAATTTGGTAAAATTCAGAATTGTATAACATAGTTTTTGGTTATCCCAAAGTTGGGTGAATGAAACAGATTTTGCAGAAATATCTGCATTTTTCTTATTTTGTGGCCAACTTTAACACCCCGTAACTTTTTACCTATTTATTATTTTGAGTTGATTCTTTTTGCATTCGAGAGAGGCTATGTAAGTCTCTGCACATGAAAACGTTTGTTGAATTTGAAGTCGTGGAAGATAGGTTTTCAGTATCCAAAATATGGGTGGTTGAAAACTTTTTGCAGAAATTTTTATGCAGAATTTTCAATGTTTTAGCCTTTGTTATTGTTTCAAAACAACAACTGTAACTAGAAACCTTTCTGATCACTTTCTACTCATCCTGAATCCTTAGAATAACTTTTCGATATCTTAAGATTGAAATATAAGATGGATTTAAAAGACTTAGAAATTTTAATCCCTTAGATTCATAAGTTTGAATCAAAAATCTTTATCCGAGTGTAGGATAATCCGGGGTAGGAAATACATGTCTATAAAATTATTATAGGCTGCATACGTATTGTTTCATGCATTGAGCATTCCACTGATATGAGATATGGTCCTTGAGACCTATGAGTATTCTATCTTTAATACATTGATATATGATATAAGGAGTGGTAAGGACTCCTTTGTTTTATGAGTTTTTGAAGTATGAGATAAGTTAGCACTGGCCAGGGCTTAGTCAATCGTGTAGCAAAGGCACGGTAGGCATACCGGTGAGTTATCCGAAGGCACGATTAGACTTGGAGGGATACGGTGATTCACTTGCTTATTTATATGGTTAAATGCTAGTGATGATTTATGGTCGGATAGTTTCATCTGTCCTTCTATTTAGTTTCAGATGACAAGTGGGTGAAACAGACCATTGTTCATCTTGATGAGAAGATATTAGGCAGTTTGCCTTACGCCTTACCGAGATTTGAATCTTATTGTGCATGTTTGAATATGCATGTTTTCGTTATATAATATCATATCACACAATATTTTAACTATCAAGATATATAATTAAGCATGTTGGCATGGTATAGAGATTCATGATAGAATGGACAAAATGAGTTTGTGCATAAATAATATTTCTTCATCTGATGTTTTATGATATTGCTACTATCCATTTCCGGATTTTGATATGACGTTCGGTCTCTCACTGAGATTCCTAGCGAATCTCACTCCTCTCACCATTGTGATTTTCAGGTTAGATCGAGTTGAGGTTTAGCTCGAGGTTAGCGATCTTGTCTGGTTGGACGCTTAGCTGCTGGTGGCACTGTACGTGAGGTAGCACACACAGGAGCAGACATATCTTTTCCTTAAGCATATCATGTACTTTTATTTTGGTAAACTTATTTAGACCTAGTCACCTTTGAAACTCATGACATATTTATTTGTATGAGTGCATCGTATACTTCATATGAATATTCGCTGCGTGGTTTTAAATAAAGACTTCCGTTGTTGTTAAAGTTTCCTATAATGTTTAATACATTATTTTTATTTTTACTCCGCGTGCTCATTTAAACTAATATTTATATGTGTGCGAGTTTTAAATTAAAAAAAGTTAATGTGCTAAGCTTCATGTGAACCCAATCATATCGCCTTGGAGGTGTGTGAAGGTGAGCATGGCTGGGTGCGTCATGTCTTGTGAGTTCCGAGGTGTGACAACCTTAGGGTGGTAGCGGAGAAGCTGGGTTTAGTTTTCTTTGGGTGTGGTTTCTACTCAGCTGTTCTTTTTATTGAAATCATGTGTGGAAAATGTTTTCAATATAGACCTATGCATATTTGAAAGAAACATGCATTTGTTTATATGCATCATACTCCTGGTAAAGTGGAAAATCAGAAAAAGAATGGAATCAGATATTATATGATGAAAAACAAAGAGTGAAGAAGACAGATCATGCATGTAACATGAATATGCATACACTCACTTACACGTGTGCCAGCAGTAGAGTGTCATGTGTTATAGTTGTCATGTTCCTTATCCTTTCTACCCTTAGCAGCTTTCAGACTCAGTACTTAGAGTTGAGCAGCATGCCTCAGAGACGAGCTGGTAGAGGTAGAGGCAGAGGCCGTGGGACTAGAAATAGGGAACATGATATGGATCAGACATCAGCAGTACCTGGAGTTATGCCAGAACAGATACCAGAGGTGGTACAGCCAGCAGTAGCACCAGAAGTACAGCCGACAGTACAGATTCCTATAGAGACTTTCCAGGCTTTGATGACCATGTTGACCAACATGGGTGAGATGCTGAGACAGAGACAGGAGACAGCTACAACACCACAGTGGCAGGATGCACCAGTTGTTCCACCTGGAGGAGCAGATGATGATGCTCCGAGGGGAGAAAACATAGCACCTGTTAATCAGAGAGATGAAGCTAGAGATGGAGACAGGGTGCAGGCCGCAGATGATCGACACGGTCTACCTGTGAAGTTGTCCAAGATGGTCAAGGAAGCTAGGCATTTGGGTTGTGAGACCTTCTATGGCACCAGTGATGTTTTGGTGGCTAAGAATTGGATTGATAAGGTAGAGGACACAACTAAGGAAATGAGGTTACCAGATGCAGACAGGGTTTCTGTTGCAGGCCGTTTGATGGAACGCCATGCAGAGACTTGGTGGCGCAGTGTGAAAGGCAGATACCACGACATCATGACTTGGGCCGAATTCAAGGCTGAGTTCGATGAGCAATACTATACAATCCATGTGCAAGATGAAAAGAGAATAGAATTCTATGCATTGAAGCAAGGCAGCAAGTCAGTAGTGGAGTATGAGGAGGAACTAAAAGATCTAGCTAGTTTTGTGCCAGATGTGGAGTCACAGGACAGGATTATGGCTTTGAGGTTTGAGGCAGGCTTGAACTATGAAATTCGGATGGCAATAGGTATGTTCCAGGGCTGTGACCTAAGGACCTTGGTTTCTGAGGCAGGTAAGGCAGAGAAATTGATGGCTGGAAGGAGGAAATTTCAGCAGAAGAGGAAGCACTTTGGAGGATCTTCTTCTTCTTCTTTGCAGTCACAGTTTCAGAGGCCGAAGCCATAATTTGATAGAGATAGACAGAGGCAAGCTGGATCTCATGCCTAGATGCCAGCTAAAATTCAGGCCTCACAGTCAGTGATAACAAGACAACAACCAGTAAGATCCGCACCTAGCGTGACTCATCAGACAGGAGGAGCTAAGTGTCGGGTTTCTGGTAGAGTGCACTTTCCTTTTTGTAGGAGCCGAGCAACTTTTTTTCGATGTGGACAGACAGGGCATTATATCAGGGATTGTCCTCTTAGAGCTGATGAAGTTCAGATGACTCAACAGCGACCATCTGGGTCAGGTATGCAGAGGAGTGTTGGTAGTCAGTCAGTAACACAAAGGCCAACACCACCAGTTAATAGAGCAGCGTCAGGAGTGGCTTCTACTAGTTAGACGGTTGGAAGACAAGCTGGGAGACCTCAGACACGACTATTCACATTAGCGGAGGCAGAGGCGATGGTCAGTCCAGATGTGGTGACAGGTATGGTTACCTTATTCTCTCATCTTGTTCGTGTTTTGATAGATCCGGGTTCCCATAGATCATTTATTGGTCCTAGAATTCTTAGATGGGTAGAGAGAGTCGTATCACCTTTAGACCCACCCATTGTCATGTTGACACCTCTTGGGGAACAGATGGAGTGTGACACAGTATATCTCCGATGTCAGTTTAGTTTGAACAGTACAACTCATATTGAGGTAGACTTGATTCAGTTGGATATTAGAGATTTTCATGTGATTTTAGGGATGGATTGCTTGACACCATATAAAGCAACAATGGATTGTTTCACAAAGAGGGTCAGCTTTGTATTGGATGATGGTACAGAGCATGTTTTTGAAGGTGAACGGAGAGTGGTTCCAAGCTGTTTGATCTCATGGATCAATGCTAGACGTCTTGTTTACAAAGGTTGTCCAGCATATCTTGCTCATGTCAGAGATACTAGTATAGAGGAGCCTACCTTGGAGGGTGTGCCAGTGGTTAGTGAGTATCAAGATGTATTTCCTGAGGATTTGCCAGGATTACCACCACAGCGAGAGTTGAAGTTTGAGATTGAGCTGATACCTGGTACATCACCAATTTCAATACCACCATATAGGATGGCACCAGCTGAGCTTCAAGAGCTCAAGGTTCAATTGCAAGATTTGATTGATAAAGGGTTTATCAGACCTAGTGTTTCACCATGGGGAGCTCCTGTTCTATTTGTTAAGAAGAAAGATGGTACTTTCCGACTGTGTATTGATTATAAGCAATTGAATCGGGTTACAGTGAAGAACCGATATCCTTTGCCTAGGATCGACGACTTATTTGACCAGCTTCAGGGAGCATCAGTCTTCTCAAAGATTGACTTGAGGTCAGGTTACCATCAGTTGTGGATCAAGGAAGCAGATGTGTCGAAGTTAGCTTTTCGGACACGGTATGGACACTTTGAGTTCTTAGTGATGCCGTTTGGTTTGACCAATGCCCCAGCGGTATTTATGGACCTGATGAACAGAGTGTTTCATCCATACTTAGATAAGTTTTTCATTGTCTTCATAGATGACATTCTTGTCTATTCGAAATCAGATGAGGAGCATAACCAGCATTTGAGGATTGTTCTGCAAATTCTAAGAGAAAAACAGTTGTATGTTAAGTTCTCTAAGTGTGAATTTTGGTTACGGGAGGTTGGTTTTCTGGGACACCTAGTCTCGGAAAAGGGTGTACTTGTGGATCCTAAGAAGATTGAGGCCGTTGTTAATTGGGAGCCACCGAAGAGTGTGACTGAAGTTCGTAGTTTCTTGGGTTTGGCTGGATACTACAGGAGGTTTGTACAAGATTTCAGTGTGATAGCTACACCTTTGACACATTTAACACGTATTGTTTCATGCATTGAGCATTCCACTGATATGAGATATGGTCCTTGAGACCTATGAGTATTCTATCTTTAATACATTGATATATGATATAAGGAGTGGTAAACACTCCTTTGTTTTATGAGTTTTTGAAGTATGAGATAAGTTAGCACTGGCCAGGGCTTAGTCAATCGTGTAGCAAAGGCACGGTAGGCATACCGGTGAGTTATCCGAAGGCACGATTAGACTTGGAGGGATACGGTGATTCACTTGCTTATTTATATGGTTAAATGCTAGTGATGATTTATGGTCGAATAGTTTCATTTGTCCTTCTATTTAGTTTCAGATGACAAGTGGGTGAAACAGACCATTGTTCATCTTGATGAGAAGATATTAGGCAGTTTGCCTTACGCCTTACCGAGATTTGAATCTTATTGTGCATGTTTGAATATGCATGTTTTCGTTATATAATATCATATCACACAATATTTTAATTATCGAGATATATTATTAAGCATGTTGGCATGGTATAGAGATTCATGATAGAATGGACAAAATGAGTTTGTGCATAAATAATATTTCTTCATTTGATGTTTTATGATATTGCTACTATCCATTTCTGGATTTTGATATGACGTTCGGTCTCTCACTGAGATTCCTAGCGAATCTCACTCCTCTCACCATTGCGATTTTCAGGTTAGATCGAGTTGAGGTTTAGCTCGAAGTTAGCGATCTTGTCTGGTTGGTCGCTTAGCTGCTGGTGGCACTGTACGTGAGGTAGCACACACAGGAGCACACATATCATTTCCTTAAGCATATCATGTATTTTTATTTTGGTGAACTTATTTAGGCCTAATCACCTTTGAAACTCATGACATATTTATTTGTATGAGTGCATCGTATACTTCATATGAATATTCGCTGCGTGGTTTTAAATAAAGACTTCCGTTGTTGTTAAAGTTTCCTATAATGTTTAATACATTATTTTTATTTTTACTCCACGTGCTCATTTAAACTAATATTTATGTGTGTGCGAGTTTTAAATTAAAAAAATTTAATGTGCTAAACTTCGTGTGAACCCAATCACATCTCCTTGGAGGTGTGTGAAGGTGAGCATGGCTGGGTGCGTCATGTCTTGTGAGTTCCGAGGTGTGACAAGTAAGGGTCCATATAGGTTCGGTTTGGCTCTTTACATGCAAAGATTTGAGCGGTTCAACAAGTGCCGCTGCATCTTGTGAGTGGATTGATACCATATATCATGTGTCTTTGTTTCTGCATATTCTTGATGATGATAAGGTTTCCATCACCACTTTCTTACTTGAGGGAGAAGACCTCGCATGGTGGACAGTAGTGAGTCTGCGGTTCGGTGAACATTTGATTTATTAGGAGGAGTTCCAACATTAATTCAACAAAAGGTTCTACACCCAGTTCCACAAGAGTGAGCAGTGACATGCTTTCTACAAACTTGAACAAGGCGCCCAATCGGTGTTGGAGTATGAGAAAGAAGTGAAGGAACTGTCTCATTTTGCACCAGAGGAGGATTGCACATCTTATCAGCTCGCGAGGTGATTCCAAGATGGGCTAAGTACCGAGCATAAAACGATTGTGGGCACAACACCTATACAGAAATTACAAGAGTTAATTTTTACTGCCATCGAAGCTGAGAAAATCGTGCAAACCAAGAAGCCTCCCATATCAAGCAATGGAACACCATTCCGATGTAGTTCCAAATTCAGCCATCATACGGGACTCTATTCTTTGCGGTCCTATCCTCCGAAGAGAAATGGCAATAGAGGTAACTTCAGAAAGGATTTTTATGGTCCTAATCCCAATGGATCCACCTGGAATTCACAGCCATGATAATGCTACAATTGTGGAGAAACGGGTCATATTGAAAGGGAGTGTCCTAAACCAAGGCGCACCACTAGCGCAATAAATGCAAACCGAGGTAGGTATGCCAAGCCCACTGAACCGCCAACATGCACACCTAGAGGACTACCTACTAGAACTTCAAGTGAGGCATAGCCTAGGCCTACGAGATTGTTCACATTAGCTGATGTCAATGCAGGCCGATATATAGGGACAAGTACTATTTCAGTCTTTTCTTAAAATGCTAAAGTGTTATTTTATCCCAAAGCGAATAGATCATTTGTGAGTCCAAGGATAGCACTTAGTTTAGATCGGCCTCTGTCTCCCCTATCTCCTCCTTCTATGGTTCTGTCTCCTTTGGGAGACCAATTAACTTATGATCTAGTCTACATTGGCTATGTTGTATGTAAGGGTTCGAATGAGTTCCATTGTGCTTGAAGCGGACCTGATTCCAATAGACATCCGAGTGCTGGATGTCATTTTAGGTAGGGATTGTCTGGCAAAATATCAAGTTTTAATGGAGTGTTTCACCAATCATGAGTGGTTTAGCCTTCCAGATAGTTCTGAGTTCTGTTTTTAAGAAGATAGGTGTGTTGTTCCAACTTGCATGATTTCCTAGCTCGATGCGAGGAGATTGATCATAAAAGGATGTACTGCATATCTCACGCATGTGCATGATATCATCAAAGAGTCCTCGGAATAAAATTATATTCCTGTGGTTCGTGAGTTCCTGGATGTGTTTCCGGAAGATATAGCCAGTTTGCCGCCAGCAAAAGAAGTGGAATTCCACATTGACTTAGTGCTGGGTATGAATCCAATTTTCGTTCCCTTGTATGGTATGCCTTTTGAAAAATTGAAGGAATTGAAGACGCAATTGGAAGATTTACTCGATCGTAGTTTTGTCCGACCCAGTGTCTTACCTTGAGGAGTACCTGTCTTGTTCATGAAGAAGAAAGATGGTTCTCTGAGATGGTGCATCAACTACCAGCAGTTGAATCGTGTGACCGTGAAGAACAAGTATCCTCTACTACAAGTTGATGACTTGTTCAATTAGCACCAAGGTGCAGATGTGTTTTTCAAGATCGATCTCAGATCGGTATACCATCAGTTGCATGTTCATGAAGCTGATGTTTCAAATACTGCATTCAGATCGCGATACGGCCACTATGAATTTATGGTTACTCTATTCGGTTTGACCAATGCTTCAGCTGCATTCATGGACCCGATGAATAGAGTGTCCCGAGAGTTCTTGGACAGATTCGTGATGGTATTCATCAACAACATTCTGATTTACTCAAAATCGGAAGAGAAGCATGCTGAGCACTTGCAGATTGTGCTGAAAAATTTGAGGGATCGACACCTATTCACAAATTATTTTAAATGCGAATTCTGGTTACATGAAGTTGGTTTCCTTGGCAATGTTGTTTCTGCGAGTGGTGTTCTTGTTGATCAAAAAATTGAAGTCGTTGTTGCTTGGGAACCCCCACGAACTGTATTTGAAGTTTAGAGTTTTTTGGTCTAGCTGGATACAACTGTCGCTTTGTGGACCTTTGACAAAATTGACATGCAAGGGAGAGGTGCTCTTGTGGAATGAGAAATGCCAGTGAAGTTTTGAATAACTAAATACTAGATTGGTAACCTCAACTATTCTTACTTTGCCCGTCAGCAGAAGAGAGTATGACATTTACAGCGATGTGTCGAAATCTGGACTTGGATGCGTGTATGCAAAATGGAAAAATCGTTGACTTTGCCTCCCAACAGTTGCATCCACATGAGAGCAACTATCCTATGCTTGATTTGGAGCTTGCAGCCGTAGTATTTGCATTAAAGATATGGCACCACTATCTTTATGGTGAGACATTCAAAATTTTTACTGATCGTAATAGCTTAAAGTATCTCCTTATGCAGAAGGAGTTGAATATGAGACAGTGAAGATGGTTGAGCTGAATAAAAAATATGATTTGACTATCAATTATCATCTCATAAAAGCAAATGTTCTTGATGATGCCTAAAGCTAGAAGAGTCACTCTCCTTCTCCATCTGTTATAGCCAATATGCGTGCAAACTACATGGGTATGTTGCTATATTTGAGGGCTAGGCGTGTGCAACTTGGCAGTGATTTTTCTGGCACGTTGTTGGGATGGATTGTTTGGCGAAGTGTGTGTGGTTCAGCCTTCTACATGGTTCTGAGTACAATTTCGATGGTAATAGGTGAGTTGTTTCAACTTGCATGGTTTCCTAACTTGATGCGAAGAGATTAATCAGCAAAAGATACACAGCGTGCCTTGCACTTGTGCATGAGACTTCCGTAGAGTCTTCAGACCTCGGTTCTGTTCCCGTGGCTCGTGAATTCCCAGTTGTATTTCTAGAAGATGTAGCCTATTTGCCACCAACTAGAGAAGTCGAGTTCAGCGTCGGGTTGTTACCTAGTACGAGTTCTATTTCTATTCTGCATTACCATATAGCTCCAGCAAAGATGAAAGAATTAAAGATGTAGGTAGAAGACTTATTACATCGTGGTTTCATTCAGCCTAGTGTGTTGCCTTGAGAAGCACCCGTTTTGTTCGTAAAGAAGATACCAGTTCGTTTCAGTTCTATATCAATTAGAGGCAGCTAAACTGTGTGACAGTGAAGATGAAGTACCCCTTGCTATGCATAGATGACTTGTTTGACAAGCTACAGGGAGCAGCCATGCTCTCTAAAATGGAACTAAGGTCCGGATACCATCAGTTACGTGTTCTCGAGTTGGACATACCAAAGAAAAATTTCAGATAGCATTATGGCCACTATAAGTTCCTTGTTATGCCATTTGGTTTAACCAATGCATTAGTCGTGCTTATAGACATGATGAATAGGATATTTTGTGAGTTCCTAGATAGACTCGTGATAGTCTTCATCAATGATATTCTGATTTATTCAAAGACAAAAGAGGAGCATATCGAGCATTTGCGGATTGTGTTACAGATTTTGAGACATCAGCAGAAGTATGCAACACTCATAGTGTGAGTTCTGATTATGTGATGTTGGTTTCCGTGGCCACATCATTTCCGCTCATGGTGTCCTTGTTGATCCTATGAAGATTGAAGCCGTTGTGGGAATCTCCACGAAGTGTGTTCGAAGTTTGCAGCTTTCTTAACCTAGCTAAATATTACTGTTGCTTTGTGGAAAACTTTTCTTTGCTAGCAGGTCTTTTGACATGATTGATGCACAAAGGTGAACAATTCGTGTGGTCTGAAAAATGATAGATAATTTTAAAAGAGCTGAAAACCAGGTTGGTTTCTGTACCTATCCTTACATTGCCTGTGAACGAAAAAGAATACGTGGTGTACAATGATGCATCAACATTTGACCTTGGATGCGTATTGATGTAAGATGGGAAAGTCATTGCCTATACTTCCCAATATTTACGTCCATATGAGAGCAATTATCCTATGCACGATTTAGAGCTGCAGCCATGGTATTTACACTGAAAATTTGGCGCCATTTTACCTAAATGGAGAGACACCAATCGTCCATAGTAGAAATGTCTAGGAAGTTCAGGAGTCGATGCAACTGGAATGGCTATTTTGCTCCTGAAGAAATGAATGTGTGATGGCCTAAAATGGTTGTTGCCAAATATTTTTTACATTAACTCTGGTATTTTTGTCTTAATTATCCGTAATTTTATCCCATATTATCCAAAGTATTAAATAATTCATCCTTTTAAATAGAATTACTCTTTTAATAGAATTATCTCTTTAGTATTATCTTAATTTATCTAGGCTTAAAAGTAAGGAAAATTAATCTCCTAAGACCTTATAAATTAAGTAGCTGGCCATCCTATCTAAACATACCAAAAATTATGTGAGACCCTGATCCTCTATAGGGTAGATGTCTTAGAAGTCCATAGGTCAAAAAATGGAACTCAGGTACAGGTTAAAATAACTATTTTGCCCCTGAAAAAATGAATGTGTGATGACTTAAAATGCTTATTAGTGGATATTTTTATTTTGATTCAGGTTAATTATCCTTAGTTTTATCCCTTATTATCCAAAATATTAAATATTTTTTTCTTTTAAATAGAGTTACTAATTTAATAGAATTATCCTTTTAATAGAATTATCTTTTAAGTATTATCCTAACTTAATTAGGCTTAAATGTAGGAAAATTTAATCCCTTAAGATCCTATAAAAGAGTAGCCGGCTTACCCTACCTAAACATACCGAAACCCGCCTAGAAATTTAGAAATTTAGAAATTTAAAAATTTATCCCTTCTCCTTCCTCTTTATTTCCAATTTTTGCCTACCCTAAACCCTAACCAAAATTCGTTGATCTTCATCCTAGCATAACTCTCTCATCCTTCGTCAAATTTCTGAAAATAATAGCTTGTTAGAAAGCTCTTTCCATCCTCTATCTAGTTATTTTCAGTTGGTCATCAGAAAGTTAGTAATTATCTATCAAAATTCAAGTCATAATTCATTGGTTTTGGTGCTAAGATTGTGTGATTCTTCCTTCAGTTGATTTCTGTTGTTATTCCTTTTATTCATATGATTGTTTAGCATCCAGTCCTATTCTAAAATCATAAACTCATCCTTTGAATATTCCCTATATATGAAATCATCATGCCCTATTCCTAACCCTATGTTTGCTGAAGTTTAATCAATTGAATTGTCTATTAGTTCCAGATCTTGTTCCTTTTAATTGTCTGAGTAATTGGTACCATTTCTTTTTTAATTTCATGAAATCGCAACCCCTAACCTCTCTGATGTTGAAATCGCAATTTTTCCTATAAACCCTAAGGTGTTGCCGAAATTTATATATTGAATTAGGGTGAATAATCAGGTTGACTCTTACTGAGTTTTTGGCCATCACATCACACATTCAGGGGGAAGACACTGCTACATCCTGATCGCTGGATTTTGGTAGGTTAATTGGTAAGGATTCCCAATGCCTTTGGTTTTTAATTAAGTAATCTTGTGGCTTAGTATTATGTGGTCTTTGCCTTATGATTGTTTAGGAGATTTGGATCTTATTGGAAACGCAAAGGATTGCATCTGATTCAGACTTGTGAGAGGTACGATCTATGCCTCATCAATTTCTTTGATTACTCTATTGTTTGTTTGTTTTAATATGATTGAATTCGATTATATATCTTGGTTATATGCTTGCGGAATGTGTGATTATGATGATAGGGAATCTCAGACGTTAATGGTGAAATAGGTTTCCTAATTCGGTTATGACTTTGAAAATTGTTCTTTGATTTTTACTGTGATTTGATTGAGGATCCTTTGTTGTGATTTGTGTATGCGTGTACTGTATGTGTATGTGTATATATGTGCCTTTTTTGTGCTTTGTTTGAAGGATCTTTTTGTCGCTGCCCATTTGAGGTAAGTATTGTTGCTCCTAGAGAGAGGAGAGGTGCTTACTGAACCGGGAGGTTTATGGGTGGTTATTCTCAGCAAGAGCTCGCTGGATGCCTTATAGGCCGATTCAAGTCCTGACGTCAGGATGCTTTGTAAGTAAGGACCTTAAATCCTAACCTATTATTATTTGTTCCTAATAGGACCTTTATCATCGTAAAACCAAAACAAACCCAAAACCAGGATCTCTTTGAATCCTACAAGCCTTACTCAACTAATTTCTGATTTTAGCATGTTCATTTCTTTGTACTTACAGCAATTGGAGCTTTGTAATGACCCCAATTCCTACCAATTAAAATTTTCTCTGATTAAGGCCATTACCGCCGTGAAATCCAAACAAGACCAAAGACACCTAGAACCTATCTGAATCTCACAAGGCTTACCCATTAAATTTTTAATAACAAATGGAGCATGATATTGGACAGTCATTTTGGTATCATATGGAGTGAATAAAACATCAGAGGAAGTCTTTAAATTTAATTAATGGAACCAAAACACACAAGTCCCATAGGGATCCAAATAACCAGCAAGAGATCCTCTAACATGATCCAAAATATAACAAGCAAATGAGGGATCTTTAAAAACCAGAAAAAGTAGTCCAATCTATGATCATATTGTATGCACAAGCAACCAAGGAAATAGGAATGCAAAGGTGATGCAATATCGCCCCGCCGTGCAGCCTTGATCTCACACACTGGTACCATATCATAAGAATGGGATATGCAAAAAAATGGGAAACAAGAATCTCAGCCTTGAATGCAGTGAATGTACCTAAGTCTGAAAAAAATAGTGGAAGCAACAGAATGGGATTACAAGATTCTCAGTAGGGTCACAATATCATAAGATCTGCAAAAACCATAAACACAAATCTCCTAAACAACATCAAATCATTCGTAGCAACTAAAGAGGATCACGCAATTCAAGAATTTAGTTAAAAATGGTAAGGCCGAATGTAAGGCTGAGAGGGGACTACAAATACCTCTAAAAACGCAGAAATACACAGGCAAGTAGAACTCATCAGATTGCTCTCGGCAATGAAGAAGAAAGGCAATCCCCTTCCACTGTGTTGTCCAATGCTTACTGCACAAAAGGTAAATGGTTAACATACAAGCTATTTAGTAAGCCTATTCATTTTGCCACACAAGGACAAGGGCTTCCTACCATACAAGGACAGGGTTTCTGGCCATACAAGGACCAGTCATCCAGCAAGCTCATGCTAGGGATTGCCACCCATACGACTCCCATACTAGTAAGAACCTCCCCTCTCACAAGGAGCATCAACGCTTACCCCGAATGGCCACTGGAAAAAGATCTTGACACACAACACGTACCAACACACACAAGCAAGTACAAAACATAATACCATAATATGGTATCCTTAATCATGGCAGAACACAATCAACATGTTCATTACACACAACACATGCAAACTATGCACTCATATCCTATCTTAAGGGATTCAGTATAGCCTAAACGATCGCATCTTAGTTTGCAAGATAGGCACAATAGGGTAGTAGGGAAAAGGTAAGGCATACTGATTTCATGTATAGAAAAGATTCAAAGGATGAATTCACGATTTTTCACTATGAATGGATATTAAACAATGTCTGGATCATGATTTGCAAAAGGGTCATCTTCATCTTCGTCAGCTTTGTCTTTTCCTTTGGCATATAGTTCTTTCAATTTTTCCAGAGAGGAAGTCTTTGAAGCCATGTCTGTATTTTCCGGAGATTTTTTATCATCCTGCTCTGTGAGTAGGAAAGGACGAAGTGCTAATTGAACATCTTCAGCAGATAACTTCAATAATTTTTTAACTGCCTGTACATCGGCTCTGCTGGTTTCATACTTGGGCCAATTCTTTTGTTTTATCCGTCGGACCAAATATGTGATTTGGGTCGCATTATCACGATTCTTGGCTAAGTCCCAGCAAAGAATCCAAGGAACAGAGTAGGTTATCAAATATTGTAGTAACGGATTGGGTGTCAGATTTCCCAAGTCCGAAAAATATGAAAATATTTTTATTGCATCTTCAATACTGGGCTGGAAGAGTCCAGTCATTGGTCTAACAGTGTTGAACCAGGTGACCCACCATTGCGGGAAATGCCTTTGACAAGTTTTGGCAAAGTAGATGAACCAGGTGTGGTACATAGGTTTATACCACAGGACTCTTAACCATGCTTTCTGGTAATCATAATAATTATATCCACCGAGAGGCTGATCGGTAATTTTAACAGAGAAGGTTTTATTAGTGTAAGGATGTTGTCTCCATTCATCCTTGGTTACTACTCTCAAAATTTTTATGCGGGAGAAGGCAATCTGATCGGGGAATCTTTTATCCATGGTATGATTTATTTCGAGGGATTGGGTCTCTAAGAGAATTTGCTCATAGAAAAGCCAGGTTTTATACGGATGCTCTATCAGGTGGTACTCTTTGGGTGGGAAAATCTGAGCCGATAATTCTTTTAACTCTTTGGGAATATCATCATCGAGTTCACATAGGATATCAATATGAGTATTTATCCTCTGTAAATATTTTCTTTTTCTATACTGTTTATATTTAGTCCAGTTTTTATCAATCTTTTTCCCTAATTTTTCTTTTAGTTTAAGTAGCTTAATTATTTTCTCTCTCATATTCTTCAATTAGGTCTTCAATTAGTCTTAGCATTTTTCTTCCAAAATGCTCGCTTTTTTCAAATTCCTTACAATCGCAATAATCAGGTAGGGCAGTATGATTAATTACATGTCCATCTATACTCTCACGTATGCCTTCTATCAATTTAGTTTTTAACATTCTAATTTCTTCAATTCGTGAGAAATCTATTTCCATTAATTTGTCAACACATTTTTCAATAGTTCTTTCTTGCGCATATGGAACAGGAGTAGTCATGTTACCTGTTGTAATTTTTATCCTTTATTCGCTATTCGCTCCTTTTATGATTTTTGTATCCCTGCAAGAATTCTCTTGATAAGAAATCAGGTAGATTATTTAATTTTCCTTTAATGAACTCAATCTTGAAATCAAAATTTGATAACAAAGCTTGCCATCTGGCGAATATCTGTTTTGATACCAAATTTTTAACATCTTTTTCTAATATAAATTTAGCTGATGAACAGTCTACTCGTATTAAAAAGGGTTTATTAAATAAGTCATCCTGGAAAGCATTAACACATAAAACAATGGCTAAAACTTCTTTCTTAACAATAGAGTAATTTGTTTGTGCTTGATTCCAAATTCCTGAATAATATCTTACCAATTGCTCTTTATTATCAACCTTTTGTTTTAATATACCGCCATAACCATATTCTGAAGCGTCTGTTTCTACTATTAAATCTGCATTAGGTAAAGGAATTCCCAAGCATGGGAGCTGTTTAACCTTTTGTTTTATCTCTTTGACTATAGTCGTCATATCGTCTGTCCATTCGGGAGTATTCTTTTTTAGCCTAGCATATAAAGGCTTACAAATTATTCTTATTTTAGGTATGAAGTCAGCTATATAATTTAGACATCCTAAAAAGCGTTGTAGCTGTTGTTTTTCTTTTATTTCATCGGGAAATTTAATAGAGAATTCAATACTTCTATCTATGGGAGTAATAGTTCCTTGACTTATATTATATCCTAAAAATCTTATCTTAGTTTGGAAGAGTTTTATTTTTGATGCAGACACGACCAAACCATTTTCTTTGACTATACTTACAAATCTTTTAACATGTCGGAAATGTTCAGTAATGGATTTAGAGTATACCAGCACATCATCTATGTATACAATTGTAAATTTGTAATAAGGGTTAAAAATGTCATTCATTACCTTTTGAAACTCTGATGGTGCGTTTTTTAAACCGAATGGCATTACATTCCATTCGTAGTGTCCAAAGGGAACCGTGAATGCTGTTTTATATTTGTCTTCTTCCTGTATCTGAATTTGCCAAAATCCTGATTTCATATCAAATTTAGAGAATATAGTTGCTCCGGATAATCGTTTGATTAAGTCCCTTTTGTTTGGAATGGGGTATCTAATCCATTGTAAACATTTATTTAATGGTTTATAATTGATAACAAGTCTTGGAGCGCCTCGCTCTAATTCTGCATTATTCTGTACATAGAAGGCTGCACATGACCAAGGCGATTTGCTGCTTCTTATTAATCCTTTTTCTAATAAGCCTTTTTTTTCTTCCTTACAATATCCCAGTAATTCTGTATTCATTTGAATAGGTCTGGCTTTTGTCGGGATATTTTCTTCTTTAAAATCTTTATCGTAAGGTAATTTGACAATATGTTTGCGTCTGTTCCAAAAAGCATTTGGTAAGTTTGAACAGACCGAATCTTCAATCTGTTTTTGTAGTTGTGTCATCTGTTGTTTAATTTCTGGTTTCTGTAAATCTTCTTCTATTTTGGTATGGTTGAATTCATTTAGTAAGGAGTGTAAATGTCTTTTTTTATGTATTAATAAGATTTCTTTTTGAATTCCCATTTCTTTTATTATAAAAATATCTTTTTCTTGCATATTTCTACAAAACTCAAAGCTTAATTGTTTACCTAATATTTCAGTTTCTAAGCCTTTATGGGTTACTGTGAAAGGGTATATTTGGGTTAAAAAGGGAGTTCCTAATATGAGATCTTGTGATAGATTTTTAACTAGTAAGAAGGTATTTCTAAAACATATGCCTTGATTACATATATGAGCATCTGAGATTTTATATTTTACTTCTAACTTTTGTTTGTTAGCTGCGTGTAATCTTTCTCTTGTTTTTTCATAATATTTGGTTGGAATTAGTCCTTCTCTGACACAATTATGATCTGCTCCTGAATCGAGTAAAGCTTTAATTGTAATTTTAAAATCTTTTATTACTATAGTGACATATGAGTACCATTTCTGGAATTCTATTTTAGATAAGGTATTTATAAATTCTTCATTTTGTTTGGTACTACTTTCTGGGAAGTCCAGAGCGATTGTCTTTCCTTTATTCTGACCTTTTAGTAGTTCTAATTCGTATTTAAGTCTTTGTACTTCTTCTTTGACAGATTTAATTTCTTGCTTTAATCCTTCTAATGTTAACAATTCTTTCTTATTTTCCTTTTTAAAGAGTATTTCATTTAAATTATAAGTTTTGCTTTCTTTTTGCTTTGTTTCTTTGCTATTTTTAACATGAGCTTCATATTCTAGTAGATAATGTTTTTATAGTTCTTTATCTTCTTCCTTTAGTATTAGATCAAGCAAATTGTTTTCTTTCGTTAAAGTATTAATCTCATAGCACTGACAAGGTCCAATACATTCGCAGTTTTCTATGCTTCCACATGTCTCTGAAGTCTCTGTGTTATCTCCTTCTTTTCCTATCATGTTAAGTAATTCTTCTTTTTCACTATCATTGATCTCTAAAGCTCTTATCTTTTTTAATAGAGGACAATCTTTTCTAAGGTGTCCAACACGTCCACATTTAAAGCAAGTAGGTCCCCTTTTGTCGTTATCTGGTTTTCTAAATTTCCTTTTAGTTTTGTTATACCTGGGTTTTTCATATTTAGTTTTCTTATAAGTTTTAGTTTTTTGAAAAGGCTTTTGATACCTTTTTGTTTTCTTAATTCTTTTTTCTTTATGTTTGGCTGAAGGGGCAGAGATTTTCTCGTATCCATATTGTGTACAAAAAGATCCTAGTTCCTTTCGTCCACTAAGTTTATCTTATTTTAGTTGTGATCTGAGTTTTAATTCATTACAAAGATTTAATCCTTCTGTATTAACTTCTGTTATGAGGTCTCCATAGGTTATCATATCATAGTGTATACTTTGATCATTAAATTTACCTTTAATTCTATTTCGTACTCGTTCGGCAAATAACCTAGGTAGTCCGGCTATAAACCGTTCTTTCCAATAGGGTTGTTGACAATCTTCTCGAAGGAATACCTTTGACAGAAACATATCTTTGTACCATCTAAAATCCTGTAGTTTTGGACAGGTTAGGTTTGATAGTATGACCGAAGCCTTTTCTGCTATACTTTGAGGGTTTCCTATGAAGTGTTTGGTAATTGCATAGGCCTTAGCTAAAAACTCTAGTCCTATTCGTAGGGTCTGATACTACATAGTCCTCAAACAGATCTTGACACACAACACGTACCAACACACACAAGCAAGTACAAAATATAATACCATAATATGGTATCCTTAATCATGGCAGAACACAATCAACATGTTCATTACACACAACACATGCAAACTATGCACTCATATCCTATCTTAAGGGATTCAGTATAGCCTAAACGATCGCATCTTAGTTTGCAAGATAGGCACAATAGGGTAGTAGGGAAAAGGTAAGGCATACTGATTTCATGTATAGAAAAGATTCAAAGGATGAATTCACGATTGTTCACTATGAATGGATATTAAACAATCATATGAATAAAGGTAACAACATTAGAGATCAATCAAAGGTAGAATTATAAAAATCTAAAAACCTAATTCTGCCAAATTTTGATTTAACTTTATAGAAAGAAATACTAATCTTTAGATGAAAAACCAAAGATTATTGGAAAGAAGATGAAGAGAGTTTCCAATAAGATATTATTTTCAGGAATTCGACAAATGATGAGAGAGTTATGCTTGTTTGAAGTTTAAGAAGAATTTGGCAGTTCCGCCAAATTTTGATTTAACTTTAGAGACGGAAATACTTACCTTCAAAAGAAAAACAAAAGATATTTGGAAAGAGGATGAAAAAAAATTTTCAACAAGCTATTATTTACGGGAATTTGACAAACGATGAGAGAGTTATGCTTGTTTGAAGTTCAATAAGATTTTGGCAGAAATTGGGAGGCATAGGTTTTTTAGGTACTACAAATTTTGTATATGATTTTTGTGTGGCTGACTTCCTATTTATATAAGATGGTTCTGAGATTATAATTCCTATCTTCAAGTCTTAATTAAAGTAAGATAATTATCAAAACTAAATTCTATAATTATCCCCCTTAAACTTAAGATTTTTATTACCTAAGGTAATTATTAACCATTAAAGAATCAATTTAATAGGAATTAAAACAAAAAATAATTACTAGACATCCCTTACCAATTTCAGCCATCACACATCCTTTCTTTCAGAGGCAAAATGGTCTTTTTCACCTACACTAGTTTATGGACTTCTAAGACTCAAAATTCAGGGTCTCACCTGCACTGCGAAGCTGTCGAATTGACCGATTTAGTTTAGCAACTGGCTGTACGGGATAGGATAGGTCTTCAGCAACTACAACTGGGGTTTGTTTAAGCATCTGAGCAGGGTTCTTGCACACACTTTCTCAATAAAGATACATTGAACACATTGTGAATTCTTTCCATATTTGGAGGTAAGGCAAGTCGATATAAGCAACACATTGTTTAAGCAACAGGGCCGATCCTCTCGACAATGTCGTACGACCCAATGTAACGAGGTGCTAGCTTACCTTGCTGCTAGAAACGAAGGACTCCTTTCCATGGGATGACCTTTAGAAACACTGTCACCTGCCGCAAATTCTAGCTCCCTTCGTCGATTATTGGTGTAGTTTTTCTGTCGATTCTAGGCTGTTTTTAGCCGTTGTTGAACCAAGTTCAACTGTTCCGTTGCTTGATCAATCAATTTTGGAATGTTTAGGTGTCTTTCACCTACTTCATTCTAGAAGATGGGAGCCCTGCAACGTCTCCCATATAATGCTTCATAAGGTGCCATATCAATGCTTACATGAAAACTATTGTTGTAAGCAAATTCTGTCAACGGCAGGCATCAATCTCAACCGGTTTGCTGATCCAGCACACTCGCTCGTAGCATGTCTTTGAGTGTTTGAATCATCCTTTCTATTTGTCCATTGGTCTGGGAATGAAATGCCATACTGAAATTCAATCTTGCACCCAGCACATTTTGGAATTTCTCCCAAAATAGTGAGGTGAAATGAGGGTCACGATCTGAAACGATGGAAACTGGCACTCCATGCAATCGAACATTCTCATCCAAGTAATGAACAACCAATTTCTCTGGTGTATCGATCACACGTATAGAAAGGAAGTGTGCAGATTTCGTCAATCGATCCACAATCACCTAAATGGCATCGTATCCTTGCTGTGATCTAGGCAAACCGGTCACAAAATCCATTGTGACTTGCTCCCACTTCCATTCTGGAATCGAAAGTGACTGAAGTAGTCCAACGGGTCGTTGATGTTTGATCTTTACTTGCTGACATACAAGGCATCGGGCAACAAACTCAGCAATGTGGTGTTTCATATTTGGCCACCAATACTGCACCTTTAAATCTCGGTACATATTAGTGCTTCCGAGATGGATAGCGAACTTGGAATCATGCTCCTCCGATAGAATAAGGTTACGAATTTCAATATCTTGTGGAACACATACCCGATTTCTGAAGACAAGCACTTTGTCATATCGTATTCTGAAATCACAAACTATGGCATCAACACCATTAGAAAGTTGCTTCCGAATTTCAATTAGTTTTGGATCCTCTAATTGCTGATTCCGGATTTCCTCAATCAAGGTAGGTGTGACTTCGATTCGTGCCAACAATGAACCAGAATAATCAGTGTCAAGATGCACACGATTAGTCCTCAAATCCAGCAACATAGGCATGTAATGGGTGCGCATATAGGCCAAACCTAATGGGGAAGGAGGATGAAACTTTTGGTTTAAGGTATCAAGAACAACATTTGCCTTTCCAGGATGATATTCGATGATCAAGTCGTAGTTTTTGATCAGCTCTACCCATCTTCGTTGTCTCATATTCAATTCATTTTACGGGAGTAGGTACTTCAAGCTTTTGTGATCGGTGAAGATTCGGCATGTCTCACCGTATAAGTAGATACTTTCCTGTCTTGCATCAATACGCATCGCTGTAAACCACATACTCCTTTCCGAAAATAGGTAAAGTAAGGATAGGTGCGGAAACTAACAGATTTTTCAGTTCTTCAAAGCTTCGCTGGCATTTCTCGTTCCACACGAACAGCTCACCCTTGCGCGTCAGTTTTTTCAATGGTCCGACAAGCGATCAAAGTTTTCCACAAATCAACGGTAGTATCCTGCTAAGCCAAGGAAACTATGAACTTCGAACATAGTTTGCGGGGGTTGCCAGGCAATTACAACTTCAATTTTCTTTGGATCAACTAGCACACCTTGGACGGAAACAACATGGCCAAGGAAATTGACTTCGCGTAACCAAAATTCACATTTGGAGTACTTTGCGAACAACCGCTGATTCTTTAAAACATTCAGCACAATCCGCAAGTGCTTAGCATGCTCTTATTCCAATTTTGAATAAATCAGAATGTCGTCGATGAAGACTAGCATAAATTTATCCAGAAACTCATGGAACACACGATTCATCAAGTCCATGAACACAGCTGATGCATTGGTCAAACCGAATGGCATAACCAGAAATTTGTAGT
The DNA here is from genome assembly GCA_019739055.1 of Passiflora organensis. Lineage (NCBI taxonomy): Eukaryota > Viridiplantae > Streptophyta > Magnoliopsida > Malpighiales > Passifloraceae > Passiflora > Passiflora organensis. Next base: position 989,608 of record JAEPBF010000328.1, on the reverse strand, counting down.
GGCCATATCGTGATCTGAACGCGGTCTTCGGAATATCAACATTACAAACTCGCATTTTATGGTATCCAGATCTGAGATCGATTTTGGAGAATATGGCTTCACCCTGGAGTTGGTCGAATAAATCATCGAAGCGTGGCAAAGGGTATTTGTTCTTCACAGTCACACAATTCAACTGCCGATAGTTAATGTATAATCGCAGCAAACCATCTTTCTTCTACATGAACTAGACAGGTGCTCCCCAAGGTGACACACTAGGTCGGATGAAACCACGATCCAGCAAATCTTCCAATTGTGTTTTTAGTTCCTTCAGTTCTGCAAGAGCCATACGGTACGGAGGAATGGAAATCAGATTCATACCAGGCAATAACTCAATGCAAAATTCCATTTCCCTTACTGGTGGTAGATCGGTTATGTCTTATGGAAATACTTCTGGAAATTCGTGAACCACTGGGACAGAATCCAGACCCGAGGAGTTTTTGGAAATATCATGTACGTGCGCGAGATATGCAGTACATTCTTTGCTGATTAGTCGCTTTACATCAAGCCAGGATATCATGAAAGTTCGAACAACTCGCCTATCACATTCAAAACAATATTCGGCACTATCAGGAAAAGTGAACCACACACGTTTGGTGAAAAACTCCATACGGGCTTGATATTTCGCCAGACAGTCTATACCTAAAATCACATCCAGCTCTCGGATGTTCAATGGAATTAGATCCATTTCAAGTGCATTCGGACCCATACATACAACACAGCCGATATAAGCTAGATCACAAATCAGTTGCTCTCCCAAAGGAGTTAAAACCGCAATAGAAGGAGTCAAAGGAGAAAGAGGTCGATCCGTGCTAAGTGTTATCCTTGGACTTACAAATGATCTATTTGCTCCGGGATCGAACTATACTTTAGCATTTTGAGAAAAGACTGAAATAATACCTGTACCACATCAGGGCTAGCCTCGGCATCAGTTAGGGTGAATAGCCTTGTTGGTCTTGGTTATGCCTCACCTGTGGATCCGTTGGGTGATCCTCCTGTTGTGCGTGATGGCGGTTTTGTAAGGTTAGCATACCCACCTCGACTCGCACTAGATGTGCCTGTGATAAGTCTCGGCTTTTGGCATTCCCGCTGAATGTGCCCAATTTCGTCACAATTGTAACATCGACGTTGCTGAGTATTCCACGTAGTTCTACTGTAATTCGAACCAAAAAAGTTTTTCTTGTTGTTACTTCCATTGCCATTAATTTTCAGAGGTTAGGACCTAAAAGGATAGGATCTCGTATGCCGATTAAATTTCAAATCTCACCGGAAGGATCCACCACTAGTTGCTGCGGATGGCTTTTTGGTTTGCACAATCTTTTTAGTTTCGGTCACGGCAACAATCAGTTCTTGCAAATTCTGTACCGGTGTCGTACCAATGATGGTTTTGAGTTTGGTACACAACCCATCCTGAAATCTCCTCGCAAACTGTTATGGTGAGCGATCCTCTTCAGGTGAAAATTGGGACAGTTCCCTTAATCCCTTTTCATATTCCAACACTGAATGGGTTCCCTATTCAAGCTTGTAGAAGGCTTGTCACTTCTCGTTTTTATGAAATCTCGTATAAAGCCTTTCGTTGAATTCATATCGAAATTCTTCCCATGTTGGCAGACGATCGCCAAATTGCAAGCTCACAGCTATCCACCATGCGAGGGCTTCTCCCTCCAATAAGAAAGTGGCGTTGGCTACCTTGTCATAATCAGAGATACGTAAAAACAAAAATACTAGGCACAAGGTGTCGATCCATTTGCGAGCAGTAGTAGCACCGTCTGAACCATTGAAATCTTTACATCCCAATTGTCAAACTTCCTTCAATACTTTTGTAATCATGACGGGAAGTCTCTCTGCCTCCTTAGGATGTGCTGGTCGTACAGGTTCAAGTGGAGGAATAAATTTTTCCACAGGGGCGGGTCTAAGAGCATTCTGAAGTTGCACCTCCATACGCTGTTGATTTGCAGCAATTCCTTGCAATACGTTTAAGATTTGGGCCATCACATGTTAGATGACTGGTGCGGCTGGTGCCTCAGGTTTGGTTTTCTGGTTCAGCTTGCCCTCCCTGCTCAGTTTGTGCATTCAGCTCCTCTTGCTCAACAGGTTGCTGTTCGGTCTGAACCTCATACCTACCCCATCAATCCCTTGTAGCGTTCAACCTTGCCATACTATACAGATATACGATTGTTACTTAACACATAACTAAATACGATACTAGGAAAAGAAATGGTACCTGGTGGAGAGGCATGCACCGGACGATATGCAAATGCTAAAAATCAAAGTACTCATGCACACGAGTATGGAAATTCTGGAAACCATATGCACACATGCAATGCACACTCGGCAATTACCTCAACACACACATAAGCACTCAACAATAGTAAAAACCATACACAGAAATCATGCAAAACCACATTTCATACATTCAGCAACAAACATGTCTCACACATATTCACATTCTGCAAGCATAGGTTCACACAAAACATACTTGACTTGCATACAATTCAATCACATGATCGGCAAACATGACAACAATACATAAAGACATACCTGGCAATGATAAGAAATCAAATAGGGATACTCAGCAGAATGCACCAACAAATACACATTCTCAATGATAATAAGAAACCCAGCTAAACACTCAAAAAGACATCAATTCATACAACACATAGAAATAATCATAGACACGAAAAAAGTTAATCAATCAGACACGATATCTAAACATTTCTGACCAGTTTCTTAACATCTAATTAATTTTTGGTACTAACCCTCTAAGTAAGTGGGTGTGCGCGCTTATAACCTAAATCATGCTCTGATATCAAACCTATAATGACCCCAATTCCTACCTATTAAATTTTCTCCGATTAAGGCCATTATCGCCGTGAAATCCAAACAAGCCCAAAGACACCTAGAACATATCTTAATACCACCAGGTTTACCCATTCAATTTTTAATAACAAATGGAGCATGATATTAGACAATCATTTTGGTATCATATAGAGTGAATAAAACATCAGCGGAAATCTTTAAATTTAATTATTGGAACCAAAACACACAAGTCCCATAGGGATCCAAATAACTAGCAAGAGATCCTCCAACATGATCCAAAATATAACAAGTAAAATAGGGATCTTGAAAAACCAGAAAAATAGTCCAATCTATATCATATTGTGTGCGCAAGCAACCAAGCAAATATAAATGCGAAAGTGATGCAATATCACCTCGCCGTGTAGCTTTGATCTCACACACTGGTACCATGAACAGTGAATCTATCTAAGTCTGAAAAAAATGATGGAAACAACAGAATGAGATTACAAGAATCTCAGTAGGGTCATAACATCATAAGATCTGCATAAAATATAAACACAAATGGCCACTCAACCAGCGAGCTCATACTGGGGATTGACACCCATACGACTCCCATACCAGTAAGAACCTCCCCTCTCATAAGAAGCATCATCGTTTATCCCGAATAGCCATTGGAAAAGGATCTTAACACACAACAAGTACCAGCACACAAAAGCAAGTACAAAACATAATACCAAACAGGGTATCCTTAATCATAGCAGAACACAATCAACATGCTCATTACACACAACACATGCAAACTAGGTACTCATATCCTATCTTAAGGGATTCGGTATAACCTAGAAGATCGCATCTTTGTCCACAATTCAAGCATTCCTACTACAACATATGTGCATACAGCATTACATGTAAAGGCACCAAAATTAACAAGTAAACAACAAGGATTTCTGGAGAAACTGATAAGACTTATATCTTACCTCTCTTTTCCCTAAACAGAAAGTTATTCCGTTGTCTTTATTCAATAATTTTGCACTACCTATAGCATCACAAGGCAATACCAAAACCAAACTAAGTATGCATATCCAATATCCAATTAAATATCCTATTTTTTTACCAATTCAAGTCACCAAACCTATCAGAAAGTAGTGATTAGATGTCGTAGGTACCTCCCCCTTTGATGTGTGATGTAATAGCCAAGAACTTAACAAGAATCAACCTGAATTACCATCCCCAATTATCATACAATTTTCGGCACTAAGAATAGAGCAATAAGGCAAGTTGCGATTTTATGCTAACAAGTTGTATGAGTTGCGATCTCATCTTAACAAGGAAGGATTAAGGGTTTATAACATGTATAATTGAAAAAAACAAGTTCAAAATCCAATAGGTTAATTAATTGATCAAGATAGGCACAATAGAGTCGTAGGGAAAAGGTAGGACATACTAATTTCATGTATAGAAAAGATTAAAAGAATGAATTCATGATTGTTCACTATGAATGGATATTAAACAATTAATCAATAAATGTAACAATATCATATATCAATTAAAGGCAGAATTATAAATATCTGAAAACCTAATTCTGCCGAATTTCAATTTAACTTTATAGAAAGAAATACTAATATTCAGTTAAAAAACCAAAACTGGTTGGAAATAAGATGAAGAGATCTTTCCAACAAGCTATTATTTGCAGGAATCCGACAAACTATGAGAGAGTTGTGCTTGTTTGAAGTTCAAGAAGATTTTGGCAGTTTCGCCAAATTTTGATTTAACTTTAGAGGAAAAAATACTAACCTTCAGAAAAAAAAACAATAACATTTTGGAAATAGGATGAAAAGAGCTTTCTATCAAGCTATTATTTTCAGAAATCCGACAAATGATGAGAGAGTTATGCTTGTTTGAAGTTCAAGAAGATTTCAGCAGAAAATGGGAGGTGTAGGGTTCTTAGTTCATACTAATTTTATGTGTTTTTTGTATATGATTTTTATGTGGCTAACTTCCTATTTATATAAGATAGTTATTAGATTATAATCCCTATCTTTAAAGCTTAATTAAAGTAAGTTAATTATCAAAATTAAATTCTGTAATTATCCCCCTTAAACTTAGTTTTTTTGTTTCCTAAGATAATTATCAACCAATAATAAATTAATTTAAAAAGAATTAATACTATAAATAGTTAGTAGATATCCCTTACCAATTTCGTCCATCACACATCCTTTTCTTTAGGGGCAAAATGACCTTTTTCACCTGCACTGTGTCACGACCGAATATCAGACTAAGCGACATTCGGCATCGTGCGGGACCCGACCCCCAAATCAAGGAACACGTTTCCCACCGAAAGAGGGAATCAAGGAGGGAATCAGGGAACATGTTCCCCACTATGTTCCCCACTAAGAGAGGGAATCAAGGAACTCACTTGGGATCCGTGTTTGTGCTTTCTCTACGTGAGGGAATCAAGGAGCTCACTTGGGATCCGTGTTTGTGCTTTCTACTTTTGTATATAACCGTTAGATCATACGGCTTGATTTCCACCATCCAATGGGGAGTTGTAAAGGCTATATAAGGGGTGCCTCCCCTCATTTGTAATCATCCAGCAATACTTGCAATATTGAGAGTTTAAAGCTTTCTCTCCATTCTCTTGTGTCTCTTTCTTTTCAGTTGTGTTATAAGCTTAGCATTCTAGCTAGCTTTGTGAGGAAGGCTTACTTAGTCTATTGCAAGAGCAATAGCCTAAGGCCGCACGGAGAGTTTCTATTCCGCAAAACTCTAGTCCCGTGACAGTTGGTAGCGGAGCCACGGCTCAATCCTTTGAGAGAGAAATGGAGATGCCTACTACTTCTGATGCCAACATCCATATGGAAGAGGAGGTCGAGGAGGTCCGTGTGGGGAGACTACCCCAACGTGCTCCCGAACCTAAGAAAAGAATGAAGACCGTTAATCATCTGTCATCATTTGAGGCAAGGATCACTCGTATGGAGATGAAGGTTGCCGATGACAAGGATATGCTTGAGGAATATGGCCAACGCATAACCGAGCTCGAGTCGGGGGACGTGAATGAGCTTCGTGAGGAGATGCAAGGCGCCCTCATTGCTATCCACTCTTTGAGGGAAGAGTTAGATGACTTCAAGGTAAATCTTCTTGCTGAGATCTCTTCGTTTAAGGATGATTTGGTTGGAATCAGGGAGGATTGCAAGAAGGGAAATGTGCAAGGGGTTGCCAAACCCAAGCTGAAGCTGGATGTCCCAAGGCCAAAGTCATTTGGTGGGACGAGGAATGCCAAGTAAGTAGACAACTTCCTTTTCAACCTTGAACAATACTTTCAAGGGGTGGGCATGGACTTTCCCAAGCCCCACTATATCTAACCGATAGTGCCACAACCTGGTGGAGGATGAAACATGCTCAAATTGAGCGTGGCACCTTGAAGTTGGAGACGTGGGCAGATTTCAAAAGGCTCCTGAAAGCACAATTCTCACCGAGGAATGTGGAGCTAGAAGCGAGGGAGAAGCTTCGCAAGTTGTCCCACAAGAGCGACATCCGAGACTACGTGAGTGAGTTCACGGAAGTCTTGTTGGAGATCCCAGATATGCCCGAGACGGAGGCCATGTATGTGTTTCTGGGAGGCCTACAAAGTTGGGCCAAGTTGGAGCTTCATCGACGCAATGTCAAGGAGCTCAACGATGTAATTTCTGAGGCTGAATCCTTGGCAGAATTTGAGAAGAAGCCTGAGGGTACAAGCCCACCTAAGCCTATGAGTTTCCGTGACTACAAGGCTAAAGGTGGGGGAGCAGTCAACGAAGCCAAGGAGTGGAAGGACAAGCCTTTCAAGTCCTTCAAGCCTTACAAGTCCTTTTGTCCAGCCAAACCCACACATGGGGGAGGTGAAAATCGGGGCAAGGAAGAGAGACCCAAGCTCTCATGTTTTCTATGTGAGGGGCCACATAGAGCTGTAGATTGCCCAAAAAGGAACAAATTGGCAGCCATGGCAAAGGAGGTCGAAGAGATGGAAACACCAAGGATGAGTTCCATGCAATTGTTGAGTGCTGTTAAAGCCTCAACTAAAGATGCCAAGATGGAGCAAGCTGGGAGAATGTTTGCTAGACCCATCGTGCAAGGGAAGGAGTCCCGTGCATTGATCGATACCGGTGCTACTCACAACTTCATGAAGAAGGAGGAAGCATAACGACTTGGCATCAATTTCCAAGAAGAGAAAGGCTGGCTAAAGACGGTGAACACTAAAGCCCAGCCAATCTTTGGAGTAGCCCGAGGGGTCGAGCTACAAATGGGGCAATGGAAAGGTAAACTTGACTTCTCCATTGTTCCTATGGATGATTTTCCGATTGTGTTAGGGATGCAATTCCTGGATCAGACGAGAGCAGTCCTAGTGTCTTGCACCAACACCCTCATACTTTCGGAAGGGAACCAGTGTTGCGTGGTGCCTGTTGCTCGAGAGAAGGAGCTGAAGGCAAAAACACTTGCAGCCATCAGCCAACCTGTGAGACCTCACACTTCTGAGAGTAGTGTACGATAAAGTGCAGATTCGATTCGCAAATTTTTATGTTGGGTGCCTCAGCCTTAGGGAGTCCTTAGCGTGTTTGAGTGTTTTTGGGTGTCTAGATGTGATCGAGAGTACGATAGAATGCGAGATTGAGGATTGAGTCAGTGGAATTTGACAGATTATGACCCGTTTTGAGTGACCATGAATTTTTGGGTCGATTACTATTCATCGAGCCCAAATACTGTTCATCGAACCCAAACACTATTCGTAAGCCCAATTGCTTAACCAAAATTTCAGACACCCGTATTGTCACACAAAATTTTATTCGGGTCATTTGGTATGATACGGGCTGTGAAATTAGCGTTTCTGTACTTGGCAGACCTTGGGATTTAGCCCAATTCAGTCTCAGCCCCATCCCATTTTGTCAGCCCATGTACTAACCCATTAGTTACACTTAAGTCTTGCCATTTGTACATTAAACCCAGCCCATGTACTAGCTAACCCATTAGTTACACTTAAGTCTTGCCATTTGTGCATTAAACCCAGCAGACCATTCATTTCATCTGCCCTAAATGCCTTTCCCGTTTTTCTTTTCTCTTCACCATCCAAGAGTACCAACATTCACCTTCAACTCAGTTTTCCCTCAGAAATCGTTAGGGGATCATACCCTAACACTTCCTTAGTGTTTTCCACACATTTCCACTGGTAGTTTGGTGGGTGGGGGTGATTTCTAAAGCTGTTTTCATTCTGGACGAAAATTGAGATTTTACTGGTAAGTGGTTTAATTCTTGTTTCCATGCTTCTAAGATAGTTCCTTTAGGTTGCTAGTAATGTTGCTGAGTTAATTTAGTGAGTGATTGTGTCTGGAAACACCCTGAAAGTTTTGTGTAATTCTCGGGTGAACAGTGTCAGAGGGTGGAATTTGAATGTTCTTGATGAATTAGGTGTATTGGTTGCTTGAGATAAGTTCTGTATGTATGGAATGTGAGTTGAGGGATACAGGTTTTGTCATTAAGTGTTATTGTGATGTGTGAATGCTTGCTGGTCAGAGTTGTGATTAAGGGGGAATGGTTGTGAGTTTATGGAGTGGTATGAGTTTGAGCAGTGACATTAAATTGTTCAATTGCAGAGGAGTGTTGAGTGGTAATTGTGAGAGGGTCTTTTAGGTTTCAATTTCAGTTGTAGTTTCTGATCACTTGAACTCAGGGTAGCTTACGGGTCTCTGATTTCCTTATGTGTATAGGTGGTATTGCGGCAACTGAGAAAGGCAAAGGTATCACTGGTACATCGTCAGCGCGACAAGAGGTGGGAGTTTAAGTTTCATCTGCATACGCGTACTGGTTGATTTGTTTAATTAAAATTGGATTGCATGGTTTGATTTGAATAGAGGCATTGCTGGTACTCTGATAATTAATCATGTTAGACTCATATGAATGCTTGTCATGCTTTAGAACGCATTAAATATATGTTCAAAACTAAGCATGATGGTTGTGTGATGTGCATTGTGTTGCCATGAGTGAATTGCTGCTTGTAACTGAGTGTGTGGCAACACAAGGGAGACTTGTTAAAAACGTGATATTGGCCTGATGTGGAACTGGATAAATACATATCATGCATTACAAGTTTTCCCTAAACAATTCTTAGGAATTTACTGGAATTGACGAACTATGCTTGATCAAGCTAGGTAAGTATATGGGGATCCCAGCTGAGGGGACAATTGCTTACCTTGGAGGATTATGGAGGATATATCTGTATGAATGGTTACGCGAGTGCACTATAAACTATCAGTCCTCATGATGCTGTATGCATACATCTACGAAACTGAGATGGAATCTGATAATTTGATTTCCTCCATTCAGTTTCGGACAACCTTGATGGTAGGGGTTTTGAACTGCTAAATTAAAACCATCAATGGGCTTCCAGGTGATCCTTTAGCGGGGATTATTCGGGAGTGGTTTGTGTCTGCCCCGGTAGAATTTGGGCATACTAGCCGTGTATCAGAAAGATGATTTTCTGCAATTGCATAATGTTTTGGTCATTGTGCATTGTGCATTGTGCATTGTGAATTTTGTTATGTGCATATATGAGCATGAGACTCAATTGTGTTACGTACTTGCTTTACAAACTGATTTAGTAACTGCCTCTATTCCAACGTTTGTGCTTATGACGCGGTACTCCCACTGAGGTCCTTTGATCTCACCCCCTTGCTTTATTTTCCTCAGGGCTAAATTGAGAGACTAGCAGTTCAACTTCCAGGTTACGATTCCATTGTTGGTCGTAGGGCTGGACATTGTACTCCACACATTTTGGACACTTGGCATTATTTGTGTTGTAGGTATACATTTGACGTGTGCATATGTATGCTAAACGTGTGAATCTGGAATTTAAATTTTATACTGCAAAGTTTATATGACAGTGCGATGTTTGACAGAATTATATCGTGGGTTGATATGTGTAAAAGACTTCCGCTGACGGTTAATAATTCCGTTGTTGATTTTGCCGAGTTTTTATAATAACGTGCCATGCTTCAATTTCAAAGAAAAATTTTCAGATTGGGAAATGATTTTACAGTAAGCCTTGTGTGGTTCCGATTGATCCACCCATTGGGTCGATCGGGGTTACACGGCGGTGAGGTTCCCATTTACCGGAAACGGGTCCTCACACAACCGGAGAGTCCTTTAGTGGAAAGGATCCAAGGGGGTATGAAACATAAACCCCAAGTTCAGGCCATGGCAGAACAAGTGAAGCAAGGGCCAAATCCATCCTCCTACCACATTGTCAAGGAGTGTGACAAGCAGAGGGACATTGCAAGAGTGCAATTGTCCAAGGAGGCAAAGTGGAAGGCAAAAGGGGTAGACGCAAAGGGGAGACCCTTGGAGTTTGATGAAGGAGATCTTGTGTTGGTGAAGTTGATGCCTCACCAAAGCCGAGTCTTTGCCAAGTTGCACAAGGGGCTAGTGCGACGATACGAGGGTCCTTTCAAAGTGTTGAAGAGGATTGACAAAGTATCATACAAGCTGGAATTGCCACCAAGATTGGAGTTCCATTCTGTCTTCCATGTGAGCTTATTGAAGCCATTCCAAACAGACACGGAAGATCCGGAGAGGGGGAAGTCCAAAAGAGCTCCCACGGCTGTGACCAATGCCCATGATAAGAAGCTTGAGGAGATCTTATCAAGTCGGGTGGTGCAAAAGAGTGGGAAGCACATGAACCATGTGGAGTACTTGGTTCAATGGAAAGGCGACCCTCCTAGCGAGACAAGCTGGGAGAAAGATTTCGATCTTTGGCAGTACGAAGACGAAATCAACGAGTTCTTGAGGCAGCACACAACGAGGACGTTGTCGAGTTTGGTGGGGGAGAATGTCACGACCGAATATCAGACTACGCGTCATTCGGCATCGTGCGGGACCCGACCCCCAAATCAAGGAACACGTTTCCCACCGAAAGAGGGAATCAAGGAGGGAATCAGGGAACATGTTCCCCACTATGTTCCCCACTAAGTGAGGGAATCAAGGAGCTCACTTGGGATCCGTGTTTGTGCTTTCTACTTTTGTATATAACCGTTAGATCATACGGCTTGATCTCCACCATCCAATGGGGAGTTGTAAAGGCCATATAAGGGGTGCCTCCCCTCATTTGTAATCATCCAGCAATACTTGCAATATTGAGAGTTTAAAGCTTTCTCTCCATTCTCTTGTGTCTCTCTCTTTTCAGTTGTGTTATAAGCTTAGCATTCTAGCTAGCTTTGTGAGGAAGGCTTACTTAGTCTATTGCAAAAACGATAGCCTAAGGCCGCACGGAGAGTTTCTATTCCGCAAAACTCTAGTCCCGTGACAACTGGCTTCTAGATTTCTAGGACTCAAAATTCAGGGTCTCATAAGCTTTATAGTGGACAAACATTCTAGTATTTTACGGAGTGAATAAAACATCAATGGAAGCACTTTATGATTAATCAAAGGAACCACAACACAAAAGTCCCACAGGGTTCTCAAAATCTAGTAAATAAATCCCCAATAATTTTCAGCAACAAGCAAACAGAGGAACCATTATAAATCATAAAAAGTATTCCAAATCAATCTTCAAGTTATATATAAAAGCAATCAAGGAAACAAGTATGCAAATGTGGTGCATTATCATCCCGCCATGTAGCCTCGATGTCACACACTAGTACCACGAATAACGAATGTACCTTAACCTGAAAAATGGTGAAAACAACAAGATGAGATCATAAGAATCTCAGTAGGGTCACAACATCATAAAATCTACAAAAATCTTAGACAAATATCTCGCAAACAACATTATACCATCCCTACACATCTAAGGATATCACGCAATTCAAGAAACAATCAATAAGGTTAGCACCGAAACTATGGCTGAGGGTGGACTACCAACACTACTGAAAATCAGAAGTACACAGGTAGGTAAATTATCCATCATTCTCATCAACATGAAAGGCCATCCCTTTCCACCTGTGTTGTTGAAGATTTCCTTGCATAAAGGGTAAATGGTTAGCACACAAGCTAGTCAGCAAGCCTATTCATTTTGCCAGCACACAAGACATGGCATTTAGCAAGCACACAGGACAGTGCATCTAGCCAGCACATAGGACAAGGCATTTAGCCAGCACATAGGACTAAGCATCCTCACTAGCACATAAGATTAGGGCATCCAAACTATACAAGGATAAGGGCATCTTGCCAGCACACAGGACAAGGAATCTAGCCAGCACACAGGACAAGGAATCTAGCAAGCACACAGGACGAGACATCCAGCGGCATACAAGTAAGAACCTATCCTCTCCCAAGGAGCATCAGCACTTATCCAGAATTGCCACCGGAAAAGGATCCTGACACACAAACACGCACAAATTACATTACCACAACAGGGTATCCTCAATCATGTCAGAACACAATCAGCATATTCAATGCACACAACACATGAAAATTAGGCATACATATCCTATCTCAAGGGTTTGACAATGCTTAAGGATCATATCTCAATTCGCAACTCATGCATATGTCATACAAGATATGTGCATGCACTTATCATCACGAACATGCACCAAAAACAATAAGTAAACAACAAGAATCTCTGCATGTGCTGCTGCAAGAGTGCTCCTAGGCCAGTTAAAGTCTAGATGTCGAAGATAATTAAATATCTTACTATAATAATGCTTGTATAACCATTTTACCTTTTTGCAGCATAGCTTTGGACAACATGGGAAGATAGGGACGAACCTTGGTGTTGAAAATCAGTTTATGTTATAGGTTGCTCATGTGCTTCTGAATAAGAAATGTTTTCAGTCTTTCCCCTTATTTTCTACCAATTTCAGCCTACCCTTATATGGAGAGTTCTTGTGATGACTTTGGTCCTTATTTTGTGTGATTGATACTTGCGGTCTTAATTGGATATCTTAGCTGGTTTTAGGTGTTGAACTTTTGGTTATTGAGAGATGTTTGATTGGGAATGCTTAAGATTTATAATGTTATAACCCTATTGAGATTCTTGTAATCTTATCCCTACTTTTCTCCTCCTTTGTAGGCTTAGGTTTGTGCTCTATTGTTGGTACCAAAGGTGTGAGATCAAGGGTACATAATTAGATGAATTTGCTCTTTATTTGCACCACTTTCCTATTGAATGCGCATGCCATATCTTTTAATTTATGTGGATTTGCATTATGGTTTTTCAATCCCTATTCCTCCTTCATTGTTGCTTTCAAAATATACATAATACTATTGGTTTATGTTTTGAGATTCCTATGAGACTTGTGTGTTATGTTTCCATTTGTTTTCAATGTTAATGTAAGTCTTCCGCTAATGTAATACATAACCCAAATACAAAATTAAGGAATAAAATCGTACCTGGTGGAGAGGCATACACCGAACGATATGCATATGCTGAAACAAATCACAAAAGATACATGCAATGTAAGGACCTAAACCCAACCTAATAGGACCCTTACCACCATGAAACCCAAATAAACCCTCGTAAGGTCCTCTTTGAATGCCACAAGGCTGAAATCACCTAATTATTAATTTTATTGGTTGATTTATATGCTATTTAAAGGTTGGAGCATGTTCATACATTAATGAATTTCTTGTTTATACGAAGTGAAAGAAAACATCTGCGGAAGACTTATATTAATACTCAAAACAATTGGAAACATAACACACAAGTCCCATAGGAATCTCAAAACATCAACCAATAGTATCATGTATATTTCGGAAGCAACAAAAAGAGAAAGAGGGATTGGAAAGCCAAAATGAAAATCTACACAAATTCAAAGACATGGCATGCGCATTTAATAGAAAAGGGGTGCAAATTCGTCAAGACGTGCAGCCAATCAAAACATTATAAGTCCTAGGGATTTCCAATCAAACATCTCCCAATAACCAAAAGATCAACACCTAAAACTAGTTAAGATATCTAATTAAAACTACAAGCATCAAACACACATATTAGAGGCTGAAATCATCAAAAACACACACAATATAAGGGTAGGCTAAAGTTGGTAGAAAACAAGAGGAAAGACTAAAAACATTTCTTTTTCAGAATCACACAGGCAGTCTATATATAATCTAATTTTCAAAACCAAGATTTTTCCCCATCGGCTTATGTTGTCCAAGGCTATACAGTAGAAAAGATAAAACGGTTAAACAATCAATATTACAGCAAGCCTTTTAGTTTTCTTTGACATCCAGACTCGAACTGGCCTAGGAAAACTCTTGCAGCAGCGCATATAAGTCGTCTTATCACTCTCAAATAGGGCATCCTAATGTCCAGACTCGAACTGGCCTATAGGGAATCTTGACATCCAGACTCAAACTAGCCTACAAGGCTTCCCGACATCCAGATTTGAACCGGCCTACAAGGCATCCAGTGAGCTCTTGCTGGAAATAACCACCCATAAACCTCCCAGTTCAATAACCACCTCTTCACTATCTAGGATCAACAATACTTACATTGCATGGCCAGTGACAAAAGGATCCTTCAGACAAAGCACCAACAAGGCATATGCACGTATGCACACATAGTATATGCACACACAAATCACAGCAAAGAATCCTCAATCAAATCACAGCAAAGAATCCTCAATCAAATCATAATACAGATCAAAGACCAATCCTCAAAGTCATAATCGAATTGGGAAACCTATTGCCCTATTAACTTCTGATATTACCTATCATTGTAATCACACATTTTGCAAGCATATAACAAAGATAGGCAATCAAATTCAATCATATTCAAACAATCAAATGATAGGGTAACCAAAGGAACAAAGGAGGCATACATCTTGCCTCTCACGTGTCTGAATCAGATACAATCCTTTTCCTCTCCAATAAGATCAGAATTTCCTAAATAATTTCAAGGCAAAGAACACAGAATACTATGCCAGAAGACTACTTAATTAAAAACCAAAGGCATTGGGAATCCTTACCAATTAACCTACCAAAATCCATCGATCCAGATGTAGCAATATCTTTCCCATGAATGCATAATGTGATGACGAAAAACTCAATAAGAATCAACTTGATCATTCACCTCTTCACTATATAGGATCAACAATACTTACATTGCATGGCCAGTGACAAAAGGATCCTTCAGACAAAGCACCAACAAGGCATATGCACGCATACACACATAGTATATGCACACACAAATCACAGCAAAGAATCCTCAATCAAATCATAATACAGATCAAAGACCAATCCTCAAAGTCATAATCGAATTGGGCAACCTATTGCCCTATTAACTTCTGATATTACCTATCATCGTAATCACACATTTTGCAAGCAAATAATAAAGATAGGCAATCAAATTCAAACAATCAAACGATAGGGTAACCAAAGGAACAGAGGAGGCATACATCTTGCCTCTCACGTGTCTGAATCAGATACAATCCTTTTCCTCTCCAATAAGATTAGAATTTTCTAAACAATTTTAAAGCAAAGAACACAGAATACTAAGCCAGAAGACTACTTAATTAAAAACCAAAAGCATTGGGAATCCTTACCAATTAACCTACCAAAATCCATCGATCCAGATGTAGCAATATCTTTCCCCTGAATGCATAATGTGATGACCAAAAACTCAATAAGAATCAACTTGATCATTCACCCTAAACCAATATACAAATTTCGGCAACACCTTAAGGTTTATAGGGCAACTTTCGATTTCAACATTAGAGAGCTTAGGCATTGTGATTTTATGAAATTAAGAAAGGAATATGTGTTTATAACATGTACAATCAAAATAAACAAGATCAGAATCCAATAGGTTAATCAATTGATCAAGATAGGCATCAATAGGGCAAAGGTAGGGCATGAACAGGGAAGATTCAAAGGATGAATTCATGATTTTAAATCACAAATGGATGCTAAACAATCATACAAACAAGAGGAACAATAATAGAAATCAATTGAAGGTAGAATCACACAATTTTGAAACCTAATCCCGTCAAATTATGACCTAAATTATGATAAAAAAAAACAAACCTCCAGATGAAAAACCTAAGATTTTTCATAAAAGGATGAAATGAGATTTACAACAAGTTATTATTCACAAAAATTCAACAAAGGATGAGAGAGCTATGCTATTTTGAAGTTCAAATAGATTTTAGCAATTCCGCCGAAATACAATTTAATTTTTAACAAAGAAAAACTAACCTTCAGATGAAAAACCAAAGATTTTTGGAAAAAGGATGAAGAGAGATTTCCAACAAGCTATTATTTGTTAAAATCCAATAAAGGATGAGAGAGTTATGCTAAGATGAAGATCAAGGAGTTTCGGTTATGGTTTAGGCAAAAATCGTAAATTGAGAAAAAAGAGATAAATTTCGAAATTTCTAGGTGGGTTATGGTATGTTTAGGTGGGATAGGCTGACCACTCTTTTATAGGTATCTAAGGAGGTTTAGATAATTCTATTAGAAGGATAATTCTATTTAAAAGGATAATTCTATTAAAAGAGATATTCTATTTAAAAGAAAAAGTTATCTAACACCTTAGATAATAAGGGATAATACTAAGGATAATTAAAAAAAAAAATATCATAAATAAAATAAGAAATATCTGGCAACAACTATTTCAGGCCATCACACATCCATTTCTTCAAGGGCAAAATAGTTATTTTAGCTGCATCAACTCTTGGATTTTCTAGACATCTACACTACAAAGAACTGGGGTCTCACACAATAACCAAAAGATCAACACCTAAAACTAGTTAAGTTATCTAATTAAAACCGTAAGCATTAACCACACATATTCGGGTAGAAATCATCACAAGCACACACAATATAAGGGTAGGCCGAAATTGGTTGAAAACAAGGAGAAAGACTGAAAATATTTCTTATTCAGAAGCACACGGGTAGCCTATAACATAATCTGATTTTCAAAACCAAAATTTGTCCCCATCTTCCCATGTTGTCCAAGGCTGTACTATAAAAAGGGTAAACGGTTAGACAATCAGTATTATAGCAAGACTTTTAGCTGTCTCCGATATCCAGACTTTAACTGGCCTAGGAGCACTATTGCATCTGCGCATACAAGTCATCCTGTCACAAAAAAACAGGGCATCCTAACATCCTGACTCAAACTATAGAGCATCTTGACGTCCAAACTCGAACTACCCTACAAGGCATCCAGACATCCAGACTTGAACCGGCCTACAAGGCATCCAGCGAGCTCTTGCTGGGAATAACTACCCATAAACTTCCCAGTTCGGTAAGAACCTCTCAACTCTCTAGGAGCAACAATACTTGCAATGCATGGACAGCGAAAAAAGGATCCTTCAAACAAAGTACAAACAAGACACATATATACGCATACACAAATCACAACAAAGGATCCTCAATCAAATCACAATACAAATCAAAGATCAATCCTTAAAATCATAACCGAATTAGGCAACCTATTTCCCCATTAACTTCTGAGATTCCTTATTATCATAATCACACATTCCGCAATCATACAACCAAGATAGGTAATCGAATTCAATCATATTCAAACAATCAAACAATAGGATAACCAAAGGAACTGATGAGGTATAGATCGTATATCTTACGAATCTGAATCAAATGCAATCCTCTACCTTTCTAATAAGATCAGAATCACTTAAACAATCACAAAGCAAAGACCACACAATACTAAGGCACAAGATTACTTAATTAAAACCAATGGCATTGGGAATCCTTACCAATTCACCTACCACAATCCAGCGATCCGGATGTAGCAATATCTTCCCCCTGAAGGTGTGATGCGATGGCCAAGAAATCATTAAAAATCAAACTGATTATTCACCCTAATTCAATAGACAAATTTTGGCAACACCTTAGGGTTTATAGAGAAAATTACGATTTCAACATTAGAGAGGTTAGGGGTTGCAGTTTCATAAAATTAAGAAAGTAATATGTGCCAATTACTTAAATGATTAAAAGAAACAAGATCTGAAATCAATAGACCAGTCAATTGACTAAATTTTAGAAAACATAAAGTTAGGAATAGGGCATGTCGATTTTTTCAATAAAGAAGATACAAAGGCTTAATTCATCATAACATAACAGGAGTAGGTACCAAACATCCAAATGATGAAGATGAATAGAAACAGAAACAGAAACGAACAAGGGGTTGAATTATAAGAAATTTTGCTAAGAATACTATAAATTGCAACAAAAATATTGAAAGGAAACACTAACCTTTTGGAGATCAAACCTAGATATCTAGATAGAGAATGAAAAAAGCTTTCCAACAAGGTAACATTTGTAGAAATCCAACAAAGGATGAAAAATTTATACTAGGATGAAGATCATGGAATTTCGGTTAGGGTTTAGGATAGGCAAAAGTCAGAAATTGAGAGGAAGGAGAGGGAATAAATTTTAAAATTTCTATGTGGATTTTGGTATGTTTGGGTAGAGTAGGCTGACCACTCTTTTATAGGGTCTACGGGGATTAAATTTTATTACTTTTAAGTCTAGATAAGTTAGGATAATGCTTAAAAGATAATTCTATTAAAATAGAAATTTTTTTTGTGAGACCCCGAATTTTGAGTCAAATTAGTCTAGAAGCCAATGCAGGTGAAATGACCATTTTTCCTTTGAAGAAATCAACGTGTGACGACCAAAAATGGTATGGAACGTCTGGTAATTATTTTTGGTTTTAATTCCCTTTGATTTGGTTCTTTATCGATTAATGATTACTTTAAGAGATAAAATCCCTAAAATAAAGGAAGGATAGTTACAGAATTTAATTATAATACTTATCTTATTTTAATCTAGCCTTTAAAGTAGAAAAATTAATCTCATAACCACACTATATAAAGTGGAAGTCAGACACAATTAAATCTTACACATAAAATGTGAGACCTCGCTCTTTTAGAGGTTTCCATCAGTTATTCTTCCTTTTTATTAGCTAATGACTTTGACGCCCGTACGAGTCATTTCGGCAATGCCTAAATTTTTACTGTATCCATTTCTACCGTATTAGTTTGGTCAGTCCCCGAGTTTTACCCCGTCGAGGACTCCGGATGAGTTTTGTTTACCGTGTGACGGTAACATTTTACGATTTAGATGGACCTGAGTGAACCTTAGACAACTGAGTAACCCTATGAAAGGTAAAAGTGAGTAATTAGATTCTTGGCAATGTAACTTCTCAGTTAACATAAATATAAACTACTTATATGACGCAGTTTTACGAATTGTCCGATCGTAAAACTGCTGTTGACCGTAATTGATTCGTATCTTCATATTTTCGGTCCAATTACCATTCCCAAGGCCCAAGTCCATTCGGAAATTTCCTAAGGCCCAATGTACTCATTCTACATTGATTAAATTGGCCATGTAATTAGACAATCATCATAGAGTAAAATCAGATTACACCAGTCACAAAAACAATTGATCACCGTAAATCCCTGATTTTTTTTACTGTACCGTAACTCAGCAATTACAGTGGGTAATTACATAAAATTTTCACCTGGATTAAACCTACATTACCTTACCATACTTACCTCAGGATCCACATCACATACAGCCATAATTTGGGTCCCTTATGTGTTTATACAAGTTGAGTGTCTAGTTGTGCCATTATTGTTCAAATCTGCCTTCACATGCTTAACCTTTTGTGTAGGCCACATTCTAAATCAAAATTGTCTGCCATTTTCATACCTGATGCTTTTTCTTTCAAGTTAAAGTCGGAATTCCTCTCCTGGTGGTGATTCTTTTGAATTTTTCTTTGTTTTATATTGGTTAATAACCCACCTAACTAGACATTACACACATGATTAATTCAAACTTCAACCTTCCCCTAACACACTTGAATAAGCATCATTTCCTGGCCCTCCCACCAGAATTTTTCTCTCCTTTTCCAGCTAAAACACACCTCTCCACTTACTCTTGTCTGCCATTGCAAGATTCCCACTCACTTTCATCTGATTTCCATTGGTTTGGGAACCCCTTTGATCACTCACCATCTTGCAAATTCTGGTTTCTCTTGTGTGTCCCCTCTTGAGTCCGACTTTCCCTATCTTTGGCATGCATTTTCTTTCACTTTATGGTCAATTCTTGCTTGCCTGAATGTACACCTAAGTCACCAGAAGTCTCACCTGAAATACCAAAACTTTATCTGAAATCCAATCATCCAACCAAGTGCTGCTGCAACCAGATTTTTTCTTCTATATGTGGAACTAATCTGTTCTTGATCTTGATACCCATCTTCTTTAATTTTATTCCTTCTCTAAGCCTATCTGAACACCCTCTATGATACCCTGAACTCTTTTTTGAACCAACCTGCCAAGAAACTCAAGACTGAACCCAGAAATTCATCCCCCAAGTTCATAAACCAAACTCATCACCCTACAGTTTCCGAAACTTGTAGATTTTCTTCTTTTTTTTCTACTCGGCCAAATTTTTTATTCTTCATATCCACGTTCTTCTCAGAATGTCAGAAATCTTCGATAAAAATTTCATAAGAAATCGTTATGTTTAACCTATCGAAAGTACCCTTAGACCCACAAGTATCACAATCAAACAAGATACATCAAGGTGAGTTGTTGATTAGTGAGTATATATATATATATACTTTGGTCAATTAGATCCATAAGTATTCTTTGGATTTGAGTATGGATCTGATGGATCCTAACCAGGATTATGTTATGATCTTATGGTAGGCATAGCAGGGCTTGTAGGAAAGGACTCCGTGATCAGAGACAAAAGGTGGGAGACTTCGTATCATCGGTTTGATCGGCTACTCACTTTTAATATAGTTTACATAAATGATTTTGTTTTGGTTTTGAGTATGAGGCATGCTTGAAATGGTTTAATTGCGACTAATGATGTACTCGGTATGTGTTTGAAAATTAATATTTATGTATGTGTTTTTGGTTTTGTTAAATATGCGTGAAAACTACCCACATGTTTAAATTGTTTAAGATGAAGAATAGAAACTTGGATGGGTGATGTTTACACTTGATGTTGTCGAGTATCACATGCCCTTTTCTAAGTGTTTTTCCTTTTTGTTTTGGCATGATTTGGGTGTTAAGAACTTACAAGGATGCATGTTTGAAAAAAAATTATGAAAGATGATTTAGCATGATATTTGGTTACTTTACCATTTCTATACACATGTGTTGTATGATGTTTTTAACATGTGTAAATTATCCCATTGAAATGATTTTATGAATTTTGGGGCATGTTGATGGGTATATATATGAAAGATATGATACCGTGAATTACACGAAGCGTTTGGCCAATGCGAGGTAAGTATTCGGACGTCCCGTAGTAGGGGAGCGATTCTTACCGTAGGGAGTTGTATGGCTGTGTTATGTGACCTTTGATCACAGGTCGTGAGTATGGAGTGTGGAGGACGTGTGTATTCCCTCCGCTCCACAGACAACAATGGCGGTGGGACATTTATACATAACTTGTAATAACTCAAACTTTACTGCCATTGGGCCTCCGACGGTTCTACGCGCCGAACCGATTCGTGTGGTGTTTTATGTCTGTCCCGTGGGATTTCTTGATACGATATGATGCGTTTACCGTAACCACTCATTTTAGACCGTTGAGTCTGATTTTTGAACTTTCACTATTCATGTTACTTACACTGGTTTTATACTTGCATTTTAAAAGAAAAGGTTTTTCGTATTGCCTCTACTCACTCCCCGTGAACGCTTATGATGCTGTGTCTCTCACGGAGGTCCTAGTGATCTCACCCCCATTTGTTATCCCTTTCAGGTTCAGCTGAGGAGACGCCTAGCCTCCCCTAGAATATCGAACAGTAGGTGCTGAACAATGGCTATACAGTTGTGTTTATGGTTTGCATGCATTTTTCATTTCTTTGATATTTATATTTCAGACTGTAATAAATAATTTGGACTGGACTTTCATCCTTTTTGGGTTGATTTGGTTTCTCATTGTTTTATTTTTTTTTTATTTGTTGAAATGTTTTCCCGGATTGTGTTTTCAAAATAAATGTTTTTTTTTAGTTTATTTTTTTTAAGCCTTCTGCTAAACAACTCCGCAACTTGGTGTTTAAAATAAATATTTTGAAACCCCTTACAAATACAAAGATTTTAGAACCATGCTCAAACAAGTTTTCATGAGTTAGTAAGGGTTTCCTTGAATATATGAGAATCCAATAAACTTGGTTGTATTGCTGATAAACGGCAACCAGAATTTTATAACTTTATGGATTTTGTAAGAGAAGCCTTGTAGGGTTCTGGTTGGTCCCTCGGTGGGGTCAATTCAAGTCCTACGGCGGTGAGGTCCGGTATCCGGGATCGGGTCCTCACATAAAATACACAAAATTCATCAAATATCAGACCCTACACCTCCCTATTGCTACCAAAATTTCTTCAACTTCAAACTAGCATAACTCTCTCATCCTTTGTCAGAATTCTGTAAATAATAGCTTGTTAGAAAGATCTTTCCATCATATATCTAGCTATTTTCGTTCGGCTCTAAGTAGGTCAGTTCTTCACCACCGAAATTTAACTCGTAATTAGGCGGGTTTGGGGCCAAAATTGTGTGATTCATCCTTCAATTGATTTTTGTTGTTGTCCCTCTTCCTCGTATAGTTGTTTAGCATCCATTCATGTTTTAAAATCATGAATTCATTCATTGAATCATCCTTATACATGAAATCAATATACCCTACCTTTTCCCCATTGTTGCCAATTTTAATAACCTATTGTTATAAACACCTAATTCTTCTTTGTTAACATGAAATTTTAATTTTCCCTACTGCCCTATTCTTAGTGTCGAAACCTTTATATTGATTGGGATGGTAATTCAAGTTGTTTCTTGTTAAGTTCTTGGCTATCACATCACACATCCAAAGAGGAGGCACTTGTTGGACATGATCATTGGTTTCTGATAGGTTTGATGAGTGAAATTGGTAAAGAAATAGGCATGAGAGTCGTATGAGTGATAATCCCCAGCATGAGCATGCTGGATGCCTACTCCTTGTATGTCTAGATTCCTTGTCCTTGTGTGGCAAGATGCCTTATCCTTGTGTGGCAAGATGAATAAGCTTGCTGATTAGCTTGTATGCTAACCTTTATCCTTTATGCAGTAAATCTTTGGATAACGCAAATGGAAAGGGATGGCCTTTCGTGTTGATGAGATTGATTGATGATTTACCTGCCTGTGTACTTCTGATTTTTTTAAAGTATTTGTAATCCACCCTCACCCTTAGCTTTCGGCCCTATCCCTCTTTTTTTGAATGATGATTGCGTGATCCCCTTTAGTTGTATAGGTTGATCTGATATTGTTTGGGAGATATTTGTTTAAAATTTTTGTTGATCTCATAATGTTGTGAACCTACTGAGATTCTAGTAATCTCATCCTGTTAATTATCCAATGTGTATATTGACTGTTAATTATCCTGTTAATCTCATCTTATGATGTTAGGTATATTGACTGCTCGTGGTACCAATATGTGAGATCTAGGCCGCACGGTGGGGTGATATTACATCACATTCACATTCCTGTTTACTTGGTTGCTTGCTCATATAACATGAACTTTGATTGGACTATTTTCTGGACCTTCGAGTCCCTCCTTTGCTTGTTTTTTTTCGGATTATATTGGAGGTTAACTCATTGGATTCCGTATGGGACTTGTGTGTTGTGTTTCAATAATTCAATTTAAAGACTTTCGCTGATGTTTATTCACTCTGTATGATGCCAGAAAGCTTGTCCAATACCGTATTCCAATTGTTATAATTATAAAGAATGAATATGCTAATATTGGAAATTAGATGGGTAGGTCTTATGGGATGTAAATATATCCTGATTTTGGGCTTGTTGGGGTTCTTATACTTTTTAAAAAGAAGAATTATCTAATATTTTGGATAATAAGGAAAAAATTAAGGATAATTAACTATAATTAAAATAGAAAATATTCAGCAATAAGCATTTTAGGCCATCACGCATCTATTTCTTTAAGAAAAAAATAATTATTTTAGCAACACCAACACCCGAGTTTTATTTCTGACCTGTGGACTTCTAGGACATCTACCCTATAGAAGATCAGGGTCTCACAAATTTCGAGGATGCCATTTTGATAATAAGGGAAGGATGTGAGATCCTAATCCTTTCCTTGATAGATGTCCTAGAAGTGTAGGTACCAATACAGCTGAAATAATCATTTTTCCCCTGATGAAATGGATGTGTAGTGGTCAAAAATGTTTTTGATGGTTCTTTTCTATTGTGATTCATTTCATTTCCTTCCTAGTATGAAAAATTAATCCTGTTAAACCCTATAAATATAGTAGTCGGCCAAAGACATATCCCCACACAAAAACACCCTAAATTATCCTCTCCCTCTTTCTCCATGGTGCCAAAATTTTACCTACACAAACGCTAGCCGAATTCTTTCATCTTTCATCTGATTTCTGGAAATAATAGTTTGTTGGAATCTTTTTTTTTTCTTGCATCTTATTATCTTTATTTAATCATCAAAAGTTTGGTTTTCTACTTTATTTATTGCTGCCAACTTTTCTAGGTTTTGGTGCTAAAATTTTTTGATTTATCTTCCAATTAGTTTTAGTTTTTGTTCCTCTTATTCATATGAGTGTTTAGTACCTATTTTAGTTATAATATCATGAAATCAGCCTTTTTATCTTTCCATTTACAGGAATTGGAAACCCTATCTACGATTCCTATGTATGCCAAAATTTAAACTATGAATTGGGTTGAATAATCAAGCTGATTCTTATTATGTTCTTGGCTATCACATCACATATCCAAAGAAAGGTTCTATCTGCATCTGATCTCTGGTTTTTGATAATTTTGGTGAGTGGAATTGGTATGGAACTAGGATGTTTATTTGGATTCTTAATATGTATGCTTAGTGTGGTATTGTTTTTGCCTTATGTCTTCTTAGATGGTTATGATACTCTTGATAAAGGAAATGGACTAGCTACATGTTTAGACACAAGAAAGGTAGGATCTATGTCTCATTAGTTTCTCTAGAGATCTTTTTCTTGTTTATTTGATTTCAGTTCTGTAATAGCATATGCATGCTTGCAGATTGAATGTTGATGGTAGGATCTATGCCTCTTCGTTTTCTCCAGAGATCCTTTTACTTGTTTGATGATTCAGTTTGTTTTTCTTGATATGCACATACTTGTGGTTAGTATGCATGCTTGCAATTTGGTTTGAAATAACATATGTAAAGTAAGGATCCCTATACTAGGATTGAGCACCTATTTCGGTTATACCTTATGTATTTGATTTGCTGGTTATATTATGATATGATTGAGGATGCCCTACTATATTGGTTGCCTTGTACTTGTTTGTTATGTCATGATTCTCTTTCCAGTAGCCATTTAGGGTAAGTGACTGATGCTCCTACAGAAACGAGAGGTACTCACTGATATGGGAGTTATATGGGTGGTAATGCCCAACAATAGCTCGCTGGATGCCGAGTCCTTGTATGGCTAGAAGCCTTGTCATTGTGTGGTTTGGATGCCCTTATCCTTGTGTGGCTTGGATTCCTTGAGCTTGTATGGCAAGATGGATACGCTTTCTGATTAGATTGTTGATTAACCATTTTCTCTTTGTGTAGCTAAGTCTTGGACAACAAAGGTGGAAGGGAATAGCTATTCAATTGTTCAAATCAGATGGTGAATTACCTACCTATGTACTTCTAGTTTTAGAAGTGTTCTTAATTCACCCTAATCTTGTTACTCTTGGCCCCACCCTTATTGTGCTTGTTTGATGTTGTTTGATACTTCTTTACTAGTGTATGTGAATCTGATGTTGATTGGGAGATGATTCTTTAGATCCCTACAGATCTTATAATGTTGTGATTTTAATAAGATTCTTGTAATCTCATCCCATTGTTTTTCCCATTTTTCAGGCTTAGGTACATGTCCTAACAATTGTACTGGGTGTGAGATCAAGGCTGTATGGCTAGATGATATTGCACCACATTCACATGCCTCCTTTTTTGCTAGATCGATTGCGCATATACCTTGATTCATGCTTCCTTGATTGGACAACATTCTGGTTTTATGACTCTCTGGTTTTCCTTTTAAATTGTAAAACAAGCTTGAGATTGTTTACTAGATTTTGAGACTCCTTTTGGACTTGTGTGTTATTATTCCTTTGATTATTTATAAAGACTTCCACTGTAGGTTTTTATTCACTCCGTAAGATACCAGATCCTATGTCTAATGTTAAAAATTTTCCAACCTTTAAAAACATAAGAATGTACTTAAAAATTTGTTATTAGTGTGACTTGAGCCTTGTCAGATTTAGATAGGTCCTTAGAAAGGCTTGTTTGGGTTTCACGGCAGTAAGGGTCCAAATAGGTTAAGTTTGGGTCCTTATATTTTCTTTAACTCCGTTTTAAGCCATAATTTAATTAATGAAATTGCATGTTCCAACCTTAAAACCAACTTGTTTAACTAATGAAATTATTAATTAATAGTTTAGAGCCTTGTGGGATTCAAATAGGACCTTGCGAGTGCTTATTTGGGTTTTACGATGGCAAAGATCCTTATACGTTGGTTTTCAGTCTTTGCAGGACTGGTAGCGGAGCTGATATCACTTCCTTTTCCAGTTGGGCTTGGGCCGTGTTGTGTATTCACATTTGAGCCCATGAGTTTGGGCCTAAATCAGTTACGTTTGGGCTCCCCTCCTGAGAACACGCGGTCTATAAGGAGGGGAGATTGTGAGACCTAGCATGCTTTGTGAGACTCTGATCCTCAGTAAGGTAGATGTCCTAGAAATTCATGAGTAAAAAATGACACCCAGGGACCGGTGCAGCTGAAATGACCATTCTTTCTTTGAAGAAATAAATGCGTGATGGCCCTAAATATTTATTTCCTATTTTTCTTATTATTTATTCAGGCTTTTTTATATTAACTATCCTTAGTTTAAATCCTTATCATCCAAACTATTAGATAATTCTTCCTTTTAAATCTCCTTTATCTTTAAGTAGAATTATCTTTTAATAGAATTAATGGAATCTTCTAAAAGGATTATCGTTTAAACCTTATCCTTTCCTTTTCAATCTTAAAAGTAGGAGATTATCACTTAACTAAATCTCCTTAGACACCTATATAATGGCGACAAGGCACACCTTGTTCCTCACACTCTCATTCTCTCTTTTGTTTCTTCACAAACACATATTCTCCTCCTTTCTTCATTGTGTGGCCGAAACCTTCCCCCTTCCCTACCATTGCCGAAATTCTTCCTCACTTGTCAAATTGTTGCGGGTGATAGCTAGGTTGATTCCTCTTTTAGTTCTGTATCTTCCTAGCTTGAATTCACATTTAGAAGGTTAGTGGTTGTTTATTAATTTTCTGCTGAGATTGCTTATGTCTATGTTTGTGCCAATTTTTCCCCTTCCCTTTTCTGATGCTTTTGAATCTTCTTCTTCTTATTCGTATAAACATGTGACACCTACTCCCTTTTTAATATTACAAAATCGGGACAAATACCTTTGTTATTTTTTAAATCAAAATTGATGCCCTATAACCCTAGTGTTGCCAAAATTTCTACTTTAAAGGGATTGAATAGTCAGGTTGACATGTGTTGGGTTTCTATCACATCATGCATTCAAAGGGAGGTTATTGCTCCATCCGGATCATTAGTTTTGGTAGGTTTTGGTTAATGAGATTGGTAAGGACTTAAGGATGTTCTCTGATTTTTCTGATTTTGTACTGCATGCTTAGCATCATGTTGCCTTTGTCTAATAACTGTTTTGGTATTTCTGATTCATGTGATAAAAGCAAAGGAATTGTTTCGTGTTCATACACGTCAGAGGTAGGATCTGTACCTCATTGGTTTCTCTGGAAATCATCTTAATTGTTCTTATTCATTTCGGTTTGTTTATTAAGCTTATGCATGCTTGCGGATTGAGTGTTAATTCCTTAGATGATTTCAGACCTATGTGGGAATAGTACTACCTATTTCTGACATATACAATATTGGATTGTGTATTGTGTTGTGACTTTCTTGAGGATATCCTGTTGTGTTTCTATATGCCTGTACTTGCTTGCGTGCTTATATGTGTGATTGTGTGTCAGGATTCTCGTACCAGTGGCCATGTAGAGTAAGTGATTGCGGTTCCTAGTGAGAGGAGAGGTACTAACCTTGTTTGCAGTCGTATGGTGTTTGTTGCCTAGCAAGAGCTCACTGGATGCCTTGTCTAGTGTGTGGCAAGATGCCTTGACCTATGTGTGGTTGTAAAGATCCAAACCCAACCTATTAAGGCCCTTGCCGCTGTGAAACCGAAACAAACCTAGCTTAAGACCTATTTAAATCCCACAGGGCTAAATTACATAAATTATTTTTTATTAGACTCATTCATTTATGATTTTTAAAAGTTGGAGCATGATAACAGTGGGCAAACATTTTGGTAATATACAAAGTGAAAAAAACATCACTGAAAGTCTTTATAATTAGCCAAAGGAGCCATAACACACAAGTCACAAAGGGATCTCAATGCCCAGCAAGTAGCCCTCAAGTATATATCTAGAATTAACAAGAATAAGAGAGACCTAATAAACTAGAAAGTAGACTAATCAAACTTCATATATAATAGTATATGTGCAAACAATCAGTAAGGAAAGATGTATGCGGATGTGATGCGATATCATCTCGTCGTGCAGCCTTAATCTCACACCCCAGTACCACTAACAGTTGATGTACCTAAGCCTGAAAAATGGAAAAAATAATATGGTGAGATTATAAGAATCTCAATAGGTTCACAACTTCATAAGATCTGCAGAAATATAAACAAACAATCATCAATCAATCACAATGGGGATAGGACCGAAAGTAACAAGCTGTGAGTGGACTAAGAACATTTTTGAAAACAGAAGTACACAAGCAGGTAATTCATTATTCGATCTCATTAATGGAAAAGCCATCCTCAAATAGCCTTCAAGTATATATCTAGAATTAACAAGAATAAGAGAGAACTAATAAACCAAAAAGTAGACCAATTAAACTTCATATATAATAGTATATGCGCAAACAATCAGTAAGGAAAGATGTATACGGATGTGATGCGATATCATCCCGTCATGCAGTCTTGGTCTCACACCCCAATACAACTAACAGTTGATGTACTTAAGCCTGAAAAATGGAGAAAACAATAGGGTGAGATTACATGAATCTCAGTAGGGTCACAACTTCATAAGATCTTCAGAAATATAAACAAACAATCATCAATTAATCACATTGGGGATAGGACCGACAGTAATAAGCTGTGAGTGTACTAAGAACATTTTTGAAAACAGAAGTACACAGGCAGGTAATTCATCATTTGATCTCATCATTAGAAAGGCCATCCCCTTTCCACCTATGTTGTTTAAAGCTTAGCTACACAAAAGGTAAATGGTTAGCAAACAATTTAATCAACAAGCCTATCCATCCTGCCACAAAAGGACAAGGCATCCAACCCACACAAGGACAAGGCATCCAAACCACACAAGAACAAGAGCATCCAAGCCACACAAGGATAAAGGCATCCAAACCACACGTGGATAAGGGCATCTTGCCATACAAGGATAAGGCATCTAGCTACACAAGGACAAGGCATCTATCCACACAAGGACTAGGCATCCAGCGATCTCTTGCTTGGGATTGCCACCCATGAAACTCCCATATAAGTAAGTACCGTTCCTCTCCCTAGGAGCATTAATGCTTACCTGGAATGGCCACCATAAAAGGATCCTAAACAAAATCATGTACAAGCACACACAAGCAAGTACAAGGTATAACACCACAACATGGCACCCTCATTCACATCATAACAAAATCAACATGTCCAATGTATATAACACAACCGAAATAGGCATACACATCCTATCATAGGGATTCAAAATTTCCTAGAGAATTCTCAATCAATCGCAATCATGTACAAAAAATTCAAGCATGTGTATATATAAGGACATAAAATTCAATCATCAATCAAACAAAAAAGATCTCTAGAGACAAGAATGAGGTATAGATTCTACCTTTCTTGTTTTTGAACAAGTAGTTCATCTTTTTCCTTAATTAAGAGGATTTTAACAACCTATATAATCATAAGGCAAAGACAAAACAACACTAAGCATACAAATTTCAGAAAACAAATCAACATCCTAGTTCCTTACCAATTCCACTTACCAAACCTATCAGAAACCAGTGATCAGAAGCTGCTGGAACCACCCTCTTGGATGTGTGACGTGATAGCCAAGAATACAAAAAGAATTAACCTGATTTTACCAAATTCACCTTGCCAATTTCGACACTAAGTTAGGGAAATAGGGAAAATGGTGATTTCATGCATAAGTGCTTTATAGGTTGCGATTCCATGAAAACAATGAAGGATTAGGTGTCAATTACATATACGATTAAAAGGAACAAGATCAGAAACCAACAAACAAGTAAATTGGTAAAAATTGGCAATAATAGAGCAAAAGTGTAGGTGCCAAACATTCATACAAAAAAAAAGGAACAAAAACTAAAACCAACTGATGGATCAATAACGAAATTTTGGCACCAATACTGTGAGACCCTGAATTTTAAGTCCTAGAAGTCCAGAAGACAGTGCAGGTGAAAAATACCATTTTCCCTTAAGCAAAGGATGTGTGATGGCTGAAATTAGTAAGGGATGTCTAGTAATTATTTGTGGTATTAATTCCTTTTAAATTGATTCTTTATTGGTTGATAATTACCTTAGGAAATAAAAACCCTAAGTTTAAGGGGGGCTAATTAAAGAATTTAATTTTGATAATTATCTTATTTTAATTATGCCATGAAGATAAGGATTATAATCTCATAACCATCTTATATAAATCGGAAGTCAGCTACACAAAAATTTTATACATAAAACACACAAAATTTGTAGGACCTAAAAATCCTACACCTCCCAATTTCTGCCAAAATTGTCTTGAACTACAAACAAACATAACTCTCTCATTGTTTGTCGGATTCGTGCAAATAATAGCTTTTTGGAAATCTATTTTCATCCTCTTTCAATCCATTCTTGGGTTTTCATCTGAAGGTTAGCATTTTTTTCTCTAAAGTTAAACTAAAATTCGACGGAACTGCCAAAATCTTCCTGAACTTCAAACAAGCATAACTCTCTCATCG
Organism: Passiflora organensis; assembly: GCA_019739055.1. Taxonomy (NCBI): domain Eukaryota; kingdom Viridiplantae; phylum Streptophyta; class Magnoliopsida; order Malpighiales; family Passifloraceae; genus Passiflora; species Passiflora organensis. The sequence goes on along the minus strand of JAEPBF010000328.1, from coordinate 958,693 downwards.
TTTTTCTGATTCCTTCAAATAGTAGCTTGTTGGAAACCTCTTTTCATCCTCATTCCAAAACTATTTGTTTTTTTTCTGAAGGTCAGTATTTCTTTCTCTAAAGTTAAGTCAAAATTCGGCAGAATTAGTTTTCAAATTTTTATAATTCTACTTTTGATTGATCTCTAATGTTGTTACCTTTATTTGTATGATTGTTTAATATCCATTCATAGTGAACAATCATGAATTCATTCTTTAAATCTTTTTTATACATGAAATCAGTATGTCCTACCTTTGCCCTACTGCCCTATTGTGCCTATCTTGATCAATTGGATTCTGATCTTATTTCTTTTGATTATACATGTTATAAAGCCTTAATCCTTCCTTGCTAACATAAGATCGCAACTTCTACAACTTGCTAACATGAAATCGCAACTTGCTCTATTGCTTTATTCTTTGTGCCGAAAATTATATAATAATTAGGGATGGTAATTCAAGTTGATTCTTGTTAAGTTATTGGCTATCATTACACACCCAAGGGGGAGGTATCTGTGGCATCTGATCACTAGTTTCTGATAGGTTTGGTGAGTGGAGTTGATAAGGAAATAGGGTATTTAATTGGATATTGGATATGCATACTTAGTTTGGTTTTGGTTTTGCCTTGTGATGCTATAGGTAGTGCAGAATTATTGAATACGGATAATTGAATAACTTCTTGTTCAGACACAAGAGAGGTAGGATCTAAGCCTCATCAGTTTCTCCAGAGATTCTTGTTGTTTGCTTGCTAATTTCGGTGCCTTTACATGTAATGTTTTATGCGCATATGTTGTAGTAGGAATGTTTGAATTGCGGACAAAGATGCGATCCTCTAGGCTTTACAAAATCCCTTAAGATAGGATATGAGTGCCTAGTTTGAATCTGTGGTGTGTATTGACATGTTGATTGTGATTTGACATGATTAAGGATACCCTGTTGTGGTATTGTTTTTTGTACTTGCTTGTGTGTGCTGGCATGTGTTGTGTATCAGGATCCTTTTCCGGTGGCCATTCGGGGTAAGCGCTGATGCTCCTTATGAGATGGGAGGTTCTTACTGCTATGGGAGTCATATGGGTGGCAATCCCCATTATGAGCTCGCTGGATGTCTGGTCCTTGTGTCGCCAGAAGCCCTGTCCTTGTCTGGCTTGGGATTACTTGTCCTTGTGTGGCTTGGGATTACTTTTCCTTGTGTGGAAAAATTAATAGGCTTACTGAATAGCTTGTATGTTAACCATTTACCTTTTGGGCAGCAAACCTTGGACAACACGGGTGGAAGGGGATGACCTTTCTTCTTCATTGCCGAGAGCAATCTGATGAGTTCTACCTGCCTATATACTTCTGAGTTTTTGGAAGTGTTTGTAGTCCCCCCTCAGCCTAAGATTCGGCCCTACCTTTTTTAACTGAATTCTTGAATTTCATGATCCCCTTTAGTTTCTAGGAATTATCTGATTTTTCGGGAGATTTGTGTTTATGGTTTCTGCAGTTCTTATGATGTTGTGACTCTACTGAGATTCTTGTAATCTCATTCTATTTTTTTCAAACTTAGGTACATTCACTATTTGTGGTACCAGTGGGTGAGATCAAGGCTGCACGGCGGGGCGATATTGCATCACCTTTGCATTTCTATTTCTTTGGTTGCTTGCGCATACAATATGATCATAGATTAGACTAATTTTTCAGGTTTTTCAAGATCTCTCTTTTGGTTGTTATGTTTTGGAACATGTTGGAGAATCTCTTGGTGATTATGTAGATCTCTATGGGACTTGTGTGTTTTGATTCCAATAATTAAATTTAAAGACTTGATCTCTTGGTTGTTATGTGTATTGGAATTGTTGATTTTGTTGTGATGTGATTGGGGATGCCCTATTGTGGTGTTATGCACCTCTGATAGAATAAGGTTACGAATATCAATATCTTGTGGAACACATACCTGGTTTATGAAGAAAAGCATTTTGTCATCTTGTATTTCGAAATCACAAACTATGGCATTAATACCATCAGAAAGTTGCTTCCGAATTTCAGTTAGTTTCGGATCCTCTAATTGCTGATTATGGATTTCCTCAATCAAGGTAGGTGTGACTTCGATTCGTGCCAACAATGAACCAGAATAATCAGTGCAAAGATGCACACGATTAGTCCTCAAATCCAGCAACATAGGCATCTAATGGGCGCGTATATAGGCCAAAACTGATGGGGAAGGAGGATGAAATTTTCAACTTAAGAATCAGCAACAACATTTGCCTTTCCAGGATGATATTTGATGATCAAATCGTAGTCTTTGATCAGATCTACCCATCTTCATTGTCTCATATTCAATTCTTTTTGCGTGAGTAGGTACTTCAAGCTCTTGTGATCGGTGAAGATTTGGCATGTCACGCCGTATAAGTAATGTCGCCATCTTTTCAACGCAAACACCACGGCTTCAAGCTCCAAATCATGTGTAGAATAGTTGCTTTCTTGCAGTCGTAACTGTCGGGAAGCATATGCAACGACTTTCCCGTCTTGCATCAATACGCATCCAAGTCCGGATTTCGACGCATCGCTGTAAACCACATACCCCTTTTTACAAATAGGTAACGTAAGGATAGGTGTGGAAACTAACCGGTTTTTCAGCTCTTCCAAACTTCACTGGCATTTCTCGTTCTACAAGAACGGCTCACCCTTGCGCGTCATTTTTGTCAATATTCCGGCAAGTGATGAAAAATTCTCCACAAAGAGACGGTAATAACCTGCTCATGTGCTTCTGAATAAGAAATGTTTTCAGTCTTTCCCTTTATTTTCTACCAATTTCGGCCTACCCTTATATGGAGAGTGCTTGTGATGACTTTGGTCCTTATTTTGTGTGATTGGTACTTGCGGTCTTAATTGGATATCTTAGCTGGTTTTAAGTGTTGAACTTTTGGTTATTGAGAGATGTTTGATTGGGAATGCTTAAGATTTATGATGTTATAACCCTATTGAGATTCTTGTAATCTTATCCCTACTTTTCTCCTCCTTTGTAGGCTTAGGTTTGTGATTTGTTAAAGGTGTGAGATCAAGGCTACATGATTAGATGAATTTGCTCTTTATTTGCACCACTTTCCTATTGAATGCGCATGCCATATCTTTTAATTTATGTGGATTTGCATTATGGTTTTTCAATCCCTAGTCCCCCTTCATTGTTGCTTTCAAAATATACATGATACTATTGGTTTATGTTTTGAGATTCCTATGAGACTTGTGTGTTATATTTCCTTTTGTTTTCAATGTTAATGTAAGTCTTCCGCTAATGTAATACATAACCCAAATACAAAATTAAGGAATAAAATCGTACCTGGTGGAGAGGCGTACACCGAACGATATGCATATGCTAAAACAAATCACAAAAGATACATGCAATGTAAGGACCTAAACCCAACCTAATAGGACCCTTACCACCATGAAACCCAAATAAACACTCGTAAGGTCCTCTTTGAAATCCACAAGGCTGAAATCACCTAATTGTTAATTTTATTGGTTGATTTATATGCTATTTAAAGGTTGGAGCATGTTCATACATTAATGAATTTCTTGTTTATACGAAGTGAAAGAAAATATCTGCGGAAGACTTATATTAATACTCAAAACAATTGGAAACATAACACACAAGTCCCATAGGAATCTCAAAACATCAACCAATAGTATCATGTATATTTCGGAAGCAACAAAAGGAGAAAGAGGGATTGGAAAGCCAAAATAAAAATCTACACAAGTTCAAAGACATGGCATGCACATTTAATAGAAAAGGGGTGCAAATTCGTCAAGACATGCAGCCAATCAAAGCATTATAAGTCCTAGGGATTTCCAATCAAACATCTCCCAATAACCAAAAGATCAACACCTAAAACTAGCTAAGATATCTAATTAAAACTACAAGCATCAAACACACATATTAGAGGCTGAAATCATCAAAAACATACACAATATAAGGGTAGGCTAAAGTTGGTAGAAAACAAGAGGAAAGACTAAAAACATTTCTTTTTCAGAATCACACAGGCAGTCTATATATAATCTAATTTTCAAAACCAAGATTTTTCCCTATCTGCTTATGTTGTCCAAGGCTATACAGTAAAAAAGATAAAACGGTTAAACAATCAATATTACAGCAAGCCTTTTAGTTGTCTTAGAAATCCAGACTCGAACTGGCCTATAGGGCATCTTGACATCCAGACTCGAACTAGCCTACAAGGCTTCCCGACATCCAGACTTGAACCGGCATACAAAGCATCCAGTGAGCTCTTGCTGGAAATAACCACCCATAAACCTCCCAGTTCAATAACCACCTCTTCACTATATAGGATCAACAATACTTACATTGCATGGCCAGTGACAAAAGGATCCTTCAGACAAAGCACCAACAAGGCATATGCACGCATACACACATAGTATATGCACACACAAATCACAGCAAAGAATCCTCAATCAAATCATAATACAGATCAAAGACCAATCCTCAAAGTCATAATCGAATTGGGCAACCTATTGCCCTATTAACTTCTGATATTACCTATCATCGTAATCACACATTTTGCAAGCAAATAATAAAGATAGGCAATCAAATTCAAACAATCAAACGATAGGGTAACCAAAGGAACAGAGGAGGCATACATCTTGCCTCTCACGTGTCTGAATCAGATACAATCCTTTTCCTCTCCAATAAGATTAGAATTTTCTAAACAATTTCAAAGCAAAGAACACAGAATACTAAGCCAGAAGACTACTTAATTAAAAACCAAAAGCATTGGGAATCCTTACCAATTAACCTACCAAAATCCATCGATCCAGATGTAGCAATATCTTTCCCCTGAATGCATAATGTGATGACCAAAAATTCAATAAGAATCAACTTGATCATTCACCCTAAACCAATATACAAATTTCGGCAACACCTTAAGGTTTATAGGGCAACTTTCGATTTCAACATTAGAGAGCTTTGGCATTGTGATTTTATGAAATTAAGAAACGAATATGTGTTTATAACATGTACAATCAAAATAAACAAAATCAGAATCCAATAGGTTAATCAATTGATCAAGATAGGCATTAATAGGGCAAAGGCAGGGCATGAACAGGGAAGATTCAAAGGATGAATTCATGATTTTAAATCACAAATGGATGCTAAACAATCATACAAACAAGAGAAACAATAATAGAAATCAATTGAAGGTAGAATCACACAATCTTGAAACCTAATCCCGTCAAATTATAACCTAAATTATGATAAAGAAAAACAAACCTCCAGATGAAAAACCTAAGATTTTTCATAAAAGGATGAAATGAGATTTACAACAAGTTATTATTCACAAAAATCTAACAAAGGATGATAGAGCTATGCTATTTTGAAGTTCAAATAGATTTTAGCAATTGCGCCGAAATACAATTTAATTTTTAACAAAGAAAAACTAACCTCCAGATGAAAAACCAAAGATTTTTGGAAAAAGGATGAAGAGAGATTTCCAACAATCTATTATTCGTAGAAATCCAATAAAGGATGAGAGAGTTATGCTAAGATGAAAATCAAGGAGTTTCGGTTATGGTTTAGTCAAAAATCGTAAATTGAGAAAAAAAAGATAAATTTCGAAATTTCTAGGTGGGTTATGGTATGTTTAGGTGGGATAGGCTGACCACTCTTTTATAGGTATCTAAGGAGGTTTAGATAATTCTATTAGAAGGATAATTCTATTTAAAAGGATAATTCTATTAAAAGAGATATTCTATTTAAAAGAAAAAGTTATCTAACACCTTAGATAATAAGGGATAATACTAAGGATAATTAACACAAAAAATATCATAAATAAAATAGGAAATATCTGGCAACAACTATTTCAGGCCATCACACATCCATTTCTTCAAGGGCAAAATAGTTATTTTAGCTGCATCAACTCCTGGATTTTCTAGACATCTACACTACAAAGAACCGGGGTCTCACACAATAACCAAAAGATCAACACCTAAAACCAGTTAAGTTATCTAATTAAAACCGTAAGCATTAAGCACACATATTCGGGTAGAAATCATCAAAAGCACACACAATATAAGGGTAGGGCGAATTGGCCTATCTCCGACATCTAGACTTTAATTGGCCTAGGAGCACTCCTGCATCTGCGCATACAAGTCATCCTGTCACAAGAAAACAGAGCATCCTAACATCCTTACTCGAACTATAGAGCATCTTGATGTCCAAACTCGAACTAGCCTACAAGGCATCCAGACATCCGGACTTGAACCGGCTTACAAGGCATCCAGCGAGCTCTTCCTGGGAATAACTACCCATAAACTTCCCATTTCGGTAAGAACCTCTCAACTCTCTAGGAGCAACAATACTTGCAATGCATGGACAGCGAAAAAAGGATTCTTCAAACAAAGTACAAACAAGACACATATATACGCATACACATATAGTACACGCATACACAAATCACAACAAAGGATCCTCAATCAAATCACAATACAAATCAAAGATCAATCCTTAAAATCATAACCGAATTAGGCAACCTATTTCCCCATTAACTTCTGAGAATCCCTATTATCATAATCACACATTCCGCAATCATACAACCAAGATAGGTAATCGAATTCAATCATATTCAAACAATCAAACAATAGGATAACCAAAGGAACTGATGAGGTATAGATCGTATATCTTACAAATCTGAATCAAATGCAATCCTTTACCTTTCTAATAAGATCAGAATCATTTAAACAATCACAAAGAAAAGACCACACAATACTAAGGCACAAGATTACTTAATTAAAACCAATGGCATTGGGAATCCTTACCAATTAACCTACCAAAATCCAGCGATCCGGATGTAGCAATATCTTCCCCCTGAAGGTGTGATGCGATGGCCAAGAAATCATTAAAAATCAAACTGATTATTCACCCTAATTCAATAGACAAATTTTGGCAACACCTTAGGGTTTATAGGGAAAATTGCGATTTCAATATTAGAGAGGTTAGGGGTTGCAGTTTCATAAAATTAAGAAAGTAATATGTGCCAATTACTTAAATGATTAAAAGAAACAAAATCTGAAATCAATAGACCAGTCAATTGACTAAATTTTAGAAAACATAAAGTTAGGAATAGGGCATGTCGATTTTTTCAATAAAGAAGATACAAAGGCTTAATTCATCATAACATAACAGGAGTAGGTACCAAACATCCAAATGATGAAGATGAACAGAAACAGAAACAGAAACGAACAAGGGGTTGAATTATAAGAAATTTTGCTAAGAATACTATAAATTGCAACAAAAATATTGAAAGGAAACACTAACCTTTTGGAGATCAAACCTAGATATCTAGATAGAGAATGAAAAAAGCTTTCCAACAAGCTAACATTTGTAGAAATCCAACAAAGGATGAAAAATTTATACTAGGATCAAGATCATGGAATTTCGGTTAGGGTTTATGATAGGCAAAAGTCAGAAATTGAGAGGAAGGAGAGGGAATAAATTTTAAAATTTCTACGTGGATTTTGGTATGTTTGGGTAGAGTAGGCTGACCACTCTTTTATAGGGTCTACGGGGATTAAATTTTATTACTTTTAAGTCTAGATAAGTTAGGATAATGCTTAAAAGATAATTCTATTAAAATAGAAATTTTTTTTGTGAGACCCCGAATTTTGAGTCATATTAGTCTAGAAGCCAATGCAGGTGAAATGACCATTTTTCCTCTGAAGAAATCAACGTGTGACGACCAAAAATGGTATGGAACGTCTGGTAATTATTTTTGGTTTTAATTCCCTTTGATTTGGTTCTTTATCGATTAATGATTACTTTAAGAGATAAAATCCCTAAAATAAAGGAAGGATAGTTACAGAATTTAATTATAATACTTATCTTATTTTAATCTAGCCTTTAAAGTAGAAAAATTAATCTCATAACCACACTATATAAAGAGGAAGTCGGACACAATTAAATCTTACACATAAAATACACAAAATTCATCAAATATCAAACCCTACACCTCCCTATTGCTACCAAAATTTCTTCAACTTCAAACTAGCATAACTCTCTCATCATTTGTCAGAATTCTGTAAATAATAGCTTATTAGAAAGATCTTTCCATCATATATCTAGCTATTTTCGTTTGGCTCTAAGGAGGTCAGTTCTTTTCTACCGAAATTCAACTTATAATTCGGCGGGTTTGATGCCAAAATTGTGTGATTCATCCTTCAATTGATTTTTGTTGTTGTCCCTCTTGTTCGTATAGATGTTTAGCATCCATTCATGTTTTAAAATCATGAATTCTTTCATTGAATCATCCTTATACATGAAATCAATATACCCTACCTTTTCCCCATTGTTGCCAATTTTAATAACCTATTGTTATAAACACCTAATTTTTCTTTGTTAACATGAAATTTCAATTTTCCCTACTGCCCTATTCTTAATGTCGAAACCTTTATATTGATTGGGATGGTAATTCAGGTTGTTTCTTGTTAAGTTCTTGGCTATCACATCACACATCCAAAGAGGAGGCACTTGCTGGATATGATCATTGGTTTCTGATAGGTTTGATGAGTGAAATTGGTAAGGAAATAGGCATGAGAGTCATATGAGTGATAACCCCCAGCATGTGCATGCTGAATGCCTAGTCCTTGTATATCTAGATTCTTTGTCCTTGTGTGGCAAGATGCCCTTACCCTTGTGTGGTTTGGATGCCCTTATCCTTGTGTGGTTTGGATGCCCTTGTTCTTGTGTGGCTTAGATGCCTTATCCTTGTGTGGCAAGATGAATAAGCTTGCTGATTAGCTTGTATGCTAGCCTTTATCCTTTATGCAGTAAAACCTTGGACAACGCAAGTGGAAAGGGATGACCTTTCGTGTTAATGAGATTGATTGATGATTTACCTGCCTGTGTACTTCTGATTTTTTTAAAGTATTTGTAATCCACCCTCACCCTTAGCTTTCGGCCCTATCCCTTTTTTTTTAAATGATGATTGCTTGATCCTCTTTGGTTGTATAGGCTGATCTGATATTGTTTGGGAGATATTTGTTTAAAATTTTTGTTGATCTCATGATGTTGTGACCCTACTGAGATTCTAGTAATCTCATCCTGTTAATTATCCAATGTGTATATTGACTATTAATTATCCAATGTGTATATTGACTGTTAATTATCCTGTTAATCTCATCTTATGATGTTAGGTATATTGACTGCTTGTGGTACCAATGTGTGGGATCTAGGCCGCACGGTGGGGTGATATTACATCACATTCACACTCCTGTTTACTTGGTTGCTTGCTCATATAACATGAACTTTGATTGGACTATTTTCTGGACCTTCGAGTCCCTCCTTTGCTTGTTTTTTTTCGGATTATATTGGAGGTTAACTCATTGGATTCCGTATGGGACTTGTGTGTTGTGGTTTCAATAATTCAATTTAAAGACTTTCGCTGATGTTTATTCACTCTGTATGATGCCAGAAAGCTTTTCCAATACCGTATTCCAATTGTTATAATTATAAAGAATGAATATGCTAATATTGGAAATTAGATGGGTAGGTCTTATGGGATGCAAATATATCCTGATTTTGGGCTTGTTGGGGTTCTTACACTTTTTAAAAAAAGAATTATCTAATATTTTGGATAATAAGGAAAAAATTAAGGATAATTAACCATAATTAAAATAGAAAATATTCAGCAATAAGCATTTTAGGCCATCACGCATCTATTTCTTTAAGAAAAAAATAATTATTTTAGCAACACCAACACCCGAGTTTTATTTCTGACCTGTGGACTTCTAGGACATCTACCCTATAGAGGATCAGGGTCTCACAAATTTCGAGGATGAAATTTGGATAATAAGGGAAGGATGTGAGATCCTAATCCTTTCCTTAATAGATGTCCTAGAAGTGTAGGTACCAATACAGCTGAAATAACCATTTTTCCCCTGATGAAATGGATGTGTAGTGGTCAAAAATGATTTTGATGGTTCTTTTGTATTGTGATTCATTTCATTTCCTTCTTAGTATGAAAAATTAATCCTGTTAAACCCTATAAATATAGCAGTCGGCCAAAGACATATCCCCACACAAAAACACCCTAAATTATCCTCTCCCTCTTTCTCCATGGTGCCAAAATTTTACCTACACAAACACTAGCCGAATTCTTTCATCTTTCATCTGATTTCTGGAAATAATAGTTTGTTGGAATCTTTTTTTTTTCCTTGCATCTTATTATCTTTATTTAATCATCAAAAGTTTGGTTTTCTACTTTATTTATTGCTGCCAACTTTTCTAGGTTTTGGTGCTAAAATCTTTTGATTTATCTTCCAATTAGTTTTATTTTTTGTTCCTCTTATTCATATGAGTGTTTAGTACCTATTCTAGTTATAATATCATGAAATCAGCCTTTTTATCTTTCCATTTACAGGAATTGGAACCCTATCTATGATTCCTATGTGTGCCAAAATTTAAACTATGAATTGGGTTGAATAATCAAGCTGATTCTTATTATGTTCTTGGCTATCACATCACATATCCAAAGAAAGGTTCTAGCTGCATCTGATCTCTGGTTTTTAATAATTTTGGTGAGTGGAATTGGTATTGAACTAGGATGTTTATTTGGATTCTTAATATGTATGCTTAGTGTGGTATTGTTTTTGCCTTATGTCTTCTTAGATGGTAATGATACTCTTGATAAAGGAAATGGACTAGCTACATGTTTAAACACAAGAAATGTAGGATCTATGTCTCATCAGTTTCTCTAGAGATCTTTTTCTTGTTTCTTTGATTTCAGTTCTGTAATAGCATATGCATGCTTGCAGATTGAATGTTGATGGTAGGATCTATGCCTCATCGTTTTCTCCAGAGATTCTTTTACTTGTTTGATGATTCAGTTTGTTTTGCTTGATATGCACATACTTGTGGTTAGTATGCATGCTTGCAATTTGGTTTGAAATAACATATGTAAAATAAGGATCCCTATACTAGGATTGAGCACCTATTTCGGTTATACCTTATGTATTTGATTTGCTGGTTGTATTATGATATGATTGAGGATGCCCTACTGTATTGGTTGCCTTGTACTTGTTTGTTATGTCATGATTCTCTTTCCAGTAGCCATTTAGGGTAAGTGACTGATGCTCCTACAGAAACGAGAGGTACTTACTGATATGGGAGTCATATGGGTGGTAATGCCCAACAATAGCTCGCTGGATGCCGAGTCCTTGTATGGCTAGAAGCCTTGTCATTGTGTGGTTTGGATGCCCTTGTCCTTGTGTGGCTTGGATTCCTTGTGCTTGTGTGGCAAGATGGATACGTTTTCTGATTAGATTGTTGACTAACCATTTTCTTTTTGTGTAGCTAAGTCTTGGACAACAAAGGTGGAAGGGAATAGCTATTCAATTGTTCAAATCAGATGGTGTACCTATGTACTTCTAGTTTTAGAAGTGTTCTTAATCCACCCTAACCTTGTCACTCTCGGCCCTACCCTTATTGTTCTTGTTTGATGTTGTTTGATACTTCTTTACTAGTGTATGTGAATCTGATGTTGATTGAGAGATGATTGTTTAGATCCTTGCAGATTTTATAATGTTGTGATCTTAATGAGATTCTTGTAATCTCATCCCATTGTTTTTCCCATTTTTCAGGCTTAGGTACATGTCCTAACAATGGTACTGGGTGTGAGAACAAGGCTGCATGGCTAGATGCTATTGCACCACATTCACATGCCTCCTTTTTTGCTAGATCGATTGTGCATATACCTTGATTCATGCTTCCTTGATTGGACAACATTCTGGTTTTATGACTCTCTGGTTTTCCTCTTAAATTGTAAAACAAGCTTGAGATTGTTTACTAGATTTTGAGACTCCTTTTGGACTTGTGTGTTATTGTTCCTTTGATTATTTATAAAGACTTCCACTGTTGATTTTTATTCACTCCGTAAGATACCAGATCCTATGTCTAATGTTAAAAATTTTCCAACCTTTAAAAGCATAAGAATGTACTTAAAAATTTGTTATTAGTGTGACTTGAGCCTTATGGGATTTAGATAGGTCCTTAGAAAGGCTTGTTTGGGTTTCACGGCAGTAAGGGTCCAAATAGGTTAGGTTTGGGTCCTTATATTTTCTTTAACTCCATTTTAAGCCATAATTTTAATTAATGAAATTGCATGTTCCAACCTTAAAACCAACTTGTTTAACTAATGAAATTATTAATTAATAGTTTAGAGCCTTGTGGGATTCAAATAGGACCTTGCGAGTGCTTATTTGGGTTTTACGATGGTAAAGATCCTTATACGTTGGTTTTCGGTCTTTGCAGGAGTGGTAGCGGAGCTGATATCACTTCCTTTTCCAGTTGGGCTTGGGCCGTGTTGTGTTTTCACATTTGGGCCCATGAGTTTGGGCCTAAATCAGTTACGTTTGGGCTCCCCTCCTGAGAACACGAGGTCTATAAGGAGGGGAGATTGTGAGACCTAGCATGCTTTGTGAGACTCTGATCCTCAGTAGGGTAGATGTCCTAGAAGTTCATGAGTTAAAAATGATACCCAGGGACCGGTGCAGCTGAAATGACCATTCTTCCCTTGAAGAAATAAATGCGTGATGATCCTAAATATTTATTTCCTATTTTTTTTATTATTTATTCAGGCTTTTTATATTAACTATCCTTAGTTTAAATCCCTATCATCCAAACTATTAGATAATTCTTCCTTTTAAATCTCCTTTATCTTTAAGTACAATTATCTTTTAATAGAATTAGTGGAATCTTCTAAACGGATTATCGTTTAAACCTTATCCTTTCCTTTTAAATCTTAAAAGTAGGAGATTATCACTTAACTAAATCTCCTTAGACACCTATATAATGGCGGCAGGCCACACCTTGTTGCCCACACTCTCATTCTCTCTTTTGTTTCTTCACAAACACATATTCTCCTCCTTTCTTCATTGTGTGGCCGAAACCTTCCCCCTTCCCTACCATTGCCTAAATTCTTCCTCACTTGTCAAATTGTTGCGGGTCATAGCTTGGTTGATTCCTCTTTTAGTGCTGTATCTTCCTAGCTTGAATTCACATTCAGAAGGTCAGTGGTTGTTTATTAATTTTCTGCCGAGATTGCTTATGTCTATGTTTGTGACAATTTTTCCTCTTCCCTTTTTTGATGCTTATGAATCTTGTTCTTCTTATTCGTATAAACATCTGACACCTACTCCCCTTTTAATATTACAAAATCGTGACATATACCTTTGTTATTTTTTAAATCAAAATTGATGCCCTATAACCCTAGTGTTGCCAAAATTTCTACTTTAAAGGGATTGAATAATCAGGTTGACATGTGTTGGGTTTCCATCACATCATGCATTCAAAGGGAGGTTATTGCTCCATCCGGATCATTAGTTTTGGTAGGTTTTGGTTAATGAGATTGGTAAGGACTTAAGGATGTTCTCTGATTTTTCTGATTTTGTACTGCATGCTTAGCATCATGTTGCTTTTGTCTAATGACTGTTTTGGTATTTCTGATTCATGTGATAAAAGCAAAGGAATTGCTTCGTGTTCATACATGTCAGAGGTAGGATCTATACCTCATTGGTTTCTCTGGAAATCATCTTAATTGTTCTTATTCATTTCGGTTTTTGTTTATTAAGCTTATGCATGTTTGCGGATTGAATGTTAGTTCCTTAGGTGATTTCAGAACTAAGTGGGAATAGTACTACCTATTTCTGACATATACGCTATTGGATTGTGTATTGTGTTGTGACTTTCTTGAGGATATCCTGTTGTGTTTCTGTATGCCTGTACTTGCTTGTGTGCTTATATGTGTGATTGTATGTCAGGATTCAAGTACCGGTGGCCATGTAGGGTAAGTGATTGCTGTTCCTAGTGAGAGGAGAGGTACGAACCTTGTTTGCAGTCGTATGGTGTTTGTTTCCTAGCAAGAGCTCACTAGATGCCTTGTCTAGTGTGTGGCAAGATGCCTTGACCTATGTGTGGTTGTAAAGATCCAAACCCAACCTATTAAGGCCCTTACCGCTGTGAAACCGAAACAAACCTAGCCTAGGATCTATTTAAATCCCACAGGGCTAAATTACATAAATTATTTTTTATTAGACTCATTCATTTACGATTTTTAAAGGTTGGAGCATGATAACAGTGGACAAACATTTTGGTAATATACAAAGTGAAAAAAATATCACTGAAAGTCTTTATAATTAGCCAAAGGAGCCATAACACACAAGTCACAAAGGGATCTCAATGCCCAGCAAGTAGCCCTCAAGTATATATCTAGAATTAACAAGAATAAGAGAGACCTAATAAACTAGAATGTAGACTACTCAAACTTCATATATAATAGTATATGTGCAAACAATCAGTAAGGAAAGATGTATGCGGATGTGATGCGATATCATCTCGTCGTGCAGCCTTAATCTCACACCCCAGTACCACTAACAGTTGATGTACCTAAGCCTGAAAAATGGAAAAAACAATATGGTGAGATTATAAGAATCTCAGTAGGTTCACATCGTCATAAGATCTGCAGAAATATAAACAAACAATCATCAATCAATCACAATAGGGATAGGACCGAAAGTAACAAGCTGTGAGAGGACTAAGAACATTTTTGAAAACAGAAGTACACAAGCAGGTAATTCATTATTCGATCTCATTAATGGAAAAACCATCCTCAAGTAGCCCTCAAGTATATATCTAGAATTAACAAGAATAAGAGAGACCTAATAAACCAAAAAGTAGACCAATCAAACTTCATATATAATAGTATATGCGCAAACAATCAGTAAGGAAAGATGTATACGGATGTGATGCGATATCATCCCGTCATGCAGTCTTGGTCTCACACCCCAATACAACTAACAGTTGATGTACTTAAGCCTGAAAAATGGAGAAAACAATAGGATGAGATTACATGAATCTCAGTAGGGTCACAACTTCATAAACCTATCCATCCTGCCACAAAAGGACAAGGCATCCAACCCACACAAGGACAAGGCATCCAACCCACACAAGGACAAGGGATCCCAACCACACAAGAACAAGAGCATCCAAGCCACACAAGGATAAAGGCATCCAAACCACACATGGATAAGGGCATCTTGCCATACAAGGACAAGGCATCTAGCCACACAAGGACAAGGCAACTATCCACACAAGGACTAGGCATCCAGCGATCTCTTGCTTGGGATTGCCACCCATGCAACTCCCATATAAGTAAGTACCGCTCCTCTCCCTAGGAGCATTAATGCTTACCTGGAATGGCCACCATAAAAGGTTCCTAAACAAAATTATGTACAAGCACACACAAGCAAGTACAAAGTATAACACCACAACATGGAACTCTCATTCACATCATAACAAAATCAACATGTCCAATGTATACAACACAACCGAAATAGGCATACACATCCTATCATAGGGATTCAAAATTTCCTAGAGAATTCCCAATCAATCACAATCATGTATAACAAATTCAAGCATGTGTATATATAAGGACATAAAGTTCAATCATCAATAAAACAAAAAGGATCTCTAGAGACAAGAATGAGATATAGATCCTACCTCTCTTGTTTTTGAACAAGTAGTTCATCTTTTTCCTTAATTAAGAGGGTTTGAACAACCTATATAATCATAAGGAAATGACAAAACAACACTAAGCATACAAATTTCAGAAAACAAATCAACATCCTAGTTCCTTACCAATTCCACTTACCAAACCTATCAGAAACCAGTGATCAGAAGCTGCTGGAACCACCCCCTTGGATGTGTGATGTGATAGCCAAGAATACAAAAAGAATTAACCTGATTTTACCAAATTAACCTTGCCAATTTCGACACTAAGTTAGGGCAATAGGGAAAATGGTGATTTCATGCATAAGTGCTTTATAGGTTGCGATTCCATGAAAACAAAGAAGGATTAGGTGTCAATTACATATATGATTAAAAGGAACAAGATCAGAAACCAACAAACAAGTCAATTGGTAAAAATCGGCAATAATAGAGCAAAAGTTTAGGTGCCAAACATTCATACAAAAAAAAGGAACAAAAACTAAAACCAACTGATGGATCAATAACGAAACTTTGGCACCAATACTGTGAGACCTTGAATTTTGAGTCCTAGAAGTCCAGAAGACAGTGCAGGTGAAAAATACCATTTTCCCTTAAGCAAAGGATGTGTGATGGCTCAAATTAGTAAGGGATGTCTAGTAATTATTTGTAGTATTAATTCCTTTTAAATTGATTCTTTATTGGTTGATAATTACCTTAGGAAATAAAAACCCTAAGTTTAAGGGGGGCTAATTAAAAAATTTAATTTTGATAATTATCTTATTTTAATTAAGCCATGAAGATAGGGATTATAATCTCATAACCATCTTATATAAATAGGAAGTCAGCTACACAAAAATTTTATACATAAAACACACAAAATTTGTAGGACCTAAAAATCCTACACCTCCCAATTTCTGCCAAAATCGTCTTGAACTACAAACAAACATAACTCTCTCATTGTTTGTCGGATTCCTGCAAATAATAGCTTTTTGGAAATCTATTTTCTTCCTCTTTCAATCCATTCTTGGTTTTTCATCTGAAGGTTAGCATTTTTTTCTCTAAAGTTAAACTAAAATTCGACGGAACTGCCAAAATCTTCTAGAACTTCAAACAAGCATAACTCTCTCATCGTTTTTCTGATTCCTTCAAATAGTAGCTTGTTGGAAACCTCTTTTCATCCTCATTCCAAAATTTTTTTTTTTTTTCTGAAGGTCAGTATTTCTTTCTCTAAAGTTAAGTTAAAATTTGGCAGAATTAGTTTTCAAATTTTTATAATTCTACTTTTGATTGATCTCTAATGTTGTTACCTTTATTTGTATGATTGTTTAATATCCATTCATAGTGAACAATCATGAATTCATTCTTTAAATCTTTTTTATATATGAAATCAGTATGTCCTACCTTTGCCCTACTGCCCTATTATGCCTATCTTGATCAATTGATTAATCTATTGGATTCTGATCTTAATTCTTTTGATTATACATGTTATAAAACCTTAATCCTTCCTTGCTAACATAAGATCGCAACTCCTACAACTTGTTAAAATGAAATCGCAACTTGCTAACATGAAATCGCAACTTGCCCTATTGCCTTATTCTTTGTGCCGAAAATTATATGATAATTAGGGATGGTAATTCAGGTTGATTCTTGTTAAGTTATTGGCTATCACATTACTGATTTCTGTGGCATCTGTGGCATCTGATCACTAGTTTCTGATAGGTTTGGTGAGTGGAATTGATAAGGAAATAAGGTATTTAATGAATAGGTAGTGCAGAATTAATGAATACAGACAATGGAATAACTTCTTGTTCAGACACAAGAGAGGTAGGATCTAAGCCTCATCAGTTTCTCCAGAGATCCTTGTTGTTTGCTTGCTTATTTCGGTGCCTTTACATGTAATATTTTATGCGCATATGTTGTAGTAGGAATGTTTGAATTGCGGACAAAGATGCGATCCTCTAGGCTTTACCAAATCCCTTAAGATAGGATATGAGTGCCTAGTTTGAATGTGTGGTGTGTATTGAACATGTTGATTGTGCTTTGACATGATTAAGGATACCCTGTTGTGGTATTGTGTTTTGTAATTGCTTGTGTATGCTGGCATGTGTTGTGTATCAGAATCCTTTTCCGGTGGCCATTCAGGGTAAGCGCTGATGCTCCTTATGAGATGGGAGGTTCTTACTGGTATGGGAGTCATATGGGTGGCAATCCCCATTATGAGCTCGCTGGATGTCTGGTCCTTGTGTCGCCAGAAGCCCTATCCTTGTGTGGCAGGAAGCCCTTGTCCTTGTGTAGCAGGAAGCCCTTGTCCTTGTGTGGCTTGGGATTACTTATCCTTGTGTGGCTTGGGATTACTTGTCCTTGTGTGGAAAAATTAATAAGCTTACTGAATAGCTTGTATGTTAACCATTTACCTTTTGGGCAGTAAACCTTGGACAATACAGGTGGAAGGGGATGGCCTTTCTTCTTCATTTCCGAGAGCAATCTGATGAGTTCTACCTGCCTATGTACTTCTGAGTTTTTGGAAGTATTTGTAGTCCCCCCTCAGCCTAAGATTCGGCCCTACCCTTTTTAACTGAATTCTTGAATTGCATGATCCCCTTTAGTTGCTAGGAATTATCTGATTTTTCGGGAGATTTGTGTTTATGGTTTCTGCAGTTCTTATGATGTTGTGACTCTACTGAGATTCTTGTAATCTCATTCTATTTTTTTCATTATTTTTTTCAAACTTAGGTACATTCACTATTTATGGTACCAGTTGGTGAGATCAAGGCTGCACGGCGGGGCGATATTGCATCACCTTTGCATTCTTATTTCTTTGGTTGCTTGCGCATACAATATGATCATAGATTAGACTAATTTTTCTGGTTTTTCAAGATCTCTCTTTTGGTTGTTATGTTTTGGAACATGTTGGAGAATCTCTTGGTGGTTATTTAGATCTCTATGGGACTTGTGTGTTTTGATTCCATTAATTAAATTTAAAGACTTCCGTTGATATTTTATTCACTCCGTATGATACCAGAATAATTATCAAATATCATGCTCCATTTGTTAATAAAAATTTAATGGGTAAGCCTGGTGGGATTCAGATAGGTTCCAGGTGTCTTTGGGCTTTTTTGGATTTGATGGCGGTAATGAACTTAATCGGAGGAAATTTTAATAACTAGGAATTGGGATCATTACAAATACCCTATGAATTGTGATTGCAATTAATATGGGGAAGAACTAACCTTCTGATGATAAAACAAGGATCACAAATTGAAAGATAAAAAGATGTTTCTAACGAGTTATTATTTGCAGAAATCTGATGAACTATGAAAGAATTCAGCTGTGGTGGATTTTGATAGCAAGGGTACGGAAGAAGGGTATATTATGTGATGATTTTGGTTTTGTTATGTGTGTGTCTATTTCGGTTGTGTTATGTGTATTGGAATTGTTGATTTTGTTGTGATGTGATTGGGGATGCCCTATTGTGGTGTTATGCACCTCTGATAGAATAAGGTTACGAATATCAATATCTTGTGGAACACATACCTGGTTTCTGAAGAAAAGCACTTTGTCATCTTGTATTTCGAAATCACAAACTATGGCATTAATACCATCAGAAAGTTGCTTCCGAATTTCAATTAGTTTCGGATCCTCTAATTGCTGATTATGGATTTCCTCAATCAAGGTAGGTGTGACTTCGATTCGTGCCAACAATGAACCAGAATAATCAGTGCAAAGATGCACATGATTAGTCCTCAAATCCAGCAACATAGGCATCTAATGGGCGCGCATATAGGCCAAAACTGATGGGGAAGGAGGATGAAATTTTCAACTTAAGAATCAGCAACAACATTTGCCTTTCCAGGATGATATTTGATGATCAAATCGTAGTCTTTGATCAGATCTACCCATCTTCATTGTCTCATATTCAATTCTTTTTGCGTGAGTAGGTACTTCAAGCTCTTGTGATCGGTGAAGATTTGGCATGTCACGCCGTATAAGTAATGTCGCCATTTTTTCAACACAAACACCACGGCTTCAAGCTCCAAATCATGTGTAGAATAGTTGCTTTCTTGCAGTCGTAACTGTCGGGAAACATATGCAATGACTTCCCCGTCTTGCATCAATACGCATCCAAGTCCGGATTTCGACGCATCGCTGTAAACCACATACCCCTTTTTAGAAATAGGTAACGTAAGGATAGGTGTGGAAACTAACCGGTTTTTAGCTCTTCCAAACTTCACTAGCATTTCTCGTTCTACAACAACGGCTCACCCTTGCGCGTCAGTTTTGTCAATGTTCCGGCAAGTGATGAAAAATTCTCCACAAAGTGACGGTAATAACCTGCTAAACCAAGGAAACTGTGAATTTTGAACACAGCCCTTGGGGGTTCCCAAGCAACTATGGCTTCGATCTTCTTTGGATCAACAGTCACACCTTGGGCGGAAACAATGTGGCCAAGGAAGCCAACTTATCTAGGAACTCATGGAACACACAATTCATCAGGTCCATAAACACAGCTGGTGCATTGGTCAAACAGAATAGCATAACCAGAAATTCGTAGTGACCGTATCGCGATCTGAATGCGGTTTTCGGAATATCAGCATCACGAACTCGCAGTTGATGTTATCCAGATCTGAGATCAATCTTGGAAAATACGGCTGCACCTTAGAGTTGGTCGAACAATTCATCGATGCATGGCAAAGGGTACTTGTTTTTCACAGTCACACGATTCAGCTGTTGATAGTCGATGCACAATCACAACGAACCGTCTTCCTTTTTCATGAACAGGACAGGTGCTCCCCAAGGTGACACACTTGGTCGGATGAAACCAAGATTCAACAAATCTTCAAATTTCAATTTTTGTTCCTTCATTTCTGCAGGAGCCATATGGTACGGAGAAATGGAAATCGGATTTGTACCAGGCACTAACTCAATGCCAAATTCCACTTCCTTTACTGGTCGTAGACCGGCCATATCTTCTGGAAATACTTTTGGAAATTCACGAACCACCTATGAATACTTTTGGAAATCGAATTTGTACCAGATCCAAGGATTCTTTGTTGATCAGTCGCTTCGCATCAAGCTAAGAAATCATACAAGTTGGAACAACTCACCTTTCACCTTCAAAACAGTACTTGGCACCATCAGGAAATATGAACCACACACGTTTGGTGAAACACTCCATACTGGCTTGATATTTCGCTAGACAGTCCATGCCTAAGATCACATCCAGCTCTCGGATGTCTAATGGAATCAGATCCACTTCAAGTACATTCGGACCCATATGTACCACATAGCCGATATAGATTAGATTACAAATCAGTTGCTCTCCCAATGGAGTTAGAACCGCAATAGGAGGAGTCAAGGAATATAGAGGCCGATCCGTGCTAAGTGCTATTCTTGGACTTACAAATAATCTATTTGCTCCGAGATCTAATAATACTTTAGCATTTTGAGAAAAGACTGAAATAGTACCTATCACCATATTAGGACTAGCTTCGGCATCAGTTAGGGTGAAGAGCCTTACTGATCTTGGTTGCGCCTCGCTTGTGGATTCATTGGGTGGTCCTTCTGGTGCGCGTGTTGGTGGTCTGGCGGGGTTGGCATTCCCACCTCGGCCTACGTTTGGTACACCTGTGATTTGCCTTAGTTTCGGGCATTCCCGCTGAATGTGCCCCTTTTCGCCACAGTTGTAACATCGACGTTGCTGAGTATTCTACGTAGTTCCACTGCAATTCGAACAAGAAAAATTCTTCTTGTTGTTACTTCCATTGCCGTTAATTTTCGGAGGATAGTACCTGAAAGGATAGGGTCTTGTATGCCGATTAAATTTTGAATCTTTTTGGAAGGATCCACCACTAGTGGCTGCAGATGTCTTTTTGGTTTGCACGATCTTTTCAGCTTCAGTCGCAGCAACAATTAGTTCTTGCAAATTCTGTACCAGTGTCGTACCAACAATGGTTTTGGGTTCGGAACACAGCCCATCCTGAAATCGCCTTGCAAGCTGGTATGGTGAGCGATCCTCTTCAGGTGCAAATCCGGACAGTTCCCTTAATGCCTTTTCATATTCCAACAACAAACGGGTTCCCTTTTCAAGCTTGTAGAAAACTTGTCGCTGCTCATTTTTATGGAACCTCGTATAAAATCTTTCGTCAAATTCGTACCAAAATTCTTCCCAAGTTGGCAAATGATCGCCGAATCGCAAGCTAACAAATGTCCACCATGCGAGGGCTTCTCCCTCGAGTAGGAGAGTGGTGATGGAAACTTTTTCATCATCCGAGATACGTAAGAAGAAGGATACTCGGCATAAGGTGTCTATCCATTCACAAGCGGCAGTAGCTCCGGCTGAACCATTGAAATCTTTACATCCCAATTGTCGAGCTTCCTTCAATAATTTTATAATCACGACGGAAAGTCTCTCGGTTTCCTTAGGATGTGCCGGCTGTACAGGTTCAAGTGAAGGAATAGCTTCTTCCACTGGTGAAGGTGTAGGAGCATTCTGAAATTACGCCTCCATACACTGCTGATTTGAAGCAATTCCTTGTAATACGTTTAATACTTATGCCATCACAGGATCAATGACTGGTGCAGCTGGTGGCTCAAGTTGATTTTCGGGCTCAGTTTGCCCTTTTTGCTCAATTTGTGCATTCGGCTCCTCTTGCTCAACAGGTTATTGCTCGGCCTGAATCCCATTCCTACCTCGTCGATCCCTCGTAACATTCAACCTTGCTATACTATTTATGTATACGATTGTTACTTACATATAACTAAATATCATACTAGGAAAAGAAGTGGTAACTGGTAAAGAGGTGTGCACCGAACGATTCGTATATGCTGGAAAGCAACATTCAAGTTCTCGGAAATCACATGCATACATGCAAAGGTATTCTCGGCAATTACATCAACACTCATATATACTCTCAGAAACATCATCAAACATCAAGAAAGCATGGATTCACACAACATACATATTCGACAATACACACCAGCAATCACATACATATACGTTCAGAAATACAGGAGTCAAATAGGGACACTCGACAACATGCATAAGTCAACACACACATTCTCAGCAAAGATAAGAAACACACCAAACACTCATCGAAACATATCATGGCATACCAGGCATAAGAACATACATGAACAAATATCACATCAGATTATCATTCTCATCATTTAAATCTGACAAATCAATCCCATTTTAGCATTAGTTCACTTTCGGTATTAGCCCCTAAGTGAGTGAGTGTCTGCGTATGTCCTTACCTACAAACACCAAAATCAACAAATAAGATAGCATATAACAAATTATTTACCCTAAACCATGCTCCGTTACCAAACCTGTATCGACCCCAATTCCTACCCATTAATATTTGCTCCGAATAAGGTCATTATCGCCGTGAAATCCAAACAAGCCCAAAGACACCTAGGACCTATCTGAATCCCACCAGGTTTACTCACTAAATTTTCGACTTTTAGCATGTTCATTCTATATGTTTAATAACAGTTGGAGCATGATATTGGACAATCATTCTGGTATCATACGGAGTGAGTAAAAATATCAGCGGAAGTCTTTAAATTAAATCACTGGATTCATAACACACAAGTCCCGTACGGATCCAAATAACCAGCAAGAATTCCTCCAATATAGTAGAAAATAACAAGCAAAGGAGGAATCTTAAAATAAACCAGAAAATAGTATTTTCTTCAAGTTATATGTGTAAGTAATCAAGGAACAGGTATGCAAAAGTGATGCGATATCACCCCGCCGTACAGCCTTGGTCTCACACACTGGTACCACGAGCAGTGAATGTATCTAAACCTGAAAGGAATGGTGAAAACAATGGAATAAGATTACAAGAATCTCAGTAGGGTCACAACATCATAAGATCTGTAGAAACCATAAACACGAATCTCCCGAACAACATCTGATCATTCCTACGCAACTAAAGGGATTTTTGCAATTCAAAAATTCAATAAAAAAGGGTAGGGCCGAATCTAAGGTTGAAGGGGACTACAAACACTTCCAAAAAGTATCAAAAGTACACACCCAAGCAGAACTCATCAGATTGTTATCGGCAATGAAGAAGAAAAGGCCATCCCCTTCCACCTGTGTTGTCCAAGGCTTACTGCACGAAAGGTAATTGGTTAACACACATGCTAATCAGCAAGCCTATTCATCTTGCCACACAAGGATAAAACATCCCAAGCCACTCAAGGACAAGGGCATCCCAAACCACACAAGGATCAGGGCTTCCCAAACCACACAAGGATAAGGGGTTCCTGCCAAACAAAGACAGGGCTTCTGACCACACAAGGACCAGACATCCAGCGAGCTCTTGCTGGGATTCGCCACCCATACGACTCCCATCCCACTAAGAACCTTTCCTCTCACTAGGAGCATCAGCGCTTACCCCGAATAGCCACAGGAAAACGATCCTGACACAAAAACACATACAAGGACACACAGGCAAGTACAAAACACAAACCCACAACAGGGTATTCTCAATTCTGTGAGATCACATTCAGCATGTTCAATACACATCATATATGCAAGCTAGGCACTCCTAACCTACCTTAAGGAATTCAATATAGCCTAGAAATTCCTCAATTCAATCCGTAACTCAAGCATGCATTATTTAATATGAATGCGCATACAGCTTCATAATCATAGGTACCGAAATCAATTAAGCAAACAACAAGGTCTTTGGAGAAACCAATGAGGCATAGATTCTACCTCTCTTGTCTCTGAACAAGAAGCTATTTTTTTTCCCTTACTAGATAATTCTGAACCACCTAAGTCATCATTAGGCAAAGACAAAAAGAAACAAACTAAACGTGCATATGCAATAACCAAGTAAATACCCTATTTCCTTACCAATTCCACTCACCAAAGCTATCAGAAACCAGTGATCAGATGCCGCAGGTGACTCCCTATTGGATGTGTGATGTGATAGCCAGAAACTTAATGATTCAACCTGATTTACCATCCCAATTAACTATGCAAAGTTCGGCCATAAGAGTAAGGCATAAGACAATTCTCGACTTCATGCATTAAAGGGATGAAATCATAATTTTTAACTTTGAATGGATTCTAAAAATTCTTATGAATAAGGACAACAACATCAGAGATCAATCAATGATAGAATTATACAAATCTTAAAAATTAATTCCGCCGCTGATTTTCAACTTATCTTTTGACAGGGAAATACGAATGTAAAAACAACAAAACAAATATGGTTGGAAATATGATGAAGAGAGCTTTCCAATACGCTATTATTTCAAGGAATCCGACAAACAATGAAATAGTTATGCTACATTGAAATTTAAAAAGATTTTGGCAATTCCGCCGAGTTTCGATTTATCTCACGAGAAAGAAATACTAACCTCTTAACAAAAAAACAAAGATGGTTGGAAATAAGATGAAGAGAGCTTTCCAAAAAGCTATTATTTGCAAGAATCTGAAAAACGATAAGAGAGTTATGCTAGTTTAAAGTTTCAACGA
Organism: Passiflora organensis; assembly: GCA_019739055.1. Classification (NCBI taxonomy): domain Eukaryota; kingdom Viridiplantae; phylum Streptophyta; class Magnoliopsida; order Malpighiales; family Passifloraceae; genus Passiflora; species Passiflora organensis. The sequence goes on along the minus strand of JAEPBF010000328.1, from coordinate 933,665 downwards.
ATTTTGGCAGATATAGGGAGGTGTAAGGGTTTTAGGGTATTCGAGTTCTGTGTGTTTTCTATGAATGATTTTTGTGGGGTTGGCTCCCTATTTATAATGGATGGGTATGGAATTAAGATTACTACGTTAAAGGCTATATTAAAGTACGATAACTACCAGACTTAAATTCTATAACTATCTATTTTAAATTTTAAGGATTTTAATTCCTAAAGTGATTATCAACAAATTAAGAACCAAATTAAAGGGAATTAATACCAGAAATAACTACCAAACATTCCTTACCAATTTCGGCCATCATATATCCTTTTCTTCAGGAACAAAATGATCTTTCCACTTGCACTGGCTTCTAAACTTCTAGGACTCAAAATTCAGGATCTCACAACTTATTAGTGTGGGAGTCTTATAGGTGGAAATCCTCAGTAAGTTCTCTCTGGATGCCTAGTCCTTGTTGGCTAGATGCCTTGTCTTTGTGTAGGGTAAGATGCCTTTATCCTTGTGTGGTTTGGATGACCTTATCCTTGTGTGGTTTTGATGCCCTTATCCTTATGTGGTTTGGATGCCCTTATCCTTATGTGGTTTGGATTTCCTTGGACAAGTCATTGTGTGGCAAGATGGATAAGCTTGCTGATTAGATTATTTGCTAACCACTTACCTTTTGTGCAGCTATGCCTTGGACAACATAGGTGAAAAGGGATGGCTTTTCTATTGATGAGGTCGAATGATGAATTACCTGCCGGTGTACTTCTGTTTTCAGAGGTGTTCTTAGTCGACCCACAGCTTGTTAATTTCATTCCTATCCTTATTGTGATTGTTTGATGATTGTTTGATACCACATTATTAGTATAGGTAAATCTGAAGTTAATTGGGCGATGTTTGTTTAGATTTCTGCAGATCTTATGACATTGTGACCCTACTGAGATTCTTGTAATCTCTCCCTATTGTTTTTCCGAATTTTTAGGCTTATGTATATCTTTTGTTAGTTGTACTGGCTTAGGTACTCCTTCCTTGGTGATTGTTTACACATATACCATTAAATATGAAGTTTGATTGAGCTACTTTCTAGCCCTTTAGGTCCTTCTTATTCTTGCTAGTTTTGGATATATTCTTAAGGGTTGCTTACCGGATTTTGAGATCCCTTTGGGACTTGTATGCTATGGTTCTTTTGGCTAATTATAAAGATTTCTGTTGATATTTTATTCACTCTATATGTTACCAGAATGTTTGTCCCTTGTTATCATGTTCCAACCTTTAAAAAGCATAAAGAAAATAATCTAATAAAATGAAATTTGTGTAATTGAGCCTTTTGGGATTCAAATAGGTCGTAGGTTAGGTTTGTTTGGGTTTCACTGTGTTAAGGTCCTAATAAATTGGGTTTGGGTCCTTACATCACTGGTATTTAGATTTCTACGACAAAAGATCGGGGTCTCACATCCTCCTCTCCTTATAAACATTGACCTTGAAATTTCATCACAAGTACCTAAGAAAACAGGTAACGAAATCTTGCATGCATTGTTTCCTTAGTATCCCAAGACTGCTCCTCAACTTGGCCATTACGTTAAACAACTTGAACCATAGGGATTTTTTAACTATGAAGCTCAAAAATTAACTGATCTAGTATGGCAACCGGCTGTACGAGGTAAGATAGGTCTTATGCAACTTCAACTAGTGGTTTTTTGAGCACATGAGCAAGACCTCAACATTGAAATGTGAAACACGTTGTAAATTCTCTCCATATTCAGGGGCAATGCAAATCGGTAGGAAACAGGGCCGATCCTTTCAACAATGTTATACGGACCCACATAACAAGGTGCTAGCTTGTATGGACCCAAATTTCAAATTCCAAAATTGCTCCAAATGGGACCTTTACCACCGTGAAACCCAAACCAAGACCTATCTGAATCTCATAAGGCTTATCCATCTAGTTCCAATTTTAATTTGGTAGTTCTTTTAAGAATTTAAAGTTTGTAGCATGATATTGGATAAGAATTCTGGTATCATACAGAGTGAATAAAATCATCAGTGGAAGTTTTTAAATTTAATTAATGAATCCACAACACACAAGTCCCAAAGGGATCCAAATATCCAACAAGAAAACCTCCAACATAATTCGGAAATAATAAGTAAAGGAGGAACTTGAAAAACTAGAAAATAGTCTAATCATTGTTCATGTTATATGCGCAAGCAACCAACGAAATAGGAATGCGAATATAATGCAATATTGTCCCGCCATGTAGTCTTGATCTCACACACCGGTACCACGAACAACGAACGTACCTAAGCCTGAAAAATGGAGAAAACAACAGCATGAGATTACAAGAATATCAGTAAGGTCACAGCATCATAAGATCTACAGAATCGGAAACAAACATCTCCTAAACAACATCAGATCATCCCTACACATCTAAGGGACATCACGCAATTCAAGAATCATCCAAAAGGTTAGGGCCAAAACTAAAGCTAAGGGTGGACTACAAACACTTTCAAAAATCAGAAGTACACAGGCAGGAAAAACTCATCAATCATCTCGGAAATAGGGAAAGGCCATCCCCTTCCACCTATGTTGTCCAAGGCTTCGTTGCACATAGTGTAAAAGGTTAGCACACAACCTAATCAGCAAGCCTATTCATCTTGCCACACAAGAACAAGGCATCCAAGCCACACAAGGACAAGGGCATCCAAATCACACAAGGATAAGGGCATCCATACCACACAAGGATATAGGCATCCTGCTACACAAGGACAATGCGCCTAGCCATACAAGGACTAAGCATCCAGTGCGTGCAGGCTGCGGATGGCAATCTATACGACTCCGATACTAGTAAGAACCTCTCCACTCCCAAGGAGCATCAACAGTTACCCCAAATGGCTACCAGAAAAGGATCCTGACACAGAGGCAAACACAAAGCACAATACCACCACAGGGTATTCTAAATCATGTCAGAATACAATCAGCATGTTCAATACACACAACACATGAAAATTAAGCACATATAACCTATCTGAAGGGTCCGACAATGCCTAAGTCGGTCTCAAATCAATCCGTAACTCATGCATACACTATCTCACACATATGCACATACATTAACATAAGAATAGGTACCAAAATTAACAAGCAAACAAAGGATCTCTGGAGAAACCAATGAGGCATTGATCCTACCTCTTTTGTCTCTGAACAAGAAGCTCTGTTTTATCTTTATTCAAGGGATCCGAACCACCTATTACGTTATCAGCAAAGAAAAAACCAAACTAAGCATGCATACTTAATAACCAAATAAAAACCCTATTTCCTGACCAATTCCACTTACCAAACCTATCAAAAAATAGTGATCAAATGCCACAGGTGCCTCCCCTTTGGATGTGTGATGTGATAGCCAAGAACTTAACAAGAAACAACCTGAATTACCTTACTAATCAACATACAATTTTCGGCACTAAGAATAGGGCAATAGAGCAAGTTGTGATTTCATGTTAACAAGTTATAGGGTTGTGATTTCATGTTAACTAGTAAGGATTAGGTGTTTATAATCAAAAGGAAGAAGATCGGAAACCAATAGGTTAATCAATTCATCAAGATTGACAACAATAGCGCAAGGGTAGGGCATACAAATTTCATGTATAAGGAAGATTCAAAGGATGGATTCATGATTTTACAACATGAGTGGATGCCTAAAAATCAAACAAAAAAGAGGAACAACAACAAAAATCAATGGAAGAAAAAATCACACAAGTTTGGCGCCTAATTACGAGTTGAATTTCAAAAGTGAGTAACTAACCTCCTGATTACAAGATCGTGCTAGATAGAGGATGGATAGAGATTTCCAACAAGCCATTATTTGCAAAAATCTGACAAAAGATAAGAGCGTTATGCTAGTTTGAAGTTGAAAGAATTTCGGCAGCAATAGGGAGGTGTAGGCTTCGAGGTTTGACGAATTTTGTGTATTTTCTGTGTAAAATTTATGTGTGGCTGGCTGTAAGACCCCGAACCTTTCTAGTTTAGATGTCCAGGAAGTCCAGGAGCTGATGTAGCTAAAATTACTATTTTACCTCTGAAGAAATTAACGCGTGATGACCTAAAATGGTTTCTGCCAGATATTTTCTATTTTAATTCTGGTATTTTTATATTAATTATTCTTAATTTTATCCCATATTATCTAAGGTATTAGATAGTTCTTTTTTAAAATGGAATATCTCTTTTAATAGAATTATCCATCTGATAGAATTATCGTTTAATTATCTTTTAAAGCTTAAAAGTAGAGATTTATCTCTTAGTTAAACCTCCTTAGACACCTATAAGAGTGGTCAGCCTATCCCACCTAAACATTCCAAAACCCACATAGAAATTTCGTAAATTATCCCCTTCATCTCAATTTACGATTTTTGCCTAAACCCTAACCGAAACTCATTGATTTCATCTTAGCATAACTCTCTTATCCTTTATCGGATTCATGCGAATAATAGCTTGTTGGAAAGCTCTTTTCATCTTCTTTCCAACCATCTTGGGTTTTTTATATGGAGATTAAGTTTTTTTAAAAAAAATTAATTCGTATTTTGACGGAATTGCCAAAATTTATTTGAAATTTAAAATAGTATAACTCTCTCAACCTTTCTTGGATTTTGACGAATAAAAGCTCCTTGGAAAGCTCTATACATCCTCTTTCCAACCATATTGGATTTTTCATCTAGAGATCAGTTTTTCTTTATCATAATTTAGGTCGAAATTCGGCAGAATTAGGTTTCAAAATTGTGTGATTCTGCCTTCAATTAATTTCTGTTATTGTTCCTCTTGTTTGTATGATTGTTTAGCATCCATTCATGATTTTAAAATCATGAATTCATCTTTTGAATCTTTCCTATTCATGAAATCAACATGCCCTACCTTTGCCTTATTGATGCCTATATTGATCAACTAATTAACCTATTGGATTCTGACCTTGTTTCTTTTGATTGTACATGTTATAAACACCTATTCCTTTCTTAACTTCATGAAATCACAACCCCTAACCTCACTAATGTTGAAATCACAAGTTTCCCTATAAACCTTAAAGTGTTGCTGAAATTTGAATATTGAATTAGGGTGAAATATTAAGTAGATTCTTATTGAGTTATTGGCTATCACATCACGTATTCAGAGGAAAGATATAGCTGCATCTGGATTGCTGGATTTTGGTAGGTTAATTGGTAAGGATTCCCAATGCTTTTGGTTTTTAATTAAGTAGTCTTGTGGCTTAGTATTGTGTTGTCTTTGCCTTGTAATTGTTTAGGAGATTCTGATCTTATTTGAAAGGAAAAGGATTGCATCTGATTCAGACACGTGAGAGGTAGGATTAATGCCTCATCGGTTCCTTTGATAACCCTATTGTTTGATTGTTTGATTGTTTGATTGTTTGAATATAAGTGAATTTGATTGCCTATCTTGGTTATATGCTTACAGAATGTGTGATTATGATAATAGGGAATCTTGGAAGTTAATAGGAAAGTAGATTTTCTAATTCGGTTATGAATTTTAGGATTGGTCTTTGATTTGTATTGTGATTTGATTGAGGATTCTTTGTTGTGATCTAAGTGTGCGTGTACTATATACATATGTGTGTATGTGCACTATTTGTGCTTTGTTTGGAAGGTCCTTTTGTCACTGGCCATGCAATGTAAGTGTTGTTGGTCCTAGGGAGAGGAGAGATGCTTACCGAACCGAGAGGTTTAAAGGTGGTTATTCCCAGCAAGAGCTCACTAGATGCTTTGTAGGCTGGTTCAAGTCCGGACGTCACGAAGCCTTGTAGGCCAGTTCAAGTCTTAATGTCAAGATGCCCTATAGGCTAGTTCGAGTCTGGACGTTGGGTTGCTCTATTTGAGAGTGACTTGTATGCACTGCTGCAAGAGTGCTCCTAGGCCAGTTTAAGTCTGGATGTCAGAGACAACGAAAAGGCTTGCTGCAATATTGATTGTCTAACCATTTACCCTTTGTGTAGCAATGCCTTGGACAAAAAAGGTGGGAGGGGATGTTCTTTTCTTTTCCAACTACCGAGAGTAACCTGATGAGTTTTCCTGCCTATGTACTCCTGATTTTCAGAAGTGTTTTTAGTCCACCCTCAGTTTTAGTTTCGGCTCTAACACTTTTGATTTATACTTGAATTGCGTTATACCCTTAGATGAGTAGGGATGATCTGATGTTGTTCTGGAGATGTTTGATTGGGAATCTATAGAACTTATGATATTGTGACCCTAGTGAGATTCTTATAATCTCATCTCTTCTTTTCTCCCCCTTTCAAGGCTTAGGTATGTACTCTTTATTGGTATCAAAGGTGTGAGATCAAGGCAACACGGCTGGACGAATATGCACCCCTTTTCAATTGAATGCATATGCTATGTATTTGAATTTGTGTGGATTTTCATTATGGCTTTCCAATTCCTCTTTTTCTTTTTGTTGCTTCCGAAATATGCGTGATACTATTGGTTGATGTTATGAGATTCCTATGGGACTTATGTGTTAAGTTTCCATTTGTTTTGAGTATTAATATAAGTCTTTTGCTGATGTTTTCCTTCACTCCATATAAGCCAGAAATTCATTAATGTATAAATATGCTCCAACCTTTAAATAATATATAAATCAACCAATAAAATTGACAATTAGGTAACTTGAGCCTTGTGGGATTTAAATAGGATCTGTCGAGGGTTTATTTGGGTTTCACGTTGGTAATGATCCTAGTAGGTTGGGTTTGGGTCCTTACAGGTTTGGTAGCTGAGCATGGTTTAGTAGACTGTGTGATTTGCAAGATATTGTGTTCTCAATTTTAGAAGCATGTGCATATGTCCATATGTACTTTGATTGATTATAACTTACAAATATGAAAGCACAATTATTAGATTTGCATGGTTTTGAATGTTGATTGCATGATTTGCTGACTGTTGTGTGCTTTATGTGTATGCAAAAATATATGTATTTGTTTGCTGTGTTTTGTGTGAATAATTGTGTTTTATTTCTAGCATATGCATATTGTCCAGTGTACACCTCTCCACCAAGGTACCATCTTTTTCTATGTTTTGTGTTTTATATTGAAAGTTACATCATGTGTGTTTGTTTAGTATGGCAAGGTCAACTAGGAAGCGCAGTGACACAGCGAAAGCATGGTAAATCTGTAAATATTTTCTATGCAGAAATTTCGAGGACGAAATTTTAAAAAGGATGAGAGGATGTGAGACCCCGACCCTTTCTAGTTTAGATGTCTAGGAAGTCTAGGAGCTGATGTAGTTGAAATTACTATTTTACCCCTAAAGAAATGAATGCATGATGGCCTAAAATGGTTTCTGCCAGATATTTTCTATTTTAATTCTGGTATTTTTATATTAATTATCCATAGTTTTATCCCTTACTATCTAAGGTATTAGCTGATTCTTTCTTTTAAATATAATATCTCTTTTAATATATTTATCATTTTAAATAGAATTATCGTTTAGTTATCTTTTTAAGCGTAAAAGTAGGGATTTATCTCTTTGCTAAACCTTCTTAGACACCTATTAAAAAGTGGCCAGCCTATCTCACCTAAACATACCAAGCCCTACATAGAAATTTCTTAATTTCCGATTTTTTCTTAAATCTTAGTCGAAACTACTTGATCTTCATCTTGGCATAACCCTCTTGTCCTTTATTAAATTTTTTTGAATAATAGTTTGTGGAAAGATCTATTCATCCTCTTTCCAACCATCTTGGGTTTTTCATCTGGAGGTTAGGCTTTCTTTAATAAAAATTAAATCGTATTTCAACGGAATTGCCAAAATTTGCTTGAACTTCAAAATAGCATAACTCTCTCATCCTTTTTCGGATTCTTACGAATAATAGCTTGTTAGAAAACTCTTTTCATCCTCTTTCCAACATTCATTTTTTTATCTGGAGGTTAATTTTCTTTGCAATAATTTATATCAAAATTCGTCAGGATTAGGTTTCAAGATTGTGTGATTCTGTTTTCATGCACATGCACATGCGCGAAGTATGGAGTGCATCCTTTGCTGATCAATCGTCTCACATCGAGCTTGTAAATCATGCAAGTTAGAACAACTCGCCTATCACCTTTAAAACAAAATTTGGAAGCATTTGGAAAACTGAACCACACATGCTTGGTTAAACACTCCATTCAAGCCTGATACTTGGCCAGACAACCCATTCCTAAGATCACATCCAGCTCTCAGATGTCCAATGGAATCAGGTCCACTTCAAGTACAATCGAACCGATACATACAACATAATCGATGTAGACTAGATCATTAGACCTTTATTACCAATTTGGGCTATACTCTCGGATTTCCAATGAATACTAGACCTTTATTACCAATTTCGGCCATCATACATCCTTTTCCGTAGGGACAAAACGGTCATTTCACTTGCACTAGCTTTTGGACTTCTATGACTCAAAATTTGAGGTCTCACATCCTCTCCTCTCTATAAGAATTTCGTCCTCGAAATTTCATCAAAAGTACCTAAACAAACAGGTATGGAAATTTTGCTCGCATAGATTCCTTAGTCTCGCAAGACTGTTCCTCGATTTGGCCATTACGCCAAACAACTTGTACTATAGGCACGCTTTGACTGCGAAGCTGACAAACTGATCAATCTAGTATGGCAATTGGCTGTACGGGATAGGATAGGTCTTCAGCAACCTCAACTGGTGGTTCTTTGAGAACATGAGTAGGGTCTCGCACATACTTTCTTAACATCAAAATTTCATGTTATGAGTTCTTTCCATATTTGAAGATAGTGCAAGTTTGTATGCAACAGGTCCGATCCTTTTCACAATGTCATATGGACCAATATAACAAAGTGCTAGCTTACCTCGCTGTTGAAAATGAAGGACTCCTTTCCATTTTTCTCCATTTTTCAGGCTTATTGTAAATTCTACCTCCCTTCGTCGATTATTGACATAATTTTTCTGCCGATCTTGCGCCATGTTCAGCCATTGTCGAATTAAATTCAGCTGCTTCGTTACTTGATCAATCAATTCTGGATTGTTTAGGAATGTCTTGCCTACTTCACTCCATCAAACGGGAGTTCTGCAACATCTCCCATATAACGCTTCATAAGGAGCCATACCAATACTTACATAGAAATTATTGTTGTATGCGAATTCTGCCAATGGTAGACATCGATCCCAACTAGTATGTTGGTCTAGTACACTTATACGTAGTATGTCCTCAAGTGTCTGAATCATCCTTTCAGATTGACCATCGATCTGGGGGTGAAACGCACTACTGAAATTCAATCTCAAACCTAGCGCATTCTGGAATTTCTCCCAAAATCATGATGTAAAATGAGGGTTACGATCTGAAATGATGGAAATTGGCACTCCATGCAATCGAACAATCTCATCCAAGTAACGTACAGCCAATTTCTCAGGTTTGTCTATCACACATACAGGAAGGAAGTGTGCAGATTTCGTTAATTGATCCATTATGAGATCTAGGCAAACCGGTCACAAAATCCTTTCTGACATGCTCCCATTTCTATTATGGAATTGGAAGTGACTGAAGTAGACTAACGGGTCTCTGATGCTCGATCTTCACTTATTGACATACGAGGCATTGGACAATGAACTCAGCAATGTGGCGCTTCATGTTCGGCCACCAATATTGCTCCTTTAACTCTTGGTACATCTTAGTACTGCCACGATGGATAACAAACTTTGAACTATACATCTTAGAGAAAATCAGATTACGCATATCAACATCATGTGGTACACATACCCGGTTTCTAAAAACAAGAACTCCATCATCTCCCACTCTGAAACTGCGAGCTATGGCATCAACACCATCTTTTAGTTGCTTCCGAATTTCAGCCAATCTCAGATCTTTAGTTTGCTGATTCCAGAATTCCTCAATCAAGGTAGGATGACTTCGATTTGTGCCAACAACGAACTAGAAAAATCAATGCCAAGATGCACAAGTGTAGCTTTCAAATTCAGTATTGTTGGCATGTATCGGGTGCACATGTAAGTCGAAACTGATGGTGAAGGAGGATCAACATTCGCTTTTCCAAAATTGTATTCGATGATCAGATCGTAGTCTTAAATTAGCTCTACCCATCTTCATTGTCTCATGTTCAACTCTTTCTGCGTAAGGAGATATTTAAAGCAGTAACACCATATTTTAAATGCAAACACCTCGGCCGCAATCTCCAAATCATGCGTAGGATAGGTGATTTTGTGCGGTCGCACCTGTCGGGAAGAATAGGCAACAACTTTCCGTTCTTGCATTAATACGTATCCAAGTCTGGATTTTGGTGCTTCGTTGTACACCACATACTCTTTTCCGCTGACTGGTAAGGTGAGGATTGGTTCAAAACTAACCTATTCTTTAATTCTTCGAAACTTCGATGGCATTTGTCGATTCACACGAACGGCTCTCCTTTGCGCGTCAATTTCGTCAATGGTCCAGCAAGTGATGCAAATTTTTTCACAAAGCAACAGTAGTATCTACCTAAACCAAGGAAACTATGAACTTCGAACACAGTTCATGGTGGTTCCCAAATAACTATGTCTTCAATCTCCTTCGGATCAACAAGGACACCTTGGACGGAAAAAACATGGCCAAGGAAACCATCTTCATGTAACCAGAATTAACATTTGGAGTACTTTGTGAACAACTGCCGATTCCTCAAGATATTCAGCACAATCCGCAATTGCAAAACATGCTCTTCTTATGTTTCTAAATAAACTTAGAATGTCGTCGATGAAGACTATCACAAATCTATCACCACATCAGGGCTAGCTTCGGTATCAGTTAAGGTGAATAGCCTCGTTGGTCTAGGTTGCACCTCACTCGTGGATCTTTTTTGTGGTCCTCCAGGTGCGCGCACTGGTAGTTTGGCAGGATTGACATGCACACCTCAGCCTGCTTTTGGTGCTCTTGTGATACTTCTTGGTTTGGGAAATTCCCTTTGAACATGGCCCATCTAGCCACAATTGTAGCATAGTCATGGGTCTGAACTCCACATAGATCCATTTGGTTTTGGACCAGAAAAATTCTTCTAGAAGTCTCCATTGCCACTATTTTTAGGAGGGTAGGACCTCAAAGGATATGGTCCCCGTATACCTATTTAAGTTTGAATCTCTCTTGAAGGTTCTGACACTAGTTGCTGGGGACGGCTTCCTGGTTTGCACGATCCTCTCAGTTTCAGTCATGGAAATGATTAGTTCTTGCAAATTCTGCACCGGTGTCATACTAATGATGGTTTTGATCTTGGTACTCAGCCCATCCTGAAGTCGTCTCACAAACTGGTTTGGTGGATGATCCTCCTCAGGTGCAAATCGGGACAGCTCCCTAAATGCCTTCTCATATTCCATCGCCAAACGGGTGCTCTATTCAAGCTTGTTGAAAGCTTATCGATGCTCGATTTTATGGAATCTCATATAGAACCACTTGTTGAACTCATACCAAAACTCTTCCCACGTAGGCAAATGATTTCTGAATCACAAGCTCACAGCTGTCCACGATGCAATGAATTCTCTCTGAAGTAGGAAAGTGGTGATGGCAATTTTTTCATTGTCAGAAATGTAACGACCCCAATTCCTATCTATTAATAATTGCTCCGATTAAGGTCACTATTGCCGTGAAACCCAAATAAGCCTAAATGACACCTAAGACCAATTTGAATCTCACCAGGCTAATCATAAACTACCGATTTTAAGCTTGTTAATCTTATTGCTTATCAACAATTGGAGCATGATATTGGACACATGTTCTGGTATCATACGGAGTAAATAAAACATCAGTGGAAGTCTTAAATCAAATCATTGGGATTATAACACACAAGTCCCATAGGGATCCAAATGAATAGCAAGAAATTCTTCATCAAGGTTCGGAAATAACAAGTAAAGACGAGTGCTGAAAATAAACCAGAAAGTTGCCCAATCATTCATGTTATATATGCGCAAGTAACAAGTATGCAAATGTGATGCGATATTGCCCCGCCGTGCAGCCTTGATCTCACACCCTGGTACCACGAACAGTGAATGTACCTAAGCCTGAAAAAGGGTAAAAACAATGGTTTGAGATTACAAGAATCTCAGTAGGGTCACAGCATCATAAGTTTTACAGAATCCCTAAACACAAATCTCCCAATTCACATAAGATCATTCCTAAACAACTAAAGGGGATTACACAATTCAAAAACCAATCAAAAGAGGTTAGGGTGGAATCTATGGCTGAGGGAGGACTGCAAACACTTCCGAAAGCTTAGAAGTACACAGGCAGGTGAAACACATCAGATTGCCCTCGTCAATGAAGAAGAAAGGTCATCCCCTTCCACCTGTGTTGTCCAAGACTTACTGCACAAAGGGTAGATGGTTAACACGCAAACTAATCAGTAAGTCTTCCCTAGTCACATACCTATTAGGGCATCCCAGGTTACATGCCTACCAGGGCTTCCTGCCACACAAGTACATAGTTCTGGCCACACAAGGACCAGACCTCTAGCGAGCTCTTGTTGGGATTTGCCGCCAATACAACTCTCATACCAGTAAGAACCTCTCCTCTCCCTAGGAGCATCAGCACTTATCCCGAATGGCAACCGGAACAGGATCCTGACACACAGACACGTACAAGCACACACAGGCAAGTACAAAGCATAATACCACAACAAGGTATCCTCAATCATGTCAGAACACAATCAACTTATCCAATTCACATAACAATTGCATCCCAGGCACTCAATTCCTAACTCAGTGGTTCGATATAGACTAGGAGATTCATATCTCATTCCGAATTTCGTACTCTCACCCTATAATCCATTCGCAAGCAATACAACAAGGGAAGGTAACAAAAACATCAAGAAAAGAGCATGGGTCTCTGGAGAAACCGATGAGGCGTAGATCCTACCTCTCTTGTCTTTGCACAAGAAGCTACTCCTTTTCCTTTATTAAGTAAATCGGAACCATCTAAATTATCACCAGGCAAAGACAAAAGCAAACTAAGCATGCATATTCAATAGTCAATTGAATACCTTATTTTCTTACCAATACCACTCGCCAAACCTATTAGAAAACTAGTGATCAGAAAATGCAGGTGCCTCTCCCTTGGATGTGTGATGTGATAGCCAGGAATTTAACAAGATTCAACCTGAATTTATCATTCCAAATAACTATGCAAATCTTGTCGCTAAAAGTGGGGAATAGGACGATTTCATCTTAGCCATAAACAAGTAAATATTTACATCAAAGCTACTATTTATATATGGTTGGAAAGAGGATGAAAATATCTTTCCAACAAGCTATTATTTGTAAGTATCTGACAAATTATTAGAAAGTTATACTATTTTGAAGTTCAAGAAGATTTGGCAAAAACCTAATTCTGCCGCCGATTTTCAAATTAATCTTAGACAAAGAAATACTAACCTCCTGACAAAACACAAAGGTGGTTGGAAAGAGGATGAGGAGATCTTTCCAACAAGCTATTACTCGCAGAGATCCGATGATCGATGAGTGAGTTATGCTAGTTTGAAGATTCTCCGAATTATGGTGGCTATAGGGAGGTATAGTGTTTTTAGCCCTGTACGAATTTGTAAGTCTTCTATGAATGATTTTTGTGGGGTTGGCTTCCTATTTATAATGAATGGGTATAGAATTATGATTACTATTTTTAATTACTTATCATAATAAGATAATCTATCAGATAATTAAACTCTAAATTATCTTTCCTATTTTTAGGGTCTTTAATCTCTAAGGCAATTATCCCTCTATAAGAACAATCTCTAAGGAAATTATCCATCTATAAGAACTTAGATCAAAGGGAATTTAAAAAAAAATTAACAACTAAACAATCTTACCAATTTCGGCCATCACACATCCTTTCTTTCAGGGGAAAAATCGTCTTTTCACCTGCACTGGCTTTTGGACTTCTAGGACCCAAAATTAGGGATCTTACATCCTCCCCTCCTTATAAGAATTTCGTCCTCGAAATTTTGTAATATAAGTACCTAATCAAACAAGTAGGGAAATTGTTCATGCATAGACTCCTCAGTCTGCCAAGACTGCTCCTCAGTTTGGCCATTACGCCAAACAACTCGTACCATAGGCACGTTTCGACTGCGAAGCTGTCGAACTGACCGTTGTAGTATGGCAACTGGCTGTATGGGATAGGATAGGTCTTCAGAAACTTCAACTGGCGGTTCTTTAAGCACATGAGCAGGATCTCGCATATACTTTCTTAGTATTGAAACATGAAACACGTTGTGAATTCTTTCCATATTTGGTGGTAGTGCAAGTCGGTATGCAACAGGGCCAATTCTTTCAACAATGTCATATGGACCAATGTAGTGAGGTGTTAGCTTACCTCGCTGCTAATAACGAAGGACTCCTTTCTATGGGGCGACTTTCAAAAACAATTTGTCTCCTACCGCAAATTCCAGTTCCCTTCGTCGCTTGTCGGCGTAGCTTTTCTGCCAATCCTGGGCTGCTTTTAACCTCTGTCGAATCAAGCTTAATTGTTCTGTTGCTTGATCAATTAATTCCGAATTTTCTAGGCGTCTCTCGCCTACTTCGTTCCAGAAAATGGGGGCTCTGCAGCGTCTCCCATATAGTGCTTCATAGGGTGCCATACCGATGCTTACATGAAAACTGTTGTTGTAAACAAATTCTGCCAATGGTAAGCTTCGATCCCAGCCAGTTTGCTGGTCCAATACACTCGCACGTAGCATGTCTTCAAGTGTCTGAATCGTCATTTCTGATTGACCATCGGTGTGGGGATGAAATGCTATACTGAAATTCAATCTCGAACCCAGTGCATTCTGGAATTTCTCCCAAAATCGTGAAGTGAAACGAGGGTCACGATCTGAAACTATAGAAACTGGTACTCCATGCAAACGAACAATCTCGTCAAAGTAACGATCTGCCAATTTTTCTGGTGTATCCGTCACACGTATAGGAAGAAAGTGTGCAGATTTCGTCAGTCGATCCACGATCACCCAAATGGCATTGTATCCTCGATGCAATGTAGGCAAACCGGTCACAAAATCCATTGTGACGTGCTCCCACTTCCATTCTGGAATCGGAACTGACTGAAGCAGACCACGGGTCTTTGATGTTCGATCTTTACTTGTTGACATACGAGACATCGGGCAACAAATTCAGCAATATGACTTTTCATATTTGGCCACCAAAACTGCCCCTTCAAATCTCGATACATCTTGGTGCTTCCAGGATGAATAGCGAACTTCGAACTATGTGCCTCCGATAGAATAAGATTACGAATATCAACATTTTGTGGAACACATACTCGGTTTCTGAAGACTAGTACTTCGTCATCTCGTATTCTGAAATCACGAACTTTGGCATCAACACCATCAGCAAGTTGCTTCCGAATTTCAGCAAGTTTTGGATCCTCTAATTGTTGATTCTGGATTTCTTCAATTAGGGTAGGTGCGACTTCAATTCGTGCCAACAACGAACCAGAGAAATCGGTGCCAAGATGCACACGATTAGTTTTCAATTCCAGCATCATCGGTAGGTAATAGGTGCGCATATAGGCCAAAATTGTTGGGGAAGGGGGATGATACTTTCGGCTCAGGGCCTCAGCAACAACATTCGCCTTGCCAGGATGATATTGGATGATCAACTCCACCCGTCTTCGTTGTCTCATATTCAATTCTTTTTGTGTTAGGAGGTACTTCAGGCTTTTGTGATCAGTGAAGATTCGACACGTCTCTTTGTATAAATAATGTCGCCATATTTTTAAGGAAAATACCACGGCTGCAAGTTTCAGGTCATGTGTAGGGTAGTTCATCTCGTGCGGTCGCAATTGCTTTGAAACGTAGGCAATGACTTTCCCATCTTGCATCAAGACACATCTAAGTCCAGATTTTGACGCGTCGCTGTAAACCACATACTCCTTTCCGCAAACAGGTAAGGTAAGGATAGGTGCAGAAACTAACCGATTCTTTAGCTCGTCAAAACTTTTCTGGCATTTCTCGTTCCATACAAACGGCTCACCCTTGCGTGTCAGTTTTGTCAATGGTACGGCAAGTGATGAAAAATTTTCCACAAAGCGACGGTAGTATCCTGCTAAACCTAGGAAACTACGAACTTCAAACTCACTTCGCAGAGGTTCCCAAGCACTCACGGCTTCAATCTTCTTTGGATTAACAAACACACGTTGGGCGGAAACAATATGGCCAAGGAAACTAACCTTACGTAACCAGAATTCGCATTTTGAGTACTTTGCGAATAACCATCGATCCATCAAGATTTTAAACACAATTCGCAAGTGCATAGCATGATCCTCTTCTGATATTGAGTAAATCAAAATGTCGTCGATGAAGACTATCACAAATCTATCCAGGAATTCATGGAACACACGATTCATCAAGTCCATAAACACAGCTGGTGCATTGGTCAAGCCGAATGGCAACCAAAAATTCATAGTGGCCGTATCGCGATCTGAATGCGGTCTTCGGAATATCAGCATCACGAACTCGCAATTGATGGTATCCAGATCTGAGATCAATCTTGGAGAACTCGGCTGCACCTTGGAGTTGGTCAAACAAATCGTCGATGCATGGCAAAGGTTATTTATTTTTCACGGTCACATGGTTCAGCCTCAGTTGCAGCAGCAATTAGTTCTTGTAAATTCTGCACCGGTGTCGTGCCGATGATGGTTTTAGTTCGGTGTTCAACCCATCCTGAAATCGTCTCGCAAGTTGGTACGGTGTACGATCTTCTTCAGGTGCAAATCGGGACAATTCTCTTAACACTTTTTCATATTCGAACACCGAACGGGTGCCTTGTTCAAGTTTGTAAAAAGCTTGTCGCTGCTCGCTTTTATGGAATCTCGTATAAAATCTCTCGTCGAATTCATACCGGAATTCTTCCCATGTTGACAAAAAATCGCCGAATCGCATACTAACAGATGTCCACCATGCGAGGGTTCTCCTTCAAGTAAGAATGTAGCAATGGAACCTTGCCATCATCCGAGATACGCAGGAACAAGGATACTCGGCATAAGGTATCCATCCACTCACGAGCGGCTGCGGCTCCAGCTGAACCACCGAAATCTTTACATCCAAGTTCTCGAGCTTCCTTCATCAATTTTGTAATCATAATGGGAAGTCTCTCTGTCTCCTTATGATGTGCCGGGTGCACAGGTTCAAGTGGAGGAACAAGTTCTGGTGCAGGCGCAGGAACATTCTGAAATTGCGCCTCCATTCGCTGCTGGTTTGTAGCAATTCCTTGCAACACATATAAGATTTGTGCCATAACAGGGTCAATGCCTGGTGCGGCTGGTGTCTCAGGTTGGTTTTCAGACTTAGCTTGCCCTTCCTGCTCATTTTGTGCATTTGGCTCTTCTTGCTCAAAAGGTTGTTGTTCATTCTGAATCTCAAACCTACCCCGTTTGTCCCTTTGTTGCCTCGAGCGTGCCATACTACATGAATACACCTTTACTACTCAACATATACTAAATACAATACTAGTAAAAGAGTGGTACCTGGTGGAAAGACATGCACTGGACGATACGCATATGCTGAAAAACAATATACAATTTTTCGGAAATCACATGTACACATGCAAAGGTATTCTCTGCAATTCCATCAACACTCATAGAAATCATTATCAAACATCAAGCAAATATAGACTCACACATCACCCATATTCGACAATACACATAATCTCTCACATGCATATTTATTCGTTAATGGCAAGAAACATAGCTAATCATCCACTCAAACATATTAAGGCATGCTAAAGATGAACAATCATCACATCTGCTATTATTATTTCCATCATTTAAATCCCATGTTATCCCTAGTTCCCTTTCGGTTTTAGCCCCTAAGTGAGTGAGTGTGTGCCTATGTTCTTACCTGCAATCACCAAAATCAACAAATAAGTTAGTATATAACAAATTATATTCCCTAAACCACGCTCCGCTACCAAACTTGTAAGAGTTTGGTAGCATATAACAAATTATATTTCCTAAACAATGCTCCGTTACCAAACTTCTAACGACCCCAATTCCTAACTATTAATAATTGCTCCGATTAAGGTCATTACCGCCGTGAAACCCAAATAAACCTAAATGACACCTAAGATCAATTTGAATCTCACCAAGCTAATCATAAACTACCGATTTTAAGCTTGTTAATCTTATTGCTTATCAACAATTGGAGCATGATATTGGACACATGTTCTGGTTTCATACGGAGTAAATAAAACATTAACGGAAGTCTTAAATCAAATCATTGCGTTCATAACACACAAATCCCATAGGGATCTAAATAAATAACAAGAAATTCTTCATCAAGGTTCGGAAATAACAAGTAAAGAAGAGTGCTTCAAAATAAACTAGAAAGTTTCCCAATCATTCATGTTATATGCGCAAGTAACAAGTATGCAAATGTGATGCGATATCGCCCCGCTGTGCAGCCTTGATCTCACACCCTGGTACCACGAACAGTGAATGTACCTAATCCTGAAAAAGGGTAAAAACAACGGTTTGAGATTACAAGAATCTCAGTAGGGTCACAGTATCATAAGATCTACAGAATCCGTAAACACAAATCTCCCAATTCACATAAGATCATTCCTAAACAACTAAAAGGGATCATGCAATTCAAAAACCAATCAAAAGAGGTTAGGGCGGAATTTATGGCTGACGGAAGACTGCAAACACTTCCGAAAGCTCAGAAGTACACAGGCAGGTGAAACACATCAGATTGCCCTCAGAAATGAAGAAGAAAGGTCATCCCCTTCCACCTGTGTTGTCCAAGACTTACTGCACAAAGGGTAGATGGTTAACACCCAAACTAATCAGTAAGTCTATCCCCTTGTCCTCGCAAAGACAAGTCGACTAGCACCACATGGACAAGGCTTCCCTAGTCACATACCTACTAGCGCATCCAAGGTCACATACCTACCAGGGCTTCCTGCCACACAAGGACCAGACCTCCAGCGAGCTCTTGGTGGGATTTTCTGCCCATACAACTCCCATACCAGTAAGAACCTCTCCTCTCCCTAGGAGCATCAGCGCTTACCCCGAATGGCCACCAGAATAGGATCCTGACACACACAGGCAAGTACAAAGCATAATACCACAACAGGGTATCCTCAATCATGTCAGAACACAATCAACTTATCCAATTCACATAACAATTGCATCCCAGGCACTCAATTCCTAACTCAGAGGTTCGATATAGCCTAGGAGAATCATATCTCATTCCGAATTTCATAATCTCACCCTATAATCCAATCGCAAGCAATACAACAAGGGCAGGTAACAAAAACATCAAGAAAAGAGAAAGAGTCTCTAGAGAAACCGATGAGGCGTAGATCCTACCTCTCTTGTCTATGAACAAGAAGCTACTTCTTTTCCTTTATTAAGTAAATCCGAACCACCTTTACTATCACCAGGCAAAGACAAAAGCAAACTAAGCATGCATATTCAATAGTCAATTGAATACCCTATTTCCTTACCAATACCACTCACCAAACCTATCAGAAAACTAGTGATCAGACGTTCCAGGTGCCTCCTCCTTGGATGTGGGATGTGATAGCCAGGAATTTAACAAGATTCAACCTGAATTTATCATTCCAAATAACTATGCAAATTTTGTCGCTAAAAGTAGGGCATATGACAATTTCGTCTTAGCCTTAAACAATAAAATATTTACATCAAAGCTGCGATTTATATATGGTTGGAAAGAGGATGAAAAAATATTTCCAACAAGCTATTATTTGTAAGTATCTGACAAACGATTAGAAAGTTATGCTCTTTTGAAGTTCAAGAAGATTTTGCAAAAAATTAATTCCGCCGCCAATTTTTAAATTAACCTTATACAAAGAAATACTATTCTCCAGACAAAAAAAAACAATTTTGGAAAGAGGATGAAGAGAGCTTTCCAACAAGCTATTACTCGCAGAGATCCGACAAACGATGAGTGAGTTATGCTGGTTTGAAGCTTCTGCGAATTATGGTGGCTATAGGGAGGTATAGGGTTTTTAGGCCTGTACGAATTTGTAAATCTTCTATGAATGATTTTTGTGGGGTTGGCTTCCTATTTGTAATGAATGGGTATAGAATTATAATTACTATTTTTAATTACTTATCATAATAAGATAATCTATCAGATAATTAGACTCTAAATTATCTTTCCTATTTTTAGGGTCTTTAATCTCTAAGGCAATTATCCCTCTATAAGAACTTAGATCAAAAGGAATTTAAAACAAAATTAACTACTAAACAATCTTACCAATTTCGGCCATCACACATCCTTTCCTTCAAGAGCAAAATTGTCTTTTCACCTGCACTGGCTTCTGGACTTCTAGGACTCAAAATTAGGGGTCTTACCAGAGATACGCAAAAACAGGGATACACTGCATAAGGTTTCCATCCATTCATTAGCCGCAGTGGCAACGACTGAACCGTTGAAAGCTTTACATCCCAATTGACGAGCTTCCTTTAGCAACTTTGTAATAACAACTAATCTCAAGGTGTGAGACTTTGAATTTTGAGTTCTAGAAGTACAGAATCCAGTGTAGGTGAAAAAGACCATTTTGCTCCTGAAAGAAAGGATCTGTGATGGCCGAAATTGGTAAGGGATGTTTAGTAATTATTTCTGGTATTAATTCCCTTTAAATTGATTCTTTATTGTTTGATAATTACCTTAGAAAATAAAAACCTTAAGTTTAAGGGGGATAGTTACAGAATTTAATTTTGATAATTATCTTACTTTAATTAAACCTTGAAGATAGGGATTTTAATCCAATAACTATCTTATATAAGTAGTAATTCAGCCAGACAAAAATCTTATACAGAAAATACACTAAATTTGTAGGACATAAAAACCCTACACCTTCCAATTCCTGCCAAAATCTTCTTGAACTTCAAACAAGCATAACCCTCTCATCGTCTATTGGATTTCTGCAAATAATAGCTTGTTGGAAAGCTATTTTCATCCTCTTTCCAAATATCTTTGGTTTTTTCTCTGAAGGTTAGTATTTATTTCTCTAAAGTTAAATTGAAATTCGGCATAACTCCAAAATCTTCTTTAATTTCAAACAAGCATAACTCTCTCATCGTTTGTTGGATTCCTGGAAATAATAACTTGTTGGAAAGCTCTAGTCATCCTCTTTCCAAACATTTCTTTTTTCATCTGTTTTTCTAAAGTTAAATTGAAATTCTACGGAATTAGGTTTCAGATTTTTATAATTCTGTCTTTGATTGATCTCTGATGTTGTTACCTTTATTCGTATGACTGTTTAATATCCATTCATAGTGAACAATCATGAATTCATCCTTTTCTATACATGAAATCAGTATGCCCTACCTTTGCCCTACTTCCTTATTGTGTCTATCTTGACGAATTGATTAACCTATTGGATTCTAATCCTGTTTCTTTTGATTATGCATGTTATAAACCATTAATCCTTTCTTGTTAACAAGAGATCGCAACTCCTCCAACTTGTTAACATGAAATCGCAACTTGCCTTATTGCTCTATTCTTAGTGCCGAAAATTGTATGATTATTAGGCATGGTAATTCAGGTTGTTTCTTGTTAAGTTTATGGCTATCACATCACACATCCAAGAGGGAGATACCTGCGGCATCTGATCACTGTTTTCTGATAGGTTTGGTGAGTGGAATTGGTAAGGAAATAGGGTATTTAATTGGATATTGGATATGCATACTTAGTTTGGTTTTAGCTTTGCCTTGTGATGCTATAGGTAGTGCAGAATTATTTAATAAAGACAAGGGAATAACTTATTGTTCAGAGAGAAGAGAGGTAGGATCTAATCCTCATCAGTTTCTCCAGATATCTTTGTTGTTTACTTGTTAATTTTGGTGCTTT
The DNA here is from genome assembly GCA_019739055.1 of Passiflora organensis. Lineage (NCBI taxonomy): Eukaryota > Viridiplantae > Streptophyta > Magnoliopsida > Malpighiales > Passifloraceae > Passiflora > Passiflora organensis. Next base: position 911,848 of record JAEPBF010000328.1, on the reverse strand, counting down.
TACATATAATGTTGTATGCGCATATGTTGTAGTAGGAATGGTTGAATTGCGAACCAAGATGCGATCTTCTAGGCTATACCGAATCCCTTAAAATAGGATATAAGTGCCTAGTTTGCATGTGTTGTGTGTAATAAACATGTTGATTATGTTCTGACAAGAATAAGGATACCCTATTACGGTATTATGTTTTGTACTTGCTTGTGTGTGCTGGTACGTGTCGATGTTACAATTGTGGCGAAATGGGACACATTCAGTGGGAATGCTAGAAGCCGAGACATATCACAGGCACATCTAGTGCAAGCCGAGGAGGGTATGCTAATCCCACCAAACCGCCAACACGCGCACCAGGAGGACCACCCAAAGGATCCACAGGTGAGGCGCAACCAAGACAAACAAAGCTATTCACCGTAACTGATGCCGAGGCTAGTCCTGATGTGGTGACTGTTTACATCTGATGTGTTGTACGTATGGGTCCGAATTTACTTGAAGTGGATTTAATTCCATTGGACATCCGAGAGCTAGATGTGATTTTAGGCATGGACTGTCTGGCGAAATATCAAGCCTGTATGGAGTGTTTCACCAAACGTGTGTGGTTAACTTTTCCTGATGGTTCCGAGTACTATTTTGAAGATGATAGGCAAGTTGTTCAAACTTGCATGATATCCTTGCTTGATGCAAAACGACTAACCAGCAAAGGATGTACTGCATATCTTATGCACGTACATGATATTTCCAAAGAATCCTCGGGCCTGGATTCTGTCCTAATGGTTTGAGAATTTCCAGAATTATTTCCATAAGACATTGCCGAAATTTGTATAGTTAATTGGGATGGTAATTCAGGTTAAATCTTGTTAAATTCTTGGCTATCACATCACATATCCAAGGGGGAGGCATCTGCGACGTCTGATCACTAGTTTCTGATAGGTTTGATGAGTAGAATTGGTAAGGAAATAGAGTATTCAATTGGTTATTAAGTATGCATGCTTAGTTTGGTTTTTTCTTTGCCTTGTGATGCTATAGGTAGTTCAAAACAATTAAATAAAGGAAAAGGAATAACTTTTTATTCAAAGAAAAGAGAGGCAGGATCTATGCTTCATCGGTTTCTCTAGAGATCCTTGTTACTTATTGGTTATTTTCTATGCATACCTTTGTTAATATTGCATTAGAATTGTTTATATGGTAAATCCATAAATAACAGATTAAGATCTGATTACTTATGCTATACCGAACCCTTTAAGATAGGTTATGTGTGCCTAATTTGCATGTGTTGTGTGTATCAAACATGTTGATTATGTTCTGACATGAATGAGAATACCTTATTGTAGTATTATGGTTTGTACTTGCTTGAGTGTGCTTGTACCTATTTGTGTGTCAGGATCCTGTTCCGGTGGCCATTCGGGGTAAGTGCTGATTCTCCTTGGGAGAGGGGAGGTTCTTACTGGTATGGTTGTTGTATAGGTGAAAATCCCCAGCTTGCATGCGGTGGATGCCTAGTCCTGTGTGCTGGCTAGATGTCTTGTTCTGTGTGCTAGCAAGATGTACTATTCCTGTGTGCTGGTTAGGATGCCGAGTCCTGTGTGCTGGCTAGATGCCTAGTCCTATATACTGGCTAGATGTCTTGCCCTGTATGTTGGCAAGATGCCTTAATCATGTGTGCTGGTTAGGATGCCTAGTCCTGTGCGCTGGCTAGATGCCTTGTCTAGTGTGCTGGAAAGATGAATAGGCTTGCTGATTAGCATGTGTGTTAACCTTTTACCTTGACTTTTTGTGCAACAAAGCCTTGGACAACACAGGTGGAAGGGGATGGCCTTTCTTTTCCCTACTGCCGAGAGTAACCTGATGCGTTTTCTTGCCTATATACTTATGATTTTCAAAAGTGTTTGTAGTCCACCCGCACCCTTAGTTTCGGCTCTATCCTTTTGATTGATTCTTGAATTGTGTTAAAGCCATAGTTGTATAGGGTTGATCTGATGTTGTTTGGGAGATGTTTGTTTAAGATTTCTGTAGATCTTATGATGTTGTGACCCTAATGAGATTCTTGTAATCTCATCCTATTGTATTCACAATTTTTCTAGTTTAGGCACATTCTTTGTTCATGGTACCAATGTGTGAGATCAAGGCTGCATAGCGGGGGATATTGCACCATATTTGCATACCTGTTCCATGATTAAATGTGCATATAACATGAACCTTGATTTGGACTATTTTCTGGTTATTTAAGTCCATCCTTTGATGGTTTGTTTCTGGATTACTTTAGAAAGTTTAAATATTGAATTTTTAGATCTTTATGGGACTTGTGTGTTATGGTTCCAATTACTCAATTTAAAGATTTTCTCTAATGTTTATTCACTCCGTATGATACCAGAATGTTTGTCCAATATCATGCTCAAATTGTTAAAAATATAAAGAATATATTAAAAATAAAAAATTAGATGAGTAAACCTTGTGGGATTCAGATAGGTTTTAGTTTTTAGGCTTGTTTGGGTTTCAAGGCAGTAAGGGCCCTAATCGGAGCAATTTATAGTAGGTTAGGATTTGGGATCGTTACATTTAATAAAAGGATCAGTACCACATAGACAAGCATAAGGCAAAGATAACACTATATTAAGTTTATATAGTCAAAAACCAAAAAACATCCTAGTTTTTTACCACTTTCACTCACCAAACCTACCCAATACCAACGATCAGATGCAGCTGTAACCTCCCCTTGAATGGGTGATGTAATGGCCAAGAACTCAACAAGAATTAACCTGATTATTCACCCCTATTCAATGTATAATTTTCGATATACATACGAAACGTAGTTAGGGTTGCCGACTTTTGCATACTGAAGGATACAAGGGCTGATTTCATTATATTATAATAAGTAGGTACCAAACACTCTTATAAAAAAGAGGAACAAAAACTAAAATTATCAAATAGGTGAATTAAGGAAAATCGGAACCAATATCCTAGAAAAGTCGGCATCAAAGCTAAAAGAAGTAAACAAACTTTTTTCTGATGAAACCAAGATATTAAAAGATAGCATGTAGAAAAGATTCCAACAAAGTATTAAATGCAAAAATTTGATAAAGGGTTGAAAAAATTGTCTAGAGTTTGTAAACTACGAAAGTCGATAGCAATTGTGAGGAAGAGAGGGTATAATTTCGTGAATTAAATAGGATTTTCTATTGTGTGAAATAGGGTAGTTGGCTAGGGTATTTATAAGGTCTTTAAGGGATTAATTTTCCCTACTATTAAACCTAGATATGCTCAAATAATGATTAGGGATAGTTATGAATAAAATCTGGAAAAAATCTTCTAGGAAGGATCAGTGTCACAACCCAGCCCCCAGACCCTCGGCCCAATGGATCCGGACATCTATGTACGCGTGATGGATCATAACTGCAATGTTGAGTTGAGCTTCAATCCTCATGGCCCAAAAGATGCAACTTGCTGTTAAAATGATGGTATCACACAACACATATAAGCCCAAGACCTCCTCCACTCTTTTACGATGTGGGATTGGGTAACATGACTCCCTACGTAAACTGGGTTTCACATTCATCCCTCCTTATAGATCTCGTGTCCTCACGAGAGGAAACCAAATGTAATGTACTTGCATCCAAACTCACGGGCCCAAATGTGAACACACAACATACCTAAAACCCACATAGAAGAGGAAGCGAAATCAGCTCCGCTACCATTTGCCACAACCCGGTCCCCGGACCCTCAGCCTAGTGAGCCTGGACATGTATGTATGCATGATGGATTACAACTACAATGCTCAGTTGGGCTCTAACCAAATGGCCCAAAAGATGTAACTTGTTACAAATGATACTATCACCCAGCATATATAAGCCCAAAACCTCCCCTACTCGTTTTCCGATGTGGGATTTGATAACACTAACCCACTATACAGGCTGGGTTTCACAATCAGGGTCTCACATCCTTCCCTACTTATAAAAATTTTGATTAAAATTCCATCATAAGTACCTAAGAAAACTGGTGAGGAAATCTCGCTTGAATTGATTCCTCGGTCTCCCAACACTGCTCCTGGACTTAGACATTAAGCCAAACAACTCATACCATAGGCACACTTCAATTACGAACATACTTTAGTAACCTCAACTGGTGGTTCTTCAAGAACATAAGCAGGATCTCGAATATACTTTCTCAACATTGAAACGTGAAACACATTGTGAATTCTCTCCATATTCGAGGTCAGGCCAAGTCAATAAGCAACTGGGCCAATTCCCTCAATAATGTCATATGGGCCAATATAACAAGAAGTTAGCTTGCCTCGTTGCTGAAAATGAAGGACACCTTTCTATAAGGTGTTTTGTCACCAACTGCAAATTCAAACTCTTTTTGTCGATTATCAGCATAATTTTTTTGTCAATCTTATGTCATCTTTAACATTTGACGAATTAGATTCAACTTTTCAGTTGCTTGATCAATCAATTCTAGATTGTTTAGGCGTCTCTCGTCTACTTTGTTCCAGCAAAAATGAGTTTTGTAACATCTTTCATATAGTGATTCGTAAGGGGCCGTTCAATTACTTACATGAAAACTGTTATTGTAAAAGAATTCTGCTAAAGGAAGGCATCAATCCCAACTAGTATTTCGTTCTGCACACAAGCATGCAACATATCTTCAAGGATTTACTAGCAGCTGAATTGGTAAGAGGCATCCTCCTTGAAGGAATAAAAGATAGTGGATAGTGGTTTGAATCCCAATGGTAGCGTGCCAAGGGATTTAAAATGTTCCACTGCTAGACAATACCTGATATATGAGTGCGTGTGTTTATCTCTCCAGGGAGGGGGTCCTCACATAAAATGCATCAGCTGAATTGGTGAGAGGCATCATCTTTCAAGGAACAAAAGGTACTGGATGGTGGTTTGAATCCTAGTGGTTGCATGCCAAGGGATTAAAAGTATTCCACTGCCAAACAATACCTGATATGTGAGTATGTATTTGTTCCTCTAGGAAGGGGGTCCTCACGGACAAACAAGGCATTGTGCAACTAACTCAGCAATGTGGTGCTTCATATTTGGCCACCATATTTGCTCTTTCAAATCTTGTTATATCTTGGTTCTTCTAGGATGAATAAAAAACTTCAAACTATGTGCTTCGGTCAAAATCAGATTGCAGACATTAACATCTTGTTTGAAAAAAATGACTCTATCATCTTGGACTCTGATATTTTGGACTATAGCATCAACACCATCAGATAATTGCTGCTAAATTAGAACCTGTATTGGGTTTTCAGATTGCTGATTTCAGATCTCTTCCAACAAAATAGGCTTGATTTTAATTCGGGAACAAACCAAAAAAATCACTACCAAGGTGCACATTTGTAGATTTCAAACTCAGCAACATAGGCATGTAGTGTGCATGCACATAGGCTATAATAGAGAAGGAAGAAGGTTCCGATTTAAGGTATTAGCAACAACATTTTCCTTTCTTGGACAATACTAAATAATCAAATCATAGTCCTTAATCAACTCCACCCATCTTCATTGTCTCATATTCAGCTATTTTTGGGTAAGAAGATACCTCAAACTCTTATGATCAGTGAAGATTTTGCAAGTCTCTCCTTAAAGGTAGTGACACCATATCTTCAATGCAAATACCATTGCTGCAAGCTCCAAATCATGGTAATTACTCTCATGTGGACGCAACTGCCATGAAGCATAGACAACAACTTTCCCATCTTGCATTAGCATACATCCAATGTTAGATTTCGTCGCATCGCTATAAACCACATATTCTCTTCCATTAACCAGCAAAGTAAGGATAGCTGCGGTCACCAATCTGGTATTCAATTCTTCAAAACCTTTCTGGTATTTTTCAGACCACATGAACGACTCACCATTCTGTGTCAATTTTGTCAAAGGACCTGCTAACGATGAGAAAATCTCTACAAAATGATGATAGTATCCGGCTAGGTCAAGAAAGCTACAAACTTCAAACACGTTCCATAGGGATTCCCAAGCAAAAATGGCTTCAACCTTCTTTGGATCAACAAGAAAACCATTGGAATAAACTATGTGGCCAAGAAAACCGACTTCATGTAACCAAAATTCACATTTGGAGTACTTTGCATACAACTGCCAATCTCTCAGAATTTTCACCACAATTTGCAAATGCTTGGTATGCTCTTCTTTTGATTTTGAATTTGAATAGATCTGAATGTCATCGATGAAGGCAATCATATATCAATCCAGAAATTCTCGGAACATTCTATTTATCAAATCCATATACATAATTGGGGCATTGGTCGAACCAAACAACATAACCAGAAATTCATAATGCCCATATTATGATCTGAATGTAGTTTTCCAAATATTAGCTTCAGGAACTTGCAACTGATGGTATCCCGATCTAAAATAAATTTTGGAAAACAAACAATCAAACAGACAAGAGAGACAACAACATAAATCAATTGAAAGAAGAATTACACAATTTTGGCACCAAAATTGACGAATTACAATTTGAATTTAGATAGTGAAGAACTAACCTTCTAATGATCAGACCAGTGTAGCTAGATAGAGTGGGGAAAGAGCTTTCCAACAAGCTCTTAGTTGCAGAAATCCCACAAAGGATGAGAGAGTTATGCTAGTTTGAACTTGAAGAAATTTCAGCAGCAATAAAGAGGTGTAGAGTTTGAGGTTTGACGAATTTTGTGTATTTTTGGTGTAAAATCTAAGTGTGGTCGGCTACCTCTTTATATGGAGTGGTTATGGGATTAATTTTCCCTATTTTAAAGGCTAGATAAGAGAAAATAATTGTTAGAATTAAATTCTGGAATTATCATTTCTTAATTTTAGAAATTTTATCTTCTAAGATAATTTTAAACCAATTAGGGACCAAATTAAAGGGAAATGAAACCATAAATGAATACTAGACATTTCAGACAATTTTCGGCCATCACACATCTCTTTCTTTGGGGCAAAATAGTTATTTCACCCACACTGACTTCTAGACTTCTAGGACTCAAATTTTAGAGTCTCACATCCTCTCCTTCTTATAAGAATTTCATCCTCAAAATTTTAGAACAAGTACCTAAACAAACAAAGAAATTTTGCATGCATAGATTCCTCAGTCTCCCAAAACTGTTCCTCAATTTGGCCATTACGCCAAACAATTCATACTATAGGCACGTTTCGACTACGAAGTTGACGAGCTGACCAATCTACTATGGAAACTTGCTGTACGGGATAGAATAGGTCTTCAGCAACCTCAGCTGGTGGTTCTTCAAGCACATGAGTAGAGTCTCGGACATACTTTCTCAACATTGAGACATGAAACAAGTTGCGGATTCTTTCCATATTTGGAGGCAGTGCGATTCGGTATGCAACAGGTCCAATTATTTTAATGATGTCATATGGACAAATGTAACGAGATGCTAGTTTACCTCACTACTAAAACTGAAGGACACCCTTCCACGAGGTGACTTTTAGAAACAACTTGTCACCTACCGCAAATTCCAGCTCCTTTGTCGATTATCAGTATAATTTTTCTGTCGATCATTCGCTGTCTTTAGCTGTTGTCAAATCAAGATCTGCTGCTCTGTTACTTCATCAATCAATTCCAGATTATCTAGGCGTCTCTCACCTACTTCATTCCAGTAAATGGGAGTTCTGCAATGTCTCCCATATAATGCTTCATACGGTGCCATACCGATGCTTACATGAAAGCTACTATTGTAAGCAAATTCTGCCAATGGTAGGCATCGATCCCAACTGGTATGTTGGTCTAGTACATTCGCATCCAGCATTTCCTATAACGTCTGAATCGTCCTCTCAGATTGTCCATCAGTCTTGGAATTAGATGTTGTAAGAGAGTCACAATCTGAAATGATGAAAACTAGCACTCCATGCAATCGAACAATCTCATTTAGGTAACGAACAACTAATTTCTTGGGGATGTCTGTCACACGTACAGGAAGGAAGAGTGCAGATTTTGTCAATCGATCCACGATTACCCAAATAGCATCGTATCCTTTATGCGATCTAGGCAAATCTGCTGATTGAAAATTATCTGATTTCAGCAATGATAAATATTCATTGTGATTGCAGATCTCTGTTACTATACTTTCAGGATTCAAACCAAATCGAGTCACAAAATCCTTCGTGAGATGTTCCCAGTTCCATTCTGGAATTGGAAGTGACTGTAGTAAACTAGCGAGTCTTTGATGCTCGATTTTCACTTGCTGACATTGAAGACATCGAGCAACGAACTCAGCAATGTGGTGCTTCTTGTTCAACCACCAATACTGCTCCTTCAAGTCTCGGTACATCTTAGTGCTACAAGGATGGATATCAAATTTCAAACTATGCGCCTCTTATCAACATCTTGTGGAACACATACCCAGTTTCAGAAGACAAGCACTCTAACATCTCGCACTCTGAAATTGAGAGCTATGGTATTAACCATCAAATAGTTACTTCAGAATTTAAGCCAACCTTGGATCTTCTGATTGCTGATTCCAGATGTCTTCAATCAAGGTAGACATGGCTTTGATTCATGCTAACAAGGAACCAGAAAAATCAATGCCAAGATGCACACGTGTAGCTTTCAAATCCAACAACATTGGCATGTATTGGGTGCGCAAGTAAGCCAAAACCGATGGGGAAGGAGAATGAAATTTTTGGCTTAAGGCATCAGCAACAATATTGTCTTTTCAAGGATGATATTCGATGATCAAGTCGTAGTCATTAATCAGGTCCACCCATCTTCGTTGTCTCATGTTCAACTCTTTTTGCATAAGGAGATATTTCATGCTTTTGTGATCGGTAAAGATTCGGCACGTCTCGCCGTATAGATAGTGGGGCCACATTTTCAATGCAAATACCACGGCCGCAAGCTCCAAATCATGGGTAGGATAATTGCTTTCGTGCAGTCACAACTATCGGGAAGCATAGGCAATAATGTTCCCGTTTTGTATCAACACACATCCAAGTCTGGATTTCGATGCATTGCTGCACACCATATATTCTTTTCAGCTAACAGGTAAGTTAAGGATAGGTGTGGAAACTAACCAATTCTTCAATTCTTCAAAACTTTTTTGGCACCTCTCGTTCCATACGAACGACTCTCCTTTGTGCTTCAATTTCATCAAGGGTCCAGCAAGCGATGAAAAATTCTACACAAAGCGACGGTAGTATCTAGCTAAGCCAAGGAAATTACAAACTTCGAAAATAGTTCGCGGGGGTTCCCAAACAACTATGGTTTCAATTTTTTTTTCGGATTAACTAACACAGCCTGGGCGGAAACAATATGGCCAAGGAAACCAAATTCGCATAACCAGAATTCGTATTTGGAGTACTTTGCGAACAACCATCGATGCCTCAAAACATTCAGCACATTTTGCAAGTGCTCAGCATGCTCCTATTTCGATTTTGAGTAAATCAGAATGTCGTCAATGAATACTACCACAAATTTGTCCGGGAATTCACAAAACACACGATTCATTAGATCTATGAACATGTCTGGTGCATTGGTCAAACCAAATGGCATAACCAGAAATTTGTAGTGGCCGTATCGCGATTTGAATGTAGTATTTGGAATATCAACATCATGAACTAGCAATTGATGGTATCCAGATCTTAGATCGATCTTGGTGAACACGCCTACACCTTGGAGCTGATCGAACAAGTCATCAATGAACGTCAAAGGGTACTTATTCTTCATGATCACACGATTCAGCTACCAATAGTCGATGCACAATCGCAGCGAACCATCTTTCTTTTTCATGAACAAGACAGGTGCTCCCCAAGGTAACACACTGAGTCAGATGAAACCATGATCTAGCAAATCTTCCAATTGCATTTTTAGTTCTTTCATTTCCGCAAGAATAATATAATACGGAGGAATAGAAATCGGATTTGTGCCAAGCACCAACTCAATGCCAAATTCCACTTCTCTTGTTTGTGGCAAACAAGCTATGACTTCTGGAAATACATCTAGAAATTCACATACCACTAGGACAGAATCCAGCTCTGAGTATTCATTGCAAACATCATGCACGTGCGCAAGATAAGCAGTATATACCTCCCGGTGTGCGTGTTGGTGGTTTTATGGGATTGGCATACCCACCTCAGCCTGCATTAGTTGCGCCTATGATACGTCTTGGATTTGGGCAGTTCCTCTGAACATGGTCCATCTCGCCACAATTATAACATCAGCATGGCTGAAAATTCCACATAGATCCATTAGAATTTGAACCAGAAAAGTTCTTCTTGTTGTTACCTCCATTGCCATTGTTTTTCGGAGGATAGGACCTTATAGGATAGGGTTTTATATGCCGATTGAACTTCAAATCTCGCCTGAAAGATCCGACACCAGTTGCTGTGGATGGCTTCCTGGTTTGCACGATTTTCTCCGTTTCAATCGCGAAAATGATTAGTTCTTGCAAATTCTGCACCGGTGTCATACTAACGATGGTTTTGAGCTCGGTACTCAGCCCATCCTGAAATCGTCTCACAAGCTGGTATGGTGAACGATCCTCCTCAAGTGCAAATCGTTTAACTCATACCAAAATTCCTCCCACATAGGCAAACGATCATCAAATCACAAACTCACAACTATCCACCATGCGAGGCTTCTCCCTCAAGTAGGATGGTGCTGATGGCAACCTTTTCATCACCAGAGATATGTAAGAACAAAGACACTAGACACAAGGTGTCTATCGATTCACTAGCCGCTGCGGCTCCGACTAAACCACTGAAATCCTTACATCCCAGTTGACGAGCTTCCTTTAGTAACTTTGTAATAACGACTGGAAATCTCTTGGCTTCTTTAGGATAAGGCAGTTGTACAGGTTCAACCGGAGGAATAGGTTCTCCCACAGATACGGGTGCAAGAGCATTCTGAAATTGCGCCTCCATACGCTACTGATTCACAACAATCCCTTGTAATACATTTAGAATTTGTGCTATCACAGGATCGATGGCTAGTGCCTCAGGTTGGTTTTTGGGCTCATCCTGCCCTCCCAGTGCAACTTGTGCCTAGGGTTCATTCTGCTCTATGGGTTGTTCGTCTTGAACCTCATACCTACCCCACGATCCCTTATAACGTTCAACCTTGCCCTACTATACAAGCACATGATGACAGTCAACACATAACCCAAATATAAAACTATAAAAAGAAGTGGTACCTGGTGATGAGTAGTGCACCGGACGATACAGATATGCTGGAAAATGAAATACATATGCACACAAGTACTCACAAGTTTAAGATATCACATGTACTCATTTAATTGCACACTCGACAATCATATTAACACACACAAGCACTCGGCAAATATAATTTCATACAAACCATAATTGACAACCATGCAAAGCCACATCCAATGCATTTGGCAAACACAAGTTTCACACAAATTATACTTAGCATGCGTACAAATCATTCTCAAGCATTTAGCAAGCATAAAAGACATTCTGTAACACTTTTAAAAATTATAATTATTATGAAAAAATATACATAAACATTCGGTAATAGCAAGGAAAACACAGCAAACACTCATCAAAGCATAGCAAAACACATAAAATCATGCAAAACACACAACAAGTAAATCAGTGAAACACAACATTCAAATAATTCAAACCATGTTCTTTTAACATCAGATTATTTTAGGTACTAGCCCCTAACTGAGTGGGTGTGTGCATATGTACCTACCTACAAACACAAAACAAACAAAGCAGATAAGCATATAACAAATCATATTCTCTAAACCATGATCCGTTACCAAACTTGTAAGGACCCACATTCCCTAACCTATTCTTATTTTCCCCTAATAGGACCCTTACCGCTATGAAACCCAAACAAGTCCAAAACCAGGACCTATTTGAATCCCACAATGCTAACCCAACTAATTTTTGATTTTATCATGTTCATTCTTTGTACTTGTAACAATTGGAGCATGATATTGGACAAGCATTCTAGTATCATACAGAGTGAATAAAATATCAGCAGAAGTCTTTAAATTGAATCACTAGAACCACAACACAGAAGTCCCATAGGGATCTAAATATCCATCAAGTAAACCTCTAATATAATCCGGAAACAAACAAGCAAAGGAGGCAATAGAAGAACCAGAAAATAGTCCAATCAAAGTTCATGTTATATGCGCAAACAACGAAGGAAACAAGAATGCAAATGCGATGCAATAACGTCTTGTTGTGCAGCCTTGATCTCACACACTGATACCATGAACAACAAATGTACCTAAGCCTGAAAAATCGTGAAAATAACAGGATGAGATTACAAGAATCATAGTAGGGTCACAACATCATAAGATCTATAGAAATCTTAAACAAACATCTCCCCAACAACATCAGATCAGCCTATACAACTAAAGGGAATCACGCAATAATCATTCAACCAAAAAGGGATAAGGTCAAAAACTAAGGTTGAGGGTGGATTACAAACATTTTTGAAAATCAGAAGTACACAGATCAATCAATCTCATCAACAGGAAAGACCATCCCTTTCCACCTGTGCTGTCAAAGGCTTTGCTGCACAAAGGGTAAAAGTTTAGCACATAAGCTAATCAGCAAGCCTACTCATCTTGCCAGCACACAGAACAAGGCATCTAGCCAGCACACAGGACTAGGCATCCTAACAAGCACATAGGATTAGGGCATCCAAATCACACAAGGATAAGGGAACCTTGCCAGCATACAAGACAAGGAATCTAGTCAGCACACAAGACTAGGCATCCAACGAGTTCTTACTGGGGATTGCCACCCATACGACTCTCATACCAGTAAGAGCCTCCCCTCTCTCAAGAAGCATCAACGTTTACCTTGAATAGCTACCGGAAAAGGATCCTGACACACAAACATGTTGAAGCACAAAACACAATACCACAACAGGGTAACCTCAATCATGTCAGAACACAATCAGTATATTCAACACACACAACACATGTAAATTAGGCACACATAACCTATCTCAAGGGTTTGACATTTCCTAGGTAAGCCTCAAATCAATCCACAACTCATACATACACTACCTCACTTATACGCACACAAAAATACAAAGACATGCATCAAAAATAACAACCAACAACAAGGATCTCTGGAGAAACCGATGAGGCATAGATCATATCTCTTTTGTCTCTGATCAATAAGCTATTCCTTTGCCTTTATTCAAGGGATTCGAACCACCTAAACACATGTAATGACCCAAATCCCATATTCCAAAATTGCTCCTAATGGGACCCTTACCAACATGAAACCCAAACAAGCCCAAACCAAGATCTCTCTGAATCCCACAAGGCTTATCCATCTAGTTTCGAGTTTAGTATGTTAATTCCTTTAAGATTTTAAAGTTTGGAGCATGATATTGGACAAGAATTCTGGTATCATACAAAGTGAATAAAAACATCATCGGAAGTCTTTAAATTTAATCATTGAATCCACAACACACAAGTCCTATAGAGATCTAAATATCCAACAAGGAAACATCCAACACAATTCGGAAATAACAAGCAAATGAGAAACTTCAAAAACCAGAAAATAATCCAATCATTGTTCATGTTATATCCAATCCAATCATGTTAATCCAACCATGTTATATCCAATCAAATATGATACAATATTGTCCCGCCATGTAGTCTTAATCTCAAACACTGGTACCATGAACAGTGAATGTACTTAAGGCTGAAAAAAGTTGAAAAGAATAAGATGAAACTACAAGAATCTCAGTAGGGTCACGACATCATAAGATGTACAGAAATCTTAAACAAACATCTCCCAAACAGCATTAGATCATCCTTACATATCTAAGGGATATTACGTAATTCAAAACTCAACCAAAAGGTTAGGGCCGAAACTAAGGTTGAAGGTGGGCTACAAACACTTCTGAAAATCAGAAGTACATAGACAAGTAAAATTCATCAATCATCTCGGTAGTAGGAAAAAGCCATCCCTTTCCACTTGTTTTGTCCAAGGTTTCGCTGCACGAATGTTAAAAGTTAGCACACAAGCTAATCAGCATGCCTATTCATCTTACCACACAAGGACAAGGGCATCCAAACCACACAAGGATAAGGACATCTAAACCCCACATGGATAAGGGCATCTTGCCACACAAGGAAAAGATGTATAACAAGGAGTAGGAATCCAGATCGTGCAAGCTGGGGCTTGCCACCCATATGGCTCCTATACCAGTAAGAACTTCTCCTCTCCCTAGGAGCATCAGCACTTACCCCAAATGGCCACCGGAAAAACATTCTAACACACAAACATGTAAAAGCACACAGAGGCAAGCACAAAGCACAATACCACCGCAAGGTGGTCTCAATCATGTCAGAACACAATAATCATGTTCAATCCACACAACATATGCAAAATAGGCACACATAACCTATCTCGAGGGTTCGACAATGCCTAAGTAAGCCTCAAATCAATCCACAATTCATGCTTACATTTCCTCACATATGCGCATACTTCATTATGAAGACATGCATTGAAAATAACAACCAACAATAAGGATTTCTGGAGAAACTGATGTGGCATAGATTGTGAGACCCCAAATTTTGAGTCCTATATGTCCAGAATTCAGTATAGGTAAAAAAATCATTTTATCCCTGAAGAAAAGCATGTGTGTAAGGACCCAAACCCGGAAAGCGGGCCCTTACCGCCGTGAAGCCCGGAGAAGCCGACACGTGGACCAATCCGAACTCCACAAGGCTATTTTGACTTCTCAAATGCAAACCCCCAAAAATAAAATTTAAAATATTTACAAATTACAGCATGGAAGATAAGCACTAAAACATAGCACAATAAATAACGGAGAACATTGAAAACAGCGGAAGTCTTTTTATAACAACACAATACAAACCAGTGAAACCATAACACACAAGCCCCAAGTATCTGAAAACGAAACCACATGTCAAATCAACAAATACATAACAGTGTGCCAATAAAACCATACATGTGCAAATGCAATAGTCCCAGCGAGTAGTCCCGATGCACACACTGAAAACCGCTACTGATCACGATCTAGTCCTGGGAGGGAAAACAAACACGAAAGGGGAGAGATTTTCGAGAATCTCAGTAGGGGACAACAAAACGGACTTTTCAAAGAAGAGGGACAACAAGGAACTTATCAAAGGAGAGGTACAATACAACAACTTATCAAATGAGAGGAAACAACAAGGAACTTATTAGAACATTACTGAACTTGTAATTTCTAAAAATTTAAACTTTACTGTTTACTTTACAAAACATTACTTACTGGAACCAACATGTACTTTCTGTTTACTTTACAAAACGTTTACTTACTGGCCTCGAAAATGTACTTTAGTTTTCATCAAAGAACTCAACAGGGTCAATAGTAAAAACATGGGCGGACTGGAAATCACTTTCCGAGTAACCCCTACTAAAGAGAAACCGGAAGCCCACTGGTAGGTTTTATACATATACTTTTAAATCAATTACATACATAGCCCCTTATACCAGTGTTGTCCGAGACTAGATTGATTAATAAAACTTTATACGTAAAAGATCAACTAATCCCTTTCAGATCATCCTGCGAAAGCAGGGAACATACAGTAACCATACTCCAACCATACGCCTCCCAACAAATGAGTGTCTCTCCGCTTACTCTCAGAGACCGAGCACTCATCACGTTTGGCCAAACGGAACACAAGTACAAGTAACATAAAAACTTACATACTTTACAAATCACAAACTGGTTTAACTTTCAATAACACTGAAATACCATACTTTACAATTAATACTCAATAATACGATATATTATCATATATCATTACAGAAACCTTTGATTACAACCTTTTTATTACTTTACGGGAAATGATACGGAATCAGCCCAATTTACTCAACAAATCAATCAAATGGACTTTGATTGATCACATGAAATTTTGGAGATACATTATGATACATTACGGGTACATACAGAAAAGTCAATGTAATTTGGACAATGGATCCATCGGATGGGTTCCGATGGATTACACAACAATTCAATGACCAAAGTACGGATTTAAAATCAAAGAATACTTAATATGAGACAAATACGGTAAAGACCTCACATTATGATACTTTATAGCTACCTACGGAAGAGAACAATGAAATTTTGAACAATGGACCAATCGGATGGGCTCTGATGGACTATACAACGAATAAATCAAAACCAAGGTAAAACGGATTTTACAACAAGGAAATACTAATGATGAACTACATACGGTAAGGACCCTACTTTACAGGCTGAAGAAGAGGAAACGATACTCTTACCTTTGTCCTCAACACTCGCCCTTCCTAAGAACACAATATTACGGTTAGACTCAACATACGGATATTAACCTTCAAATGACTATAACTCAATAACGACACATCAAATGGAAAAACGGATTGCGCCATTGCGATCAGAACGTTGAAATTACCTAACGGGGAGGTTTTCACTTTTTGGTCAAAGTCAACGGTCAACGGTCGGTCAACGATCAACGGCTCGGGTCAATGGGTCGACGGATCGGGTAAACAGGTCGGGTCGGGTCAACGGTGGCCGGAAAACTCCAACTTCATCCAAAACCGAAAATTTTTACATCAACACGAAGCTACAAACATCAGGATTATGAATCCAAAAACCAAACTTTAAAACTCACCTCAGATTGGCCGGAATCGACGATTTTCCGGTGAGAATTTTGAAACTTCCGAGCTCTGATTCGGTAGCGTCCGTGGTCCGATGAAGGTGAAACCAGCGGCAGATTGATCGTGACGACGAGAGGAACACAATGGTGTAAACGGTTCGACGATCGTACGGTTGGATTTCGATACCGAAGGTGAAGAAGTTATATTGAAGAAGAGAGGAGAAAATTGGGGAAATGGCAGCAGGGGGAAGGGGGCTGTCGGCAGCATTCTTTTTATGCTGTGGGTGACACGTCACCAGAGGTCTCACAATGTGTGATGGCCGAAATTGGTAAGGAATTTCTAGTAATTATTTCTGGCCTTAATTCCCTTTAATTTGGTTCTTTATTGGTTGATAATTACCTTAGAAAATAAAATCCCTAAAATTAAGGAAGGATAATTATCTTACTTTAATCTAACCTTTAAAGTAGGGAAATTAATCCCGTAACCACCCTATATAAAGAGGAAGCCAGCCACTCTTAACCTTACATAGAAAATGCACAAAATTTGTCAAAAAAAAAAACCCTACACCTCTCTATTGTTGTCTTACGGTTTGTTTTCTTTGTTGAAAGTTAGTTCGTAATTCGGTGGGATTACCAAATTCTACTTGAACTTCAAAATAGCATAACTATTTCATCGTTTGTCGGATTCTTGCAAATAATAGCTTGTTGGAAAGATTTTTCTATCCTCTTTCTAAAATTTTTGTTTTTTTCGGTCTGGAGGCTAGTTTTTCTTTGTCATAAGTTTGCTTATAATTTAGCGGGATTAGGTTTCAAAATTGTGTGAACCTGCCTTCAGTTGATTTCTATTGTTGTTCCTCTTGTTCATATGATTTTTTAGTATCCATTCATGTTGTAAAATCATGAATTCATCCTTTGAATCTTCTTTACACATAAAATCATGATAAATTGATTAACTTATTGGATTCTAATCTTGTTTCTTCTGATTGTACAAGTTATAAACACCTAATCTTCCTTTCTTAAGATGAAATTGCAACCGATACACCTTGTATGCATGAAATCGCAATCTGTTTTGTGTCCTATGCTTAGTGCCTAAATATGTATAGTTAATTGGGATAATAACTAAGGTTGAATCTTGTTAAATTCTTGGCTATCACATTACACATCCAAGAGGGAGGGACCTGCAGTATCTGATCACTGGTTTCTGATAGGTTTGGTGAGTGGAATTGGTAATTAAATAGGATATTTACTTGGTTATTGAGTATACATGCTTAGTTTGGTTTTTTCATTGCCTTGTAATGCTAGAGGTGGTTCGGAACTAATAAATAAAGGCAACGGAATAGCTTTTTGTTTAGAGAGAAGAGAGGTAGGATCTACGCGTCATCGGTTTCTCCAGAGATGCTTGTTGTTTGTTTGTTGTTTTCGATGCACACCCTTGTTATTATTACATGCGAATTGATTGTATGGTGTATACATGAATTGTGATTGAGATATGATTACTTAGACTATACCAAACCCTTGAGATAGGTTATTTGTGCCTAATTTGCATATGTTATGTGTATTGAACATGTTGATTGTGTTCTGACATGATTGAGGATACCTTGTTATGGTATTATGCTTTGTTGTACATGTTTGTGTGTCAGGATTCTTTTTCGGTGGCCATTCGAGGTAAACGTTGATGCTCCTTGGGAGAGGGGAGGCTCATATTGGTATGGGAGTTGTATGGGTGGCAATCCTCAGCTTGCGCACACTAGATGCCTAGTCCTACATGCTAGCTAGATGCTTAATTCTTTGTGCTGGCTAGATGCCCTAATCCTATGTGTTAGTTAGGATGCCTAGTCTTATGTGCTGGCTAGATGTCCTGTATGCTGGCAAGATGAATAGGCTTGCTGATTAGCTTGTGTGCTAACCTTTCACCCTTTGTTCAGGAAAGCCTTGGACAAAACAGGTGGAAATGGATGGTCTTTCTTTTTCCTACTGCCGACAGGACCCTGATGTGTTTTCCTACCTGTGTACTTCTGATTTTCTCAAGTGTTTATAGTCCACCCTCAACTTTAGTTTCGACCCTAACCTTTTTGGTTGATTCTTGAATTACGTGATACCATTAAATAAATGGGGATGATATGATGTTGTTTGGGAGATGTTTGTTTAAGATTTTAGTAGATCTTATGATGCTGTGTGTGAGACCTTAAATTTTGAGTCCTAGAACTTCAAAAGCTAGTACAGGTGAAAAGACCGATTTGTCCTTGAAGAAATAGATGTGTGATGGACAAAATTGGTAAGGAATGTCTAATGATTGTTTCTGCTTTTAAATCCCTTTGATTTGGTTCTTTATTGGTTAGTAATTACCTTAGAAAATAAAATCCCTAAAATTAAGAAAGGATAATTACAGAATTTAATTCTGATAATTATCTTATTTTGATCGAACCCTTAAAAAAATAAAATTAATCTCATAACCACCCTATTTAAAGAAGAAGCCGATCACACTTAAACCTCATACAGAAAATACACAAAATTCGTCAACCCAAAAACCCTACACCTCCCTATTATTGTCGAAATGTACTTGAACTTCAAAATAACATAACTCTCTCATCGTTTCTCGAATTCTTGTAAATAATAGCTTGTTGGAAAGATCTTTACATCATCTATCCAACCATCTTTGTTTTATTTAGAGGTTAGTTTCCTTTTGTCATAATTTAGGTCGTACATAGGCTGGATTAGGTTTCCAAATTTTGTGATTATGCCTTCAATTAATTTATGTTATTGTTCATTTTGTTCGTTTGAATGTTAAGCATCCTTTCATGATGTTAAATCATGAATTCATCTTTTGAATCTTCCCTATACATGAGATCGGCATGCCCTACCTTTGTCTTATTTGTTGCTTATCTTGATCAATTGACTAACCTATTCGATTCTCATCTTGTTTCTTTTAGTTGTACATGTTATAAACACCTAATCCTTCCTTATTGACATGAAATTACAACACTTACACCTTTTATGAATGAAATCGCAGTTTGTCTTGTGCCCTATTCTTAGTGATGAAATTTGCATAGCTAATTCGGAAGGTAATTCAAGTTGAATCTTGTTATGTTCTTGGCTATCACATCACACATCCAAAAGGGAGGCACCTGCGGCATCTAATCACTGGTTTATGATAGATTTGGTAAGTGGAATTTGTAAGGAAATAGGGTATTCAATTGGTTATTAAGTATACATGTTTAGTTTGGTTTTGTCTTTGCCTATGATGTTATAGGTGGTTCGGATCCCTTGATTAAAGAAAAAGGAATAGCTTTTTGTTCAAAGAGAAGAGAGGTAGGATCTATACCTCCTCAGTTTATTCAAAGATCCTTGTTGTTTGCTTGTTAATTTAGGTACCTATATGTATGATAAGTCTATGTGCATATATTGTAGTGAGTATACTTGAATTGCAAATCAAGATGTGATCTTCTAGGCTATACCAAAGTATTGAGTTAGGTTATGAATGCTTAATTTCCATTTGTTGTGTGCATTGAACATGTTGATTGTGTGTGTGACATGATTGAGAATACCCTATTATGATATTGGCTTATGTGCTTGTATGTGTTTGTGTGTCAGGATTTTTTTCATGTGGCCATTCGGGGTAAACGTTGATGCTACTGTAGAGAGGAGAGGTTCTTACTTGTATGGGAGTTATATAGGTGGCAATCCCCTGCATGTGCACACTGGGTGCCTGGTCCTGGTGTGGCTAGATGCCTTGTCTTTCTGTGGCAAGATGCCTTTATCCTTGTGTGGTTTGGATGTTTTTGTCCTTCTATGGCTTGGATGCCATTTCTTTGTGTGGCAAGATGAATAGGCTTGCTGATTAGCTTGTGTGCTAACCCTTTTACCCTTTGTGCAGCAAAACCTTGGACAACACAGGTAGAAGGAGATGGCCTTTTATGTCGATGAGATTGATTGATGCCTACCTGCCTGTGTACTTCTGATTTTCGGAAGTTTTTGAAGGCCACCCTAAGCCTTAGTTTCTGCCCTAACCTTGGATTGATGCTTGAATTGCGTGATACCCTTAGATGTGTAAGGATGATCTGATGTTGTTTGGGAGATGTTTGTTTAAGATTTCTAGAGATCTTATGATGTTGTGACTCTACTGAAAGTCTTGTAATCTCATCCTGATGTTTTCACCAATTTTTCAGGCATAGGTACATTTGCTGATCATTGTACTAGTGTGTGAGAATCAAGGTTGCACGGTGGGGCGATATTGCATCACATTTGCATACTTTTGTCTCCTTGGTTGCTTGAGCATACAATATGATCATTGATTGGACTATTTTTTTTTTTTATCATGTTTCCTCCGTTGCTTGTTGTTTCCAAACTATGTTGGGGGTTATTTGCTGGATATTTGGATCCCTATGGGACTTGTGTGTTATGGATTCATTGATTAAATTTAAACACTTTCGATAATGTTTTATTCACTCCATATGGTACCACAATATTTGTCCAATATCATGCTCCAAACTTTAAAATCTTAATTAAATTAACATACTAAACTCGAAACTAAATGGATAAGCCTTGTGGGATTCAAATAGGTCCTGGTTTGGACTTGTTTGGGTTTCACGGCGGTAAAGGTCCTATTTGGAGTAAATTTTTTGAATATGGGATTTGGGTTCTTACAAGTTAGGTAGTGGAGCATGATTTAGGGATTATAATTTGTTGTATGCTAATCTATTTTTTGATTTTTTGTTTATAGGTAGGTATATGCGCACACACCCACTCACTTATGAGCTAATAACAAAAGTGATCTAATGCTAAAAAGGGATTGAATAGTAAGATTTAGATGATGAAATTGATAATTTGATTTGTTGGGTGTTTATGTATGTTCTTATGCCTGATGAATGTTTTCTGTGTTTTCTTTGTTATTACCGAATGCGTATGAATGCATTTGCTGCTTATTAATGTGTGCTGCCAAGTATGAATTATATAAGTATGTGTATTACCAAATACATGTGATTGGTTTGTAAGCATATCGAAGTATATCCTTATGTGGTTTTGCATGATTTCCTGATGTAACTTGTGTAAATCCATGATTGCCGAATGCTTGATGATTGTTGCCGAGTGTGCATTTGCATGTATGCATGTGTTTTCCAAAATTTTCATATTTGTATGCATGTGAATTTTGTTTTTCTAGTATATGCTTATCGTCTAGTTCACGTCTCTCCACCAGGTACCACTACTTTTCCTAGTGTTTGTATTTGGTTATATGTTGAGTAATAATCATATGCTTGTATAGTATGGCAAGGCCGAGTGTACAAAGGGATCAACGGAGTAGGTATGGGGTTCAGGCCAAACAACAACTTGTTAAGGAAGAAGAGCCGAATGTACAAATTGAGCAGGGAGAGCAACTAATTTGTGATCTAGTCTACATCGGCTGTGTTATACGTATGGGTCCAAATGTACTTGAGGTGGATCTGATCCCATTAGATATCTTAAAGCTAGATGTGATCTTAGGCATGGATTGTTTGGCGAAGTATCAAGCCTGTATGGAGTGTTTCACCAAGCATATGTGGTTCACTTTTCCTGATGGTGCTGAGGACTATTTTGAAGGTGAAAGGCGAGTTGTTCCAACTTGCATGATTTCCTAGTTTGATGCAAAGCAATTAATCATCAAGGGATGTACTAGGTATCTCGCGCACGTGCATAATGTTTCCAAAGAATCTTTTGATCTGGATTCTGTTCTAATGGTTCAAGAATTTCTAGATGTATTTCCAGAAAATATAATCGGTTTGCCAGCAGCAAGGGAAGTGTAACTCAGCATTGAGTTAATGCCTGGTGCGAATCCGATTTCTGTTCCTCCATATCGTTGGCTCCTGTGGAAATAAAAGAATTGAAAATGCAATTAGAAGATTTGTTGGATGATCGTTTCACTCGACCAAGTGTGTCACCATGGGGAGCACCTGCCTTATTCGTCAAGAAGAAATATGGTTCACTTCGACTGTGCATCGACTATTGGCAGTTGAATCGTGTGACCGTGAAAAATAGGTACCTTTTGCCGCACATTGACGATTTGTTCGACCAACTCCAGGGTGCAGCCATATTCTCCAAGATCTATCTCAGATCTGGATACCATCAATTGCGAGTTCGTGATGCTGATATTCTGAAGACCGCATTCAGATCGCGATACAGCCACTACGAATTTCTAGTTATGCCATTCAGTTTGACCAATGCACCAGCCGTCTTTATGGACCTAATGAATCAAGTGTTCCGTGAGTTCCTACAGAAATTCGTGATAGTCTTCATCGACGACATTCTGATTTATTCAAAATCAGAGGAGGAGCATGTAGAGCACTGGCGAATTGTGCTGAATATTTTGAGGGATTGGCAATTGTTCGCAAAGTATTCCAAATGCAAACTCTGGTTACGTAAAGTTGGTTTCCTTGGCCATATTGTTTCTACCCAACGTGTGTTAGTTGATCCGAAGAAGATTGAAGTTGTAGTTGCTTGGGAAGCCCCGCAAACTGTAAATAAACTTCGTAGTTTCCTTAGCTTAGCCTGATATTACCGTCACTTTGTGAAAAAATTTTCATTGCTTGCTAGACCTTTGACAAAATTGACATACAAAGGAGAGCTATTCGTGTGGACTAAGAAGTGCCCGTGAAGTTTCGAAGAACTGAAAAACTGGTTAGTTTCCGCATCTATCCTTACTTTACCTATTGGCGGAAAGGAGTACGTGGTTTATAATGATGCGTCAAAATCTGGACTTGGATGCGTATTGATGCATGATGGGAAAGTCATTGCATATGCTTCCCGACAATTGCGATGGCACGAAAGCAACTATCCTATGTAAGGACCCAAATCCCATATTAAAAAATTGCATCTAATGGTACCCTTACCTCCATGAAACCCAAACAAGCCCAAACTAGGACATATTAGATCATCCTTACACACCTAAGGGTATCACTCAATTCAAGAATCAATCTAAGGTTAGGGCTGAAACTAAGGTTAAGGGTGGATTGTAATCATACATTACTGTAGATGGGAAATCAGCCATTAGTGCTTGACTTGTATATCATTATATAGACACTCGTAGAGTAGTTAACTTGATCCTCACCATTCATTGGGGAGTTGTATTGGGTATATAAGGGATGCCTCCCCTCATTTGTAATCATCCAGTAATTCTTGCAATATTAAGAGTTTAGAGTTCTCTCTCCATCTCCATTGTGTGTCTCTTTTTTTGGTTTTTAAGTTTAGTATTCTAGCTAGCTTTGTGAGGAAATCTAACTTAGCTTATTTACATATTACAGACTTTAATGGACAGTAAGCTCTATATTCTATTTAGGCAATAAGTTAACAATTCTTTCCATATAATAATCGACGAAGGGAGCTGGAATTTGCTATAGGTGAGGACTATTTTGATTGTTTAGCATCCTTTTATGATGTAAATTCATGAATTCATCCTTTGAATCTTCCCTATACATAAAATCGGCATACCCTACCTTTGCCTTATTTTTTGCCTATCTTGATTAATTGATTAACCTATTGGATTCTGATCATATTTCTTTTGGTTGTAGATGTTATAAACACCTAATCCTTCCTTATTGACATGAAATCGAAACCTTTATACCTTCTATGCATGAAAACAAAATTTTTCCTGTGCCCTATTCTTAGTGCCGAAATTTTCATAGTTAATTGGGATGGTAATTCATGTTGAATCTTGTTAAGTTCTTGGCTATCATATTACGCATCCAAAGGAGAGGCACCTACAACATCTGATCACTGGTTTCTAATAGGTTTGGTGAGTGGAATTGGTAAAGAAATAGGGAATTTAATTGGTTATTGAGCATGCATACTTAGTTTGGTTTTGTCTTTGCTTTATGATATTATAGGTGGTTTGGAACCCTTGAATAAAGACAAAGGAATAGCTTTTTATTCAAAGACAAGAGAGATAGGATCTATGCCTCATCGGTTTCTTCAGAAATCTTTGTTATTTTCTTGTTAATTTTTGTACCTACATGTATGATAAGTCTATGCGCATATGTTGTAGTGAGTATGCTTGAATTGCAAATCAACATGTGATCCTTTAGGCTATACATAACTTTTGAGTTAGGTTATGAGTGCCTAATTTTCATGTGTTGTGTGCATTGAATATGTTGATTGTGTTTCGACATGATTGAGAATACCCTGTTGTGGTATTGTGTTATGTGCTTGCCTGTGAATGCCTGTAGGTGTTTCTGTGTTAGGATCTTTTTTCGGTGGCCATTCGGGGTAATTGTTGATGCTCCTGAGGAGAGGAGAGGTTCTTACTGGTATAGGAGTCGTATGAGTGGCAATCCCCAGCATGTGCACGCTGGGTGCCTGGTCCTTGTTTGGCTAAATGCCTTGTCCTTGTGTTGCAAGATGCACTTATCCTTGTGTCGTTTGGATGCCTTTATCCTTGTGTGGTTTGGATGCCCTTGTCCTTGTGTGGCTTGGATGCCTTGTCCTTGTGTGGCAGGATGAATAGGCTTGCTGATTAGCTTGTGTGCTAACTCTTTTACCCTTTGTGCAGCGAAGCCTTGGGCAACGCAGGTGGAAGGGGATGGCCTTTTATGTTGATGATATTGATTGATGACTACCTGCCTATGTATTTCTGGTTTTCGGAAGTGTCTGCAGGCCATCCTCAGTCTTAGTTTCGGCCTTGACCTTGGATTGACTCTAGAATTGCGTGATGTCCTTATATGTGTAACGATGATCTGATAGGTTATGGTTTGGCCTTGTTTGGGTTTCTTGGCTGTAAAGGTCCCATGAGGAGCGATTTTGGAGTATGGGATTTGGGTCCTTACAAAGGATAATTTCTTTCGTGCGGTTGCAACTGTCGGGAAGCGTAGGGAACGACTTTCCCTTGCATCAATATGCATCCAAATCCGTACTTTGATCCATCGGTGTACACCATATACTCCTTTCCACTAATAGGTAAAGTAAGGATAGGTGCGGAAACTAACAGGTTTTTTAGTTCTTCAAAACTTTGCTGACACTTCTCAGTCCATACGAACGGTTTTCCTTTGCATGTGAACTTTGTCAATGGTCCGGCAAGCGATGAAAAATTTTCCACGAAGCGACGGTAATATCTGGCCTATCCAAGAAAACTATGAACACAAATCTGTCACCATGTGACGGTCCCAATTCCTAACTATTACTATTTGCTCCGATTAAGGTCTTCACCGCCGTGAAACCCAAATAAACCCAAATGACACCTAGGACCTATCTGAATCTCGCCAGGTTTACCATTAACTTACGATTTTTAGCATGTTTATTTTAATGTTTAAAAACTATTAGAGCATGATATTGGACAAATATTCTGGTAACATATGGAGTGAATAAAACATCAGCGGAAGTCTTTAGATTAAATCATTGGGTTCATAACACACAAGTCTCATAGGGATCCAAATAACCAGCAAGAAATCCTCCAACATATTTCAGAAATAGCAAACAAAGGAGGGTTCTTAAAATAAACCAGAAAGTAGCCCAATCATTCATGTTATATGTGCGAGTAAACAAGAAACATTTATTCAAATGTGATGCCATATCGCCCCGCCGTGCAGACTTGATCTCACACACTGGTACCATGGACAGTGGATGTACCTAAGCCTGAAAAATAGTAAAAAAACGGTATGAGATTACAAGAATCTCAGTAGGGTCACAACATTATAAGACTTGTAGAAACCCTAAACACAAATCTCCCAGTTCACATTAGATCATTTCTAAACAACTAAAGGGGATCATGAAATTCAAGAACCAATCAAAAAGGGTTAGGGTCAAATCTGTGGTTGAGGGAGGACTACAATAACTTCCAAAAAAATCAGAAGTACACAGGCACGTAGAACTCATCAGATTGCTCTCGGCAATGAAGAAGAAAGGCCATCCCCTTCCACCTGTGTTGTCCAAGGCTTATTGCACAAAGGGTAGACTATTAACACACAAGCTAATCAGTAAGCCTATTCATCTTGCCACACAAGGACAAGTCGTCTTGCCATACAAGGACATCTTCCCAAGCCACACATGGACTAAGGCATCCCAAACCACACAAGAATAAGGGCTTCCTGCCACAAAAGGACAGGGTTCTGGCCACACAAGGACCAGACATCCAGCGCGTGCATTTTGGGGTTCGCCACCCATACAACTCCCATACAAGTAAGAACCTCTCCTCTCCCTAGGAGCATCGGCGCTTACCCCGAATGGCCACCGGAAAAAGATTCTGACACACAATCACGTACAAGCACACACAGGCAAGTTCAAAGCACAATACCACAACAGGGTATCCTCAACCATGTCAAAACACAGCCAACATATTCAATTCACATAACATATGCAACTTAGGCATTCAATACCTAACTCAGGGGTTCGATATAGCCTATGAGATCCATATCTCAATCTGAAATTCATACTCTTACCCTATAATCAAATTGCATGCAATACAACAAGGGAAGGTATCAAAAATATCAAGAAAATAACAGGGACCTTGGAAGAAACCAATGAGACGTAGATCCTACCTCTCTTGTCTCTGAACAAGAAGCTACTCCTTTGCCTTTATTAGGTAATTCCGAACCACCTATATTATCACCAGGCAAAGATGAAAACAAACGAAGCATGCATATTCTATAATCAATTGAATAACCTATTTCCTTACCAACTCCACTCACCAAACCTATCAGAAATCAGTGATCAGATTCTGCAGGTGCCTCCCCCTTGGATGTGTAATGTGATAGCCAGGAACTTAACAAGATTCAACCTGAATTACCATTCCAATTTAACAATGCAAATTTCAGCGCTAAGAGTAGGGTATAGGACAATTTTGACTTCAAGAATAGAGAAGTTTAGAAGAAGGAAATTCATGATCATAAATCATAAATATATGCTAAGAAATCATAAGAACACGCGAAACGACAACATAAATCAATCGAAGACAAAAACTGTAGAAATTTAAAAACCTAATTCCATTGCCAATTTTCGACTTAACCTTCGACAAGGAAATATTAACGTCCAAAAAAAGAAACATATATTTTTGGAAAGAGGATGAAAATATCTTTCCAACAAGCTATTATTTGTAGAAATATAACAAACTATGAAAGAGTTATACTATTTTGAAGTTCAAGAAGATTTGGTAGTGCCGCCGAATTTCAACTTATCTTGAGAGAAAGAAATACTAACCTCCCAAAAACAATCCATAGATATTTGCAAAGAGAATGAAGATGGCTTTTCAACAAGCTATTATTTGCAAGAATCCGACCGATGATGAGAGAGTTATGCTCGTTTGAAATCCCAGCGGTTTTCGACAGAAGTAGGGCGGTGTAAGGATTTTAGGGTTTACGAAATTTGTGTACTTTGGTGTAAGATTTTTATGTAGATGGCTTTCAATTTATAGAGGATAGTTATGGGATTATAATTCCTACTTTTAAAATTTTATTAAAATAAGAAAATTATCAAATTTAAATTCTGCAACTATCTTTCCCTATTTTTAGGGATTTTAATTTCTAAGGCAATTATCTATCTATAAAGACTTAGATTAAAGGGAATTAAAACCAGAATTAACTATCATACAACTATTACCAATTTCGAACATCACACATCCTTTCCTTCAGGGGAAAAATCATCTTTTCACCTGCACTGGCTTTTGGACTTTTAGGACTCAAAATTCGGGGTCTCACACACCACATTAGGACTAGCCTCGACATCAATCAATATGAAAAATCTTGTTGGTCTGAGTTGCGTCTCATTTGTGGATTCGGTTGGTGATCCTCCCGATGCGTGTGCTGGTGGTTTTGTGGGATTGGCATACCCGTCTCGCCCCATACTAGATGCGCCGATTGAACTTTGAATATCACCTGAAAGTTCCGCCACCACTTGCTGTAGACAGCTTCTTAATTTGAACGATTTTCTTGGCTTCAGTCGTGACAACGATTAGTTCTTTCAAATTCTGCACTGGTATCGTACCAACGATGGTTTTGAATTTATTACTCAGCCCATCCTGAAATCGTCTTGCAAACTGGTACGGTGAAAGATCCTCCTCAGGTGCAAATCAGGACAACTCCCTTAATGCTTTCTCATGTTCCAGCACCGAGCAAGTGCCCTATTTAAGCTTGTAGAATGCTTGTCGTTACTCGGTTTTATGGAACCTCGTATAGAACCTCTCATCCAACTCATACCAAAATTCCTTCTAGGTAGGTAAACGATCTCCGAATTGCAAGCTCACGGAGTCCACCATGCATGTGTTTCTGCCTCTAGTAGGAAAGTAACGATGGAAACTTTGTAATCATCAATGATACGCAAAAACAATGACACTCGGCATAAAATGTCTATCCATTCACTAGTTGCTGCAGCTCTGGCTGAACCACTGAAATCTTTACATCAAAGTTGACAAACTTCCTTCAGGAATTTTGTAAGAATGACTGGAAGTCTCGACTTCCTTAGGATGCGCTGGCTATATAGGTTCAAATGGAGGAATAAGATCTTCCACGGGTGTGGGTGCAGGAGCATTCTGAAATTATGCCTCCATACGCTGCTGATTTGCAGCAATTTCTTGTAGTATATTCAGAATTTGTGCCATCATAGGATCGATGGCTGGTGCCCCAGGTTGGTTTTTGGGCTTAGCTTGCCCTTCCTGCTCAATCTGTGCATTCGGCTATTCTTGCTCAACAGGTTGTTGTTCGGCCTGAATCCTATACCTACCCCGTCGATCCCTTGTAGCATTCAACCTTGCCATACTATACTAGCACACAGTGTCACTCAAAACATAACCCAAATACAAACACTAGGAGAAGAAGTGGTACCTGGTGGAGAGGTGTGCTCCGGAAGATATGCATATGCTGGAAAACGAAATACACATGCACACAAGCTCTCACAAGTTTTGGAAATCACATATGCACATTCAACTACACACTCGGCAATCATATTAACACACACAGGCATTCGACAAACATACTTTTAAACCAACTATACTCGACAATCATGCAAAACCATATCTCATGTATTCGGTAATACATATGTTTCACACATATCACACTCCGCATTATGGCAATAATGATACAAAAACATACTTATCATGCTTACAAAATAATCATAGGCATATGGACATATTTGGAACCATATTTAAGTACACTCGACAATACTCGGCATCAAAGCATGCATCAACAACACAAATTCGACAATAAGCATAAAACACATCACAATTATTTGGCAAGCTCATTCAGCATTGTCATAGCACATACTCATACACAAAAACACACAACAAGTCACACAATTAACTACATTAATGAAACAATTCAAACCAGGTATTTTAGCATTAGATTATATTCGACATTTGTCTCTAAGTGAGTGGGTGTGTACGCATGTACCTACCTATAAACAAAACAACAAGTAGATTAGCATATAAAAAATCATATTCCTTAAACCATGTTCCGCTACCAAATCTATAACAACCCAAATCCCATATTCTAAAATTGCTCTAATGGAACCTTTACTGTCGTGAAACCCAAACAAGCCCAAACCAGGAGCTATCTGAATCCCACAAGGCTTATCCATCAAGTTTCGATTTTAGTATATTAACTTCTTTAAGATTTTAAAGTTTGAAGCATGATATTGGACAAGAATTCTAGTATCATACTGAGTGAATAAAAACAACAGCGGAAGTCTTTAAATTTAATCAATGAATCCATAGCACACAAGTCCCATAGGTAGCCAAACATCCAACAAGAAAACCTCCAATATAATTCATAAACAACAAGAAAAGGAAGAACTTGAAAAAAAAAAAATAGTCCAATAATTATTCATGTTATATGGGCAAGCATCAAGAAAACAAGAATGTGAATGTGATGCAATATCGTCTAGTCGTGCAGCCTTGATCTCACACACTCGTACCACGAACAGTGAATGTACCTAAGCCTGAAAAATAGTGAAAACAACAGGATGAGATTACAAGAATCTCAGTAGGTTCACAGCATCATAAGATCTACAAAAATCTTAAACAAACATCTCCTAAACAACATCAGATCATCCCTACACATCTAAGAGATATCACGTAATTCAACAATCAACCAAAAGATTAGAACCGAAACTAAGGCTGCGGGTGGACTACAAAGACTTCTGAAAATCAGAAGTACACAGACAGGTAAAATTTATCAATCATCATGGCAATAGGAAAATTCCATCTCCTTCTACCTGTGTTGTCCAAGGTTTCGCTGCACAAAGGATAAAGGTTACCACACAAGCTAATCAGCAAGCCTATTCATCTTGCCACACAAGGACAAGGTATCCAAGCCACACAAGGACAAGGTATCCAAGCCACACAAGGACAAGGGCATCCAAACCAGACAAGGACAAGGCATCTAGCCACACAAGTACTAGGCATCCAGCACGCGTACGCTAAGGATTGCCACCCATATGACTCACATACAAGTAAGAACCTCTCCTTTCCCTACGAGCATCAGTGCTTACCTCGAATTTCCACTGGGAAAGGATCTTGACATACAAATGCGTACAAGCACACACAGGCAAGCACAAAGTACAATACCACCACAGAGTATTCTCAATCATGTTATAACACAATTAGCATATTCAATACACACAACATATCCAAATTAGGCACAAATAACCTATCTCAAGGGTCCCTCATATATGTGCATACATTATTACAAAGACATGCATCGAAAATAACAACTAACAACAAGGATCTCTGGAGAAACCGATGAGGCATAAATCCTACCTCTCTTGTCTCTAAACAAGAAGCTATTCCTTAGTCTTTATTCAAGGGATCCAAACCACCTATAATTTCATAAGGCAAAGACAAAACCAAACTAAGCATTCATACTCAATAACCAAGTAAATACCCTATTTCCTTACCAATTCCACTCACCAAACCTATCAGAAACCAATGATCCGATGATGCAGGTGCCTCTCCCTTAGATATGTGATGTGATAGCCAAAAATTTAACAAGAAACAACCTGAATTACCATCCCAATGAACAAATAATTTTTGGCACTAAGAGTAAAGAAATAGAGAAAGTTATGATTTCATGTTAACAAGGAAAGATTAGGTGTTTATAACGCAGATCATCAAAAGGAACAAGATTAGAAACCAATAGGTTAATCAATTAATCAAGATTGACAACAATAGAGAAAAAGTGAGGCACGCCAATTTGATGTATAGGGAAGGTTAAAAGGATGATTTCATGATTTTACAACATGAATGGATGCTAAAAAATCATATGAATAAAAGAAACAACAACAGAAATCAATTGAAGACAGAATCACACAATTGCTGCACCAAAACTGACGAAATACGATTTAAATTTCGACAGTGAAAAATTAACCTCCTGATGACTTCACCTAGATTGATACATAAAGGATGGAAAGAGCTTTCTAACAAGTTATTATTTGTAAAAATCTGACAAAGGATGAGAGAGTTATGCTAGTTTTAAGTTGAAGGAGTTTCGGTAGCAATAGAGAGGTGTAGGGTTCGAGGTTTGACGAATTTTGTGTATTTTCTGTTTCAGATTTATGTGTGGCTGGCTTCTTCTTTATATAAGGTAGTAATGGGATTAAGTTTTCTACTTTAAAGGCTAGATTAAAATAAGATAATTATCAGAATTAAATTTTGAAACTATTCTTTCTTAATTTTAGGGATTATACCTCGTATGGTAATTATCACCCAATACGGAAACAAATCAAAAAGAATTAAAACCAGAAATAATTACTAGACATTTCATACCATTTTTGGCCATCAAAAATCCATTTCTTTAGGAAAAAAATGGTTATTTCACCTGCACTAACTTTTGGACCTATAAGACTCAAAATTCGGGGTCTCACAACATACATAAGGCAAAAAAAAAACCAAACTAAACATGCACACTCAATAACCAAGTAAATACCCTCTTTCCTTACCAATTCCACTCACCAAACCTATCATAAAACAATAATCAGGTGCTGCAGGTGCCTCCCCCTTTGATTTGTGATGTGATAGCCAAGAACTTAGCAAGAATCAACATGAATTACCATCCTAATCAACCATACAAATTTCACCGTTAAGAATAAGGCAATAGGGAAAATTATGATTTCATGTTAAAAAGGAAGGATTATGAGTTAATAACATATACAATTAAAAAGAACAATATCAAAAATCAACAGGTTAATCAACTGACCAAAATCGGCAACAATAGGGCAAAAGATAGAATATGCCGATTTCATGTATAAGAAAGATTCAAAGGATGAGTTCATGATATTATAATATGAATGGATGCCAAACAATCATAAGAAAAAGAGGGACAACAACAAAAACCAATTGAAGGAAAAATTATTCAATTTTTGCACCAAAACTGATAAATTATGATTTCGATTTAGATAGTGAATAACTAATTTTATAATGATCAGACAAAGGTAGCTAGATAGAGGATGGAAAGATCTTTACAACAAGCTATTAGTTGCTAAAATCCGACAAAAGATGAGCGAGTTATGCTAGTTTGAAGGTGAAGAAATTTTGGCAGCAATAGGGAGGTGTAGGATTTAAGGTGTGACAAATTTTGTGTATTTTTTATGTAAAATCCAAGTGTGGCCAGCTACCTTTTTGTATAGTGTTTGTGGAATTAATTTTCTCTATTTTAAAAGTTAGATAAGGGAAGATAATTATTAGAATTAAATTATGAAATTATCCTTTCTTAATTTTAGGGATTTTATCGTCTAAAATAATTTTCAACCAATTAGGAACCAAATCAAAGAGAAATGAAACCAGAAATGATTACTAGACATTTCATACCATTTTCAGCCATCAGACATCCTTTTCTTTAGGGGTAAAATGGTCATTTCATTTGCACTGGCTTTTGGACTTCTAATACTCAAAATTCAAGGTCTCACAGTTATGATTTGTTGTCTTTTGTATGCATAAATGTGTTATGTTTTCTGTTTGCATGTATGCACATCATCTGGTGTATGTCCCTCCCCCAGGTACCATTTTATTTTACTGGTTATGCATTTATGCTTATGTATTGGAGAGTTATATCGTATATGTATTTGTTTAGTATGACAAGGTTGACTAGGGCAAGTAATGCTACGAGGGTTCGTAAGGATAGGAATGAGGAATAGGTTGAGTCGGTTGAGTAGGTCAAGAAAAATAAGTTGATCAAGTTACCCCAATTCAAGAAGAAAACCAAGCTGCACCAGTTGCCCCAGCTGCACTAGCTCAGAACCCCGTGTTAGTCCAGAGTTTAGCTTCGATACAAAATATGTTATGTGGTATCACTAAGCACCAGGCCAATATAATTCTACACTTCTGTGGACAAACCTTACTCCACCTCTTGTCTTGTATTAGTCAACAATTCTAAGAGAGGTTGAGAGATTTCCTGTTGTGATCACTAAGTTGCTGAAAAAAAAGCACCAGTTGGGTTGCAAATATTTCAATGGTCAGTATGTGCTACTGTAACCCAAAAGTGGATTGACATTTTGTTATGTGTTGCCTTATTCGTGCTCATTATTGATGAAGATAAAGTTTCCATCACCACAATCTTTCTTGAGGAGGAGGCCCATGCATGGTGGACTACTGTTAGCTTGAGATTTGGAGATCGTGTGCCAACTAAGGACGAGTTCTTGTACGAGTTCAATGAAAGGTGGTAAACCAAGTTTCTCAAGAATAAACAACAACAAGCTTTCTATAGGGTTGAATAGGGTACCTGCTCAGTTATGGAGTTCGAAAAGGAGGTGAGAGAGTTGTCCCGTTTTGCACTTGAGGAGGACCGCACTCTGTCTTAGTTTGCGCAACATTTTCAGAATTATTTGAACACTTATATCAAGACAATCATTGGTATGATGCCTGTGCAAAATTTTCAGAAGCTGATCATTGCAGTTTATGAGCCTAGAAGATGATTTTGAATCAGAAACCTCTTTGTCAGGTGTGTATTCTTACAGCACATAGTGGCGGTCCATTACTTCGTGATTCAAAGTTTGGCCGTCATTCAGGACCCTATCCTTCAAAATTGTTTCATTCGAAAGCCAATGGAAATGGAAATTCCAAGATGCACTCACTATATAATGACTCCAATTCCTTCTTATTAAAATTTTCTCCGATTAAGGCCATTACCGCCGTGAAGTCCAAACAAGCCCAAAGACACCTAGAACCTATCTGAATCCCACCAGGCTTACACATTAAATTTTAAATAACAAATGAAGCATGATATTGGACAATCATTCTAGTATCTTACAGAGTGAATAAACATTAGCGGAAGTCTTTAAATTTAATTATTGAAATCAAAACACACAAGTCCCACAGGGATCCAAATAACCAACAAGAAATCCTCCAACATGTTCCAAAACATAACAAGCAAAAGAGGGATCTTGAAAAACTAGAAAAGTAGTCCAATCTATGATCATATTGTATGCACAAGGAACCAAGGAAATAGGAATACAAAGGTGATGCAATATCGCCCCGCCGTGCAGCCTTAATCTCACACATTGAATGTACGTAAGTCTAAAAAAAATGGTGGAAACAACAGAATGAGATTACAAGAATCTCAATAGGGTCACAACATCATAAGATCTGCAAGAACCATAAACACAAATCACCCAAACAACATCAGATCATTCCTAGCAACTAAAGGAGATCACATAATTCAAGAATTCAGTTAAAAAGGATAGGGCTGAATCTATGGCTAAAGGGGACTACAAATACTTCCGAAACGTGAAGTACATAGGCATGTAGAACATTAATGAATTCTGGCTTGTTCGGAGTGAGAGAAAACATCAACGAAAGACTTATATTAATACTGAAAACAAGTGGAAACATAACACACAAATCGCATAGGAATCTTCAAAACATCAACCAATAGTAATATGTATATTTTGGAAGCAACAAAAAGAGAAAGAGGGATTTGCAGCAGCACATACAAGTCATCCTGTCACTCTCAAACAGGGCATCCTAACGTCCAAATTCGAACTGGCTTACAAGGCTTCCTGACGTCTGGACTTAAATCGGCATATAAGGCATCCAGCGAGCTTTTGTTGGGAATAACCATCAATAAGCCTCCCGGTTTGGTAAGCTTCTCTCCTCTCTTTTGGAGCAATAATGCTTACCTCACATGGCCAGTGAAAAAAACTCCTTCAAACAAAGCACAAATAGTACACATACACGAATACACATATAGTACACGCATGTACAAATCACAACAAAGGATCCTCAATTAAATAAACAATACAAATCAAAGATCAATCCTTAAAGTCATAACCGAATCAGGCAACTTATTTTCCTATTAAGTTCTGAGATTCCCTATCATCATAATCACATAATCTGTAGACATATAACCAATATAGGCAATCGAATTCAATCATATTCAAACAATCAAACAATAAAGTAACCAAAGCAACCAATGAGTCATAGATCCTACCTCTCTCATGTCTAAATCAGATGCAATCTTTTGCCTTTCCATTAAGATCAAAATCTTCTAAACAGCCACAAGGCCAAGTCACGCAATACTAAACCACAAGACTACTTAATTAAAAACCAAAGGCATTGGGAATCCTTACCATTTAACTTACCAAAATTCAGCGATATAAATGCAGCAATATCTTCCCCCCTGAATGTGTGATGTGATGGAAAAAAATTCAGTAAAAGTCAACTTGATTATTCACCCTAATTCAAAATACAAATTTCAGCAACACCTTAAAGTTTATAACGAAACTTGTGATTTCAACATTAGAGAGGTTAGGGGTTCTGATTTCATGAAATTAAGAAAGAAATAGGTGTTTATACCATGTACAATCCAAAGAAACAAGATCAGAATCCAATAGGTTAATCAATTGATCAAGATAGGCATTAATAGGGGAAAGTTTGGACTTGTCAATTTCATGAATAGGGATGATTAAAAGGATGAATTCATGATTTTACATCGTGAATAGATGCTAAAAACTCATTCGAACAAGAGGAATAATAACAGAAATCAATTGAAGGCAGAATCACATAATCTTGAAACCTAATCCCGCCGAATTATGACCTAAATTATGACAAATAAAAACTAATTTCCAAACCAAAAAACTATAATTTCTGGATAGATAAAAGAAAGATCTTTCTAACAAGCTATTATTTTCAAGAATCCGACAAACGATGAAAGAGTTATGTTACTTTGAAGTTCAATTAGATTTTGGTAATTCTGCCAAATTATGACTTAACTTTTGACAGAGAAAAACTAATGTTTAGATAAAAAAACCCAAGATGGTTGGAAAGAGGACAGAAAGAGCTTTCCAACAAGTTATTATTTTCTTAAATCGAATAAAGAATGAGAGAGTTATGCCAAGATAAAGATCAAGGAGTTTCGGCTAGGGTTTAGGCAAAAATCAGAATTTGAGAGGAAAGGAATAAATTTCGAAATTTCTAGGTGGGTTATGGTATGTTTAGGTGGGATAGGCTGGCTAGTTTTTTATAGGTGTCTAAGGAGGTATAGTTAAGAGATAATTTCCTACTTTTAAGCTTAAAAAGATAATTAAAAGATAATTCTATTTAAAAAGATAATTCGATTAAAAGAGATATTTTATTTAAAAAGAAAAACTATCTAATACCTTGGGTAATAAGGGATAAAACTAAAGATAATTAATATAAAAATGCTAGAATTAAAATAGGAAATATTTGGCACCAACCACTTTAGGCCATCAAGCATCCATTTCTTCAGGGGTAAAATAGTCATTTTAGCTGCATCGGCTCCTGGACTTCCTGGACATCTGAACTAGGAAAGGTAGGGGTCTCAGAGAAGGTGTTTCCGAAATTTTTATATTGAATTATGGTGAGTAATCAAATTCATTTGTACTAAGTTTTTGTTTATCACATCACACTTTTAGGGTAAATATATTGTTGCATCCGTATCGCTGGATTTTGGTAGGTTAATTGGTAAGGATTCCCAATGACTTTAGTTTTTAGTTAAGTAGTCTTGTGGCTTCGTATTGTGTGGTCTTTGCCATGTAATTGTTTAAGAGATTCTGATCTTATTGGAAAGGCAAAGGATTGCATCTGATTTAGACACGTGAGAGGTAGGATTTATACCTCATCAGATCCTTTGGTTACCCTATTGTTTGATTGTTTGAATATGATTGAATTCGATTTCCGATCTTGGTTAAATGCTTGTGGAATGTGTGATTATGATGATAGGGAATGTTGGAAGTTAATAGAGAATCAGGTTGCCTTATTCGGTTATGACTTTGAGGATTGATCTTTTATTTATTTTGTGATTTGATTGAGCATCATTTGTTGTGATTTGTGTATGCATGTACTTTGTGTGTATGCGTGTATGTGCCTTGTTTGTGTTTTGTTTGAAGGATCCTTTTGTCGCTGCCCACGCGAGGTAAGTATTGTTGCTCCTAGGGAGAGGGGAGATGCTTACCGAATCAGGAGGTTTACAGGTAATTATTCCCAACTAGAGCTCGCTGGATGCCTTGTTAGTCGATTCAAGTCTGAACTTCAGGAAGCCTTGTAGGCTAGTTCGAGTCTAGACGTTAGGATGCCCTATTTGAGAGTGACAGGATGACTTGTATATGCTGTTGTAAAAGTGCTCCTAGGCTAGTTCGAGTATGGATGTCGGAGACAACTAAAATGCTTGCTTTAATATTGATTGTCTAACCATTTTACCCTTTTTGGTTCATAGCCTTGGACAATAAGAGCAGATGGGGACAAACTTTGGTTTTTAAAATCAGATTATGTATAGGCTGCCTGTGTGCTTCTGAAAAAGAAGCATTTTCAGTCTTTTCCCTTGTTTTCTACCAATTTTAGCCTACCCTTACATTGCGTGTGCTTGTGATGATTTCACCCCATAATATGTGTGTTTGATGCTTGCCGTTTTAATTAGATGTCTTAGCTATTTTTAGTTGTTGATTTTTTGGTTATTGGGAGATATTTGATTGGGAATCCCTAGAACTTATGATGCTGTGACCCGACTGAGATTCCTGTAATCTCATCCCTTCTTTTCTTCCCTTTTGCAGGCTTAGGTATGTACTTTGTTGCTGGTACCAAAGGTGTGAGATCAAAACTGCACAGCTGGATGAAGTTGCACCACTTTCCTATTTAATGCGCATGTCATGTCTTTGAATTTGTATGGATTTGTATTCTAGCTTTTCAATCCCTCTTTCTCTTTGTTATTGCTTCCAAAATATACATAATACTATTGGTTGTTGTTTTGAGATTCCTATAGGGCTTGTGTGTTTTGTTTCCTCTTATTTTTAGTGTTAATATAAGTCTTTTGCTGATGTTTTCTTTCACTTCATATAAATCAAAAATTCATTAATGTAGAAACATGCTCCAACATTTAAATAGCATATGAATCAACCAATAAAATTAATAATTAGGTGACTTGAGCATTGTGGGATTCAAATAGGATCTTGCAAGGGCTTATTTGGGTTTCATGGTAGTAAGGGTCCTAATAGGTTAAGTTTGGGTCCTTACAGTATCAATCAAACATAATACAGGCCGAAATCATCACAAGCACACACAATATAAAGGTAGGCTGAAATTGATTGAAAACAAGAGGAAAAATTGAAAACACTTCTTATTCAAAAGCACACAGGCAGCCTATAACATAATCTCATTTTCAAAATGAAGGTTTGTCCTCATCTGTCTATGTTATCTTAGGCTATGCTGCAAAAAGGGTAAAATAGTTAGATAATCAATATTACAGCAAGCCTTTTTAGTTGTATCCGACATCTAGGATTTAACTGACCCAGGAGCACTCTTGCAGCTGCGCATACATGTCATCTTGTCACACAAAAACAGGGCTTCCTAACGTCTAAACTGGAACTGGCATATACGGCATCTTGATGTCTAGACTCAGACTGGCCTACAGGGCATCCTGACATCCAAACTTGAAATGGGCTATAAGGCATCCAGCAAGCTCTTAATGAGAATAACCATCCATAAACCTCCTAGTTCGGTAAACACCTCTCCTCTCCCTAGGAGCAACAATACTTATCTTGCATGGCCAGCGACAAAAAATCCTTCAAACAAAACACAAACAAGGCATATACACACATACACAAATCACAGCAAAGGATCCTTAATCAAATCACAATACAAATAAAATTAACACTCACATCATCACTGAATTAGGCAACATATTGCCTTATAAATTTTTGAGATTCCCTATACACATATCCACCAATTTCTCAAGCAATTTCAAGAATAATAAAACTAATACCAACAACAAATCAAGCTAACAATTAAAGGATAACCAAAGGAACTGATGAGGCATAGATCCTACCTCTCTCATGTCTAAATCAGATGCAATCTTTTGCCTTTCCATTAAGATCAAAATCTTCTAAACAGCCACAAGGCCAAGTCACGCAATACTAAACCACAAGACTACTTAATTAAAAACCAAAGGCATTGGGAATCCTTACCATTTAACTTACCAAAATTCAGCGATATAAATGCAGCAATATCTTCCCCCCTGAATGTGTGATGTGATGGAAAAAAATTCAGTAAAAGTCAACTTGATTATTCACCCTAATTCAAAATACAAATTTCAGCAACACCTTAAAGTTTATAACGAAACTTGTGATTTCAACATTAGAGAGGTTAGGGGTTCTGATTTCATGAAATTAAGAAAGAAATAGGTGTTTATACCATGTACAATCCAAAGAAACAAGATCAGAATCCAATAGGTTAATCAATTGATCAAGATAGGCATTAATAGGGGAAAGTTTGGACTTGTCAATTTCATGAATAGGGATGATTAAAAGGATGAATTCATGATTTTACATCGTGAATAGATGCTAAAAAATCATACGAACAAGAGGAATAATAACAGAAATCAATTGAAGGCAGAATCACATAATCTTGAAACCTAATCCCGCCGAATTATGACCTAAATTATGACAAATAAAAACTAATTTCCAAACCAAAAAACTATAATTTCTGGATAGATAAAAGAAAGATCTTTCTAACAAGCTATTATTTTCAAGAATCCGACAAACGATGAAAGAGTTATGTTACTTTGAAGTTCAATTAGATTTTGGTAATTCTGCCAAATTATGACTTAACTTTTGACAGAGAAAAACTAATGTTTAGATAAAAAAACCCAAGATGGTTGGAAAGAGGACAGAAAGAGCTTTCCAACAAGTTATTATTTTCTGAAATCGAATAAAGAATGAGAGAGTTATGCCAAGATAAAGATCAAGGAGTTTCGGCTAGGGTTTAGGCAAAAATCAGAATTT
Source organism: Passiflora organensis (assembly GCA_019739055.1). Classification (NCBI taxonomy): domain Eukaryota; kingdom Viridiplantae; phylum Streptophyta; class Magnoliopsida; order Malpighiales; family Passifloraceae; genus Passiflora; species Passiflora organensis. The sequence continues at coordinate 871,077 of JAEPBF010000328.1, read as the reverse complement.
GAGAGGAAGGGAATAAATTTCGAAATTTCTAGGTGGGTTATGGTATGTTTAGGTGGGATAGGCTGGCTAGTTTTTTATAGGTGTCTAAGGAGGTATAGTTAAGAGATAATTTCCTACTTTTAAGCTTAAAAAGATAATTAAAAGATAATTCTATTTAAAAAGATAATTTGATTAAAAGAGATATTCTATTTAAAAAGAAAAACTATCTAATACCTTTAGTAATAAGGGATAAAACTAAAGATAATTAATATAAAAATGCTAGAATTAAAATAGGAAATATTTGGCACCAACCACTTTTGGCCATCAAGCATCCATTTCTTCAGGGGTAAAATAGTCATTTTAGCTGCATCGGCTCCTGGACTTCCTGGACATCTGAACTAGGAAAGGTAGGGGTCTCAGAGAAGGTGTTTCCGAAATTTTTATATTGAATTATGGTGAGTAATCAAATTCATTTGTACTAAGTTTTTGTTTATCACATCACACTTTTAGGGTAAATATATTGTTGCATCCGTATCGCTGGATTTTGGTAGGTTAATTGGTAAGGATTCCCAATGACTTTAGTTTTTAGTTAAGTAGTCTTGTGGCTTCGTATTGTGTGGTCTTTGCCATGTAATTGTTTAAGAGATTCTGATCTTATTGGAAAGGCAAAGGATTGCATCTGATTTAGACACGTGAGAGGTAGGATTTATACCTCATCAGATCCTTTGGTTACCCTATTGTTTGATTGTTTGAATATGATTGAATTCGATTTCCGATCTTGGTTAAATGCTTGTGGAATGTGTGATTATGATGATAGGGAATGTTGGAAGTTAATAGAGAATCAGGTTGCCTTATTCGGTTATGACTTTGAGGATTGATCTTTTATTTATTTTGTGATTTGATTGAGCATCATTTGTTGTGATTTGTGTATGCATGTACTTTGTGTGTATGCGTGTATGTGCCTTGTTTGTGTTTTGTTTGAAGGATCCTTTTGTCGTTGCCCACGCGAGGTAAGTATTGTTGCTCCTAGGGAGAGGGGAGATGCTTACCGAATCAGGAGGTTTACAGGTAATTATTCCCAACTAGAGCTCGTTGGATGCCTTGTTAGTCGATTCAAGTCTGAACTTCAGGAAGCCTTGTAGGCTAGTTCGAGTCTAGACGTTAGGATGCCCTATTTGAGAGTGACAGGATGACTTGTATATGCTGTTGTAAAAGTGCTCCTAGGCTAGTTCGAGTATGGATGTCGGAGACAACTAAAATGCTTGCTTTAATATTGATTGTCTAACCATTTTACCCTTTTTGGTTCATAGCCTTGGACAATAAGAGCAGATGGGGACAAACTTTGGTTTTTAAAATCAGATTATGTATAGGCTGCCTGTGTGCTTCTGAAAAAGAAGCATTTTCAGTCTTTTCCCTTGTTTTCTACCAATTTTAGCCTACCCTTACATTGCGTGTGCTTGTGATGATTTCACCCCATAATATGTGTGTTTGATGCTTGCCGTTTTAATTAGATGTCTTAGCTATTTTTAGTTGTTGATTTTTTGGTTATTGGGAGATATTTGATTGGGAATCCCTAGAACTTATGATGCTGTGACCCGACTGAGATTCCTGTAATCTCATCCCTTCTTTTCTTCCCTTTTGCAGGCTTAGGTATGTACTTTGTTGCTGGTACCAAAGGTGTGAGATCAAAACTGCACAGCTGGATGAAGTTGCACCACTTTCCTATTTAATGCGCATGTCATGTCTTTGAATTTGTATGGATTTGTATTCTAGCTTTTCAATCCCTCTTTCTCTTTGTTATTGCTTCCAAAATATACATAATACTATTGGTTGTTGTTTTGAGATTCCTATAGGGCTTGTGTGTTTTGTTTCCTCTTATTTTTAGTGTTAATATAAGTCTTTTGCTGATGTTTTCTTTCACTTCATATAAATCAAAAATTCATTAATGTAGAAACATGCTCCAACATTTAAATAGCATATGAATCAACCAATAAAATTAATAATTAGGTGACTTGAGCATTGTGGGATTCAAATAGGATCTTGCAAGGGCTTATTTGGGTTTCATGGTAGTAAGGGTCCTAATAGGTTAAGTTTGGGTCCTTACAGTATCAATCAAACATAATACAGGCCGAAATCATCACAAGCACACACAATATAAAGGTAGGCTGAAATTGATTGAAAACAAGAGGAAAAATTGAAAACACTTCTTATTCAAAAGCACACAGGCAGCCTATAACATAATCTCATTTTCAAAATGAAGGTTTGTCCTCATCTGTCTATGTTATCTTAGGCTATGCTGCAAAAAGGGTAAAATAGTTAGATAATCAATATTACAGCAAGCCTTTTTAGTTGTATCCGACATCTAGGATTTAACTGACCCAGGAGCACTCTTGCAGCTGCGCATACATGTCATCTTGTCACACAAAAACAGGGCTTCCTAACGTCTAAACTGGAACTGGCATATACGGCATCTTGATGTCTAGACTCAGACTGGCCTACAGGGCATCCTGACATCCAAACTTGAAATGGGCTATAAGGCATCCAGCAAGCTCTTAATGAGAATAACCATCCATAAACCTCCTAGTTCGGTAAACACCTCTCCTCTCCCTAGGAGCAACAATACTTATCTTGCATGGCCAGCTACAAAAAATCCTTCAAACAAAACACAAACAAGGCATATACACACATACACAAATCACAGCAAAGGATCCTTAATCAAATCACAATACAAATAAAATTAACACTCACATCATCACTGAATTAGGCAACATATTGCCTTATAAATTTTTGAGATTCCCTATACACATATCCACCAATTTCTCAAGCAATTTCAAGAATAATAAAACTAATACCAACAACAAATCAAGCTAACAATTAAAGGATAACCAAAGGAACTGATGAGGCATAGATCCTACCTCTCTCATGTCTAAATCAGATGCAATCTTTTGCCTTTCCATTAAGATCAAAATCTTCTAAACAGCCACAAGGCCAAGTCACGCAATACTAAACCACAAGACTACTTAATTAAAAACCAAAGGCATTGGGAATCCTTACCATTTAACTTACCAAAATTCAGCGATATAAATGCAGCAATATCTTCCCCCCTGAATGTGTGATGTGATGGAAAAAAATTCAGTAAAAGTCAACTTGATTATTCACCCTAATTCAAAATACAAATTTCAGCAACACCTTAAAGTTTATAAACGAAACTTGTGATTTCAACATTAGAGAGGTTAGGGGTTCTGATTTCATGAAATTAAGAAAGAAATAGGTGTTTATACCATGTACAATCCAAAGAAACAAGATCAGAATCCAATAGGTTAATCAATTGATCAAGATAGGCATTAATAGGGGAAAGTTTGGACTTGTCAATTTCATGAATAGGGATGATTAAAAGGATGAATTCATGATTTTACATCGTGAATAGATGCTAAAAAATCATACGAACAAGAGGAATAATAACAGAAATCAATTGAAGGCAGAATCACATAATCTTGAAACCTAATCCCGCCAATTATGACAAATAAAAACTAATTTCCAAACCAAAAAACTATAATTTCTGGATAGATAAAAGAAAGATCTTTCTAACAAGCTATTATTTTCAAGAATCCGACAAACGATGAAAGAGTTATGTTACTTTGAAGTTCAATTAGATTTTGGTAATTCTGCCAAATTATGACTTAACTTTTGACAGAGAAAAACTAATGTTTAGATAAAAAAACCCAAGATGGTTGGAAAGAGGACAGAAAGAGCTTTCCAACAAGTTATTATTTTCTGAAATCGAATAAAGAATGAGAGAGTTATGCCAAGATAAAGATCAAGGAGTTTCGGCTAGGGTTTAGGCAAAAATCAGAATTTGAGAGGAAGGGAATAAATTTCGAAATTTCTAGGTGGGTTATGGTATGTTTAGGTGGGATAGGCTGGCTAGTTTTTTATAGGTGTCTAAGGAGGTATAGTTAAGAGATAATTTCCTACTTTTAAGCTTAAAAAGATAATTAAAAGATAATTCTATTTAAAAAGATAATTTGATTAAAAGAGATATTCTATTTAAAAAGAAAAACTATCTAATACCTTGGGTAATAAGGGATAAAACTAAAGATAATTAATATAAAAATGCTAGAATTAAAATAGGAAATATTTGGCACCAACCACTTTAGGCCATCAAGCATCCATTTCTTCAGGGGTAAAATAGTCATTTTAGCTGCATCGGCTCCTGGACTTCCTGGACATCTGAACTAGGAAAGGTAGGGGTCTCAGAGAAGGTGTTTCCGAAATTTTTATATTGAATTATGGTGAGTAATCAAATTCATTTGTACTAAGTTTTTGTTTATCACATCACACTTTTAGGGTAAATATATTGTTGCATCCGTATCGCTGGATTTTGGTAGGTTAATTGGTAAGGATTCCCAATGACTTTAGTTTTTAGTTAAGTAGTCTTGTGGCTTCGTATTGTGTGGTCTTTGCCATGTAATTGTTTAAGAGATTCTGATCTTATTGGAAAGGCAAAGGATTGCATCTGATTTAGACACGTGAGAGGTAGGATTTATACCTCATCAGATCCTTTGGTTACCCTATTGTTTGATTGTTTGAATATGATTGAATTCGATTTCCGATCTTGGTTAAATGCTTGTGGAATGTGTGATTATGATGATAGGGAATGTTGGAAGTTAATAGAGAATCAGGTTGCCTTATTCGGTTATGACTTTGAGGATTGATCTTTTATTTATTTTGTGATTTGATTGAGCATCATTTGTTGTGATTTGTGTATGCATGTACTTTGTGTGTATGCGTGTATGTGCCTTGTTTGTGTTTTGTTTGAAGGATCCTTTTGTCGCTGCCCACGCGAGGTAAGTATTGTTGCTCCTAGGGAGAGGGGAGATGCTTACCGAATCAGGAGGTTTACAGGTAATTATTCCCAACTAGAGCTCGCTGGATGCCTTGTTAGTCGATTCAAGTCTGAACTTCAGGAAGCCTTGTAGGCTAGTTCGAGTCTAGACGTTAGGATGCCCTATTTGAGAGTGACAGGATGACTTGTATATGCTGTTGTAAAAGTGCTCCTAGGCTAGTTCGAGTATGGATGTCGGAGACAACTAAAATGCTTGCTTTAATATTGATTGTCTAACCATTTTACCCTTTTTGGTTCATAGCCTTGGACAATAAGAGCAGATGGGGACAAACTTTGGTTTTTAAAATCAGATTATGTATAGGCTGCCTGTGTGCTTCTGAAAAAGAAGCATTTTCAGTCTTTTCCCTTGTTTTCTACCAATTTTAGCCTACCCTTACATTGCGTGTGCTTGTGATGATTTCACCCCATAATATGTGTGTTTGATGCTTGCCGTTTTAATTAGATGTCTTAGCTATTTTTAGTTGTTGATTTTTTGGTTATTGGGAGATATTTGATTGGGAATCCCTAGAACTTATGATGCTGTGACCCGACTGAGATTCCTGTAATCTCATCCCTTCTTTTCTTCCCTTTTGCAGGCTTAGGTATGTACTTTGTTGCTGGTACCAAAGGTGTGAGATCAAAACTGCACAGCTGGATGAAGTTGCACCACTTTCCTATTTAATGCGCATGTCATGTCTTTGAATTTGTATGGATTTGTATTCTAGCTTTTCAATCCCTCTTTCTCTTTGTTATTGCTTCCAAAATATACATAATACTATTGGTTGTTGTTTTGAGATTCCTATAGGGCTTGTGTGTTTTGTTTCCTCTTATTTTTAGTGTTAATATAAGTCTTTTGCTGATGTTTTCTTTCACTTCATATAAATCAAAAATTCATTAATGTAGAAACATGCTCCAACATTTAAATAGCATATGAATCAACCAATAAAATTAATAATTAGGTGACTTGAGCATTGTGGGATTCAAATAGGATCTTGCAAGGGCTTATTTGGGTTTCATGGTAGTAAGGGTCCTAATAGGTTAAGTTTGGGTCCTTACAGTATCAATCAAACATAATACAGGCCGAAATCATCACAAGCACACACAATATAAAGGTAGGCTGAAATTGATTGAAAACAAGAGGAAAAATTGAAAACACTTCTTATTCAAAAGCACACAGGCAGCCTATAACATAATCTCATTTTCAAAATGAAGGTTTGTCCTCATCTGTCTATGTTATCTTAGGCTATGCTGCAAAAAGGGTAAAATAGTTAGATAATCAATATTACAGCAAGCCTTTTTAGTTGTATCCGACATCTAGGATTTAACTGACCCAGGAGCACTCTTGCAGCTGCGCATACATGTCATCTTGTCACACAAAAACAGGGCTTCCTAACGTCTAAACTGGAACTGGCATATACGGCATCTTGATGTCTAGACTCAGACTGGCCTACAGGGCATCCTGACATCCAAACTTGAAATGGGCTATAAGGCATCCAGCAAGCTCTTAATGAGAATAACCATCCATAAACCTCCTAGTTCGGTAAACACCTCTCCTCTCCCTAGGAGCAACAATACTTATCTTGCATGGCCAGCTACAAAAAATCCTTCAAACAAAACACAAACAAGGCATATACACACATACACAAATCACAGCAAAGGATCCTTAATCAAATCACAATACAAATAAAATTAACACTCACATCATCACTGAATTAGGCAACATATTGCCTTATAAATTTTTGAGATTCCCTATACACATATCCACCAATTTCTCAAGCAATTTCAAGAATAATAAAACTAATACCAACAACAAATCAAGCTAACAATTAAAGGATAACCAAAGGAACTGATGAGGCATAGATCCTACCTCTCTCATGTCTAAATCAGATGCAATCTTTTGCCTTTCCATTAAGATCAAAATCTTCTAAACAGCCACAAGGCCAAGTCACGCAATACTAAACCACAAGACTACTTAATTAAAAACCAAAGGCATTGGGAATCCTTACCATTTAACTTACCAAAATTCAGCGATATAAATGCAGCAATATCTTCCCCCCTGAATGTGTGATGTGATGGAAAAAAATTCAGTAAAAGTCAACTTGATTATTCACCCTAATTCAAAATACAAATTTCAGCAACACCTTAAAGTTTATAACGAAACTTGTGATTTCAACATTAGAGAGGTTAGGGGTTCTGATTTCATGAAATTAAGAAAGAAATAGGTGTTTATACCATGTACAATCCAAAGAAACAAGATCAGAATCCAATAGGTTAATCAATTGATCAAGATAGGCATTAATAGGGGAAAGTTTGGACTTGTCAATTTCATGAATAGGGATGATTAAAAGGATGAATTCATGATTTTACATCGTGAATAGATGCTAAAAAATCATACGAACAAGAGGAATAATAACAGAAATCAATTGAAGGCAGAATCACATAATCTTGAAACCTAATCCCGCCGAATTATGACCTAAATTATGACAAATAAAAACTAATTTCCAAACCAAAAAACTATAATTTCTGGATAGATAAAAGAAAGATCTTTCTAACAAGCTATTATTTTCAAGAATCCGACAAACGATGAAAGAGTTATGTTACTTTGAAGTTCAATTAGATTTTGGTAATTCTGCCAAATTATGACTTAACTTTTGACAGAGAAAAACTAATGTTTAGATAAAAAAACCCAAGATGGTTGGAAAGAGGACAGAAAGAGCTTTCCAACAAGTTATTATTTTCTGAAATCGAATAAAGAATGAGAGAGTTATGCCAAGATAAAGATCAAGGAGTTTCGGCTAGGGTTTAGGCAAAAATCAGAATTTGAGAGGAAGGGAATAAATTTCGAAATTTCTAGGTGGGTTATGGTATGTTTAGGTGGGATAGGCTGGCTAGTTTTTTATAGGTGTCTAAGGAGGTATAGTTAAGAGATAATTTCCTACTTTTAAGCTTAAAAAGATAATTAAAAGATAATTCTATTTAAAAAGATAATTTGATTAAAAGAGATATTCTATTTAAAAAGAAAAACTATCTAATACCTTTAGTAATAAGGGATAAAACTAAAGATAATTAATATAAAAATGCTAGAATTAAAATAGGAAATATTTGGCACCAACCACTTTAGGCCATCAAGCATCCATTTCTTCAGGGGTAAAATAGTCATTTTAGCTGCATCGGCTCCTGGACTTCCTGGACATCTGAACTAGGAAAGGTAGGGGTCTCAGAGAAGGTGTTTCCGAAATTTTTATATTGAATTATGGTGAGTAATCAAATTCATTTGTACTAAGTTTTTGTTTATCACATCACACTTTTAGGGTAAATATATTGTTGCATCCGTATCGCTGGATTTTGGTAGGTTAATTGGTAAGGATTCCCAATGACTTTAGTTTTTAGTTAAGTAGTCTTGTGGCTTCGTATTGTGTGGTCTTTGCCATGTAATTGTTTAAGAGATTCTGATCTTATTGGAAAGGCAAAGGATTGCATCTGATTTAGACACGTGAGAGGTAGGATTTATACCTCATCAGATCCTTTGGTTACCCTATTGTTTGATTGTTTGAATATGATTGAATTCGATTTCCGATCTTGGTTAAATGCTTGTGGAATGTGTGATTATGATGATAGGGAATGTTGGAAGTTAATAGAGAATCAGGTTGCCTTATTCGGTTATGACTTTGAGGATTGATCTTTTATTTATTTTGTGATTTGATTGAGCATCATTTGTTGTGATTTGTGTATGCATGTACTTTGTGTGTATGCGTGTATGTGCCTTGTTTGTGTTTTGTTTGAAGGATCCTTTTGTCGTTGCCCACGCGAGGTAAGTATTGTTGCTCCTAGGGAGAGGGGAGATGCTTACCGAATCAGGAGGTTTACAGGTAATTATTCCCAACTAGAGCTCGTTGGATGCCTTGTTAGTCGATTCAAGTCTGAACTTCAGGAAGCCTTGTAGGCTAGTTCGAGTCTAGACGTTAGGATGCCCTATTTGAGAGTGACAGGATGACTTGTATATGCTGTTGTAAAAGTGCTCCTAGGCTAGTTCGAGTATGGATGTCGGAGACAACTAAAATGCTTGCTTTAATATTGATTGTCTAACCATTTTACCCTTTTTGGTTCATAGCCTTGGACAATAAGAGCAGATGGGGACAAACTTTGGTTTTTAAAATCAGATTATGTATAGGCTGCCTGTGTGCTTCTGAAAAAGAAGCATTTTCAGTCTTTTCCCTTGTTTTCTACCAATTTTAGCCTACCCTTACATTGCGTGTGCTTGTGATGATTTCACCCCATAATATGTGTGTTTGATGCTTGCCGTTTTAATTAGATGTCTTAGCTATTTTTAGTTGTTGATTTTTTGGTTATTGGGAGATATTTGATTGGGAATCCCTAGAACTTATGATGCTGTGACCCGACTGAGATTCCTGTAATCTCATCCCTTCTTTTCTTCCCTTTTGCAGGCTTAGGTATGTACTTTGTTGCTGGTACCAAAGGTGTGAGATCAAAACTGCACAGCTGGATGAAGTTGCACCACTTTCCTATTTAATGCGCATGTCATGTCTTTGAATTTGTATGGATTTGTATTCTAGCTTTTCAATCCCTCTTTCTCTTTGTTATTGCTTCCAAAATATACATAATACTATTGGTTGTTGTTTTGAGATTCCTATAGGGCTTGTGTGTTTTGTTTCCTCTTATTTTTAGTGTTAATATAAGTCTTTTGCTGATGTTTTCTTTCACTTCATATAAATCAAAAATTCATTAATGTAGAAACATGCTCCAACATTTAAATAGCATATGAATCAACCAATAAAATTAATAATTAGGTGACTTGAGCATTGTGGGATTCAAATAGGATCTTGCAAGGGCTTATTTGGGTTTCATGGTAGTAAGGGTCCTAATAGGTTAAGTTTGGGTCCTTACAGTATCAATCAAACATAATACAGGCCGAAATCATCACAAGCACACACAATATAAAGGTAGGCTGAAATTGATTGAAAACAAGAGGAAAAATTGAAAACACTTCTTATTCAAAAGCACACAGGCAGCCTATAACATAATCTCATTTTCAAAATGAAGGTTTGTCCTCATCTGTCTATGTTATCTTAGGCTATGCTGCAAAAAGGGTAAAATAGTTAGATAATCAATATTACAGCAAGCCTTTTTAGTTGTATCCGACATCTAGGATTTAACTGACCCAGGAGCACTCTTGCAGCTGCGCATACATGTCATCTTGTCACACAAAAACAGGGCTTCCTAACGTCTAAACTGGAACTGGCATATACGGCATCTTGATGTCTAGACTCAGACTGGCCTACAGGGCATCCTGACATCCAAACTTGAAATGGGCTATAAGGCATCCAGCAAGCTCTTAATGAGAATAACCATCCATAAACCTCCTAGTTCGGTAAACACCTCTCCTCTCCCTAGGAGCAACAATACTTATCTTGCATGGCCAGCGACAAAAAATCCTTCAAACAAAACACAAACAAGGCATATACACACATACACAAATCACAGCAAAGGATCCTTAATCAAATCACAATACAAATAAAATTAACACTCACATCATCACTGAATTAGGCAACATATTGCCTTATAAATTTTTGAGATTCCCTATACACATATCCACCAATTTCTCAAGCAATTTCAAGAATAATAAAACTAATACCAACAACAAATCAAGCTAACAATTAAAGGATAACCAAAGGAACTGATGAGGCATAGATCCTACCTCTCTCATGTCTAAATCAGATGCAATCTTTTGCCTTTCCATTAAGATCAAAATCTTCTAAACAGCCACAAGGCCAAGTCACGCAATACTAAACCACAAGACTACTTAATTAAAAACCAAAGGCATTGGGAATCCTTACCATTTAACTTACCAAAATTCAGCGATATAAATGCAGCAATATCTTCCCCCCTGAATGTGTGATGTGATGGAAAAAAATTCAGTAAAAGTCAACTTGATTATTCACCCTAATTCAAAATACAAATTTCAGCAACACCTTAAAGTTTATAACGAAACTTGTGATTTCAACATTAGAGAGGTTAGGGGTTCTGATTTCATGAAATTAAGAAAGAAATAGGTGTTTATACCATGTACAATCCAAAGAAACAAGATCAGAATCCAATAGGTTAATCAATTGATCAAGATAGGCATTAATAGGGGAAAGTTTGGACTTGTCAATTTCATGAATAGGGATGATTAAAAGGATGAATTCATGATTTTACATCGTGAATAGATGCTAAAAAATCATACGAACAAGAGGAATAATAACAGAAATCAATTGAAGGCAGAATCACATAATCTTGAAACCTAATCCCGCCGAATTATGACCTAAATTATGACAAATAAAAACTAATTTCCAAACCAAAAAACTATAATTTCTGGATAGATAAAAGAAAGATCTTTCTAACAAGCTATTATTTTCAAGAATCCGACAAACGATGAAAGAGTTATGTTACTTTGAAGTTCAATTAGATTTTGGTAATTCTGCCAAATTATGACTTAACTTTTGACAGAGAAAAACTAATGTTTAGATAAAAAAACCCAAGATGGTTGGAAAGAGGACAGAAAGAGCTTTCCAACAAGTTATTATTTTCTGAAATCGAATAAAGAATGAGAGAGTTATGCCAAGATAAAGATCAAGGAGTTTCGGCTAGGGTTTAGGCAAAAATCAGAATTTGAGAGGAAGGGAATAAATTTCGAAATTTCTAGGTGGGTTATGGTATGTTTAGGTGGGATAGGCTGGCTAGTTTTTTATAGGTGTCTAAGGAGGTATAGTTAAGAGATAATTTCCTACTTTTAAGCTTAAAAAGATAATTAAAAGATAATTCTATTTAAAAAGATAATTTGATTAAAAGAGATATTCTATTTAAAAAGAAAAACTATCTAATACCTTTAGGTAATAAGGGATAAAACTAAAGATAATTAATATAAAAATGCTAGAATTAAAATAGGAAATATTTGGCACCAACCACTTTAGGCCATCAAGCATCCATTTCTTCAGGGGTAAAATAGTCATTTTAGCTGCATCGGCTCCTGGACTTCCTGGACATCTGAACTAGGAAAGGTAGGGGTCTCAGAGAAGGTGTTTCCGAAATTTTTATATTGAATTATGGTGAGTAATCAAATTCATTTGTACTAAGTTTTTGTTTATCACATCACACTTTTAGGGTAAATATATTGTTGCATCCGTATCGCTGGATTTTGGTAGGTTAATTGGTAAGGATTCCCAATGACTTTAGTTTTTAGTTAAGTAGTCTTGTGGCTTCGTATTGTGTGGTCTTTGCCATGTAATTGTTTAAGAGATTCTGATCTTATTGGAAAGGCAAAGGATTGCATCTGATTTAGACACGTGAGAGGTAGGATTTATACCTCATCAGATCCTTTGGTTACCCTATTGTTTGATTGTTTGAATATGATTGAATTCGATTTCCGATCTTGGTTAAATGCTTGTGGAATGTGTGATTATGATGATAGGGAATGTTGGAAGTTAATAGAGAATCAGGTTGCCTTATTCGGTTATGACTTTGAGGATTGATCTTTTATTTATTTTGTGATTTGATTGAGCATCATTTGTTGTGATTTGTGTATGCATGTACTTTGTGTGTATGCGTGTATGTGCCTTGTTTGTGTTTTGTTTGAAGGATCCTTTTGTCGCTGCCCACGCGAGGTAAGTATTGTTGCTCCTAGGGAGAGGGGAGATGCTTACCGAATCAGGAGGTTTACAGGTAATTATTCCCAACTAGAGCTCGCTGGATGCCTTGTTAGTCGATTCAAGTCTGAACTTCAGGAAGCCTTGTAGGCTAGTTCGAGTCTAGACGTTAGGATGCCCTATTTGAGAGTGACAGGATGACTTGTATATGCTGTTGTAAAAGTGCTCCTAGGCTAGTTCGAGTATGGATGTCGGAGACAACTAAAATGCTTGCTTTAATATTGATTGTCTAACCATTTTACCCTTTTTGGTTCATAGCCTTGGACAATAAGAGCAGATGGGGACAAACTTTGGTTTTTAAAATCAGATTATGTATAGGCTGCCTGTGTGCTTCTGAAAAAGAAGCATTTTCAGTCTTTTCCCTTGTTTTCTACCAATTTTAGCCTACCCTTACATTGCGTGTGCTTGTGATGATTTCACCCCATAATATGTGTGTTTGATGCTTGCCGTTTTAATTAGATGTCTTAGCTATTTTTAGTTGTTGATTTTTTGGTTATTGGGAGATATTTGATTGGGAATCCCTAGAACTTATGATGCTGTGACCCGACTGAGATTCCTGTAATCTCATCCCTTCTTTTCTTCCCTTTTGCAGGCTTAGGTATGTACTTTGTTGCTGGTACCAAAGGTGTGAGATCAAAACTGCACAGCTGGATGAAGTTGCACCACTTTCCTATTTAATGCGCATGTCATGTCTTTGAATTTGTATGGATTTGTATTCTAGCTTTTCAATCCCTCTTTCTCTTTGTTATTGCTTCCAAAATATACATAATACTATTGGTTGTTGTTTTGAGATTCCTATAGGGCTTGTGTGTTTTGTTTCCTCTTATTTTTAGTGTTAATATAAGTCTTTTGCTGATGTTTTCTTTCACTTCATATAAATCAAAAATTCATTAATGTAGAAACATGCTCCAACATTTAAATAGCATATGAATCAACCAATAAAATTAATAATTAGGTGACTTGAGCATTGTGGGATTCAAATAGGATCTTGCAAGGGCTTATTTGGGTTTCATGGTAGTAAGGGTCCTAATAGGTTAAGTTTGGGTCCTTACAGTATCAATCAAACATAATACAGGCCGAAATCATCACAAGCACACACAATATAAAGGTAGGCTGAAATTGATTGAAAACAAGAGGAAAAATTGAAAACACTTCTTATTCAAAAGCACACAGGCAGCCTATAACATAATCTCATTTTCAAAATGAAGGTTTGTCCTCATCTGTCTATGTTATCTTAGGCTATGCTGCAAAAAGGGTAAAATAGTTAGATAATCAATATTACAGCAAGCCTTTTTAGTTGTATCCGACATCTAGGATTTAACTGACCCAGGAGCACTCTTGCAGCTGCGCATACATGTCATCTTGTCACACAAAAACAGGGCTTCCTAACGTCTAAACTGGAACTGGCATATACGGCATCTTGATGTCTAGACTCAGACTGGCCTACAGGGCATCCTGACATCCAAACTTGAAATGGGCTATAAGGCATCCAGCAAGCTCTTAATGAGAAGAACCATCCATAAACCTCCTAGTTCGGTAAACACCTCTCCTCTCCCTAGGAGCAACAATACTTATCTTGCATGGCCAGCGACAAAAAATCCTTCAAACAAAACACAAACAAGGCATATACACACATACACAAATCACAGCAAAGGATCCTTAATCAAATCACAATACAAATAAAATTAACACTCACATCATCACTGAATTAGGCAACATATTGCCTTATAAATTTTTGAGATTCCCTATAGACATATCCACCAATTTCTCAAGCAATTTCAAGAATAATCAAACTAATACCAACAACAAATCAAGCTAACAATTAAAGGATAACCAAAGGAACTGATGAGGCATAGATCCTACCTCTCACTTGTCTGAATCAGATGCAATCTTTTGACTTCCTAATAAGATCAGAATCTCTTAAACAATCACAACGAAAAGACCACACAATACTAAGCCACAAGATACTTAATTAAAAACCAAAAGAATTGGCAATCCTTACCAATTAACCTACCTAAATCCAGCAATCCGGATGCAGCAATATCTTCCCTCTTAATGCATGATGGGATGGCCAAGAACTCAACAAGAATCAACCTGATTATTCACCCCTATTTAATACACAAATTTTGGCAGCAGCTTAGGGTATATGGATAGGATTTGCGATTTCCTCAATTACAAGAGAAATAGGTGAGAGTTTAACATCGTAAAAGGGGAATAGGTGCCAAACACTCATGCGAATAAAAGGAGCAAGATTCAGAACAAACAGAAAGAAAAATTAGAATTTTTAGCACACATCTCTAGGAATTTTGGAAATACAAATTAAAATAGAAAATCTAGCCTTCTGATGATGAATTCTAGATAATAAGATGCAGCATGGAAAGAAGATTCCAACGAGCTAGCATACACAGAAATCTGATGAAGGATGACCAATTTCGGTTAAGGTTTAGGGAGAAGAAATTTCGGTCAAGAGGGAGAGTAGGGAGGGAAATTTCAAAATTTAGAAGAAGGATTTGGTATGCCTTGTTAATTTATATGGCCTTAAAGGAGACTTAATTAAGAGATAATTCCCTATTTCAAGCTTAGACAAATAAGATATAAATAATGGATAATTCTATTAAAAGGATAATTCTAGTAAAAGAGTAATTCTATTTAAAAGGAAGAATTATCTAATAATTTGGTTAATAAAGGATAAAATTGAAGGATAGTAAAAAATACCAGAATTAAAATAGGAAATATTCGACAATAACCATATTAGGCTATCATGCATTCATTTATTCAGAGGTAAAATAGTCATTTCAGCTGCATCAAGACCTAAGTTCCATTTCTAACTTGTAGACTTCTAGGACATCTACCCTATTGAGGATTAGGGTCTTACATAAGCTATCACATCACGCATTCAAGGGGAAGTTATTATTGCATCTGGTTGCTAGTTTTTGGTAAGGATCTTAGCAAGCTATTGGTTTCTGATTTCATACTCTATTGCTTAGTATTGTTGTAATGACCCCAATTCCTACCTATTAAAATTTGCTCCGATTAAGGTCATTACCGCCGTGAAATCCAAACAAGCCCAAAGACACCTAGAACTTATCTGAATCTCACCAGGCTTACCCATTAAATTTTTAATAAGAAATAGAGCATGATATTGGACAATCATTCTGGTATCATACGGAGTGAATAAAACATCAGTGGAAGTCTTTAAATTTAATCAATGAATCCACAACACACAAGTCCCATAGGTAGCCAAACATCCAACAAGAAAACCTCCAAGATAATTCATAAACAACAAGAAAAGGAAGAACTTGAAAAAAAAAAATAGTCCAATAATTATTCATGTTATATGGGCAACACCAAGGAAACAAGAATGTGAATGTGGCGCAATATTGTATAGTCGTGCAGCCATGATCTCACACACTCGTACCACAAACAGTGAATGTACCTAAGCCTAAAAAATAGTGAAAACAACAGGATGAGATTACAGAATCTTAGTAGGTTCACAGCATCATAAGATCTACAAAAATCTTAAACAAACATCTCCTAAACAATATCAGATCATACCTATAGATCTAAGAGATATCATGTAATTCAACAATCAACCAAAAGGATAGAACCGAAACTAAGGCTGCGGGTGGACTACAAAGACTTCTGAAAATCAGAAGTACACAGGCAGGTAAAATTTATCAATCATCATGGCAATAGGAAAATGCCATCTCCTTCTACCTGTGTTGTCCAAGGTTTCGCTGCACAAAGGATAAAGGTTACCACTCAAGTTAATCAGCAAGCCTATTCATCTTGCCACACAAGGACATGGCATCCAACCCACACAAGGACAAGGGCATCCAAACCAGACAAGGACAAGGCATCTAGCCATATAAGGACTAGGCATCTAGCCATATAAGGACTAGGCATCCGGCATACGTAAGCTAAGGATTGCCACCTATACAACTCACATACAAGTAAGAACCTCTCCTCTCCCTATGAGCATCAGTGCTTACCTCGAATTGCCACTGGGAAAGGATCTTGACATACAAATGCGTACAAGCACACACAGGCAAGCACAAAGTACAATACCACCACAGGGTATTCTCAATCATGTTATAACACAATTAACATATTCAATACACACAACATAACCAAATTAGGCACAAATATCCTATCTCAAGGGTTTGACAATGCCTAAGTAAGCCTCATATCAATCCGTAATTCATGCATACAGTCCCTCACATAGGTGCATACATTATTACAAAGATATGCATCGAAAATAACAACTAACAACAAGGATCTCTGCAGAAACCGATGAGGCATAAATCCTACCTCTCTTCTTTCTAAACAAGAAGCTATTCCTTTGTCTTTATTCAAGGAATCCAAACCACCTATAATTTTATAAGGCAAAGACAAAACCAAACTAAGCATTCATACTCAATAACCAAGTAAATACCCTATTTCCTTACCAATTCCACTCACCAAACCTATCAGAAACCAATGATCCGATAATGCAGGTGCCTATCCCTTGGATGTGTGATAAGATAACCAAACATTTACAAGAAACAACCTGAATTACCATCCCAATGAACATACAATTTTTGGCACTAAGAGTAAGGAAATAGAGAAAGTTATGATTTCATGTTAACAAGGAAAGATTAGGTGTTTATAACACATACAATCAAAAGGAACAAGACTAGAAACTAATAGCTTAATCAGTTAATCAAGATTGACAACAATAGAGAAAGGGTGATGCATGCAAATTTGATGTATAGGGAAGGTTCAAAGGATGACTTCATGATTTTACAACATGAATGGATGCTAAACAATCATATGAATAAAAGAAACAACAACAAAAATCAATTGAAGACAGAATCACACAATTGCTGCAACAAAACTGACGAAATACGATTTAAATTTCGACAATGAAGATCTAACCTCCTGATGACTTCACCTACATGGATAGATAAATTATGGAAAGAGGTTTCCAACAAGCTATTATTTGTAAAAATCAGACAAAGGATGAGAGAGTTATGCTAGTTTTAAGTTGAAGGAGTTTCGGTAGCAATAGAGAGGTGTAAGGGTTCGAGGTTTGACGAATTTTGTGTATTTTCTGTTTCAGATTTATGTGTGGCTGGCTTCTTCTTTATATAAGGTAGTAATGGGATTAATTTTTCTACTTTAAAGGCTAGATTAAAAGAAGATAATTATCAGAATTAAATTCTGAAACTATTTTTTCTTAATTTTAGGGATTTTACCTCGTATGGTAATTATCACCCAATACGGAAACAAATCAAAAGGAATTAAAACCAGAAATAATTACTAGACATTTCATACCATATTTTTCCATAAAAAATCCATTTCTTTAGGGAAAAAATGGTTATTTTACCTGCACTAACTTTTGGACCTATAAGAATCAAAATTCGGGGTCTCATAACATACATAAGGCAAAAACAAAACCAAACTAAACATGCACACTCAATAACCAAGTAAATACCCTCTTTCCTTACCAATTCCACTCACCAAACCTATCATAAACCAATAATCAGGTGCTGCAGGTGCCTCCTCATTGGATTTGTGATGTGATAGCCAAGAACTTAGCAAGAATCAACATGAATTACCATCCCAATCAACCATACAAATTTCACCGTTAAGAATAAGGCAATAAGGAAAATTTTGATTTCATGTTAAAAAGGAAGGATTATGAGTTAATAACATATACAATTAAAAGGAACAATATCAAAAATCAACAGGTTAATCAACTGACCAAAATCGGCAACAATAGGGCAAAAGATAGAATATGCCGATTTCATATATAAGAAAGATTCAAAGGATAAGTTCATGATATTATAATGTGAATGGATTCCAAAAAATCATACAAAAAAGAGGGAAAACAACAAAAACCAATTGAAGGAAGAATCATTAAATTTTTGCACCAAAACTGATAAATTATGATTTTGATTTAGACAGTGAATAACTAATTTTATAATGATCAGACAAAGGTAGCTAGATAGAGAATGGAAAGAGCTTTACAACAAGGTATTAGTTGCTGAAATCCGACAAAGGATGAGCGAGTTATGCTAGTTTGAAGGTGAAGAAATTTTGGCAGCAATAGGGAGGTATAGGATTTGAGGTGTGACGAATTTTGTGTATTTTTTATGTAAGATCCAAGTGTGGCCAGCTACCTTTTTATATAGTGTTTGTGGAATTAATTTTCTCTATTTTAAAAGTTAGATAAGGGAAGATAATTATCAGAATTAAATTATGAAATTATTTTTCCTTAATTTTAGGGATTTTATCGTCTAAAATAATTTTCAACCAATTAGGAACCAAATCAAAGAGAAATGAAACCAGAAATGATTACTAGACATTTCATACCATTTTCAGCCTTCAGACATCCTTTTCTTTAGGGGTAAAATGGTCATTTCACTTGCACTGGCTTCTGGACTTCTAATCCTCAAAATTCAAGGTCTCACAGTTATGATTTGTTGTCTTTTGTATGCATAAGTGTGTTACATTTTCTGTTTTCATTTATGCACATCATTTGGTGTATGTCCCTCCCCCAGGTACCATTTTTTTTTACTAGTTATGCATTTATGCTTATGTATTGGAGAGTTATATCGTATATGTAGTTGTTTAGTATGACAAGGTTGACTAGGGCAAGTAATGCTACGAGGGTTCGTCAGGATAGGAATGAGGAATAGGTTGAGTCGGTTGAGTAGGTCAAGAAAAATTAGTAGGTTGGGAAAGTTGAGCCCGGGATTCAGGTCTACCAGCCAGGCGATCAAGTTACCCCAATTCAAGAAGAAAACCAAGCTGCACCAGTTGCCCCAGCTGCACTAGCTCAGAACCCCGTGTTAGTCCAGAGTTTAGTTTCGATACAAAATATGTTATGTGGTATCACTAAGCACCAGGCCAATATAAGCCTACACTTCTGTGACCAAACCCTACTCCACCTCTTGTCTTGTATCAGTCAACAATTCCAAGAGAGGATGAGAGATTTCCTGTTGTGATCACTAAGTTGCTGAAAATAAAGCACCAGTTGGGTTGCGAATATTTCAATGGTCAGTATGTGCTGCTGTAACCCAAGAGTGGATTGAAATTTTGTGATGTGTTGCCTTATTCGTGTGCATTATTGATGAAGAAGATAAAGTTTCCATCACCACAATCTTTCTTGAGGAAGAGGCCCTTGTATGGTGGACTACTGTTAGCTTGAGATTTGGAGATCGTGTGCCAACTAAGGACGAGTTCTTGTACGAGTTCAATGATAGGTGCTACTCCAAATTTCTCAAGAATAAACAACAACAAGCTTTCTATAGGGTTGAACAGGGTACCTGCTCAGTTATGGAGTTCGAAAAAGAGGTGAGAGAGTTGTCCCGCTTTGCACTGGAGGAGGACCGCACTCTGTCTTAGTTTGCGCAACATTTTCAGAATTATTTGAACACTGATATCAAGACAATCATTGGTATGACGCTTGAGCAAAATTTTCTGGAGCTGATCACTGCAGTTTATGAGCCTAGAAGATGATTTTGAATCAGAAACATCTTTGTCAGGTGTGTATTCGTCCAGCACATAGTGGTGGTCCATTACTTCGTGATTCAAAGTTTGGCCGTCATTCAGGACCCTATCCTTCAAAATTGTTTCATTCGAAAGCCAATGGCAATAGAAATTCCAAGATGCACTCACTATATAATGACCCCAATTCCTTCTTATTAAAATTTGCTCCGATTAAGGCCATTACCGCCGTGAAGTCCAAACAAGCCTAAAGACACCTAGAACCTATCTGAATCCCACCAGGCTTACCCATTAAATTTTTAATAACAAATGGAGCATGATATTGGACAATCATTCTAGTATCATATGGAGTGAATAAACATCAGCGGAAGTCTTTAAATTTAATTATTGAAATCAAAACACACAAGTCCAACAGGGATCCAAATAACCAACAAGAAATCCTCCAACATGTTCCAAAACAAAACAAGCAAAAGAGGGATCTTGAAAAACTAGAAAAGTAGTCCAATCTATGATCATATTGTATGCACAAGCAACCAAGGAAATAGGAATAGAAAGGTGATGCAATATCACCCCGCTGTGCAGCCTTGATCTCACACACTGGTACCACGAACAATGAATGTACCTAAGTCTTAAAAAAATGGTGGAAACAACAGAATGAGATTACAAGAATCTCAATAGGGTCACAATATCATAAGATCTGCAAAAACCATAAACACAAATCTCCCAAACAACATCAGATCATTCCTAGCAACTAAAGGGGATCACATAATTCAAGAATTCAGTTAAAAAGGATAGGGACGAATCTAAGGCTAAGGAGGACTACAAATACTTCCGAAAACTCAGAAGTACATAGACATGTAGAACACATCAGATTGCTCTCGGCAATGAAGAAGAAAGGTTATCCCCTTCCACCTATGTTGTCCAAGGCTTAATGCATAAAAGGTAAATGGTTAGCACACAAGCTATTCAGTAAGCCTATTCATTTGGCCACACAAGGACAAGTCATTCCAAGCAACACAAGGACAAGAGCTTCCTGCCGCACAAGGATAGGGCTTCTGGCCACACAAGGACCAGACATCCAGCATGCTAATGGCGGGGATTGCCACCCATACGACTTCCACACCAGTAAGAACCTCCCCTCTCACAAGAAGGATCAACACTTATCCCGAATGGCCACCGAAAAAGGATCCTGACAAACAACACATACCAGCACACACAAACAAGTGCAAAACACAATACCACAACAAGGTATTCTTAATCATGTCAAAACACAATCAACATGTTCAATACACACGACATATGCAAACTAGGCAGCTCATATCCTATCTTAAGGAATTTGGTATAGCCTAGGGGATTGCATCTTGGTCCACAATTCAAGCATTCCTACTACATATATGCGCATACAATATTACATGTAAAGACACCGAAATTAGCAAGCAAACAAAAAGGATCTCTGAAGAAATTGATGAGGCTTAGATCGTACCTCTCTTGTCTCTGAACAAGAAGTTATTCCATTGTCTTTATTCAATAATTCTGCACTACCTATAGCATCACAAGGAAAGGCCAAAACCAAACTAAGTATGCATATCCAATATCCAATTAAATATCCTATTTCCTTACCAATTCCACTCACCAAGCCTATCAGAAACCAATGATCATATGCCGCAGGTACCTCCCCCTTGGATGTGTGATGTGATAGCCAAGAACTTAACAAGAATCAACATGAATTACCATCGTTAATTATCATACAATATTCGGCACTAAGAATAGGAAAAGTTGCGATTTCATGTTAACAA
The DNA here is from genome assembly GCA_019739055.1 of Passiflora organensis. NCBI lineage: Eukaryota > Viridiplantae > Streptophyta > Magnoliopsida > Malpighiales > Passifloraceae > Passiflora > Passiflora organensis. The sequence continues at coordinate 849,220 of JAEPBF010000328.1, read as the reverse complement.
GTTGTAGGAGTTGAGAGCTCATGTTAACAAGGAAGGATTAAGGGTTTATAACATTTATAATCAAAAGAAACAAGATCAAAATCCAATAGGTTAATCAATTGATCAAGATAGGCACAATAGAGCAGTATGTCAAAGATAGGGCACACTGATTTTATGTATAGAAAAAATTCAAAAGATGAATTCATGATTGTTCACTATGAATGGATGTTAAACAGTCATATGAATAAAGGTAGAATTATAAAAATTTGAAAACCTAATTCCGCCAAATTTTGATTTAACTTTAGAGAACAAAATAATAAAATTCAGACAAAAAAACAAAGATTTTTGGAAGGAGGATGAAATTTTTTTTCCAACAAGCTATTATTTGCAGGAATCTGACAAATAATGAGAAAGTTATGCTTGTTTGAAGTTCAAAAAGATTTTTGCAGAAATTAAGAGGTATAGGGTTTTTAGGTCGTACAAATTTTGTGTGTTTTCTGTATAAAATTTTTATGTGCAGACTTCCTATTTATATAAGATAGCTATGAGATTATAATCCTTATCTTTAAGGCTTAATTAATATAAAATAATTATCAAAATTAAATTCTGTAATCATCCCACCTTAAACTTAGAGTTTTATTTGCTAAAGTAATTATCAACAAATAAAGAATCAACTTGAAGGGAATTAATACCAGAAAACATTAATAGACATCCCTTACCAATTTCGGCCATCACATATCCTTTCCTTCAAGAGAAAAATAGTCTTTTTCACCTGCATTGGCTTCTAGACTTCTAGGACTCAAAATTCAGGGTCTCACACAGTAGGTTCCAGCCCGAGTACGAGCAGAACCCGATGGTGTTCGAATTGGCATTAGTATTATGTCCTTCCTTATTCACAGCTGCATAGGGGTTACAACTGTGCATCAGTATAGTACACAGTCTAAAATGATCTTGAACTGCCTATAACAAACCCTATTGCCCTAATTCAGCTAGCAATTTTTAGAGAGGCTGAAAAATTTCCTGTTGTGATTACCAAGTTGTTGAAAAAAGTCCATCAATTGGGTTGCAAAGATTTCAATGGTTTAGCCAGTGTAGCAATAGCTTGAGAATTGATTGACACTATGAGGCGCTAATCCTTCATAAGGTAAATACCCTATAAATCCAGGTACCGGTACAGCTAAAATAACCATTTTGCCCCTGAAAAAATGAATGCGTGATGGCTAAAATGGTTGTTACCAAATTTTTCCTATTTTAAGGTATTTTTGTGTTACTTATCCTTACATTTATCCCTTATTATCCAAAATATTAGATAATTTTTCTTTTCAAAATAGAATTACTCTTTTAATAGAATTATCTTTTAATGAAATCTTCTAGAAAATTTATCCTTTAATCCTATATTATCCTTCTAAACTTAAAATATGGAATTATCTCTTCATTAAATCTCTTGAGGCACCTATAAATACCTATGGCTGGCCAACCCTTGTATCCCATACCTATTCTTTCTTTTATTTCACAAAAACACAAGTTCTTCTCTCCCTCTTGGCTGAAATATCTCCTTCCTAAACCCTAGCCAAAACTGATTCATTCTTCATCAAATTTTGGCGTGCGATAACTTGTTGGAATCATCTCTTCGTGTTTTCTTTTATTATCATGAATTTATCATCAGAAGGTGAGTTCTTATCTTAACAAATTGCTGCCAAAATTGTCATCTTTAAGTGTGCCAAAATTCCTTTCCCTCTTTTTGTTTCTTCTGAATCTTGTTCGTCTTAGTCATATGAGTGTTTGGCTCGTATTAATTTTTTATTATGTTGAAATCGCATGTATTCCTTTTATAATTGTTGAAATTGCAATTTCCTCCTAAGAACCCTAAGTGTGCCAAAATTAGTACCTTGTTTGGTGATAAATAATCAGGTTGATTCTTGCTAGGTTTTTACCTATAAAGACGCAAACCCAACCTATTAGGACCCTTACTGTCGTGAAACCCAAATGTCCTCACAAGGTCCTATTTGAATTCCATAAGGCTCAAGTCACCTAGTTGTCAATTTTATTGGTTGATTCATATAATATTTAAAAGTTGGAGCATGTTTCTACATTAATGAATTTCTGGTTTATACGGAGTGAAAGAAAACATCAGCGGAAGAATTATATTAATACTAATTAAAACAAATGGAAACATAACACACAAATCCCATAGGAATCTTCAAAACATCAACCAATAGTATCATATATATTTTGGAAGCAACAAAAAGAGAAGAGGGATTGAAAAGCCATAATGCAAATTTACACAAGTTCAAAGACATAGAATGCGTGTTCAGTAGGAAAGGGTGCAAATGAAGTACAAATTCGTCCAGTTGTGAAACCTTGATCTCACACCTTTGGTACCAGCATCAAAGCATACACCTAAACCTGCAAAAGTGGAGAAAAGAAGGAAAGAGATTACAAGAATCTTAGTAGGGTCACAGCATAATAAGTCTTATGGATTCCTAATCAAACATCTCCCAATAACAAAAAGAGCAACACCTAAAACCAGTTTAGATATCCAATTAAAACCACAAGTATATGTTAGACCCCGATCCTTCCTAGTTTAGATGTCTAGGAAGTCCAGGAAGTCCAGGAATTGATGCTGTTGAAATGACTATTTTCCCCATAAAGAAAAGAGTGAATGATGGCCTAAAATGATTACTGTCAGATATTTTTTATTTTAATTATGGTATTTTTATATTAATTATCCTTAGTTTTATTCCTTATTATCTAAGGTATTAGATAATTTTTCTTTTTAAATAGAATATCTATTTTTATAGAATTATCCTTTTAAATATAATTATCCTTTAATTGTCCTTTTAAGCTTAAAAGTAAGGAATTATCTCTTAGCTAAACCTCCTTAGACACCTATAAAAGAGTGGCCAGCCTATCCTACCTAAACATATCAAAACCCACCTAGAAATTTCGTAATTTATCCCATTCTTCTTAATTTATGATTTTTACCGAAACTCCCTGATCTTCATCTTGGCATAACTCTCTCAACCTTTATCAGATTTCTGGAAATAGTAACTTGTTGGAAAGCTCTTTCTGTCCTTTTCCAACTCTCTTGGGGTTTTCATCCATAGGTTAGTTTTCTTTGTCAAAAGTTAAGTCGTATTTCCGCGGAATTGTCAAAATCTACTAGAACTTCAAAATAGCATAATTCTTTCATCGTTTGTCGGATTCTTGAAAATAATAGTTTGTTGCAAAGCTCTTCACATTCTCTATCCAAAAATCTTTGGTTTTCTATCTGAAGGTTAGGTTTTATTAGTCATAATTTGGTGGGAGTAGGTTTCAAGATTGTGTGATTCTGCCTTCAATTGATTTCTGCTATTATTCCTCTTGTTTGTATGATTGTTTGGCATCCATTCATGATGTAAAATCATGAATTCATCCTTGAAATCTTCCTTGTTCATGAAATCAGCATGCCCTACCTTTGCCCTATTGATGCCTATCTGGATCAATTGATTAACATATTGGATTATAATTTTGTTTCTTTTGATTATACATGTTATAAACACCTGTTCCTTTCATAATTTCATGAATACAATCCCTAACCTCTTTAATGTTGAAATCGCAAGTTGCCCTATAAACCTGAAGGTGTAAAGAATCAAACCTAACCTATTAGGACCTTTACCTCTGTGAAACCCAAATAATCCCTTGCAAGGTCCTATTTGAATCCCACAAGGCTCAAGTCACCTAATTGTTAGTTTTATTGGTTGATTTGTATGTTATTTAAAAGTTGGAGCATGTTTATACACTAATGAATTTCTATCTTGTTCGGAGTGAAAGAAAATATCAGTGGAAGACTTATATTAATACTGAAAACTAGTGGAAATATAACACACAATTCCTATAGGAATCTTCAAAATATCAACCCACGATATCATGTATATTTTGGAAGCAACAAAAAGAGAAAGAGGGATTGAACAGCCATCATACAAATTGCCACAAGTGAAAAGACATGTCATGCGCATTCAATAGAAAAAGGGTGCAAATTCGTCCAGCCGTGCAGCCTTGATCTTACACTTTTGATACCAGAAACAATGCACACTCCTACGCCTGCAAAGGGAGAGAAAATAAGGGATGGGAACACAAGAATCTCAATAGGGTCATAGCATCATAAATCCTAGGGATTCCCAATCAAACATCACCCAATAACAAAAAGATCAACACCTAAAACTAGCTAAGATATCTAATTAAAACCGCACGCATCAAACACTCATATTAGTGGTTGAAATCATCACAAGCATATAGAATATGAGGGTAGGCTGAATTTGGTAGAAAACAAGGAGAAAGACTGAAAATATTTCTTATTCAGAAGCAGACAGGCAGTTTAAACATAATCTAATTTTCAAAACCAAGTTTTGTCCCCATCTGCCAATGTTGTCCAAGGCTATACTGCAAAATGGGTAAAACGATTAGACAATCGGTATTATAGAAAACCTTTTAGTTATCTGCGACATCCGGACTTGAACTGGAGCAGGAGCACTCTTGCATCAACATATACAAGTCATTCTTTCACTCTCAAACAGGGCATCCTAATGTTTAGACTCGAACTGGCCTATAGTGCATCTTGACATCCAGAATTGAACAACCATACAAGGCTTCCTGACGTCCAAACTTGAACCGACCTACATAGCATCCAGCGAGCTCTTGCTGGGAATAAGCACCCATAAACCTCCCGATTCGGTAAGCATCTCCCCTCTCCTTAGGAGCAACAATACTTACCTCGCATGGCCAGTGACAAAAGGATCCTTCAAACAAAGCACAAACAGAGCATATACATACATACACAAATAATAACAAAGGATCCTCAATCAAATCACAATACAAATCAAAGATCAATCCTTAAAATCATAACCGAATCAGGCAACCTATTTTCCTATTAACTTCCGAGATTCCCTATCATCATAATCACAAATTCCACAAGCATATAACCAAGTTAGGCAAACGAATTCAATCATATTCAAACAATCATACAATAGGGTAACCAAAGGAACCGATGAGGCATAGATCCTACCTCTCACTTGTCTGAATCAGATGCAATCGTTTTCTTTTCCAATAAGATCAGAATCTCCTAAACAATCACAAGGAAAAGACCACGCAATACTAAACCACAAGAATACTTAATTAAAAACCAAAGGCATCGAAAATCCCTATCAATTAACCTACCAAAATCTAATGATCCAGAAGCAGCAATATTTTTCTCCTGAATGCATAATGGGATGGACAAAAACTCAGTTAGAATCAACTTGATTATTCACCCTAATTCAATATACAAATTTCGGTAACACTTTAAGGTTTATAGAGCAACTTGCGATTTCAACATTATAGAGGTTAGTGGTTTTGATTTCATGAAATTAATAAAGGAATAGGCGTTTATAACATGTATAATCAAAAGAAACAATATCAGAATCCAATAGGTTAATCAATTGATCAAGATAGGCATCAATAAGAAAAAGGTAAGGCATACTGATTTCATGAATAGGGAAGATTTAAAGGATTCATTCATGACTTTACATCATGAATGGTTGCTAAACAATCATACGAACAAGAAGAACAATAACAGAAATCAATTGAAGCCAGAATCACACAATCTTCAAACCTAATCTTACCGAATCATGACCTAAATTAAGACAAATAAAAAAAATTCTAGATTAATAACCGAGAATTTCTTGATAGATAATCAAAAAAGCTTTCTAACAAGCTATTATTTGCAAGGATACGACAAACAATGAAAGAGTTATGCTATTTTGAAATTTAAGAAGATTTTGGCAATTCTGCCTACTTACGACTCAACTTTTGACAAAGAAAACCTAACCTCTAGATAAAAAGCTCTATAGTCTTGGAAAGACAATAGAAAGGGCTTTCTAACAAGCTATTATTTGCTGAATCAAATATAGGATGAGAGAGTTATGCCCAGATGAAGATCAAGGAGTTTCGGCTAGGGTTTAGACAAAAATCGGAATTTGAATAGAAAGGGATAAATTTTGAAATTTCTAGGTGAGTTATGGTATGTTTAGGTTGGATAGGCTAGCTTCACTTTATAGATGTCTAAGGAGGTTTGGCTAAGAGATAATTCCCTACTTTTAAGCTTAAAAGGATAATTAAAAGATAATTTTACTAGAAGGTTAATTCTATTTAAAATGATAATTCTATTAAAAGAGATATTCTATTTAAAAGGAAGAATTATCTAATACCTTAGATAATAAGGGATAAAACTAAGGATAATTAATATAAAAATACTAGAATTAAAATAGTAAATATCTGGCAGCAACCATTTTAGGCCATCACGCATCCATTTCTTCATGGGTAAAATAGTCATTTAAACTGCATCGACTCCTAGACTTCCTGGACATTTAAACTGGAAAGGGTAGGGGTCTCATATCCTCCCCTCCTTACTAAAATTTTGTCCTTGAAATTTCTTCACAAGAACTATGAATTATGAACCTACCTTGCTTTCGCTGCGTCACTCCAATTTTTAGTCGACCTTGCCATACTAAACAAACACACATGATGTAACTTTCCATTATGAAACACAAAACCAGAAATGAGATGGTATCTTGGTGGAGATGCATACACCAGACGATTTGCATAAGCTGAAAAAAAAGAACAAATTTACATACAAACAGAGCAAACACATAGCAAATTTCCGCAATCAAGCATACACACAAAGCACACAACACTCAGCAAATCATACATATCAACATGCAATCAACATACAAAAACATGCAAATCTTATAATCATACTTTCATAATTGTAAGTCATAATCAACCAAAGTATGTGTAGACATATCTGTATGCTTCTAAAATTGGGAACATAATATCATGCAAATCACACAATCTTCTAATCCATGCTCTGCTACCAAACCTGTAAGGACCCAAACCCAACCTATTAAGACTCTTACTGTCTTGAAACCCAAATAAGCCCTCGTAAGCTCCTATTTGAATCCCACAAGGCTCAAGTCACCTAATTGTTAATTTAATTGGTTGATTTATATGTTATTTAAAGGATAGAACATATTTATACATTAATGAGTTTCTGGCTTGTTCGGAGTGAGAGAAAACATCAACGGAAGACTTATATTAATACTGAAAACAAGTGGAAACATAACACACAAATCGCATAGGAATCTTCAAAACATCAACCAATAGTATTATGTATATTTTGGAAACAACAAAAAGAGAAAGAGGGATTTTAAAGCCAGAATGCAAATTCACACAAGTGCAAAGACATGACATGCGCATTCAATAGAAAAATGGTGCAAATTCGTCCATCCGTGCAGCCATGATCTCACACCTTTGGTGCCAGCAACAAAGCACACTCCTAAGCCTGCAAAAAGGGAGAAAAAAGTTCTAGGGATTCCCTATGAAACATCTCCTAATAACCAAAAGATCAACACCTAAAACTAGCTAAGATATCTAAATAAAACCGCAAGCATCAAACACACATATTAGGGGCTGAAATCATCACAAGCACATAGAATATAATGGTAGGCCAAATTTGGTAGAAAACAAGGGGAAAGACTGAAAACACTTATTATTCAGAAGCACGCAGACAGCCTATACATAATCTAATTTTCAAAACTAAGGTTTGTCCCCATCTGCCTATTTTTCCAAGGCTATGCAGCAAAAAGGGTAAAACGGTTAGATAATCAATATTATAGCAAGCTTTTTAGTTGTCTTACATCCAGACTTAAACTGGCCTAGAAGCACTCTTGTAGGAGCACATACAAGTCATCCTGTCACTCTCAAACAGGGCATCCTAACGTCCTGATTCGAATTGGCTTATAGGGCATCTTGACGTCAAGACTCGAACTGGCTTACAAAGCTTCCTGACGTCCGGACTTGAACCGGCATATAAGGCATCCAGCGAGCTTTTGTTGGGAATAACCATCGATAAGCCTCCCAGTTTGGTAAGCTTCTCTCCTCTCCTTTGGAGCAATAATGCTTACCTCACATGGCCAGCGACAAAAAATCCTTCAAACAAAGCACAAATAGTACACATACACGAATACACAAATAGTACATGCATGTACAAATCACAACAAAGGATCCTCAATCAAATAAACAATATAAATCAAAGATCAATCTTTAAAGTCATAACCGAATCAGGCAACTTATTTTCTTATTAAGTTTTGAGATTCCCTATCATCATAATCACACAATCTGTAGGCATATAACCAATATAGGCAATCGAATTCAATCATATTCAAACAATCAAAAAATAGGGTAATCAAAGCAACCAATGAGGCATAGAACCTACCTCTCTCATGTCTAAATCAGATGCAATCCTTTGCCTTTCCAATAAGATCAAAATCTTCTAAACAGTCACAAGGCAAAGTCACGCAATACTAAACCAGAAGACTACTTAATTAAAAACCAAAGGCATTGGGAATTCTTACCATTTAACTTACCAAAATTCAGCGATCCAGATGCAGCAATATCTTCCCCCTGAATGCGTGATGTGATGGCAAAAAATTCAGTAAAAGTCAACTTGATTATTCACCCTAATTCAATATACAAATTTCGGCAGCACCTTAAAGTTTATAATGAAACTTGTGATTTCAACATTAGAGAGGCTAGGGGTTTTGATTTCATGAAATTAAGAAAGGAATAGGTGTTTATACCATGTACAATTAAAAGAAACATGGTCAGAATCCAATAGGTTAATCAATTAAGATAGGCATTAATAGGGCAAAGTTTGGACTTGTCAATTTCATGAATAGGGATGATTAAAAGGATGAATTCATGATTTTACATCATGAATAGATGCTAAAAAATCATACGAACAAAAGGAATAATAACAGAAATCAATTGAAGGCAGAATCACATAATCTTGAAACCTAATCCCACCGAATTATGACCTAAATTACGACAGATAAAAACGAACTTCCAAACCAAAAACACATAATTTGTGGATAGATAACAGAAAGAACTTTCTAACAAGCTATTATTTTCAAGAATCCGACAAACGATGAAAGAGTTACGTTACTTTGAAGTTCAAGTAGATTTTGGCAATTCTGCCAAATTATAACTTAACTTTTGACAGAGAAAAATTAATGTTTAGATAAAAAAACCCAAGATGGTTGGAAAGAGGACAGAAAGAGCTTTCCAACAAGTTATTATTTGCTGAAATCAAATAAAGAATGAGAGAGTTATGTCAAGATAAAGATCAAGGAGTTTCGGCTAGGGTTTAAGCAAAAATCAGAATTTGAGAGGAAGGGGTTAAATTTCGAAATTTCTAGGTGGGTTATGGTATGTTTAGGTGGGATAGGCTGGCTACTTTTTTATAGGTGTCTAAGGAGGTATAGTTAAGAGATAATTTCCTACTTTTAAGCTTAAAAAGATAATTAAAAGATAATTCTATTTAAAAAGATAATTCTATTAAAAGAGATATTCTATTAAAAAAAAAACTATCTAATACCTTGGGTAATAAAGGATAAAACTAAGGATAATTAATATGAAAATGCCAGAATTAAAATAGGAAATATTTGGCAGCAACCACTTTAGGCCATCACTCATCCATTTCTTCAGGGGAAAATAGTTATTTTAGCTGCATTGGCTCCTGGACTTCCTGGACATCTAAACTAGGAAAGGTCGGGGTCTCAGAGAAGGTGTTGCCGAAATTTTTATATTGAATTGTGGTGAATAATCAAATTCATTCGTACTAAGTTTTTGTCTATCACATCACACTTTCAGGGTAAATATATTGTTGCATCCGTATCGCTGGATTTTAGTAGGTTAATTGGTAAGGATTCCCAATGACTTTGGTTTTTAGTTAAGTAGTCTTGTGGCTTCGTATTGTGTGGTCTTTGCCTTCTAATTGTTAAGAGATTCTGATCTTATTGGAAAGGCAAAGGATTGCATCTGTTTTAGACACGTGAGAGGTAGGATTTATACCTCATCAGATCTTTTGGTTACCCTATTGTTTGATTGTTTGAATATGATTGAATTCGATTGCCGATCTTGATTAAATGCTTGTGGAATGTGTGATTATGATGATAGGGAATGTTGGAAGTTAATAAGGAATCAGGTTGCCTTATTCGGTTATGACTTTGAGGATTGATCTTTAATTGATTTTGTGATTTGATTGAGCATAATTTGTTGTGATTTGTGTATGCATGTACTTTGTGTGTATGCGTGTATGTGCCTTGTTTGTGTTTTGTTTGAAGGATCCTTTTTTCGCTGCCCACGCGAGGTAAGTATTGTTGCTCCTAGGGAGAGGGGAGATGCTTACCAAATCAGGAGGTTTATAGGTAATTATTCCCAACAAGAGCTCGCTGGATGCCTTGTTGGTCGGTTTAAGTCTGAACTTCAGGAAGCCTTGTAAGCTAGTTCGAGTCTAGACGTTAGGATTCCCTATTTGAGTGTGACAGGATGACTTGTATATGCTATTGTAAAAGTGCTCCTAGGCCAGTTCTAGTATGGATGTCGGAGACAACTAAAATGCTTGCTTTAATATTGATTGTCTAACCATTTTACCCTTTTTGCAGCATTTGGACAATAAGGGCAGATGGGGACAAACTTTGGTTTTTAAATCAGATTATGTATAGGCTGCCTGTGTGCTTCTGAAAAAGAAGTATTTTCAGTTTTTTCCCTTGTTTTCTACCAATTTTAGCCTACCCTTACATTGCGTGTTTTTCCTACTGATTTCAGCCCTTAATATGTGTGTTTGATGCTTGCGGTTTTAATTAGATATCTTAGCTAATTTTAGGTGTTGATCTTTTGGTTATTGGCTAATTTTAGCTAAAACTTATGATGCTGTGGCCCTACTGAGATTCCTGTAAAAATTTTAGTTGTATCCGACATGTAGGATTTAACTGACCCAGGAGCACTCTTGCAGCTGCGCATACATGTCATCTTGTCACACAAAAACAGGGCATCCTAACGTCTAAACTGGAACTGGCCTATACGGCATCTTGATGTCTAGACTCAAACTGGCCTACAGAGCATCCTGACATCCAAACTTGAAATGGCTTATAAGGCATCAAGCGTGCTCTTAATGAGAATAACCATCCATAAACCTCCTAGTTCGGTAAACACCTCTCCTCTCCCTAGGAGCAACAATACTTATCTTGCATGACCAGCGACAAAAAATCCTTCAAACAAAACACAAACAAGGCATATACACACATACACAAATCACAGCAAAGGATCCTTAATCAAATCACAATACAAATCAAAAATTAACACTCAACATCATCACTGAATTGGGCAACATATTGCTTTATAAATTTTTTAGATTCCCTATAGACATATCCACCAATTTCTCAAGCAATTTCAAGAATAATCAAACTAATACCAACAAAAATTCAAGCATACAATTAAAGGATAACCAAAGGAACTGATGAGGCATAGATCCTACCTCTCACATGTCTGAATCAGATGCAATCTTTTGACTTCCTAATAAGATCAGAATCTCTTAAACAATCACAAGGAAAAGACCACACAATACTAAGCCACAAGATAGTTAATTAAAAACCAAAAAAATTGGCAATCCTTACCAATTAACTTACCAAAATCCAGCAATCCGGATGCAGCAATATCTTCCCCCTTAATGCATGATGGGATGGCCAAGAACTCAACAAGAATCAACCTGATTATTCACCCCTATTTAATACACAAATTTTGGTAGCACCTTAGGGTATATGGATAGGATTTGCGATTTCCTCAATTACAAGAGAAATAGGTGAGAGTTTAACATCGTAAAAGGGGAATAGGTGCCAAACACTCATGCGAATAAAAGGAGCAAGATTCGGAACAAACAGAAAGAAAAATTAGAATTTTTAGCACACATCTCTAGGAATTTTGGAAATACAAATTAAAATAGAAAATCTAGCCTTCTGATGATGAATTCTAGATAATAAGATGCAGTATGGAAAGAAGATTCCAACGAGCTAGCATACACAGAAATCTGATGAAGGATGACCAATTTCGGTTAAGGTTTAGGGAGAAGAAATTTCGGTCAAGAGGGAGAGTAGGGAGGGAAATTTCCAAATTTAGAAGAAGGATTTGGTATGCTAGATATGGTGGTATGCCTTGTTAATTTATTTGGCCTTAAAGGAGATTTAATTAAGAGATAATTCCCCATTTCAAGCTTAGACAAATAAGATATAAATAATGGATAATTCTATTAAAAGGATAATTCTAGTAAAAGAGTAATTCTATTTAAAAGGAAGAATTATCTAATAATTTGGTTAATAAAGGATAAAATTGAAGGATAATAAAAAATATTAGAATTAAAATAGGAAGTATTCGACAATAACCATATTAGGTCATCATGCATTCATTTATTCAGAGGTAAAATAGTCATTTCAGCTGCATCAAGACCTGAGTTCCATTTCTAACTTGTAGACTTCTAGTACATCTACCCTATTGAGGATTAGGGTCTTACATAAGCTATCACATCACGCATTCAGGGGGAAGTTATTATTGCATCTGGTTGCTAGTTTTGGGTAAGGATCTTAGTAAGCCATTGGTTTCTGATTTCATACTCTATTGCTTAGTATTGTTATAATGACCCCAATTCCTACCTATTAAAATTTGCTCCGATTAAGGCCATTACCGCTGCGAAATCCAAACAATCCCAAAGACACCTTGAACTTATTTAAATCTCACCAGGCTTACCCATTAAATTTTTAATAACAAATAGAGCATGATATTGGACAATCATTCTGGTATCATATGGAGTGAATAAAACATCAGTGGAAGTCTTTAAATTTAATTATTGGAATCAAAACACACAAGTCCCATAGGGATCCAAATAACCAGCAAGATATCCTCCAACATGATCCAAAATATAATAGGCAAAAGAGGGATCTTGAAATATCAAAAAAAGTAGTCCAATCTATGATCATATTGTATGCGCAAGCAACCAAGGAAAAAGGAGTACAAAGGTGATGCAATATCACCCCGCCGTGGAGCCTTGATCTCACACACTAGTACCACGAACAGTGAATGTACCTAAGCCTGAAAAATGGTAGAAACAACAGAATGAAATTACAAGAATCTCAGTAGGGTCTGCAGAAACCATAAACATAAATATCCCAAACAACATCAGATCATTCCTAGCAAATAAAGGGGATTACGCAACTCAAGAATTCAGTTAAAAAGGGTAGAGCCGAATCTAAAGCTGAGGGAGGACTACAAATACTTCCAAAAACTTAGAAGTACACAGACAGGTAGAACTCATTAGATTGCTCTCAGCATTGAAGAAGAAAGGCCATCCCTTTCCACCTGTGTTGTCCAAAGCTTACTACACAAAAATTAAATGGTTAACACATAAGCTAATTAGTAAGGCTATTCATTTTTCCACACAAGGACAATTCATCCCAAGCCACACAAGGACAAGGGTTTTTTGCCACACTAGAACAGGGCTTCTGGCCACACAAGGACTAGACATCTAGCGAGCTCATGCTAAGGATTGCCTCCCATACCTATAAGAACCTCCCCTCTCATAATAAGCATCAGCGCTTACCCCAACTGGCCACTGGAAAAGGATCCGAACACACAACAAGTACCAGCACACACAAGCAAGTACAAAACACAATACCACAATAGGGTACCCTTAATTAGGTCAAAACACAATCAACGTTTTCAATACACACCACACATGCAAACTAGGCACTCATATCCTATCTTAAGGGATTTGGTATAGCCTAGAGGATCGCATCTTTGTCCGAAATTGAAACATTTCTACTATAACATATGCGAATACAACATTACATGTAAAGGCACCGAAATTACCAAGCAAACAACAAGGATCTCTGGAGAAACTGATGAGGCTTAGATCCTACCTCTCTTGTCTCTAAACAAGAAGTTATTCCCTTGTCTTTATCCAATATTTCTGCACTACCTATAACATCACAAAGCAAAGTCAAAACCAAACTAAGAATGCATATCCAATATCTAATTAAATATCTTATTTCCATACCAATTCCATTCATCTAACCTATCAGAACCCAGTGATCATATGCCGCAGCTACCTCCCCTTTTTACGTGTGATTTGATAGCCAAGAACTTAACAAAAAACAACCTGAATTACCATCCCTAATTATCATACAATTTTCGACACTAATAATAGGACAATAGGGCCAATTGCGATTTCATGTTAACAAATTGTAGGAATTGTGATCTCATGTTAACAAGAAAGGATTAATGGTTTATAACATGAATAATCAAAAGAAACAAGATCAAAATCCAGGTTAATCAATTGATCAAGATAGGCACAATAGGGTAGAACAAAGGTAGAGCATATTGATTTCATGTATAGAAAAGATTCAAAGGATGAATTCATGATTGTTCACTACGAGTGGATATTAAACAATCATACGAATAAAGGTAACAACATCAGAGATCATTCAAAGGCAGAATTATAAAAATCTGAAAACCTAATTTCGCCAAATTTCGATTTAACTTTACAAAAATAAATACTAACCTTCAGACAAAAAAGTAATAATTTTTGGAAAGATGATGAAGAGAGTTTTCCAACAAGCTATTATTTTCAGAAATTTGATAATCGATGAGAAAGTTATGTTTGTTTGAAGTTCAAGAAGATTTTGGTTGTTCCGTCGAATTTCGATTTAACTTTAGAGAAAGAAATACTAACCATAAAAAAAAGTCTAATTATTTTTGGAAATAAGATGAAAACAGATTTCCAACAACCTATTATTTGCAGGAATCCGACAAACGATGAGAGAGTTATGTTTGTTTGAAGTTCAAGAAGATTTTGGCAGTTCCGCCAAATTTCAATTTAACTTTAGAGAAAGAAATACTAAGCTTCAGACAAAAAACAAAAGATTATTGGAAAGAGGATGAAAAGAAATTTCCAACAAGATATTATTTTCAGGAATCTGAAAAATTATGAGAGAGTTATGCTTGTTTGAAGTTCAAGAAGATTTTAGCAGAAACTGGGAGGTGTAGGGTTTTTAGGTCCTACGAATTTTGTGTGTTTTCTGTATAAAATTTTTGTGTGGCTGACTTCCTATTTATATAAGATGGTTATGAGATTATAATCCCTATTTTCATGGCTTAATTAAAGTAAGATAATCATCAAAATTAAATTTTGTAACTATCTCCCTTTAAACTTAGGGTTTTTATTTCCTAAGGTAATTATCAACCAATAAAGAATCAATTTAAAGAGAATTAATACTAGAAATAATTACTGGACATCGCTTACAAATTTCGGACATCACACATCTTTTTCTTCAGGGGAAAAATGGTTTTTTTACCTGCACTGGCTTCTGGACTTTTAGGACTCAAAATTCATGGTCTCACATCCTTCCCTCCTTATAAGAATTTCATCCTTTAAATTTTTAGCATAAATGCCTAAACAAACAGATAAGGAAATTTTGCTTGTATAGATTCCTCAGTCTCCCAAGACTGTTCCTCAATTTGGCCATTAAGTCAAACAACTCGCACCATAGGCATGATTCAACTATGAAGCTATCAAACTAACCGATCGAGTATGGCAACTGGTTATACGGGATAGAATAGGTCTTCAGTTATTACAAGTAGGGGTTTTTTTAGCACGTGAGCAAGGTCTTGCACATACTTTCTCAACATAGATACGTGGAACACATTGTGAATTCTTTCCATATTTGGAGGTAGGGCAATTCAGTATGCAACAGGGCCGATCCTCTCGTCATTGTCTTACGGGCCAATGTAACGAGGTGCTAGCTTACCTCGCTGCTGAAAACGAAAGACTCCTTTCCGTGGAGCGACCTTCAGAAATACTTTGTCACCTCCACAAATTCTAGCTCCCTTTGTCGATTATCAACGTAGTTTTCTATCGATTCTGGGACTATTTTTAGTTGTTGTCGAATCAAGTTCAACTGTTCCTTTGCTTGATCAATCAATTCCGGATTGTCTAGGTATCTTTTGCCTACTTCATTCCAGAAAATGGGAATCCTGCAACGTCTCCTATATAATGCTTCATAAGGTGACATACCGATGTTTACATGAAAACTATTGTTGTAAGCAAATTCTGCCAACGGTAGGCATCGATCCCAATCGAATTGTTGATCGAACACACTCGCTCGTAGCATGTCTTCTAGTGTTTGAATCGTCTTTTTTGTTTGGCCATCGGTATAGGAATGAAATGTCGTACTGAAATTCAATCTCGAACCTAGCGCATTCTAGAATTTCTCCCAAAATCATGAGGTGAAACAAGGGTCACGATCTGAAATGATGGAAACTGGCACTCTATGAAATCAAACAATCTCATCCAAGTAACGAACAACCAATTTCTCAGGTGTATCTGTCACACGTATAGGTGCAGATTTTGACAATCGATCCACAATCACCCAAATAACATCGTATCCTTGCCGCGATCTAGGCAAACCAGTCACAAAATCCATTGTGACATGCTCCCACTTCCATTCAGGAATCAGAAGTGATTGAAGTAGTCCAGCAGGCCGTTGATGTTCAATCTTTACTTATTGACATACAAGGCATCGGGCAACGAACTCAGCAATATGGCATTTTATGTTTTGGCCACCAATGCTACTCCTTTAAATCTCGGTACATCTTAGTGCTTCCGAGATGGATAGCGAACTTCGAACTATGCGCCTCCGATAGAATAAGGTTACGAATATCAGTATCTTGTTGAAAACATATCCGATTTCTGAAAACAAGCACTTCGTCATCTCGTATTCTGAAATCACGAACTATGGCATCAACACCATCAGAAAGTTGCTTCCGAATTTCAATTAGTTTTGGATCCTCTAATGGCTGATTCCGGATTTCCTCAATCAAGGTAGGTGTGACTTCGATTCATGGCAACAATGAACCAGAATAATCAGTGCCAAGATGTACAGGATTAGTCCTCAAATCTCGCAACATTGGCATGTAATGGGTCATGTAAGCCAAAACCGATGGGGAAGGAGGATGAAACTTTCGGCTCAAGGCATCAGCAACAACAATTTCCTTTCCAGCATGATATTCGATGATTAAATCATAGTCTTTGATCAGCTCTACCCATCTTTGTTGTCTCATATTCAATTCATTTTGCGTGAGTAGTTACTTCAAGCTTTTGTGATCGGTGAAGATTCGGCATGTCTCGCCGTATAAGTAATGTCACCATATTTTCAATGCAAACACCATGGCTGCAAGCTCCAAATCATGTGTAGGATAGCTGCTTTCATGTGGTCGTAATTGTCGGGAAGCATATGCAATGACTTTCCCATTTTGCATAAGTAATCATCCAAGTCCGGATTTTGACGCATCGCAGTAAACTACATACTCCTTTCCGCAACAAGGTAAAGTAAGGATAGGTGCAGAAACTAACCAATTTTTCAGTTCTTCGAAGTTTTGCTCGCATTTCTCGTTCCATATGAACGGCTCACCCTTGCGTGTTAGTTTTGTCAATGATCTGGCAAGCAATGAAAATTTTCCACAAAGTGACGGTAGTATCCTGCTAGGCCAAGGAAACTACGAACTTCGAACACCGTTTGCGGGGGTGGTTCCTAGGCAATTAAGGCTTCAATTTTGTTTGGATCAACTAACACACCTTTGACGGAAATAACATGGCCAAGGAAACTGACTTTACATAACCAGAATTCGCATTTGGAGTACTTTATGAACAACCTCCGATTCTTTAAAACACTCAGCACAATCCGAAAGTGCTTAGCATTCTCTTTCTTCGATTTTGAATAAATCAGAATGTCGTCGATTAAGACTATCACAAATTTATCCAGAAACTCATGGAACACATGATTCATCAAGTGTGAAACCAAACGGCATAACTAGAAATTCATAGTGGCCATATTGGGATCTGAACGCGGTCTTCGGAATATCAACATTACGAATTCGCAATTGATGGTATCCAGATCTGAGATCGATCTTGAAGAATATGGCTGCACCCTGGAGTTGGTCGAACAAATCGTCGATACGTGGCAAAGGGTACTTGTTCTTTACAGTCACACGATTCAGCTGTCGATAGTCGATGCATAATCTCAGCGAACCATCTTTCTTCTTCACGAACAAGACAGGTGCTCCCCAAGGTGACACACTAGGTCGGATGAAACCACGATCGAGCAAATCTTCCAATTGCGTTTTTAGTTCCTTCATTTCCGCAGGAGCCATACGGTATGGAGGAATGGAAATCGGATTCATACTAGGTACTAACTCAATGCCAAATTCCACTTCCCTTAATAGTGGTAGACAGACTATGTCTTCTGGAAATACTTATGGAAATTCGCGAACCACTGGGATAGAATCCAGAACCAAGGATTCTTTGGAAATATCATGTACGTGCGCGAGATACGCAGTACATGCTTTGCTGATTAGTCATTTTGCATCAAGCCAGGATATCATGCAAGTTGGAACAACTCGCCTATCATCCTCAAAACAGTACTCGTCACCATCAGGAAAAGTAAACCACACACGTTTGGTGAAACACTCCATACGAGCTTGATATTTCGCCAGACAGTCCATGCCTAAAATCACATCCAGCTCTCGGATGTCCAACGGAATTAGATCCACTTCAAGTACATTTAGACCCATATGTACAACACAGCCGATATAAACTAGATCACAAATCAGTTTCTCTCCTGAAGGAGTTAAAACCACAGTAGGAGGAGTCAAAGGAGAAAGAGGTCGATCCGTACTAATTGCTATACTTGGACTTACAAATGATTTATTTTCTACGGGATCTAATAATACTTTAGCATTTGAGAAAAGACTGAAATAGTACCTGTCACCACATCAGAACTAGCCTCGGCATCGGTTAGGGTGAATAGCCTTGTTGGTCTTGGTTGCGCTTCACCTGTGGATCCATTGGGTGGTCCTCCTAGTGTGCGTGTTGGCGGTTTGGTGGTGTTAGCATACCCACCTCGGCTCGCACTAGATGTGCTTGGCATTCCCGCTGAATGTGCCCCATTTTGCCACAGTTGTAACATCAACATTGGTGAGTATTCCATGTAGTTCCACTTGAACTCGAACCAGAAAAATTCTTCTTGTTGTTACTTCCATTGCCGTTAATTTTCGGAGGATAGGACCTGAAAGGATAGGGTCTCATACACCGATTAAATTTTGAATCTCGTCGGAAGGATCCACCATTAGTGGCTACAGATGGCTTTTTGGTTTGCACGATCTTTTCGGCTTCAGTCGCGGCAACAATCATTTCTTGCAAATTCTTTACCGGTGTCGTACCAACGATGGTTTAGAGTTCGGTACACAATCCATCCTGAAATCGCCTCGCAAGCTGGTACGGTGAGCGATCCTCTTCAGTTGCAAATTGGGACAGTTCCCTTACTGCCTTTTCATATTCCAGCACCGAATGGGTTCCCTATTTAAGCTTGTCGCTGTTCATTTTTATGGAATCTCATATAAAACCTTTTGTCAAATTCATATCGAAATTCTTCCCATGTAGGTAGATGATTGCCAAATCGCAAGCTCACAGCTGTCCACCATGCGAGGACTTCTCCCTCCAATAGGAAACTGGAGATGGCTACCATGTCATTATCAAAGATATGTAAAACAAAGATACTCGGCACAAGGTGTCGATCCATTCGCGAGTGGCAGCAGTTCCGGCTGAATCATTGAAATGTTTATATCCCAACTGTCGAGCTTCCTTCAATAGCTTTTTAATCATGATGGGAAGTCTCTCGGCCTCCTTAGGATGTGCCAACTGTATAGGTTCAAATGGAGAAATAGGTTCTTCCACAGACACAGGTCCAGGAGCATTCTGAAGCTGCGCCTCCATATGCTGCTGATTTACAGCAATTCCTTGCAATATGTTTAAGATTTGTACCATCACATGAACGATGGCTAGTGCCTCAGGTTGGTTTTCAATTTCAGCTAGCCCTCCCTGCTCAGTTTGTGCATTTGGCTCCTCTTGCTCAACAGGTTGCTATTCAGCCTGCACCTCATACCTACCCCGTCGATCCCTTATAGCATTCAGCCTTGCCATACTATACCAACATACGATTGTTACTTAACACATAACTAAATACGGTAGTAGGAAAAGAAGTGGTACCTGGTGGAGAGGCATGCACTGGATGATATGCAGATGCTAAAAATCAAAGTACTCATGCACACGAGTATGGAAATTTTGGAAACCACATGCACACATGCAATGCACACTCGGCAATTACCTTAACACACACATAAGAACTCAATAACAGTACAAACCATACACAGAAATCATGCAAAACCACATCTCATGCATTCGGCAACAAACATGTTTCACACATATTCACATTCCGCAAGCATAGGTTCACACAAAATATACTTGACATGCATACAAATTAATCACACGGTCGGCAAACTTGACAACAATACATAAAGATATACCTGACAATGATAAGAAATCACATAAGGATACTCAGCAGCATGCACCAACAAATACACATTCTCAACAATGATAAGAAATCCAGTTAAACACTCAAAAACACATCAATTCATACAACACTTAAAAATACTCATAGACACACAACAATTTAATCAATCAGACACAACATCTAAACATTTCTAACCAGATTCTTAATATCTTATTAAGTTTTTGGTATTAATCCTTTAAGTAAGTGGGTGTGCATGCATGTACCTTCCAAAATCAACAATCTAATTCGCATACAATAAATCATATAACCTAAACCATGTTCCGCTACCCAACCTGTAATAACCCAATTCTTACCTATTAAAATTTGCCCCGATTAAGAACCTATCTGAAGAAACCTAAACAAGAACAAAGACACCTAGAACCTATCTGAATCTCACCAGGCTTACCTATTAAATTTTTAATAACAATTGGAGATTGATATTGGATAATCATTCTGGTATTATACGGAGTGAATAAAACATCAGCAGAAGTCTTTAAATTTAATTATTGGAATCAAATCACACAAGTCCTATAGGGATCCAAATAACTAGCAAGATATCCTCCAACATGATCAAAAATATAACAACCAAACGAGAGATCTTGAAAAACCAGAAAAAGAAATCCAATCTATGATCATATTGTAAGTGCAAGCAACCAAGGAAATAGGAGTGTAAAGGTGATGCAATATCGCCCCGCCGTGTAGCCTTGATCTCACACACTGGTACCACGAATAGTGAATGTACCTAAGCCTCAAAAATGGTGGAAAAAATAGAATGAGATTACAAGAATCTCAACATCATAAGATCTGCAGAAACCATAAACACAAATCTCATAAACAACATCAGATCATTCCTAACAACTAAAGGGGATCACGCCATTCAAGAATTTAGTTAAAAAGGGTAGAGCCGAATCTAAGGTTGTGGGGGGGACTAAAAATACTTTCGAAAACTCAGAAATACACAGACAGGTAGAACTCAATAGAGTGCTATCGGCAATGAAGAAGAAAAGCCATCCCCTTCCACCTGTGTTGTCCAAGGCTTACTGCACAAAAGGTAAATGGTTAACACACAAGCTATTCAGTAAGCCTATTCATATTTCCACACAAAGACAAAAGCTTTTGGCCACTCATGGACCAAACATCCAGCGTCATACTAGGGATTGCCACCCATACGCCTCCCATACTAGTAAGAACCTCCCCTCTCACAAGGAACATCAACGCTTACCCCCAATAACCACCGAAAAAGGATCCTGACACACAACACATATCAGCACACACAAACATGTACAAAACACAATACCATAACAGGTTATCCTTAATCATGTCAAAACACAATCAACATGTTCAATACACACCACAGATGCAAACTAGTCACTCATATCCTATCTTATGGGATTTGGTATAGCCTAGAGGATCGCATCTTCGTCCGTAATTCAAGCATTCCCACTGCAACATTTTCACAGACAACATTACATATAAAGACACCGAAATTAGCAAGCAAACAACAAAGATCTCTGGAGAAACTGATCAAGCTTAGATCCTACCTCTTTTGTCTCTAAACAATAAGTTATTCCCTTGTCTTTATTCAATAATTCTACACTACCTATAATATCACAAGGCAAAGCCAAAATCAAACTACGTATGCATATCCAATATCTAATTAAATACCATATTTGCTTACCAATTCCACTCATAAAATCTATTAGAAACTAGTGATCAGATGTCGAAGGTACCTCCCACTTAGATGTGTTATGTGATAGCCAAGAACTTAACAAGAAACAACCTGAATTACCATCCCTAATTATCATACAATTTTCAGCACTAAGAATAAGGCAATGGAGCAAGTTACGATTTCATGTTAACAAGTTCTAGGAGTTGCGATCTCATATAAAAAAGGAGGGATTAAGGGTTTATAACATGTATAATCAAAAGAAACAAAATCAGAATCCAATAGGTTAATTAATTGATCAAGATAAACACAATAAATTTCTTTCATTTTTTCAAGTGAAGATGTTCGAGAGGCCATCTCTTCATCTCCTTGTGCTGTAGCAGAAGTGTGCGATGTGGTAGGTTCAGGAATCAGTACCTTCTTAATGTCTGTTGGAGAAAGTTTTAACAGTGTTTGTACTGCCCGAACATTGGCTCTTGATACTTCGTATTTTGGCCTATTCTTTTGTTTTAACCTTTTGACCAAGTAAGTAATTTGGGCAGGACTGTCACAGTTTTTGGCTAGTTCCCAACAGAGAGTCCAGGGAACAGAGAATGTTATTAGGTATTGTAAAAGAGGACTTGGAGTAATGTCTTCTAGGTCCGAATAACAAGTAAACACTTTTATTGCATCTTCTATCTCATTTTGAAAGAGGCCGGCCAATGGTTTTATAGTATTGAAATACCCACTCCACCATTGGGGAAATATGCGTTGGCAGGTTTTTGAAAAGTATATAAACCACGTATGATACGTAGGTTTATACTATAAAACTCGTAGCCAGGCTTTTTGGTAGTCATAGTAATTGTAGCCATTGAGTTGTTGACCAGGAATTTTAGCAGAAAAGGTTTTATTGGTATATGGGTGTTGGCGCCATTCGCCTTTGGTCATGACTCTCAGAATTTTTATCCTAGAGAAAGCGATCTGGTCAGAAAACTTTTTGTCCATTGTATGTACAATTTCAACAGACTGTGTTTCTAAGAGAATCTGTTCATAAAACAGACGGGTCTTAAATGGATGTTCTAACATTTGGACCTCTCGAGGGGGAAAAATCTGAATGCTGAGCTCTTTTATTTCTTTTTTTTCTTCTTCTATTTCGAGTTCTATGATTTTTATGTCCATTTTGTGAGTATATAAGTCTGTTTTCTCTCGCTGGTTTGCTAACTCTTGAAAAATGAGAGGAGGTGTTCTTGTGGTAATGGACTGGGGCGACCTTTGTGGGTATAAATGTAGTGGAACCATAGATTTCTTTTTGATTTGTTCCGGAGTTACCGGAGCAGTAATTAATGCAGAATAGTAATTAGGTTGGATGTAGGGAGCGGGGGAAGAAGGGGAAGTTGGAGAAGAATGAGGATACCTTTTATCCGTAGAGGTGGAAGCCCTGTGAGCTAGCATCGCTGTGAGCGACTTCTTCTTATCCATTAGAGCAAAATGGGTAGTCGATCAAGATGCTGTTTGAGATTCTGGATGAGATCTTTTAACTCAGCAATACTAAAGCCAATGTTTCTCCTGGTAATAATTCGTCGGTTGAGTACAGTTTGTACAGCTTTTATTTCCTGGCGTAGGGACCGTCTTTCTTCCTCTATGCAATGTGCCTGTTGTCTTACAGAAAAAACCCTTTGATAGCGATATGTTCTTGTAATAAACCTTTAATCTACAGATATTGTCTCGATAATCCAAAAGCGGCCAAAACGACATTGTTTTGGATATTCGTCGTCTTTTACTTTTGCACTGTTCTCAATCCGGAGTTTTGAGTAATGCATATGTCCTGCTGAATATTTTTTAATTGCTCCAGATCATCCAATAATTCACATAGGATAGTAACATTTGAATTAATCTCTTGCAAATATTTTCTTTTCTTTGATTCTTTAAATTTTTGCCAATATTTATCTATTTTCTTTTCAATTTTGTTTTTTATCTTGAGTAGTTTGATTGTTTGTTCATGCATTTTCTTCAATTTTTTCATTTAGTATTCGTAGCATTTTCTGTCCGAACTGTTCCCTTTTTTCATATTATCGACAGTCACAATATTTAGGTAAAGCTATATGATTATCCATATGATTTTGAATACTTTGGTTAATTCCTTCTATTAGTTTACTTCTAAGCATTTATACTTCTTCGATTCTACAAAAGTCTATCTCCATTAATTTGTCAATACATTTTTCTATTATTCTTTCTTGAAAATAAAGGATAGGATTAGGCATACCTTTTATTCGTCCTGTTGTCCCTGCAAGAATTCGCGTGAGAGAAAATCAGGTAAGTTGTTTAAACTGCCTTTTATAAATTCAATGGTAAAGTCAAAATTAGACAGAATAGCTTGCCATCTAGCAAATATTTGCTTCGATAATAGATTCTTTACATTTTTTTCTAGAATAAATTTTGCTGATTGATAGTCAACCCGTATTAAAAATATTTTATTAAATAAATCATTCTGAAATACATTTACACAGAGTACAATAGCTAAGACTTCTTTTTTAACTATAGAGTAATTATTTTGAGCTTTATTCCAAACTCCAGAATAATAGCGTACCAATTGTTCTTGCTCAGATATTTGTTGTTTTAAAATTCCTCCATAACCGTATTCAGAGGCATCTGTTTCTACAATTAGAAAGGCGTTTGGTAATGGTATACCTAGACAAGGAAGTTGTTTAACTTTTGATTTTATCTATTTAACTACGTTTGTCATTTCTTCGTTCCAATTAGGGGCATGCTTTTTAAGCCTAGTATATAGAGGTTTACAAATAAGTCGTATATTAGGAATAAAATCTGCTATATAATTTAGACATCCTAAAAATCTTTGTAATTGTTGTTTTTCTTTTATTTCATTGGGGAATTTATTAGCAAATTCTATACTCCTAGCTATAGGAGTATACGTTCCTTGATTTATGTCATACCTTAAAAACCTGATTTTTGTTTGAAATAATTTTATCTTTGGGGCGGAGACGACCAAACCATTCTCCTTGACTGCCTGTAAAAACTTCTTGACATGCTTAAAATAGTCAGTAATAGATTTAGAATAAACCAAAACATCATCAATGTAAACAATGGTAAATTTATCATAAGGATTAAATATATCATTCATAACATGTTGAAATTCCGAGGGGGGATTTTTAAGTCCAAAAGGCATTACGTTCCATTCGTAATGTCCAAAAGGGACAGTGAAAGTAGTTTTATACTTATCTTGCTCTTGAATCTGTATCTGCCAAAACCCAGATTTCATATCGAACTTTGAAAAGACAGTTGCTCCAGAGAGCCTTTTAACTAAATCTTGTTTGTTTGGAATTGGATATCTGATTCATTGTAAATGTTTATTCAGTGGTTTGTAATTTATAACAAGTCTCGGAACACCTCGTTCTAGTTCTGCATTGTTTTGTACATAAAATGCAGCACATGACCAAGGGGATTTGCTTTCTCGGATTAATCCTTTGTCTAATAATCCTTGTATTTCTTGCTTACAGTATTTTAATAATTCTGCATTCATTTGAATTGGTCTTGCCTTTGTTGGAATGTTTTCTTCTTTAAATCCTTGTTCATAAGGTAATGTAACAAGATGTTGTTTTCTATTCCAAAAGGCATTTGGTAAGTTTGCACAGACCTTTTTTTCCATTTGTTTTTGTAATTTTGTTATTTGACTTAGTATTTCTGGTTTTTGTAATTCTTCTTGGATCCTTGTTAGGTTTAGCTCATGTACTAAAGAGTGTAGATGTTTTTTCTTGTTGATCAGGAGAATCTCTTTTTTTATTCCCTCATTTCGTATGAGTGATATATCTCGTCTCATAATGTTTTTACAAAATTCAAAAGTTAGCTGTTTGCCTACGATGTGTGTTTGTAATCCTTTATCTGTTATGGTGAACGGGTAGAGTTGTGTTTAAAATGGAGTTCCTAATATGACATCTTGTGATAAATTTTTAACTAGCAAAAAGGTGTTTTTAAAACAAATTCCTTGTTTGCATATATGTGCATTTGTTAATTTGTATTTAACTTCTAGTCTTTGTTTATTAGCCGCATGTAGTCTTTCTTTAGTTTTTTCATAGTATTTTATAGGGATTAATCCTTCCCTAACACAATTATGGTCTGCTCTAGAATCTAACAGAGCTCTTAGTTCTAACTTATAATCTTTGATTACTATAGTGACATTAGTATACCATCGCTGGAATTCTATTTTCGATATTGCTTGGATGAATTCTTCATTTGGTTGAAAACTATGTTCAGGAAGATCATCTATTTTATCCTTTCCTTTTAGTGTGTATCTGACTATTTCTAAGTCTTCTTTTAGGATTTTCACTTCTTCCTTAACATTTCGAATTTCTTGTTTTAATCCTTCTAGAGTCAATACTTCTTTATTGTTTTCTTTTTTAAATAATATTTCGTTTAGATTATATATCTTTGTTACATCTTTTTGTGGTTTGTTATTTGTTACATAAGATTTGTATTCCGTTAGATATTTTTTTTGTAATTCTGGATTTTCTATTTTCATGATCAAGTCAAATAAGTCTCTTTCTTCTGTGATTGTATTTAGTTCATAACATTGATATGGACCTATACATTCACATTCATCATCAACACTACCCGTATTATCTGATGAACTTGAGCTTTCATTTTGCCTTAATAAATTTAATATTTCTTCTTTCTCATTATCATCTATTTCTAGTGCTCTAATCTTTTTCAAAAGGGGGCAATCCTTTTTGATGTGTCTGAATCGTCCACATTTATAGCAAGTGGGACCAGTCGGAGTAGTGATATTTTTGTTATCTTTTTGTCTGAATTTTCTTTTTGGTTTGTTATACCGGGGTCTGTCATATTTTGTTTTGTCATAGTTTTTTCTAAATGTTTTTGGATATCTTCGTTTTTTGCTAACAAGTTTTTTGTGTTTTGCAGAAGGAGCAACAATTTTCTCATAACCATACTGGGTGCAGAAAGATCCTAGTTCTTTTCTACCGCTAAGTTTATCTTGCTTAAGCTTAGATTTTAATTTTAATTCATTACAGAGATTTAAACCTTCTGTATTTACTTCTGTTACTAAATCTCCATATGTAATCATATCATAATGAATATTATTATCATTAAACTTTCTCTTTATTCTATTCCTTACTCTTTCGGCAAATAGTCTGGGTAAACCTGCTATAAACCTTTCTTTCCAATATGATTGTTGGCAGTCTTCTCTAGTGAATATTTTAGATAGAAACATATCTTTATACCAACGGAAGTCTTGTAATTTTGGACAAGTTAAGTTTGTAAGGATTATAGAGGCTTTTTCAGCTATACTTTGAGGATTTCCTATAAAATGTTTTGTAATGGCATATATTAAGGTTGCAAAGGAATTTTCAATAGCATGAGTTTGCCCATCTTGAATTTCAGGTTTTACCATCATTAAGATTTCATTTTTATCAGATTGAGACAAATAATTGTCCCACCAGCCTTTCAGCTGTCCAGTGAAGCCAGAGGTTATTATTCTTGTGATTTCTTTTTCATTATTGTTCATTGTCTTGCAGGCAGTAGCTGCCATACACATCTCGTTTAATATATCTATTATTCCATGTTCTGTTTTTCCATCTATATTCCATTCATAGATGCTTTTACCATCGTAGCTTCCCAACAAGTATCGTTCTTCATGTTGAATGTCTGGTAAAGATGGTCGGGGATAATAATGAGGTATTCTAGGTCGGTCATATATCCTGACTTTATTTACTTCTAATTTTTCTTCGAACTGTTCGGTTAAATTATCCAAGGGGTCTAGTTCTGTGTGTTCTGATTCTGTTTCACTTTCTGTTTCGGATATAGCAGATATCTGTGGTTTAGAAGTGGAGGCCGAAGATAATTCTAAGTATTCTAATTGTTTTGTTATTTTTCGTAATAGCTCATCTTCTCGACTAAGTGTAACATTCTTTATTTCTTCATTAGGTTTTATTAAGGGTTTTTCTATTTTAATTTCTTTTCCTTCTTAGATGGAGTCTAGATAGTCTAATTGCTGAGCTACCTTTTGTAACATCTGGTTTGTATAGTTGTTTTGACTTTTAATTTTGCCTAATTCAGAATTGTCGACGTCTTTGAATGGGGCAGCAATTATTTTGTTTCCATTCCAGTCAATAGCTATTTCTTCAAAGAGAGATATTTTGAATTTTTAATTGTTTGATCTTTTGTTTTTAGCTAAGAGGTATAGCTAGAAGAAGTAGTATTGATTTCTTTAGTTTCACCTAGTTGGTTGGTATAAAGGGTTTGTCTAGAATTCCACCATAAGAAAAAATTAGTATGTGTTTCGTAGTAAGTGAGTTCTCGCTGATAATTACGCCAAATTTCCCCCCTGATCTTCGAGGGTACCGTGTGAAGATAGGTAGCACGATTAAGCGTATTATGATCAGCACAGTATTTATCAATTAGAGTAGGTAGGTCAAGGATAAAATGAGACATTTTAAAATTGAGTGTTATTGTACCATTACGGCCAATACAACCTAGAACTCAGTCACTTGAAGTTATTGAAACTGATAAAGGACATGCTGAGATTGTATTTAAAAGACCTATTGATCTACCTAGACGATCTTTATCCAGTAGGTATTCAATGTCTCATAAATACGAGTCTTTGTTATCTACAAAACAACCATCCTTAAAAGGTGTTGATTATAATAAAAGTATTCCCCAATCATATTATACCACTAATACTGATCCCACTTCCTCTTCAATCCCTATTCTCAAAAAAGACTCTCCCCCTCTAAAGAAATACTAAAATTTAGATAAAAAGCCAAAGATTATTGGAAATAGGATGAAAAGAGCTTTCCAGCAAGCTATTATTTGCAGGAATCCGACAAACGATGAGAGAGTTATGCTTGTTTGAAGTTCAAGAAAATTTTGGCAGTTCCGCCGAATTTTGATTTAAGTTTAGAGAAAGAAATAATAACCTTCAGAAGAAAAAAAACAAAGATGGTTGGAAAGAGGATGAAAAGGGATTTCCAATAAGCTATTATTTGCAGGAATCCGACAAACGATGAGAGAGTTATGCTTATTTGAATTTCAAGAAGATTTTAGCAGAAATTGGGAGGTGTAGGTCTTTTAGGTCCAACGAGTTTTGTGTGTTTTCTATATAAAATTTTGGTGTGGCTGACTTCCTATTTATATGAGATGGTTATGAGATTATAATCCCTATCTTCAAGGCTTAATTAAATTAAGATAATTATCAAAATTAAATTCTTTAATTATCCTCCCTTAAACTTAAACTTTTTATTTCCGAAGGTAATTATCAACCAATAAAGAATCAATTCAAAGGGAATTAATGCCAGAAATAATTACTAGACATCCCTTACCAATTTCGACTATCACACATCCTTTCTTTCAGGGGCAAAATGGTCTTTTTTACCAACACTGGCTTATGGACTTCTAATAGTCAAACTTCAAGAACTCACAATTATATTGTCTTTGCCTTATGGTTGTTTAGGAGTTTCTAATCTTATTGATAAAAGAAAAGGGATTGCATCTGATTAAGACACGTGAGAGGTAGGATTTATACCTCATTGGTTTCTCTAGAACTCCTTTTGCTTACTTACTTGCTTCGGTTTGTGTACCCATGTCTATGCATGCTTGTAGATTGAGTGTTAGTTGTAGAGTCTATGCCTCATTAATTTTTTCTATAAATTTTTTTCTTTCTTATTGATTTCAGTTTCTGTACCTATGAAATATGGTATTTCCAATTAAGTTAGGGCTTCTTATATGCTTATTTTGCTGATGGTATTGTGTGTTAGACTGTGTATTGTTCTTGTGTTTGAATGAGGATACCCTGCTGGATTTCTATATGCTTGTACTTGAATGTGTTTTAGGATCCTCTTTTCGGTGGTCATTCAAGGTAAGTGAACGATGCTCCTAGGGAGAGGAGAGGTACTTACTTGTATGGGAGTTGTATAGGTGATTTTTCCCAACACGTTCATGTTGGATGCCTTGTATGCTGGTTCAAGTTCGGATGTCAGGATGCCTTTTATGCTAGTTCGAGTCAGGACATCAGGATTCCCTTATCCCAATTCAAGTCTAGATATAGAATGCCTTGTCCTGTGTGCAGCAAGATACCTTGTCCTATATGCGGCAAGTATCTTGTCCTTTGTGTGACAAGACGTCTTGTCCTATTTTCGGCAAGTGCATTGTATTGTGTGTGGCAAGATGACTTGTCCTATTTGTTGCAAGGAAATAAAGGCTTGTTGTGAGTTTGTTTGCTAGCCAGTTTTTCTTTTTGCAGCAAAACCTTGGACAATATAGGCAGATAGGGATAAGTTTTTTTGTTTTGCAAATCATATAATTTATTAAGCTGCCTCTGTGCTTTTGGTTCAGTCATTGTGATGACTTCTTATGAAGTGTTTTGAGTCCTTCTTCTTACTTTATTAGTTTCGGCTCTACCTATTTATGTGTGCTCGCAAATTGTTTAACCTTATATTAGTATAAGCATTGATCTTATGTTGTTTGGGATTTCTACAGATCTTGTGATATTATGACACCACTGAGATTCTTGTAATCTCAAACCCCATCCCCCCCACACACACACACCCTTATTCTTCCTTTTTTTCAGACATAGGTTCGTGCTTTACTAGTGATACAAAGGAGTGAGTTCAAGGCTGCACGGCGGGACGATTTGCTTCACATTTGCATTGCATTTTCTTGCTGTTTTTCTGTTGATTGGCCATTCTCTCTTTTGTTTGAACCTCCTTTCTGGCTTTCCAACTTCTATTCCTTCTTGTTTTTGAATTCTTTTATGAACTGTGAGACCCCAATCCTTCATAGTATAGATGTACAGGAAGTCTAGGAGACGATGTAGTTGGAATGATTATTTTGTCCCTGAAGAAATGAATGTGTGATGGCCTTAAATAGTTGCTGTCCAATATTTCCTATTTTAATTCTAGTATTTTTGTGTTAATTATCCTTAATTTTATCCCTTACTATCCAAAGTATTAGATAATTTTTCCTTTTAAATAGAATTACTTTTTAATACAATTATCCTTTTTACTGAATTATCTCGGCTCATTTAGGCTTAAAAGTAGGGAAATTTAATCCCCTATGTGAGACCCTGATCCTTTCCTTGATAGATGTCCTAGAAGTCCCAGTACCGATGCAATTAAAATAACCATTTTTCCCTCAAGAAATGGATATGTGGTGGCTAGAAATGGTTTCAATGGTTATTTCCTATTTTGATTCATTTCATTTATATATTATATGGTTTCTTTCTTATTCTTAAAACATAATTCCAGATTTATTTCCTAAGCATTATCTCTTTATATTTAGTTTAAAAGTACGAAAAATTATTCCCATTAAATCCTATAAGTATAGCAGCCAATCATACACATGTCCCCACACAAAAACACCCTAAATTATCACATAATACACCATTTTTCTTTCCTTTTGCTGCTGAAATTCTTCCTCCATAAACCATATCCGAATTCTTTCATTTTTCATAAATTTTTTCCAAATAATAGCTTGTTGGAATCCTCTTCCCATCCTACATCTTATTATCTTTGTTTCATCATTATAAAGTTGGTTTTCTCCTTTATTTATTGCTGCCAACTTTATTAGGGTTCTTAGTCGAATTTCTTCTGATTCAACCCTTTGTTGGTTTCTGTTTCTATTCATCTTCATCGCTTGAATGTTTGTTACCTATCCTTATTATGTTATGATGAGTTCAGCCCATGTATCTTCCTTATTAAAGAAATCGATAGGCCTTATTCCTAACCCTATATTTCCGAAATTTGATCAATTAACTTGTTTATTGGTTTCAGCTCTTGTTCTTTTTAATCATTTGAGTAATTGTCACCTATTCATTTCTTATATTCATGAAATCATAACCCCTAACCTCCCTAATGTTGAAAACACCTATACCCTATTAAGCCCTAAGTGTGCTGAAATTTATATTGTGACTTGGGCTGAATAATCAGGTTGATCCTTGTTGTGTTGTTGGCTATCACATCACAAATCTAGAGGAAGGTACCAGCTGCATCTAATCTCTAGCTTTGGTAGGATTGGTGAGTGTAATTGGTAAGGAACTAGGATGTTTATTTCATTTCTGAATATGTATAATTAGTGTGGTATTGTCTTTCCTTATATGTGTTTAGGTAGTTCAGTTCCTCTTGATAAAGGTAGAGGACTAGCTTCTTGTTCAAACACAAAAGAGGTAGGATTTATACCTCATTGTTTTCTCCAGAGATCCTATTGTTGTTTGATGATTCAATTTGTTTTCCTTGATACATGCATGCTTGTGGTTTGGTTTGTGATAACCTAGGCAAATTGTTGATCCCTATGCTAGGATTGAGAGCCTATTTTGGTTATATCTTGTGTATTTGGCTTGCTGATTGTATTGTGATGTGATTGAGGTTGTCCTACTATGTTGTTATGCCTTTTACTTGCTTGTGTGTGCTTGTATTTGTTTGATATGTCAGAATCTTTTTCCGGTGGCCATTCGGGATAAGTGATTGATGCTCCTAGGAGTGGAGAGGTACTTACTGGTATGGGAGTCACATGGGTGGCAACCCAAGCAAGTGCACATTGGATGTCTAGTCTTTGTGTGGCTAGTTGTCTTGTCCTTTTGTGGCAAGTTGCCCTTATCCTTGCGTGGTTTGGATGTCCTTGTCCTTGTGTAGCCTGGATGTCTTGTCCTTGTGTTGCAAGATGGATAGGCTTGTTGATTATATTGTTTGCTAACCATTTACCCTTTAGGCTGCTAAACCTTGGACAATACAGGTGGAAGGGGATAGCCATTCAATTGTTCAAGTCAGATGATAAATTATATACCTACGTACTTTTAGTTTCATAAGTGTTCTCAGTCCTCCCAACATATAGTATTTTCAGCCTTACCTTATTGTCCTTGGTTGATGTTTGTTTGACATCTTTTTAGTAGTGTATACGAATCT
Organism: Passiflora organensis; assembly: GCA_019739055.1. Taxonomy (NCBI): domain Eukaryota; kingdom Viridiplantae; phylum Streptophyta; class Magnoliopsida; order Malpighiales; family Passifloraceae; genus Passiflora; species Passiflora organensis. Next base: position 816,320 of record JAEPBF010000328.1, on the reverse strand, counting down.
AATATTGATTGGGAGATGACTGTTTAAATTTCTATGGATCTTATGACAAAACTGATGTAAACCAAAACTGATGGGGACGGAGGATTAATTTTTTGGCTCAAGGCATCAGCGACAACATTAGCTTTTCCAGGATGATATTTGATGATCAAATCATAGTTTTTAAAAAAATCTACCCATTTTCATTATCTCATGTTCAATTTTTTCTGTGTGAGGAGATATTTCAAGATTTTGTGGTCGGTGAAGATTTGGCACGTCTCACCATACAGATAGTGGCACTACATTTTCAATGCAAACACCATGGCCGCAAGCTCCAAATCATGCGTAGGATGGTTTCATGCAATCGCAACTGTCGGGAAGCATAGGAAACAATTTTCCTATCTTGCATCACTATACGTCCACTTCGGATTTTGATGCATCGATATACACCACGTACTCTTTTCTGCTCACTGGTCAGGTGAGGATTGGTGCAGAAACTAATCATTTCTTTAATTTTTTTAAACTTCGCTGACATTTTTTACTCCACACGAACGACTCTCATTTGCGCATCAATTTTGTCAATGGTCCAGCAAGTGATGAAATTTTTTCCATTGAGTGACGGTAGTATCCAGCTAACCCAAGGAAACTACGGACTTCGAATACAGTTTGCGGTTCCCAAGTGACTATGGTTTCAATCTTCTTTGGATCAACAAGGACACCTTGTGCAGAAACAACATGGCTAAGGAAACAAACTTCGCATATCCAGAATTTGCATTTGGAATATTTTGCAAACAATCTTTGATTCCTCAGGATATTCAGCACAATCTGCAGTTGCTCAGCACGCTCTTCTTCTGATTTTGAATAAATCAGAATGTCATTAATGAAGACTATCACAAATCTGTCACCACATTAGGACTAGCCTCAGCATCAGTCAGGGTGAATAGCCTCATTGGTCTAGGTTGCGTCTCACTCGTGAATCGGTTTGGTTTGTGATAACCTAAGCAAATTGTTGATCCTTATGCTAGAATTGAGTGCCTATTTTGGTTATATCTTGTGTATTTGGCTTGCTGATTGTATTGTGATGTGATTGAGGATGTCTTACTGTGTTGTTATGTCTTTTACTTGCTTGTGTGTGCTTGTATTTGTTTGTTATGTCAGAATCCTTTTCCGGTGGCCATTCGGGATAAGTGATTGATGTTCCTAGGAGTGGAGAGGTACTTACTGGTATGGGAGTCACATGGGTGGCAACACAAGCAAGTGCACATTGGATGTCTAGTCTTTGTGTGGCTAGTTGTCTTGTCCTTGTGTGGCAAGTTGCATTTATCCTTGTGTGATTTGGATGTCCTTGTCCTTGTGTAGCCTGGATGTCTTGTCCTTGTGTTGCAAGATGGATAGGCTTGTTGATTATATTGTTTGCTAACCATTTACCCTTTAGGCTGCTAAACCTTGGACAATACAGGTGTAAAGGGATAGCCATTCAATTGTTCAAGTCAGATGATAAATTATATACCTACGTATTTTTAGTTTCATAAGTGTTCTCAGTCCTCCCAACATATAGTATTTTCAGCCTTACCTTATTGTCCTTGGTTGATGTTTGTTTGACATCTTTTTAGTAGTGTATACGAATCTAATATTGATTGGGAGACGATTGTTTAGATTTCTATGGATCTTAAGACATTGTGACCCTAGTAAGGTTCTTGTAATCTCATCCTATTGTTTTTCGTATTTTTCAGGCTTAGGTACATATTCTACAAATGGTATTATGTTGTGAGATCAAGGCTGCATGGTGGGACGATATTGCACCACATTTGCATGCCTTCTTTCTTGCTTGATTGATTATGCATATACATTGATTCATGCTTGCTTGATTGGACTACTTTCTGGTTTTATGATTCTCTTATTTTCCTCACCATTTTCGAAAAATACTTGGGGTTGTTTGCTAGAATTTGAAACTGCTTTGGAACTTGTGTGTTATGGTTCATTTAATTATTTATAATGACTTCTGCTAATGTTTTTATTCACTCCATATGAAACCAGATTGTATGTCTATTGTTAAATATGCTCCAACCTTTAAATGCATGAAAATGAACTTTAAAATTCGTAATTAGTGTGACTTGAGCCTTGTGGGATTCAGATAGGTCCTTAGAAGGGCTTGTTTGGGTTTTACGGCGACAAGGGTCCTAAAAGGTTGGGTTTGGGTCCTTACATCCTAAGACAGCCTATAAATTAACCATATAGACACCCTATTGAAACATACCAAAAATTACCTTAGAATTTTCGAAAATTCCCTCCCAATTCTCCCTTCAAATGCCAACTTTTCCTTTTGATAAACCCTAACCGAATTCTTTCGTACTTTATCAGATTCTTGTGGATGTTAGTTTGTTAGAATCCTCTCTTCATTCTGCATCTTATTATCTAGGTTTCACAAGCAAAAGGTTAATCTTTCTATCTTACTTTTGGTTGCCACAAGTTCCTATAGTGATCTCAACTATTAAATCCTCTTGTATAATGAATTCGGTAAGCCCTAGCCCTATGCTTATGTGTGTCAAAATTTCTTAATTCCTTGTCAATTGGTTTTAGTTTTTGTTTCTTTTAATCGCTTTAGTATTTGGCACTTATCCCTCTTTTATTTTTATGAAATCACAACCCGTACTCTTCTTGTTGATGACATTGCAATTTTCCCTATAAACCCTAAGGTATTGAAAAAATTTGTATATTGAATTCAGGTGAGTAATCAGGTTGATTCTTGCTGAGTTTTTGGCTATCGCATTAGGCATTCAGGGGAAAGATATTGTTGCATCTAGATCGCTGGTTTTTGGTAGGTTAATTTGTAAGAATTCCCAATGCTTTTGGTTTTGATGTTATACCTTATTGCTTAGAGTTGTGTGGTCTTTGCTGTATGATTATTTAGAAGATTCTGATCTTATTAAAATGGTAAAACATTGCATCTGATTCAAACGCATGAGAAGTAGGATCTATGCCTCATTGGTTTTTTTGCTTATTATTTGATTGTAAGCTTGTTTTTATTGTTGATTTAGGTTTGATTAACTTTAGACTGAGTGTAAAATTGATTCGTATACATATGGATGAGTCTCGAAAATTACTAGGGCAAAAGGTTGCCTAATTTGGCTATGACTTTGAAAATTACAGGGCTATTTGTGCTTTCATGCATATAAGGTTTAGGGGTTGCAATTTCATAATAGCATGGAGTAGGTGTTAATTACACATATGATTAAAAAGATCAAGATCATAAACCAATAGAAATGTCAATTGGTAACAATCGGCAACAATAGTGCAAAGATATAGGGCAGGCCGATTTCATACAGAAGGAAGACTCAAATGATGAATTCATGATATTACAACATGAATAGGTACCAAACAATCATACAAACAAGAGGGACAATAACAGAAACCAATTGAAGGAAGAATAAAAAAATTTTGATAATAATACCTAGGTAATTGTGATAAGGAAAAATTATAGAGAAAAGCTAACCTTCTAATGATGAAACCAATATAGCAAGATAAATGATGAAAAGAGGTTTCCAGCAATCTATTATTTGCTGAAATTTGAAGAACGATGAAAGAATTTGGTTATGGTGAGTATTAGTTGAAATTCGGCAGCAAGGGTGAGAAGCATTGTTTATCACATGGTAAGTTTATGTTGTTTTGCAGTGGGATTTTATGTATGGCCGACTACTCTATTTATAGAGTTTAATGGGATTAATTTTCCCACTTTTAAGGCTAGATATTAGGTGATAATCTCTAGGATTTAATTCTGAAATTATCTCTTAAGAAAAAATAATGTACCATTAATGATGGAAATGATATAAGGGATAAATGAAATCACAAACGAACACCGAACATTCAATACCATTTTCGGCTACAACATATCCATTTCTTAAGGGAAAAAATGGTTATTTAAGCTGCACTGGCTTCTTGACTTCTAGGAAACTAAAATGGGGTCTCACATTCTCCCCTCCTTATAAAAATTTTATCCTCGAAATTTCAACATAAGTACCTAAGAAAATAAGTAAGGAAATTTTGCTTGTATAGATTCCTCAGTCTCCCAAGACTGTTCCTCGACTTGGCGTCTACGCCAAACGACTCATACCATAGGCATGTTTGAACTAGGAATTTGACAAAATAACAGATCATGTATTACTACTGGCTGTACCGGGTAGGATAGGCCTTCGACAACCTTGACTGGTGGTTCTTCAAGCACATGAGCAGGATCTCACTTGTAATTTCTCAACATTGAAATGTGAAACACGTTGTGAATTCTTTCCATGTTTTGAGGCAATGCATGTCGATATGCAACAGAGCCGATCCTTTTAACAATATCATATGGAACAATATAACAAGGTGCTAGCTTACCTCACTGCAGAAAAAGAAGGACTCCTTTCCATGGGACGACTTTCAGAAACACCTGGTCACCCACCGAAAATTTCAGCTCCCTTCTTTGATTATCAACATAGTTTTTCTGGCGATCTTGTACCGTCCTCAGCCTCTGTCGAATCAGATTTAGTTGCTCCGTCGTTTGATCAATCAATTCTGGATTATCTAGGCATCTCTCACCTACCTCATTCCAGCAAATAGGAGTTCTACAACGTCTCCAATACAATGCTTCATAAGGAGCCATTCCGATGTTTACATGAAAACTATTGTTGTAAACGAATTCCGCAAAAGGTAGACATTGATCCTAACTAGTATTTTGGTCTATCCACGCATGCAACATATCTTCAAGAGTCTGAATCAATCTTTCTGATTGTCCATTGGTCTGGGGATGAAATGCTGTAATAAAATTCCGGATCGAACCCAGCACATTCTAGAATTTCCTCCAAAATCATGAAGTAAAACGGGGGTCACGATCTGAAACAATAAAAACTAGCACTCCATGTTGACTAACAATCTCGTCCAAATAATGACCTGCCAATCTCTCAGGGGTGTCTGTCACACCAACAGGCAAGAAGTGTGTAGATTTCATCAATCTATCCACAATCATCCCAAATGGCATCAAATCCACGCTGAGATCTAGGAAAATTGGTCGCAAAGTCCATCGTGACATACTACCACTTCCATTCTGGGATCGGAAGTGATTGAAATAAACAAGCAGGTCATTGATGCTCGATCTTCAATAGTTAACATAAAAGGCATCAGGTACTGAACTCAGGCATGTGGTGCTTCATATTTGGCCACCAATATTGTTCTTTCAAATCTTGGTACATCTTAGTACTACCAAGATGAATATCAAACTTCGAACTATACACTTTGGAAAATATCAAATTGCAAACATGGACATATTGTGGCACACATACTAGGTTTTTGAAGACAAGAACTTCAATATCTCACACTTTGAAATCATGAACTATGGTATCAACACAATCAGATATTTGTTGCTGAATTTCAGCCAATCTTGGATCGTTAGATTGAGGATTTCGGATCTCTTCCACCGAAGTAGGCTTGACTTCGATTCGAGCCAACAACGAACTATAAAAATCACTGCAAAGATGCACACGCATAGCTCTCAAATCCAGCAACATTGGCATGCATTATGCACGAATATAGGCTTGAACCGATGGAGAAGAAGAATGGGTCTTATAGCTTAAGGTATCAGCAACAACATTTTCTTTTCCGGGATGATATGCGGTGATCAAATCATAGTCTTTAATCAGCACCATCCATCTTCCTTGTTTCATCTTCAACTCCTGCTGCGTAAGGAGGTACTTCAAGGTTTTGTGGGCTGTGAAGATTTTGCTCGTCTCGCCGTACAGGTAGTGCTGCCATATTGTCAAGAAACTTATCCCATATTCCCGAATTTGCTCCTATTAGGACTTTCACCGTCGTTAAAGCCAAATAAATCCAACCTAGGGCCTATCTGAGTCTCATAAGGCTTATCCCCTTACAACCAATTTTAACAAGTTTTATTCTTATATTTTTAAAGGTTGGAGCATGATATTGGGCCAGTATTTTGGCATCATACGAGGTAAATAAAAACATCAGTGAAAAGTTTTAAATTTAAACCAATGAAATCACAACTCAAAAGTCCCATAGGGATCTAAATATCCAGCAAGTAAACCTCTAACATAATTCGGAAACAAACAAGCAAAGGATGAACTTGAAGAACCAGAAAATAGTCCAATTATAGTTCATGTTATATGTACAAGCAATCAAGGTCCAGGTATGCAAATGTGTTATGATATCGCCCCGTCATGCAGCCTTGATTCTCACACACTGGTACCACGAACAGTGAATGTACCTAAACCTGAAAAATGATGAAAACAATAGCATGAAATTACAAAAATCTTAGTAGGGTCACAACATCAGAAGATCTTTAGAAATCTTATACAAACATCTCCCAATCAACATCAGATCATCCTATACAACTGAAGGATATCATCAAGCATTTAAACATCCAAAGGTGTAAGGCCAAAACTAAGTCTGTGGGAGGACAAAAAACACTTCCGAAAATCAGTATACAGGGACGAAAAACTGATCAATCATCTCAGCAATAGGAAAAGGTGATCCCCTTCCACCTGTGTTGTCCAAGGTTTTGCTGTACAAAAGGTAAAAGGTTAGCACATAAGCTAATCAACAATCCTATTCTTCTTGCCAGCACATAGGACAACTCATCTAGCCAGCACACAAGACTAGGAATCCTAACCAGCACACAAGATTAGGGCATCCAAACCACACAAGGATATGGGCATCTTGCCAGTACACAAAACTAGGCATCCAGCGTGGACAAGCTAGGGATTGCCACCCAAACCACTCCCATACCAGTGAGAACCTCTCCTCTCCCTTGGAGCATCAGCACTTACCCCAAATGGCCACTTGAAAAGGATCCTAATACACAAACATGTACAAGCTCACACAAGTAACAATACAAAAATATGGTATCCTCCATCATGTTTGACTTACAAGAATCCTTGCAGGGTCACAGCATCATAAAATCTACAGAAATCTTAAACAAATATCTCCCAATCAACATCAGATCATCCTATACAACTAAAGGATATCATACAAGAAATCAAACATCCAAAGGTGTAGGCTCGAAACTAAGGCTATAGGAGGACTACAAACACTTCTGAAAATCAATACACAGACAGGAAAAATAATCAATCATCTCAGTGATAGGAAAAGGGCATCCCCTTCTACCTCTGTTGTCCAAAGTTTTGCTACACAAAGGGTACGAGGTTAGTACACAAATTAATCAACAAGCCTATTCATCTTGCCAGCACACAGGATAACGCTTCTAGCCAACACACAAGACTAGGAATCCTAACCAGCACACAAGATTAAGGTATCTAAACCACAAAAGGATAAGGGCATCATGCCAGCACATAGGAGATGCATCTAGCCAGCACACAAAACTAGGCATCCAGCATGCACAAGCTAGAAATTGCCACCCATACGACTCCTGTACCAGTAAGAACCTCTCCTCTCCCAAGGAGCATCACTACTTACCTCAAATAGTCACTGGAAAAGGATCCTGACACATAAACAAATACAAGCATATGCAAGCAACTACAAAGTACAATACCACAATACGGTATCCTCAATCATGTCAGAACACAATCAGCATGTTCAATGGGCACAACATATGCAGATTAGGCACTCATAACCTATTTCAAGGGTTTTTTATAGCCTAAGTAATCCTAAAAGCAATCTGCAACTCATCCATAAATTGTCTCACATATGCGCATACAAATATCAAACATTTGCACTGAAATTAACAAGCAATCAACAAAGATCTCTAGAGAAACCGATAAGGCATAGATCCTACCATTCTTGTCTCTGAACAAGAAGTTATTCCTTTGCCTTTATTCAAGGGATTCCAACCACCTATAACATCATAAGGCAAAAACAAATCCAAACTAAGCATGAATACTCAATAATTAAGTAGATATCCTATTTTCTTACCAATTCCACTCACCATACCTATCAGAATACAGTGATTAGATGCCACAGGTGCCTCCTCCTCAGATGTATAATATGATAGCCCAGAACATAACAAAATTCAACCTGAATTACCACCCCAATTGACTATACAAAATTTGGCACTAAGATAAGGTTCACAGGGCAATTGCGATATCATGATTACAAGGTATAGAGGTTGTGATTTCAGGATTACAAAGAAGGATTACCTATTAATAACACATACAATCAAAAGGAACATGATTAGAAACCAATAGGTTAGTCAATTGATCAAAATCGGTAACATTAAGGCAAAGTGTAGGGCATGACGATTTCATGTATATGGAAGATTCAAAAGATGAATTCAAGATATTACAACATGAATGGATTCCAAACAATCATACAAAAAAATGGAACAACAATAGAAATCAATTGAAGGAAGAATCACACAATTTTGGTATTAAACCTTATAAAGTATGATTAAATTTTTGACAGGAAAAAACTAACCTTCTGATTATCAAACTAAGATATACAGATAGAGGATGGAAAGAGCTTTCCAACAAGCTATTATTTGCATAAATCTGACAATGGATGAATGAGTTATGCTAGGATGAAGTTTGGAAATTTTCCTTAGCAATAAGGTAAGGTTAAGGGTTTGATCGCTTGATAATTTTGTGTATTTTTGGTGTGTGTGGACAAGTGTAGCCGGCTACTCTTTATGTAGGGTGTAATAGGATAAATTTCCCTATTTTAAAGGCTAGATAAGTGAAGATAATCATTATAATGAAATTCATGAATTATCCTTCCATAATTTTAGGAATTTTATCACCTAAGGTAAGATTAAACCAATAAGGAAATGAATCAAAGGGAAATGAAACAAAAAATGAATACTTGACCTTTATTAAAAATTTTGGGCATCATATATACTTTTCTTTGGGGCCAAAATAGTCATTTTACCTGCACTGGTTTCTGGACTTTCAAGACTCAAAATTCAGGGTCTCATATCCTCCCCTCCTTAAAAGAATTTCGTCCTCAAAATTTCAGCATGAGTACCTAAACAAACAGGTTAGGAAATTTTGCACGTATAGATTCCTCAATCTCCCAAGATTGTTCCTTGATTTGGCCATTAAGCCAGCAATTTATACCATAGGCACACTTCGACAGTGAAGTTGATGAACTGACTGATCTAGTATGGAAATTAGCTATGCAGGATAGGATAGGTCTTCAGCAACCTTAACTGGTGGTTCTTTGAGCTTAAGAGTAGTGTCTCGCACATACTTTCTTAACATCGAAATGTGAAACATGTTGTGTATCCTTTTCATATTCGGAGGCAGTGTATGTCAATATGCAACAGGTCTGATCCTTTCAATGATGTCATATGGACCAATATAACAAGGTGCTAGTTTTCCTTGCTAGTGAAAATGTAGGACTCCTTTCCACGGATGCTTACATGGAAACTATTGTTATAAGATAATTCTGCCAACGGTGGACATCGATCCTAATTGGTATGCTAGTCTTGCACAATTGCACGTAGCATGTCCTCAAATGTCGGAATTGTCCTTTCAGATTGACCATCAGTCTGGGGATGAAATGCTGAACTTAAATTCAATCTCAAACCCAGCGTATTCTGGAATTTCTCCCAAAATCGTGATGTAAAACGAGGGTCACATTCTGAAACAATAGAAAATGAGACTTTATGCAATCGAACAATCTTGTCTAAGTAATGTACAGTCAATTTCTAGGGTGTGTCTGTCACATGTATAGGAAGGAAGTGTGTAGATTTTGTCACTCGATCCAAGATCACCCAAATGGCATCGAATCCTCTCTGAGATCAAGGCAAACAGGTCACAAAATCCATTCTGACATACTCCCACTTCCATTTTAGAATCAAAAGTGATTAAATTTGACCAACGGGTCTTTAATGCTCGATCTTCACTTGTTAACATACAAGGCAACGTGCAATAAACTCAGCAATATAGTGCTTCATGTTAAGCTACCAATGCTACTCTTTCATGTCTCGGTACATCTTAGTGAAACCCGGATGGATAGCGAACTTCTAACTATGCATTTAAGATAAAATCAGATTGCGAATATCAACATCTTATGGTACACATACCCGATTTCTAAAGACAAGAACTGCACCATCTCGCACATTGAAATCGTGAGCTATGGCATCGACACTATCAGATAGTTGCTTCTAAATTTCAGTGAATCTTGGATATTTTGTTTGCTAATTCCGAATTTTCTCAATCAAGGTAGGCATGACTTCAATTCGTGCCAGCAACGAACCAGAAAAATCAATGCCAAGATGCACACGTATAGGTTTCAAATCCAGCAATATTGTCATGTATCGAGTGCGCATGTCAGCCAAAACTGATGGGCATGGAGGATGAATCTTTTGGTTCAAGGCATCAACGACAACATTCGTTTTTCCAAGATGATATTCGATGATCAAATCGTAGTCTTTAAAAAAATCTACCCATTTTCATTGTCTCATGTTCAACTCTTTCTGTGTAAGGAGATATTTCAAGATTTTGTGGTCGGTGAAGATTTGACACGTCTCACCATACAGATAGTGGCACTACATTTTCAATGCAAACACCATGGCCGCAAGCTCAAAATCATGCGTAGGATGGTTTCATGCAATCGTAACTGTCGAGAAGCATAGGAAACAACTTTCCTATCTTGCATCACTACACGTCCACTTCGGATTTTGATGCATCGGTGTACACCACGTACTCTTTTCTGCTCACTGGTCAGGTGAGGATTGGTGCAGAAACTAATCATTTCTTTAATTTTTTGAAACTTTGCTGACATTTTTTACTCCACACGAAAGGCTCTCCTTTGCGCATCAATTTCATCAATGGTCCAGCAAGTGATGAAAATTTTTCCATTAAGCGACGGTAGTATCCAGCTAACCCAAGGAAAGTACGGACTTCGAATACAGTTTGCGGTTCCCAAGTGACTATGGTTTCAATCTTCTTTGGATCAACAAGGCACCTTGTGCAAAAACAACATGGCCAAGGAAACAAACTTCGCATATCCAGAATTCGCATTTGTAGTATTTTGCAAACAACCTTTCATTCCTCAGGATATTTAGCACAATCTGCAGTTGCTCATCATGCTCTTCTTCTGATTTTGAATAAATCAGAATGTCATTAATGAAGACTATCATAAATCTGTCACCACATTAGGACTAGCCTCAGCATCAGTCAGGGTGAATAGCCTCATTGGTCTAGGTTGCGTCACACTCGTGAATCAGTTTGGTTTGTGATAACCTAGGAAAATTGTTGATCCTTACGCTAGGATTGAGTGCCTATTTTGGTTATATCTTGTGTATTTGTCTTGCTGATTGTTTTCTGATGTGACTGAGAATGTCTTACTGTGTTGTTATGTCTTTTACTTGCTTGTGTGTGCTTGTATTTGTTTGTTATGTCAGAATCCTTTTCCGGTGGCCATTCAGGATAAGTGATTGATGTTCCTAGGAGTGGAGAGCTACTTACTGGTATGGGAGTCACATGGGTGGCAACCCAAGCAAGTGCACATTGGATGTTCTTGTCCTTGTGTAGCCTGGATGTCTTGTCCTTGTGTTGCAAGATGGATAGGCTTGTTGATTATACTGTGTGCTAACCATTTACCCTTTAGGCTGCTAAACCTTGGACAATACAGGTGGAAGGGGATAGCCATTCAATTGTTCAAATCAGATGATAAATTATATACCTACGTACTTTTAGTTTCATAAGTGTTCTCAGACCTCCCAACATATAGTATTTTCAGCCTTACCTTATTGTCCTTGGTTGATGTTTGTTTGACATCTTTTTAGTAGTGTATATGAATCTAATATTGATTGGGAGATGATTGTTTAGATTTCTATGGATCTTATGACATTGTGACCCTAGTAAGGTTCTTGTAATCTCATCCTATTGTTTTTCGTATTTTTCAGGATTAGGCATATATTCTACAATTGGTATTATGGTGTGAGATCAAGGCTGCATGGTGGGACGATATTGCACCACATTTGCATGCCTTTTTTGTTGCTGGATTGATTATGCATATACATTGATTCATGCTTGCTTGATTGGACTACTTTCTGGTTTTATGATTCTCTTATTTTCCTCACCATTTTCGAAAAATACTTGAGGTTGTTTGCTAGATTTTGAGACTCCTTTGGAACTTGTGTGTTATGGTTCCTTTAATTATTTATAAAGACTTCTGCTAATGTTTTTATTCCCTCCATATGAAACAAGATTGTATGTCTATTGTTAAATATGCTCCAACCTTTAAATGCATAAAAATGAACTTTAAAATTCGTAATTAATGTGACTTGAGCCTTGTGAGATTCAGATAGGTCCTTAGAAGGGCTTGTTTGGGTTTTACGGCGACAAGGGTCCTGAAAGGTTGGGTTTGGGTCCTTACATCCTAAGACAGCCTATAAATTAACCATCTAGACACCCTATCAAAACATACCAAAAATTACTTTAGAATTTTCAAAAATTCCCTCCCAATTCTCCCTTCAAATGCCAATTTTTCCTTTTGATAAACCCTAACCGAATTCTTTAATACTTTATCAGATTCTTGTGGATGTTAGTTTGATAGAATCCTCTCTTCATTCTGCATCTTATTATCTAGGTTTCACAGGTAAAAGTTTAGTCTTTCTATCTTACTTTTGTTCCCGCAAGTTCCTAGAGTTTATAGCAAAAATTTATCAATTCATTTTTTTGTTGGTTTTAGTATCTATTCCTCTTCATTGTTTGGATGTTTATTACCTATCCTTGTTATATTATAATGAATTCAACTCTTAAATCCTCTTGTATAGTGAATTCGGTAAGCCCTAGCCCTATGCTTATGTGTGCCAAAATTTCTTAATTCCTTGTCAATTGATTTTCGTTTTTGTTTCTTTTTATCGCTTTAGTATTTGTCACCTATCACTCTTTTATTTTTATGAAATCACAACCCATACTCTTCTTGTTGATGACATTGCAATTTTCCCTATAAACCCTAAGGTATTGAAAAAATTTGTATATTGAATTCAGGTGAGTAATCAGGTTGATTTTTGTTGAGCTTTTGGCTATCGCATCAGGCATTTAGGGGAAAGATATTGTTGCATCTAGATCGCTGGTTTTTGTAGGTTAATTTGTAAGAATTCCCAATGCCTTTGGTTTTGATGTTATACCTTATTGCTTAGAGTTGTGTGGACTTTGCTTTATGATTATTTAGGAGATTCTGATCTTATTAAAATGGTAAAACATTGTATCTGATTCAAATGCGTGAGAAGTAGGATCTATGCCTCATTGGTTTTTTTTCTTATTATTTGATTGTAAGCATGTTTTTATTGTTGATTTAGGTTTGATTAACTTTAGACTGAGTGCACAATTGATTGGTATACATATGGGTTAGTCTCGAAAATTACTAGGGCAAAACGTTGCCTAATTTGGTTATAACTTTGAGGATTGATCTTTGATTTCTATTGTGATTTGATTGAGGAACCTTTATTGTGATTTGTGTATGTGTGTACTATATGTGTATACTTGTATGTGCCTTGTTTGTGTTTTGTTTGAAGGATTGTTTTGTCACTAGCCATGCAAGGTAAGTATTGTTGCTTCTAAGGAGAGGAGAGGTGCTTACCAAATTGGGAGGTTTATGGGTGGTTATTCCTAGCATGAGCTCACTAGATGCCTTGTAGGCTTGTTCAAGTTCGCATGTCAGGATGCTTTGTATCTCAGTTCAACTCTTTGTAGCAAGATGACTTGTAGACCAATTTGAGCCATGACATCAAGAGTGCCTCTAGGCCAATTTGAGTCTAGATATTGGGGCCAAAAGCTTGCTATGATATTGTTTGATTAACCATTTTACCCATTTTGCAGAAAAACCTTAGACAACATGAGCAGATGGGAACAAACATTGGTTTTGAAAATCAGATAGGGATGTAGACGGCCTGTGTGCTTCTTAATGAGAAATATTTTCAGTCCTTTCCCTCTTGTTTTCTTCTACTTTCAGCCTACCCTATGTGATTGTGTATGCTTGTGTTACTTTCGGCCCCACTTGTGTACATATGTGCTTGCGAATTTAGTTTTTTATATTACTTTTTAGGTGTTGATCATACGACATATTGAGAGATGTTTGATTGGGAATCTTTAGGTCTTATGATGTTGTGATCCTACTGAGATTCTTGTAATCTCATTCCTTCTTCTCTCCCTCTTTACAGGCTTAGGTGTGTGTACTTTGCTGAAGACAATAAAGGTGTGAGATCAAAACTGCACGACTGGATGAATTTGCACCTAATTTGCATCCTATCTGAAACATGCGTGGACTTTGTTTTTGACTTTTCAACTCCTTTTCTTCCTCTTGTTGCTTCCGAAATTCTTATGAATAATTGGTTGATATTTTGAGATTCGTCTGGGACTTGTATGTTTATGTTTCCACTTGTTTTTTTCATTAATATAATTATTCCGCTGATGTTTTCTTTCTTTCAGTATAAGTCAGGATTTTGTTTAATGAATTACAAACTCAAACGTTTCAAAAGCATATGAATCAACCAGTAAAATTTATAATTAGTAAGACCTGAGCCTTGTGGGATTTGAATAGGACCTTGCGAGGGCTTATTCCGGTTCATGGCGATAAGGGTCCTTATAGATTGGGTTTGGGTTTTTACAAGTGTAGTAGTGGAGCATGGTTTAGGTTGATTGACTGTTTGCATATATATGTCCCTATTGCATGTAGTTTTTGTTGCATGGTTAATTTGTTTGATTGCATTATGTATAAAAACATGCACATACTGATATAAGTGTTGTTGTTATGTTTTGGTTTGCATGCTGATGTGTGTTCTTGTTTATGGCATTTGTAGGGAACGCGCATACACCACTAAGAGACCTTTGTAATTTCGATTAGACTTAGTATGTTGCCATGTGTTTCATGCAAAGTTTTGTGTTGTGTTTTGTGTTATGTTTGCTATGCTTTGATTGAATGATTGGGTGTGTGAATTGATATGTTTTGATGTGTGTTTTTCTACGTTCTTTGTTGGTTTCTTTGATGAGTTTTAGTATGCTTTTGCATGTGTATGCCAAGTGCACTATGTTATGATGTTGTGTGAATTTCTGAGTGTTTGTTTGTGATTGTGTTACTGTGCCAAGTTTCCCATATAAGTTTTTGTGTGTATGGCGAAATTTGTTTTGTGTGTATGCTTGATTGCAAAGATTTGCTGTGTTTCTATGCAAATTTTTCACTTTGTTTTCAGTTTATGCAAATCCTCCAGTGCACGCTATACACCACATACTATTTTCCGATCACTGGCAAGCTAAGGATAGGTGCAGAAACCAAATAGGATCTTCAACTCCTCAAAACTTTGATGACATTTCTCGGACAACACGAACGACTTTCCTTTGCGCATCAGTTTTGTCAAAGATTCTGCTAAAGATGAAAAATTCTCAACAAAGTGTCGGTATTATACGGCTAGGACATGAAAATTGCGAAATTCAAATATAGTCTGCAGGGGTTCCTATGCAACAATCTCTTCAATCTTCTTAGGATCAACAAGCACACCATGGTAAGAAATAATGTGGCCAAGGAAACCAACCTTCAGTAACCAAAATTCGCACTTGGAATACTTTGCATACAGCTTCCAATCTCTCTGAATTTGCAGCACAATCCGCAGGTGTTCAGTATGCTCCTCTTCCGATTTTGAGTAAATCAGAATGTCATCGATGAAGAGTATCACAAATCTGTCTAGGAACACTCGAAACACTCCATAAATACTGCTGGAGCATTGGTCAAACTGAATGGCATAACTAGAAATTCGTAGTGGCCATATTGCGATCGGAAAGTAGTCTTCGGAATGTCTACTTCATGAAATCATAATTGGTGGTATCTAGACCTCAAATGGATGTTAGAAAATACGGTTGCACCTCGTCGCTGGTCGAACAAGTCATCTATACACGACAAGGGTACTTTTTTTTGGGTCACACGTTTCAGCTGCTGATTGTTGATACACAATCGTAATGAACCATCTTTCTTCTTCATGAATAGAACGGGGGTAGTCCCCAAGGTGATATGTTGGGCCAAATGAAACCATGATCCAACAAATCTTCTGATTGCGTCATCAATTCTTTCATTTCCACTAGAGCCCTATGGTAAGGTGGAACGAAAATCGGATTCATACCCAACACTAATTCAATGCAGAATTCAACTTCTCTTGCTGTTGGCAAACTGGCTACATCTGTAGGAAACACATCTGGAAATTCATAACCACGGGAACAGAATTCAATTCTTAAGATTCCTTGGAAATATCATGCACATGTGCATGGTACGCAGTGCATCCTTTCCTGATCAACCTCTTCGATTCAAGTCAGGAAATCATGCAAGTTGGAAGAACTCGCCTATCACCTTCAAAGCAATACTCGGAACCATCTAGAAAGCTGAACCACACACTCTTTGTGAAACACTCCATTCAAGCTTGGTACTTTTCCAAACAACTCATATCTAAGATCACATCCATCTCTCAGATGTCCAATGGAATCAGGTCCACTTCGAACACAATCGAACCCTTTTGTATAGCATAACCGATGTCGACTAAATCACAGGTCAATTGTTCTCCCAAAAGAATCAGAACTGCAATAAAAGGAATCAAAAGGAGACAAGGGCCGATCCGAACAAGCTGTTATCCTTGGACTCACAAATAATCTTTTCACTTCGAGATCTAACAACACTTAAGCATTTTGAAAGAAGATAAGCTTATGGCAGTCCACCACTTAAGGGCTTCTCCCTCAAGTAAGAATTTGGCGATGGCAACTTTATCAACTTCTGACATGTGCAGGAACAAAGAGACAAGGCATAAGGTATTGATCCACTCATGGGATGCAGCAGCAACTTCTAAACCGCTGAAATCTTTGCAACCTAATTGACGAGCTTCTTTCAGCAACTTAGTGATTATGATTGGAAGTTTTTCAGCTTCTTTAGGATTAGCCAGCTCCTCTACCAAACCTGTAAGGACCCGAATCCAACCTATTAGGACCTTTACCACTATGAAACCCAAATAATCCTCATCTAGGATCTAACTAAATTTCAAAAGGTTTATCTCCCTAAATTTCGATTTTATTAAGTTTCTTTCTTACGTTTTTTAATGGTTAGAGCATGACAATGGACAAACATTTTTGCAATATACGGTGTGATTAAAAACATTAGCGGAAGTTTTTATAATTTATTAAAGGTATCACAACACACAAGTTCTATAGGGATCTCAAAATCAAGCAAGTAATATCCTTGTAAATTCCATAAACAAACAAACAAAAGAGGTATTCAAAGAACCAGAAACTAGTCCAATCAAACTTCATGTTATATGCGCAAACAACAAAGGAAATAGGTAGGCAAATGTGATGCAAGATCATCCCACCGTGCACCGTTGGTCTCACACACTGGTACCACAAATAGAGGATGTACCTAAGCCTGAAAAATGGTGAAAACAACAGGGTGAGAATACAAGAATCTCAGTAAGGTTACAACTTCATAAGATCTGAAGAAATCTAAAGGCTAAGGGTGGACTGCAAACACTTCTGAAAATTAAAAGTACACAGATTAGATAGGAAAAAACATCATTCAATCTCATCAATAGAAAAGATCATCCCCTTCCACTTGTGTTGTCCAAGGCTTAGCTGCACAAAGGGTAAAAGGTTAGAACACAAGCTAATCAGCAAGCCTATTCATCTTGCTAGCTTACGAGACTAGCCATCCTAACCACCAAGGATTAAGGCATCCAAACCATACAAAGATAAGGGCATCTTGCTAGCAAATAGGACAAGGCATCTAACCAGTACATAGGAGTAGGCATCCAACGTGCACATGCCAGGATTTGCCACCTGTACGACTCTATACCAGTAAGAACCTCTCCTCTCCTGAGAAGCATCAGAGCTTACCCTAATAGCCACCGAAAAAAGATCTTGACACACAAACATGTACAAGCAGACACAAGTCGGTACAAGGCATAACATCACAGCAGGGCATCCTTAATCATTTCACAAAATAATCAGCATGTTCAATACATACAACACATGCGAATTAGACACACAGAACCTATCTCAAGGGTTCTACATTGCCTAATATATCATAGCTCACTCCGCAACTTATGCAAACACTATACAAAGCATGCGCATATACAACAGCATGAACAAATACCGAATTGATCAATCAATAAAAAGATCTCTGGAGAAACCGATGAGGTATAGATCCTACCTCTCTTGTCTCTGAACATGTAGTTATCCCTTTGTCTTTATTTAGAAGATCCAAACCACCTATATCATCATAAGACAAAGACAAAACCATACTATGCATGCATACTTAATAACCAATTAAACATCCTATTTCCTTACCATTTCCACTTACCGAACCTATCAGAAACCTGTGATTAGATGCTGCTAAGACTCCCCATTAGATTTGTGTTGTGATAGCTAGGAACACAACAAAAATCAACCTCATTTATCATCCCAATTAACCATAAAAATTTCGGCACTAAGATAGCGTTTAAAATGGAAATTGCGATTTCATGCATACAAGGTTTAGGGATTGCGATTTCATGATGACAAGGAAGGATTATGTGTTAATTACACGTACGATTAAAAGAAACAATAGACAAGTCAATTGTTTAAAATCGACAAAAAAAAGCAAAGATATAGAGCATGCCGATTTCATTCATAGGGAAGATTTAAAAGATGAATTTATGATATTATAACATGAATAGTTGCCAAACGATCATACAAACAAAAGTAACAAGAACAGAAACGAACTGAAGGATTAACCAAAACATTTTGGCACCAAACTCTAAGCAATAGCGATAAAGAAAAGTGCAAGGAAAATTTTATCTTCTGATCATGAAACAAAGATAGCACGATAGAGGGTTGAAAGAGGTTTCCAGCAAGCTATTATTTATAGAAATTTGATAAAGGATGAAAAAATTTGGTTGTGGTGAAGGTTAAGAAATTTTGGCAACAAGGGTAGGGTGTAAGGTTTGATTGCTCAATGATTTTGTGTGTTTTTGGTGTAGGATTTAAGTGTGGCTGGCTAGTATGTTTATAGAATTAGCGTGATTAATTTTTCCTACTTTTAAAGCTAGATATAAATAGATAATCATTAGGATTAAATTCTGGATTTATCTCTTAATTTTAGAAGATATGCAATTTTTGACAAGGATGAACCAAGAAAGAATTGAAATCAACCAAAAGAGGAAAGAACCTTCTATACCATTTTCGGCTATCGCACATCTATTTCTTTAGGGGCAAAATGATTATTTCAGCTGCACTGATTTTTGGACTTCTAGGACACAAAAATCAGGTTCTCACATTGATTCTTATTATGTTCTTGGCTATCAAATCACACATCCAAGGGGAGGTATCAGCTACATCTGATCTCTGGTTTTTGGTAGGTTTGCTGAGTGCAATCGATAAGGAACTAAGATGTTTATTTGGTTTCTGAGTATGTATGCCTAGTGTGGTATTATCTTTGCATTATGTGTGCTTAGGGGTTCTGATTCTATTAATAAAGGCAAAGGACTAGCTATTTGTTTAGACATAAGAGAGGTAAGATCTATACCTCACCGGTTTCTCCAGAGATCCTTTTGCTTGTTTACTGATTTCGGTTTGTTTTCCTTGATATGCACATGCTTGCAGTTTGGTCCCACCCTAGGCAAATTACGGATCCTTATGCTAGGATTGACAGTCTATTTTGGTTATACCTTGTGAGACCCGGATCCTACATACGGTAGATGTCGTAGAAGTCCACAGGTAAAAAATAGAAATCAGGTACCCATGCAACTAAAATGACTATTTTTCCACTGAAGAAATGAATGCTTGATGGCCTAAAATGATTATTGCTGAATGTTTTCTATTTTCATTCTGGTATTTTTAATATCCTTAAGTTTAATCCCTTATTATTCAAAATATTAGATAATTCTTTCTTTTAAATAGAATTACTCTTTTAATAGAATTATTATTTTAATTGAATTATTTTTTACTCATATCTTATCCTTCTAAGTTTTAAAGTAGAGAATTATCTCTTAATTAAACCTCCTTAAGACTCTATGAATTAACATAGCCGGCCACCCTATCTAGCACACTAGTATTCTCTCTTTTTTCATACAAAAACAAACTCTATAAGGACCCAAACCTAACCTATTAGGATCCTTACCATCAGGAAACCCAAACAAGCTCAACTTAGGACCTATCGAATCCCACAAGCCTTATCTTCCCTAAGTTCCAATTTTATTATATTTTTTAAAGGTTAGAGCATGATACAACTTGACATATATTCTAGTAAGTTACGGAGTGAAAAAAACATCAACAGAAGTCTTTGTAATTAATCAAAGGAACCACCATACACAAGTCCCATAGGAATCTCAAAATCCAGCAAGCAACCTCCAATAAAACTCTGAAAATAAACATCAGTAAGAGGGATTCAATAAACCAGAAAGTAGTCCAAACAAACTTTATGTTAATGGTTATATGCGCAATAAATAGTCAAGGAAGAAGGTATACGAATGTGATGAAATTTTGTCTCGCTATGCAACCTTGATCTCACACACCAGTACCACTGACAGAATATATACCTAAGCCTGAAAAATGGTGAGAACAACAGGGTGAGATTACAAGAATCTCAGTAAGGTCACAACATCATATGATCTGTAGAAATCTAAGCAAACATCTCCCAAACAACATCATATTTTCCGACATAATGAAAGAGGTATCAAACATAATTAAAGAGGTATCAAACAATCTTAATAGGGATAGAGCTGAAAGTTTATACACTGTGGGTGGACTAAACACACTTCTTGAAATATAAGTACACAGGCAGGTAATTCATCATCCAATCACATCAACAAAAAGGCCATCCCTTTCCACCTATGTCTAAGACTTAGTTGCACAAAGGGTAAATGGTTTGCACACAATCTAATCAGCAAGCCCATTCATCTTGACCCACAAAGACAAGGTATCCAAACCACACAAGGGCAAGGCATCCGGGCCACACAAGGATAAGAGAATCCAAACCACACAAGGATAAGAGCATCTTGCTAGCACACAGAACAAGGCATCTAGCCGCACAAGGACTAGGCATCCAAGTGCACATGCTGAGGATTTCCACCCATGCGACTCCTATACCATTAAGAACCTCTCCACTTCCTAGGAGCATCAATGCTTATCCCAAATGGCCACCGAAAAATGATCTGGTACACAATCGTAAACAAGCACACACAAGCAAGTACAAAGTATAACAATATAACTATAAGGCTACTAAGCATACACAGTTCAGAAACCAAATAGACATCCTAGTTTTTTACCAATTTCACTAACCAAACCTATCAGAAACCAGCGATTCGATGCTGCTGAGAAATCCTCCTTGGATGTATGATGTGATAGCTAGGAACACAACAATAATCAAACTAATTTACCATCCCAATTAACCATGTAAATTTTGGCACTAAGTTAGGGTACAGGGCCATTTGCGCTTTCATGCATATAAGGTTTAGGGGTTGCAATTTCATAATAGCATGGAGTAGGTGTTAATTACACATGATTAAAAAGATCAGGACCATAAACCAATAGAAATGTCAATTGGTAACAATCGGCAACAATAGTGCAAAGATATAAGGCATGCCGATTTCATACAAAAGGAAGACTCAAATGATGAATTCATGATATTACAACATGAATAGGTACCAAACAATCATACAAACAAGAGGGACAACAATAGAAACCAATTGAAGGAAGAATAAAAAAATTTCGATAGTAATACCTAGGTAATTGTGATAAAGGAAAATTATAGAGAAAAACTAACCCTCTGATGATGAAACCAATATAGCAAGATAAAGGATGAAAAGAGGTTTCCAACAATCTATTATTTGCTGAAATTTGAAAAAGGATGAAAAAATTTGGTTATGGTGAGTATTAGTTGAATTTCGGCAGCAAGGGTGAGGAACATTGTTTATCACAAGGTAAGTTTATGTTGTTTTGCTGTGGGATTTTATGTATAGCAAAACTCTATTTATAGAGTTTAATGGGATTAATTTTCCCAATTTTAAGGCTAGATATTAGGTGATAATCTATAGGATTTAATTCTGAAATTATCTCTTAAGAATAGATAATGTACCATTAATGTTGGAAATAAAATAAGGGATAAATGAAATCACAAATGAACACCGAGCATTCAATACCATTTTCGGCTACCACACATCCATTTCTTAAGGGACAAAATGGTTATTTCAGTTGCACTGGCTTCTGGACTTCTAGGAAACAAAAAAGGGCTCTCACATTCTCCCCTCCTCATAAAAATTTTATCCTCGAAATTTCAACATAAGTACCTAAGAAAATAAGTAAGGAAATTTTGCATGTTCCTCTACTTGGCGTCTACGCCAAACGACTCATATCATAGGCATGTTTGAACTACGAATTTGACAAAATAACCGATCAAGTATTGCTACTTGCTGTACAGGGTAGGATAGGCCTTCGGCAACCTTGACTGGTGGTTCTTCAAGCACATGAGCAGGATCTTGCTTATACTTTCTCAACATTGAAATGTGAAACACGTTGTGAATTCTTTCCATGTTTTGAGGCAATGCATGTCGATATGCAACAGAGCCGATCCTTTTAACAATATCATATGGACCAGTATAACGAGGTGCTAGCTTACCTCACTGCCAAAAACGAAGCACTCCTTTCCATGGTGCGACTTTTAGAAACATCTGGTCGCCCACCGAAAATTCCAGCTTCCTTCTTTGATTATCAACATATTTTTTCTGGCGATCTTGTACTGTCCTCAGCCTCTATCGAATCAGATTTAGTTGCTCTGTTGTTTGATCAATCAATTCCGGATTATCTAGGCATCTCTCACCTACCTCATTCCAGCAAATAGGAGTTCTACAATGTCTCGAATACAATGCTTCATAAGGAGACATTCCGATGCTGACATAAAAACTGCTGTTGTAAACGAATTCCGCCAAAGGTAGACATGGATCCTAACTAGTATTTTGGTCTATGCACGCATGCAACATATCTTCAAGAGTCTGAATTATTCTTTCTGATTGTCCATTGGTCTGGGGATGAAATGCTGTACTAAAATTCCGGATCGAACCCAGTACATTCTAGAATTTCCTCCAAAATCATGAAGTGAAACGGGGGTCACAGTCTGAAACAATAGAATCTAGCACTCCATGTTGACTAACAATCTCGTCTAAATAATGACTTGTCAATCTCTCAGGGGTGTCTGTCACACCAACAGGCAAGAAATGTGTAGATTTCATCAATCTATCCACAATTATCCCAAATGGCATCAAATCCATGCTGAGATCTAGGAAAATTGGTCGCAAAGTCCATCGTGATATACTACCACTTCCATTCTGGGATCGGAAGTGATTGAAATAAACCAGCAGGTCATTGATGCTCGATCTTCAATAGTTGACATAAAAGGCATCTGGTACTGAACTCACCAATGTGGTGCTTCATATTCGGCCACCAAAATTGTTCTTTCAAATCTTGGTACATCTTAGTACTACCAAGATGAATATCAAACTTCGAACTATACACTTCAGACAATATCAAATTGCAAACATGGACATGTTATGGCACACATACTAGGTTTTTGATGACAAGAACTTCATCATCTCACACTTTGAAATCATGAACTATGGTATCAACACAATCAGATATTTGTTGCTGAATTTCAGCCAATCTTGGGTCTTTAGATTGAGGATTTCGGATCTCTTCCAGCCATGTAGGCTTGACTTCGATTCGAGCCAACAACGAACTATAAAAATCACTGCAAAGATGCACACGCATAGCTCTCAAATCCAGCAACATTGTCATGCATTATGCACGAATATAGGCTGGAACCGATGGAGAAGAAGAATGGGTCTTATACCTTAAGGTATCAGCAACAACATTTTCTTTTCCGGGATGATATGCGGTGATCAAATCATAGTCTTTAATCAGCTCCACCCATCTTCCTTGTTTCATCTTCAACTCCTGCTGCGTAAGGAGGTACTTCAAGTTTTTGTGGGCGGTGAAGATTCTGTACGTCTCGCCGTACAGGTAGTGCTGCCATATTATAAGGAAACCCATCCTATATTCCTGAATTTGCTCCTATTAGGACGTTCACCGCCGTTAAAGCCAAATAAATCCAACCTAGGGCCCATCTGAGCCTCATAAGGCTTATCCCCTTAGAACCAATTTTAACAAGTTTTATTCTTATATTTTTAAAGGTTGGAGCATGATATAGGGCCAGTATTTTGGCATCATACGAGGTAAATAAAAACATCAGCGAAAGGTTTTAAATTTAAACCAATGAAATCACAACTCAAAAGTCCCAAAGGGATCTAAATATCCAGCAAGTAAACCTCTAACATAATTCGGAAACAAACAAGCAAAGGATGAACTTGAAGAACCAGAAAATAGTCCAATTATAGTTCATGTTATATGTACAAGCAATCAAGGTCCAGGTATGCAAATGTGATATGATATCGCCCCGTCATGCAGCCTTGATTCTCACTCACTGGTACCACGAACAGTGAATATACCTAACCCTGAAAAATGATGAAAACAATAGCATGAAATTACAAGAATCTTAGTAGGGTCACAGCATCAGAAAATCTTTAGAAATCTTATACAAACATCTCCCAATGAACATCAGATCATCCTATACAACTGAAGGATATCATCAAGCATTTAAACATCCAAAGGTGTAGGGCCGAAATTAAGTCTGTGGGAGGACAAAAAACACTTCCGAAAATCAGTATATAGGGAGGAAACACTGATCCATCATCTCAGCAATAGGAAAAGGTCATCCCCTTCCACCTGTGTTGTCCAAGGTTTTGTTGTACGAAAGGTAAAAGGTTAGCACATAAGCTAATCAACAATCCTATTCATCTTGCCAGCACACAGGACAACTCATCTAGCCATCACACAAGACTAGGAATCCTAATCAGCACATAAGATTAGGGTATCCAAACCACACAAGGATAAGGGCATCTTGCCAGCACACAAAACTAGGCATCCAGCGTGGACAAGCTAGGGATTGCCACCCAAACCACTCCCATACCAGCGAGAACCTCTCCTCTCCCTTGGAGCATCAGCACTTACCCCGAATGGCCACTTGAAAAGGATCCTAATACACAAACATGTACAAGCTCACACAAGTAACAAAAAAGCACAATACAACAATATGGTATCCTCAATCATGTTTGAATTACAAGAATCCTTGTAGGGTCACAGCATCATAAGATCTATAGAAATCTTAAACAAATATCTCCCAATCAACATCAGATCATCCTATACAACTAAAGGATATCACGCAAGCAATAAAACATCCAAAGGTGTAGGGTTGAAACTAAGGCTGTGGGAGGACTACAACACTTCTGAAAATCATTACACAGGCAGGAAAAACTAATCAATCATCTCGGTTATAGGAAAAGGGCATCCCCTTCTACCTGTGTTGTCCAAGGTTTTGCTACACAAAGGGTAAGAGGTTACTACACAAATTAATAAACAAGCCTATTCATCTTGCCAGCACACAGGACAACGCATCTAGCCAACACACAAGACTAGGAATCCTAACCAGCACACAAGATTAGGGCATCTAAACCACACAAGGATAAGGGCATCATGCCAGCACATAGGACAAGGCATTTAGCCAGCACACAGAACTAGGCATCCAGCATGCACAAGCTAGAAATTGCCACCTAGACGACTACTATACCAGTAAGAACCTTTCCTCTCCTAAGGAGCATCAGTACTTACCTCAAATAGTCACTGGAAAAGGATCCTGACACACAAACAAGTACAATACCACAATACGGTATCCTCAATCATGTCAGAACACAATCAACATGTTCAATGGGCACAACATATGCAGATTAGGCACTCATAACCTATTTTAAGGGTTTGTTATAGCCTAAGTAATCCTCAAATCAATCCGCAACTCATCCATACACTGTCTCACATATGCACATACAAATATCAAACATAAGCACTAAAATTAACAAGCAATCAACAAAAATCTCTAGAGAAACCGATGAGGCATAGATCCTACCATTCTTGTCTCTGAACAAGAAGTTATTCCTTTGCCTTTATTCAAGGGATTCCAACCACCTATAACATCATAAGGCAAAAACAAAACCAAACTAAGCATGAATACTCAATAATTAAGTAGATATCCTATTTCCTTACCAATTTCACTCACCAAACCTATCAGAAAACAGTGATTAGATGCCGCAGGTGCCTCCTCCTCAGATGTATAATATAATAGCCCATAACATAACAAGATTCAACCTGAATTACCACCCCAATTAACTATACAAAATTTGGCACTAAGATAGGGTTCACAGGGCAATTGCGATATTATGATTAAAAGGTATAGGGGTTGTGATTTCAGGATTACAAAGAAGGATTACCTATTAATAACACGTACAATCAAAAGGAACATGATCAGAAACCAATAGGTTAGTCAATTGATCAAAATCGGCAATATTACGGCAAAGTGTAGGGCATGCCGATTTTATGTATATGGAAGATTCAAAAAATGAATTCATGATATTACAACATGAATGGATTCCAAAAAATCTTACAAAACAATGGAACAACAACAGAAATCAATTGAAGGAAGAATCACACAATTTCAGTTTTAAACCTTATAAAGTACGATTAAGTTTTTGACCAAAAAAAACTAACCTTCTGATTATCAAACTAAGATAAAAAAATAGAGGATGGAAAGAACTTTCCAACAAGATATTATTTGCATAAATCTGACAATGGATGAAAGAGTTATGCTAGGATGAAGTTTGGAAATTTTCCTTAGCATTAAGGTAAGGTAAAGGGTTTGATCGCAAGATAATTTTGTGTACTTTTGGTGTGTGTGGACAAGTGTAGCCGACTACTCTTTATGTAGGGTGTAATAAGATTAATTTCCCTATTATAAAGGCTAGATAAGTGAAGATAATCATTGTAATGAAATTTTTGAATTATCCTTCCTTAATTTTAGGAATTTTATCACCTAAGGTAAGATTAAACCAATAAGGAAATGAATCAAAGGGAAATGAAACAAAAAATGAATACTTGACCTTCATTAAAAATTTCAGGCATCACATATCCTTTTCTTTGGGGCCAAATAGTCATTTTACCTGCACTGGCTTCTGGACTTCTAAGACTCAAAATTTAGGGTCTCACATCCTTCCCTCCTTATAAGAATTTCGTCCTTGAAATTTCAGAACAAGTACCTAAACAAACAGGTTAGGAAACTTTGCACACATAGATTCCTCAATCTTCCAAGACTGTTCCTTGATTTGGCCATTAAGCCAACAATTCATACCATAGGCACACTTCGACAGTGAAGTTGATGAACTGACCGATCTAGTATGGCAATTAGCTGTGCGGGATAGGATAGGTCTTCAGCAACCTCAACTGGTGGTTCTTCGAGCACAAGAGTAGGGTCTCGCACATACTTTCTTAACATCGAAATGTGAAACACGTTGTGTATCCTTTCCATATTCGGAGGCAGTGTATGTCAATATGCAACAGGTCTGATCCTTTCAATGATGTCATAAGGACGAATATAACAAGGTGCTAGTTTTCCTTGCTAGTGAAAATGTAGGACTCCATTCCACGGATGCTTACATGGAAACTATTGTTATAAGAGAATTCTGCCAACGGTGGACATCGATCCCTATATGGGATGCTAGTCTTGCACAATTGCACGTAGCATGTCCTCAAATGTCTGAATCGTCCTTTCAGATTGACCATCAGCCTGGGGATGAAATGCTGAACTTAAATTAAATCTCAAACCCAACGAATTCTGGAATTTCTCCCAAAATTGTGATGTAAAATGAGAGTCACGTTCTGAAACAATAGAAACTGACACTCTATGCAATCGAACAATCTTGTCTAAGTAATGTACAGTCAATTTCTAGGGTGTGTCTGTCACATGTACAGGAAGGAAGTGTGTAGATTTTGTCACACGATCCAAGATCACCCAAATGGCATCGAATCCTCACTGAGATCTAGGAAAACAGGTCACAAAATCCATTCTGACATGCTCCCACTTCCATTTTAGAATCAAAAGTGATTGAAGTAGACCAACGGGTCTTTAATGCTTGATCTTCACTTGTTGACATACAAAGCATCGGGCAACAAACTTAGCAATATGGTGCTTCATGTTCAGCTACCAATGCTACTCTTTCATGTCTCGGTACATCTTAGTGAAACCAGGATGGATAGCGAACTTCTAACTATGCATTTCATAAAAAATCAGATTGCGAATATCAACATCTTATGGTACACATAGCCGATTTCTAAAGACAAGAACTCCACCGTCTCGTACATTGAAATCGTGAGCTATGGCATCCACACCATCAGATAGTTTCTTCCAAATTTCAGTGAATCTTGGATCTTTTGTTTGTTGATTACAGATTTTCTCAATCAAGGTAGGCATGACTTCAATTCGTGCCAGTAAAGAACCAGAAAAATCAATGCCAAGATGCACACGTATAACTTTCAAATCCAGCAATATTGGCATGTATCGGGTGCGCATGTAAGCCAAAAATGATAGGGACGGAGGATGACTCTTTTGGCTCAAGGCATCAGCGACAACATTTGCTTTTCCAGGATGATATTCGATGATCAAATCGTAGTCTTTAAAAAAATCTACCCATTTTCATTGTCTCATGTTCAACTCTTTCTGTGTAAGGAGATATTTCAAGCTTTTGTGGTCGGTGAAGATTTGGCACGTCTCACCATACAGATAGTGGCACCATATTTTCAATACAAACACCATGGCCGCAAGCTCCAAATCATGCGTAGGATGGTTTCATGCAATAGCAACCGTCGGGAAGCGTAGGCAACAACTTTCCTATCTTGCATCACTATACATCCACTTCGGATTTTGATGTATCGGTGTATACCACGTCCTCTTTTCTGCTCACTGGCCAGGTGAGGATTGGTGCAGAAACTAATCATTTCTTTAATTCTTTGAAACTTCGCTGACATTTTTTACTCCACACGAATAGCTCTCCTTTGCACATTAATTTCGTCAATGGTCCAGCAAGTGATGAAAATTTTTCCATTAAGTGACGGTAGTATCCAGGTAACCCAAGGAAACTACGGACTTCGAATACAGTTCGCGGTTCCCAAGTGACTATGGTTTCAATCTTCTTTGGATCAACAAGGACACCTTGTGCAGAAACAACATGGCTAAGAAAACCAACTTTGCATATCCAGAATTCGCATTTGGAGTATTTTGCAAACAACCTCTGATTCCTCAGGATATTCATCACAATCTGCAGTTGCTCAGCATGCTCGTCTTCTGTGCAGTTGCTCAGCATGCTTGTCTTCTGATTTTGAATAAATTAGAATGTCATCAATGAAGACTATCACAAATCTGTCACCACATTAGGGCTAGTCTCAGCATCAGTCAGGGTGAATAGCCTCATTGGTCTAGGTTGTGTCTCACTCGTGGATCGGTTTGGTGGTCCTCCCAGTGTACATAATGGTGGTTTGGAGGGATTGGCATACCCACCTCAACTTGCACTTGGTGTGCCTATGATACATCTTGGTTTGGAGTAATTTCTCTGAACATGGCCCATCTTGCCACAATTGTAGCATTGATGTGGCTGCGAATCCCACGTAGGTCCATTATGATTAGGACCAAAAAAATTCTTCCTGTTGTTACCTCCATTGCCATTGTTTTTCAGAGGGTAGGACCTCAAAGGATAAGGTCCCGTATACTGATTGAACTTCGAATCTCACATGAAGGTTCTGCCACAAGTTGTTGTGAACGGCTTCCTAGTTTGCATGATCTTCTCTTCTTCAGTCATAGCAATAATTAATTCTTACAAATTCTGCACCGGTGTCGTACCAATGATGGTTTTGAGCTCGATACTCAGCCCATCTTGAAATCATCTCGCAAACTTATAGAAAACTTGTCACTACTTGCTTTTATGGAATCTTGTATAGAACCTCTCGTCAAACTCATACCGAAATTCCTTCTGGGTATGCAAACAATCTCCAAATCACAAGCTTATAGTTGTCCACCATGCGAAGGTTTCTCCCTCAAGTAGGAAAGTAGCGATGACAACCTTGTCATCATCTGGAATATTCAAAAACAGGGACACATGGCATAAGGTGTCCATCCATGCACGAGCCGTAGTGGCACCGGCCGAACCGCTGTAATATTTACATCCCAATTGACAAGCTTCCTTTAGCAACTTCATAATAACAACTGAGAGTCTCTCGGCTTCTTTAGGATGAGCCGGCTGTACAGATTCAAATGGAGGAACAGGATCTTCCACGGGTGTGGGTGTAGGAGCATTCTGAAATTGTGCCTTCATACATTGCTGATTTGCAGCAATTCCTTGTAACAAGTTTAAAATTTGTGCCATTGCAGGATCAATGACTTGTGTGGCTGGTGCGGCTGGTGCCTCTGGTTGGTTTTTCGGCTCACCTTGCCCTCCCTGCTCAACTTTTGCCTCGGGTTCATTCTGCTCTATAGGTTGTTGTTCGGCCTATATCCCATACCTACCCTGTTGATCTCATGTCGCATTCATCATTGTCATACTATAAGAAACACACAATGTTACTCAATAATTAACCCAAATACGAATACTAGGAAAAGAAGTGGTAGGTAGGTGGAGAGGCGTACACAGGGTGATATACATATACTGGAAAACAAATCACTCATGCATACAAATATACAAGTTTCGGAAATCATATGCACACTTGCAAATGCACACTTGGCAATCACATTAACACACACATAAGCACTCTACAATCATCATCAAGGCATTCAGAAAACACAAGTTTCACACAAATTACACTCAGAATTAGGGTAATAATCGTACAAAAACATACTTGGCTTGCTTACTAATCAATCACATACATTCGACATTCATTAAAGGACACTCGGCAACACTTGGCAGTACACATATGCATTCTGTAATAGCAAGTAAAACACAGAAAATACTTTCTGGAACATAACAAAACTCATCAAATCAAGTGATGTATAAGAACACAAATAAACACACATCAAATCAAACAATCAATCTTAACATCTAAACCTTTCAACTAGATTTTTAATAATCTGATTACTTTCGGTTTTACCTTTCTAAGTGTTTGCATGTGTACGCATGAACCTCCCTACAAACACACAAACAAAAAGCAAGTTAGCATATACAAATCATATTCCCTAAACTATGCTCTGCTACCAAATCTGTAAGGACCCCTAACACATACTCCCGAATTTGCTCCTAGTAGGACCCTTACTGCCATGAAACCCAAATGAACCTAAACTAGGACCTATCAGAATCTCTCAAGGCTTATTCCCTTAGAACCGATTTTAACAATTTTTATTCTTGTGTTTTAAAAGGTTGGAGCATGATATTAGACAAGTATTCTTGTACCATATGGAGTTAATAAAAATATTAACGGAAGTCTTTAAATTTAAATCAATGAAATCATGACATAAAAGTACCATAGGGATCTAAATATCCAACAAGTAAACCTTTAACATAATTCAGAAAAAAACAAGCAAAGGAGGAACTTGAACAACCAGAAAATAGTCCAATCATAGTTCATGTTATATGCACAAGAAATCAAGGAATAGGTATGCAAATGTGATGCGATATTGCCCTGATGTGTAGTTTTGATTCTCACACATTGGTTGTAATGACCCCAATTCCTACCTATTAAAATTTGCTCCGATTAAGGTCATTACCGCCATGAAATCCAAACAAGCCCAAATATACCTAGAACCTATCTGAATCCCACAAGGCTTACATATTAAATTTTTAATAACAAATGGAGCATGATATTGAACAATCATTTTGGTATCATACGGAGTGAATAAAACATCAGCAGAAATATTTAAATTTAATTATTGGAATCAAAACACACAAGTCCCATAGGGATCCAAATAACCAGCAAGAAATTCTCCAACATGTTCCAAAACATAACAAGCAAAAGAGGGATTTTGAAAAACCAGAAAAGTAGTCCAATCTATGATCATATTGTATGTGTAAGCAACCAAGGAAATAAGAATGCAAAGGTGATGTAATATCGCTTTGCCGTGCAGCCTTGATCTCACATACTAGTACCACAAACAGTGAATGTACGTAAGTCTGAAAAAAATGGTGGAAACAATAGAATGAGATTACAAGAATCTCCGTAGGGTCACAACATCATAAGATCTGAAGAAACCATGAACACAAATCTCCCAAACAACATCAGATCATTCCTAGCAACTAAAGGGGATCACGAAATTCAAAAGTTTAGTTCAAAAGGGTAGGGCCGAATCTAAAGCTGAGGGGGGACTACAAATACTTCCGAAAATTCAGAAGTACAGAGGCAGGTAGAACTCTTCAGATTGATCTCGGCAATGAAGAAGAAATGCCATCTCCTTCCACCTATGTTGTCCAAGGCTTACTGCACAAAAGGTAAATGGTTAACACATAAGCTATTCAGTAAGCCTATTCATTTTCCCACACAAGGACAAGTCATCCCAAGCCACACAAGGACAAGGGCTTCCTGCCACACAAGGACCAGACATCTAACGAGCCTATGCTGGGGATTGCCACCCATACGACTCCCATACCGGTAAGAACCTCCTCTCTCACAAGGAACATCACTGTTTACCCCGAATGGCCACCGGAAAAGGATCCTGACACACAACACGTACCAGCACACACAAGCAAGTACAAAACACAATACCACAACAGGGTACCCTTAATCATGTCAAAAAACAATCAACATATTCAATACACACCACACATGCAAACTAGGCACTCATATCCTATCTTAAGGGATTTGGTATAGCCTAGAGGATTGCATCTTGGTCCGCAATTCAAGCATTCCTACTACAATATATGTGCATACAACATCATATGTAAAGGCACGAAAAATTAGCAAGCAAACAACAAAGGTCTCTAGAGAAACTGATGAGGCTTATATCCTACCTCTCTTGTCTCTGAACAAGAAGTTATTCCCTTGTCTTTATTCAATAATTCTGCTCGACCTATAGCATCACAAGGCAAAGCCAAAACCAAACTAAGTATGCATATCCAATATCCAGTTAAATACCCTATTTCCTTACCAATTTCACTCACCAAACTTATCAGAAACCAATGATCAGATGCCGCTGGTACCTCTCCCTTGGATGTGTGATGTGATAGCCAAGAATTTAACAAGAAACAACCTGAATTACCATCCCCAAATATCATACAATTTTCGGCACTAAGAATAGAGCAATAGGGCAAGTTGCGATTTCATGTTAACAAGGAAGGATTAAGGGTTTATAACATGTATAATCAAAAGAAACAGGATCAGAATCCAATAGGTTAATCAATTGATCAAGATAGGCACAATAGGGCAGTAAGGCAAAAGTAGGGAATACTGATTTCGTGTATAGAAAAAATTCAAAGGATGAATTCATGATTGTTCACTGTGAATGGATATTAAACAATCATAAGAATAAAGGTAACAACATCACAGATCAATCAAAGGCAGAATTATAAAAATCTGAAAACCTAAT
This sequence comes from Passiflora organensis, assembly GCA_019739055.1. NCBI lineage: Eukaryota > Viridiplantae > Streptophyta > Magnoliopsida > Malpighiales > Passifloraceae > Passiflora > Passiflora organensis. The sequence continues at coordinate 782,891 of JAEPBF010000328.1, read as the reverse complement.
TTTGCCGAATTTTGATTTGATTTTAGAAAAACAATTATTACCCTTAAGACAATAAACAAAAGATGGTTAAACAGAGGATGAAGAGAGCTTTCCAACAAGCTATTATTTGCAGGAATCTTACAAACAATGAGAGAGTTATACTTGTTTGAAACTCAAGAAGATTTTGGCAATTCCACCAAATTTTGATTTAACTTTAGAGAAAGAAATACTAACCTTCAGATGAAAAACCAAAGAGTTTTGGAAAGAGGATGAAAAAAAGCTTTCCAAAAAATTATTATTTTAATGAATCTAACAAATGATGAGAGATTGGGAGGTGTATGGTTTTTAGATCCTAAGAATTTTTATAGAAATTGGGAGGTGTATGGTTTTTAGGTCCTACGAATTTTGTGTGTTTTCTGAATAAAATTTTTGTATGAATCACTTCCTATTTATATAAGATGGTTATGAGATTATAATCATTATCTGTAAGGCTTAATTAAAGTAAGATAATTATCAAAATTAAATTCTGTAACTATTCCCATTAATTTTCGAGATTTTAATTCTAAGGTAATCATCAACCTATAAAGAACTAGATTAAAGGTAATTAAAGTCAAAATTAACTACTGAACATTTCTTACCAATTTCGGCCATCACACATCCTTTTCTTCAGGGGAAAAATGGTCTTTTTCACCTGCACTGGGTTCTGGACTTCTAAGACTCAAAATTCAAGGTCTCATATCCTCCCCTCCTTATAAGAATTTCGTCCTTGAAATTTTTAGCACAAGTACCTAAGCAATTAGATAAGGAAATTTTGCACACATAGATTCCTCAGTCTCCCAAGACTATTCCTCAGTTTGGCCATTACGCCAAACAACTCGCACCATAGGCATGCTTCGGCTGCGAAGCTGTTAAACTGACCGATCTAGTATGGTAACTGGCTGTACGGGATAGGATAGGTCTTCAGCAATTACAACTGGAGGTTCTTTGAGCACGTGAGCAGGGTTTTGCACATAGTTTCTCAACATAGATATGTGGAACACGTTGTGAATTCTTTCCATATTTGGAGGTAGGGCAAGTCGGTATGCAACAGAGCCGATCCTCTTGACAATGTCATATAGACCAATATAATGAGGTGCTAGCTTACCTCGCTGCTGGAAAAGAAGAAATATTTTCCATGGAGCGACCTTCAGAAACAGTTTGTCACCTACCGCAAATTCTAGCTCCCTTCGTCAATTATCAGCATATTTTTTCTATCGATTCTGGGCTGTTTTTAGCCATTTTCGAATAAATTTCAACTGTTCTGTTGCTTGAGCGATCGATTCTAGATTGTCTAGACGTCTTTCGCCTACTTTATTCCAGAAAATGGGAGTCCTGCAACATCTCCCATATAATGTTTCATAAGGTGCTATACCGATGCTTACATGAAAACTATTTTTGTAAGAAAATTCTGCCAACGGCAGGCATCGATCCCAACCGGTTTGCTGATCCAACCCACTCTCTCATAGCATGTCTTCGAGTGTTTAAATCGTCCTTTTGGTTTGGCCATTGGTCTGGGAATGAAATATCATACTGACATTCAATCTCAAACCCAGCGCATTTTGGAATTTCTCCCAAAATCGTAAGATGAAATAAGGGTCACGATCAGACATGATAGAAACTAGCATTCCATGTAATCGAACAGTCTCATCAGAGTAACGAACAACCAATTTCTCAGGTGTATCTGTCACACGTATAGGGAGGAAGCATGAAGATGTCGTCAATCGATCCACAATCACCCAAATGACATCGTATCCTTGCTGCGATCTAGGCAAACCGGTCACAAAATCCATTGTCACATGCTCCTATTTGCATTCTGGAATCGAAAGTGACTGAAGTAGTCTACTGGGTCGTTGATGTTCGATCTCTACTTGTTGACATACGAAGCATCGGGCAACGAACTCAGCAATGTGGCGTTTTATGTTTGCCCACTGATACTGCTCCTTTAAATCTCGGTACATTTTAGTGCTTTTGGGATGGATAGCAAAGTTTGAACTATGCACCTCCGATAGAATAAGGTTAAAAATATCAGTATCTTGTGGAACACATACCCGGTTTCTGAACACAAGCACTTCGTCATCTCGTATTCTGAAATCATGAACTATGGCATTAACACCATCAGAAAGTTGCTTCTGAATTTCAATCAGTTTTGGATCCACTAATTTCTGATTTTGGATTTCCTCAATCAAGGTTGGCGTGACTTCGATTCGTGCCAGCAACGAACCAGAAAAATCAGTGCCAAGATGCACACGATTAGCTTTCAAATCCAGCAACATAGGCATGTAATGGTGCCCATGTAAGCCAAAACCGATGGGGAAGGAGGATGAAACTTTCGGCTCAAGGCATCAGCAACAACATTTGCCTTTATAGGATGATATTCAATGATCAAATCGTAGTCTTTGATCAGCTCTACCCATCTTAGTTGTCTCATATTCAATTCTTTTTGCATGAGTAGGTACTTCAAGCTTTTGTGACCGGTGTAGATTCAGCATATCTTGCTGTATAAGTAATGTCAACATATTTTCAAAGCAAACACCACGGCTGCAAGCTACATATCATGTGTAGGATAGTTGCTTTCATGCGGTCATTACTGTCAGGAAGCATATGCAATGACTTTCTGGTCTTGCATCAATACGCATCCAAGTCTGGATTTTGATGCATCGCTGTAAACCACATACTCCATTCCGAAAATAGGTAAAGTAAGGATATGTGCGGAAACTAACCGATTTTTCAGTTTTTCGAAACTTCGCTGGCATTTCTCGTTCCGTACAACATGGCTTGGATGGAAACAACATGGCCAAGGAAACTGACTTCGCGCCAGAATTCGCATTTGGAGTACTTTGCGAACAACCTCCGGTCCTTTAAAACATTCAGCACAATCCGCAAGTGCTTAGCATGCTCTTCTTGCGATTTTGAATAAATCAGAATGTCTTTGATGAAGACTATCACAAATTTATCCAAAAACTCATGGGACACACGATTCATCAAGTCCATGAACACAGCTGGTGCATTGGTCAAACCAAATGGCATTACCAAAAATTTGTAATGGCCATATCACGATCTGAACGCGGTCTTCGGAATATCAACATTACGAACTAGCAATTGATGGTATCGAGATCTGAGATCGATCTTGGAGAATATGGTAGTATCTTGGGGTTGGTCGAAAACATTGTTGATGCATGGCAAAGGGTACTTGTTCTTCACAGTCACACGATTCAGCTACTGATAGTCGATGCATAATCGCAGCGAACCATCTTTCTTCTTCACAAACAAGACAGGTGCTCCCCAAGGTGACACACTAGGTCAGATGAAACCATGTGGTTAGAAGCCCAACTCAGCATTGTAATTGTGTTCCATTACACACACATTGTCACGGGACTAGAGTTTTGCGGAATAGAAACTCTTCGTGCGGCCTTAGACTATTGCACTCGCAATAGGCTAAGTCAGCCTTCCTCACAAAGCTAGCTAGAATGCTAAGCTTAGAACACAATCGAAAAGAGAGAGGGACACAAAGGAATGGAGAGAAAATTATAAACTCTCAATATTGCAAGAATTTCTGGATGATTACAAATGAGGGGAGGCACCCCTTATATAGCTAATACAGCTCCCCAATGAATGGTGGAGATTGATTCAACCGATCTAACGATGTCTACACAAAGATATACAAGGCAAGCACTAATGGCTGATTCCCCATCTATGGTAATCTTTGATTACATTGATTACCTTGATTCCACAAATCGGGTCTCTTATATGGCAGTAATGGATTCCCATTGAATTCCCTGATTGCCTCTGATTGATTCTCCATTAATGTGCCAATTCTCCTTGATTGAGGCACCAGATTTGAGGGACGGGTCACACACAAAACCGAATGACATATAGTCTGAGTTTCGGTCGTGACATTCTCCCCCACCAAACTCGACAATTTCCTTATTGTGTGCTGCCTCAAGAACTCGTTGATTTCGTCTTAGTACTGCCAAAGATCAAAATTTTTCTCCCAACTTGTCTCGCTAGGAGGTCGACTTTCCATCGAACCAAATACTCCATATGGTTCATGTGCTTCCCACTTTTTTTCACCACACGCCTTAATAAGATTTCATCTAGTTTCTTATCATGGGCATTTGTCACAGCTATGGGAGCTCTCTTGAACTTACCCCCCTCCAGATCTTCCTTGTCTTCTTGGAATGGTTTCAACAAACTCACATGGAAGACAGGATGGAACTCCAATCTCGTAGGGTTTTTAGGTCCTATGAATTTTGTATATTTTCCGTTTAAAATTTTGTGTCGCTGATGTGTTATTTATATAAGATGGTTATGAGATTATAATCCCTATCTGCAAGGTTTAATTAAAGTAAGATAATTATCAAAATTAAATTCTGTAATTATCCCCTCTTAAACTTAGAATTTTTATTTCCTAAGGTAATTATCAACCAATAAAAAATTAATTTGAAGGGAATTAATACCTGAAATAATTACTAGACATTCCTTACCAATTTCGGCCATCACACATCCTTTCCTTCAAGAGAAAAATTATTTTTTTAACCTGCACTGGCTTCTGGACTTCTAGGACTCAAAATTCATGGTCTCACACTGGTACCACGAACAGTGAATGTACCTAAGGTTGAAAAATGTTGAAAACAACAAGATGAGATTATAAGAATCTTAGTAAGGTCACAATAATATAAGATCTGTATAAATCTTAAACAAACATCACCCAATCAACATCAGATCATCCTATACAACTACAGGATATCACGTAAGCAATTAAACAACCAAAGGTATAGGGCCGAAACTAAGTCTACGGATGAACTACAAACATTTTTGAAAATCTAAAGTACACAGGTATGCTCACAATAGGGTCACAGCATTATAAGTCCTAGGGATTCCCAATCAAACATCTACCAATAACCCAAAAATTAATACCTAAAACCAGCTAACATATCCAATTAAAACTACAGTAATCAATCACACATAATAGAGCCAAAATCATCACAAGCACACAAAATATATGGATAGGTCGAATTTGGCTGAAAACATTTCTTGTTCAAAAGCACACAGGCAGCCTATAACATAATCTGATTTTAAAAACAAAGGTTTGTCCCTATCTATCAATGCTGTCCAAGGTTATGCTGCAAAAAGGGTAAAACGGTTAGACAATCAATATTACAGCAAGCCTTTTAGTTGTCTCCCACATCAAGACTTTAACTGGCATAGGAGCACACTTGCAATTGCGCATACAAGTCATCCTACCACTCAAAATAGGACATTATAACGTCTAGACTCGAACTGACCTATAGGGCATATTGATGTTCAGACTCAAACTAGCCTACAAGGCATCCTGACATCCAGACTTTAACCAGTTTACAAGGCATCCAGTGAGCTTTTGCTGAGAATAACGGCCCGTAAACCTCCTGGTTCGGTAAGCATCTTTGCTCTCCCTAGGAGAAACAATACTTACCTCATATGGCCAGCGACTAAAGGAACCTTCAAACAATGCACAAACAAGGCACATATATACACATATGCACACAGTACATGCATACACAAATCACAACAAAGGATCCTCAATCAAATTACAATACAAATCAAAGATCAATCCTCAAATTCATAACCGAATTAGGAAACCTATTACCTAATTAACTTCTGAGATTCCCTATCATCATAATCACTTATTTTGCAAGCATATAACCAAGATTGGCAATCGAATTCAATAATATTCAAACAATCAAACAATCAAACAATAAGCTAACCAAAGGAACCGTTGAGGCATAAATCCTACCTCTTATGAGTTTGAATCAAATGCAATCCTCTGCCTTTCCAATAAGATTAGAATCTCCTAAACAACCATAAGGCAAAGGCCACACAATACTAAGCCACAAGATACTTAATTAAATACCAAAGGCATAGGGAATCCTTACAAATTAACATACAAAAATCAAACGATCCGGGTGCAGCAATATCTTCCTAAATGGATGCCAAACAATCATATGAATAAAAAGAAAAGCAATAGAAATCAGTTGAAAGAAGAATCACACAATTTCAGTACTAAATCCTATAAAATATGATTAGGTTTTATGCTTGGGAAAACTAACTTTTTTATGATCTAACCTAGATAGCTAGATAGAGGATGAAAAGAGCTTTCCAACAAGCTATTATTTGCAGAAAGAGTTATGCTAGGGTGAATGTTGGAAATTTTTGACATCAATAGGGTAAGGTGTAGCATTTGATCGCTTGATAATTTTATGTGTTTTGGTTTGTGTGGACAAGTGTGACCGGATTCTCTTTATGTAGGGTGTAGTAGGATTAATTTCCCTACTTTAAAGGCTAGATAAGGGAATATAATCAGTAGAATTAAATTCTGGAATTATGCTTCCTTAATTTTAAGAATTTTATCACTTAAGGTATGATTGAACCAATAAGGAAATCAATCCAGAAATGATTACTAGACCTTCATCACTAATTTCAGACATCACACATTTTTTTTCTCATAGACAAAGCGATCATTTTACTTTCACTAGCTTCTAGACTTTTAGGACTCAAAATTCGGGGTCTCACACATATCTTCAATGCGAACACCACAGTTGCAAGCTCCAAATCATACGGGATGGTTGCTCTCGTGCAGACACAACTGTTGGGAAGCATGGGCACCGACTTTCCCATCTTGCATCAACACGCATCCAAGTCCAAATTTCAATGCATCCTTGCATACCACATACTCCTTTTTGCTGACTGGTAAGGTAAGAATAGGTGCAGTCACCAATCTGGTTTTGGGTTCTTCAAAGCTTCACTGGCATTTCTCATTCCACACAAGCATCTCTCTTTTGCATGCCAATTTTGTCAAAGGTCTAGCAAGTGACAAAAATTTCTCTACTAAGTGATTGTCGTATCTGGCTAAGCCAAGGAAACTGTGAATTTCAAATACGGTCCGCGGGGATTCCGATGCAATAATGGCTTCAATCTTCTTTGGGTCAACAAGAATACCACAAGCAAAAACTTTGTGTAACCAGAATTCACATTTGGAGTACTTTATGAACAAATATCGATCCTTCAAAACTTTTAGCACGATCCGCAAGTGCTTAGTATGCTCTTCTTTCGATTTTGAATAAATCAGAATGTCGTCGAAGAAGACTATCACAAATCTGTCCAGAAACTCTCGGAATACTCAATTTATCATATTCATGAACACTGCAGGTGCATTGGTCAAACCAAATGGCATAACAAGAAATTTGTAGTGGCCATATTGCGAACTTAATGCAGTCTTCTGAATATCAATTTCACAAACAAGCAGCCGATGGTATCCTGATCTTAGATCAATTTTGGAAAACACAGTTGCACATTAGATCTGGTTGAACAAGTCATTGATGTGGGGTAGTGGATACTTGTTCTTCAGAGTCACACGATTCAGCTATCGATAGTTGATGCATAATCGCAATGAACCATCTTTCTTCTTCACAAACAAGTGCTCCCAAAACTGACACAGTAGTTTGAATGAAACCACGATCCAGTAAATCTTCCAATTGCATCTTCAATTCTTTCATTTCTGTAGGAGCCATACAATAATGAGGAATGGAAATCAGATTCGTACCCGGTAGTAGTTCAATGCTGAATTCCACTTTTCTTGCTGGTGGCAAACTGGCTATGTATTCTGGAAACACATCTGGAAATTCACGAACCACTAGAACAGATTCTAGATCCAAGGACTTTTTGGACATGTCATGTACATGCACGGGATGTATAGTACATTCCTTGCTGATTAATCGCTTCGTATCTAGCCAGGAAATCATACAAGTCAGACTAAAGCGCCTATCACCTTCAAAACAATATTCATAACCATCTAGAAGGGTGAACCACACATGCTTGGTGAAACACTCCATTTGGGATTGATATTTGGCTAGACAATCCATGCCTAAAATCACATCCAGCTCTTGGATGTACAATGGAATCAGATCCACTTCAAGTATACTTGAACCCATACGTTCAACCCAACCAATGTAGACTAAATCACAAGTTAGTTCCTCTCCCAAAGGGGACAGAACCACAATAGGTGGAGTTAGGGGAAACAAAGGCCTTTGAGACCCAGCCTGCCTAGGGGTTCTATATTACCAGCCTGTCTAGGAGGTCTGTACTACCTAATCCTACATCGGAATGGAGTGAGGTAGGTCTTGGGATTATATGTGTTGTATGAATGGATTACTTGTAATAAGATGCATATTTTGGGCCATGTGGTTAGAAACTTGACTCAGCATTATAGTTGTGATCCATCACGCGCATATACATGTCCAAGCCCATTGGGCTAGGGGTCCAGGGACCGGGTCATGAAAAATGGTAGTAGAGCCATTCTTACTTCTTCTTTCGAGTGGGCTTGAGCCGTGTTGTGTGTTCAAGTTTAGGCCCGTGAGTTTGGAGCAAAGTCAGCTACGTTTAGACTTCCCTCGTGAGGACACGAGGTCTATAAGGAGGGGAGATTGTGAGACCTAGCCTATCTGGGGGGTCTGTATTACCATCCTTCCTAGGGGGTTTGTATTACCATCCTTCCTAGGGGGTTTGTATTACCCAATCCCACATCGAAAAGGAATGGGGAAGGTCTTCAGCTTATATGTGTTGTGTGAATAGATCATTTGTAACAAGATGCATCATTTGGGCCATGTGGTTAGAAGCCCGACTCAGCGTTGCCGTTACGATCCATCATGTGCACATACATGTCTAAGTCTGTCAGGATTCCAGAGGCTGGGTCGTGATAGAGGCCGATCTGAGCTAAGTGTTATTATTGGACTCACAAATGATCTATTCGCTTCGGGATCTAGTAACACTTTAGCATTTTGAGAAAAGACTGAAATAGTACTTGTCACCACATCTAGGCTTACTTCAGCATCAGTCAATGTGAACAACCTCGTGGGTCTGGGCTGCGCCTCACTCGTAGATCCGCTTGGTGGTCCTCCTGGTGCACTTGTCGGTGGTTTAGTTGGATTGGCATACCCACCTTGGCTTGGATTTGGTACGCCTGTGATATGCCTTAGTTTAAGACACTCTCTCTGAATATGGCTCATTTTGCCACAGTTGTAGCATCAACGTGGTTGTGAACTCCACGTAGATACATTACGATTAGGACCTGAAAAATTCCTCCTAAAGTTACCACTGTATTTATGTTACCCACACCTGAATGATCCGCCATTGTTTGATGTGAGAGGCTTCTTGCTTTGCACAATCTACTCGGCTTTAGTGGCAGCACTGATCAACTAAACGGACGAGCTTCCTTTTGCAGCTTTCTAATAACAACTAGATGTCTCTCGGCTTCTTTGGGATGAGCCGGCTGAATAGGTTCAAGTGGAGGAATAAGATCTTCCACAGGTGGTGCGGGTACGGATGCCGGTGCAGGAGCAATCTGAAATTGAGCTTCCATTCACTGCTGGTTCACAGCAGTACCTTGCAATACATTCAGTATTTGCGCCGGCACCCGTAAATACAAACACAAGGAGTCACTCAATACATAACTCAAATATAGAATTAAGGAAAAGAAGTGGTACCTGGTTGAGAGGTGTACACTGGATGATATGCATATGCTGAGAAACAAAACACACATGCACACAAGTACACACAAATCTCGGCAATGCATATATACACACCAAAACCACACTCGTCACTCATATAAAACACACACATGCATTCAGCTCACATAGGAACATTCAGCAGCACACATAAATAGATGACACTCAACATATAGCAACACACATACATTTGGCAATCACAGGGAAACATAGTTAAACACACATCAAAACATATCGGAACATATAGTATGCAAGAACTCACAAAAATACACAGCAAATCACACAACCAATTACAACAATTAAACATTATAAACAATCACTTTATCATCAAAATATTTTCAATATTAACTTCTAAGAGTGTGGGTGTGTGCACATATCTCTCCCCACAAACATAAAACTAGAAAACATGTTAGCAAATAACAAATCATATTTCCTAAACCATGCTTTGCTACCAAACCTGTAAGGACCCAAATCCAACCTATTATGACCTTGATCGGCGATAATCCCAAACAAGCCCAACCTAGGACCTATCTGAACCCCAGAAGGTTTATCCTTACTAAGTTTTGATTTTACTAAGCTTCTTTCTTATGCTTTTTAAAGGTTAGAGCATGATACAAATGGACATGCATTCTAGTAACATACGGAGTAAATAAAAACATCAGCGAAAGTTTTTATAAATAATCATAGAAACCATTACACACAGGTCCCATAGGGATCTCACAATCCAGCAAGTAACCCTCCAATAAAATTTTGGAAACAAACATAAATAAGAGGAATTTAATAAACCAGAAAGCAATCCAATCAAATTTTATGTTAGTGGTTATATGCGCAATAAATCATCAAGGAAGAAGATATGGGAATGTGATGCAATCTTGTCCCGCTGTGCAGCCTTGATCTCACACAGCAGTACCACTGACAAAAGATGTACCTAAGCCTGAAAATGGTGAAAACAACAGAGTGAGATTACAAGAATCTCAGTAGGGTTATAATATCATAAGATCTGCAGAAATTTAAGAAAACATCTCCCAAACAACATCAGAGTCACCTATACAAATAAAGAGGTATCAAACAATCATCAAACAATCATAATAGGGATAGGGCCGAAAGTTTATAGGCTATGGGTGGACTACAATCACTTTTTGAAACAGAAGTATATAGGCAGGTAATTCATCATTCGATCACATTAACAAAAAGGCCATTCCTTTCCACCTTTGCTGTCCAAGGCTTAGCTTCACAAAGGGTAAATGGTTACCACACAATCTAGTCAACAAGCCTACTCATCTTGCCATACAAGGACAAAGCATCCAAACCACACAAGGACAAGGAGATCCAAACCGCACAAGGATAAAGGCATCCAAACCATACAAGGATAAGGACATTTTGTCAACACACAGGACAGAGCATTTAGCAACACAAGGACTAGGTATCCAGCATGCACATATTGAGGATTGCCACCCATGCGACTCCCATACCAGTAAGAACCTATTCTCTTTCTAAGAGCATCAGTACTTACCCCGAATGGCCACCGAAAAAGGATCCTGACACACAATCATGTACAAACCCACACAAACAAGTACAAAGCATAACATCACAGCAGGGCATCCTCAATCATATCACTACACAATCAGTATGTTCAATGCACACAACACATGCGAATTAGGCACACAAAACCTATCTCAAAAATCTAAAATTGCTTAAAAGATCATAGCTCAATCCGAAACTCATGCATACATTACACAAAGCATGCACATACAAACATTAACAAGGATATGTACTGAAAACATCAAACAAACAACAAGGATCTGTAGAGAAGTGATAAGGTATAGATCCTACCTTTCTTGTCTCTGAACAAGTAGCTAACCCTTTGCCTTTATTAAGGGGATCCAAGCCACCTATATAACCCTAAAGGAAATACAAAACCATACTAACCATACACAATTCAAAAACAAAATAGACATCTTAGTTTCTTACCTATTCCACTCACCAAACCTATGTGAAACCAGCAATCAGATGCTACTAAGACCCACTTGGATGTGTGATGTGATTGACAAGAACACAACAAGCATTAACTTGATTTACCATCCCAATAAACCATGTAAATTTCAGCACTAACTTAGGCTACAAAAGCAATTGCGATTTTATGCATACAAGGTTTAGAGGTTGTGATTTCATGATAACAAGGAAGGACTAGGTGTTAATTACATATACGATTAAAAAGATCAAGATTAGAAACCAACAAACATGTCAATTGGTAAAAATCGGCAACAATAGGGCAAAAATATAGAGCATGCCAATTTCATACATAAGAAAGATTCTAATGATGAATTCATGATATTACAACATGAATAGATGTCAAGAAACCTTAAGAACAAGAGGGACAAACATAGAAACCAACTGAAGGAAGAATCAAGATATTTTAGCACTAATACCTAGGTAATTTTGATAAGCGAAGGTATAAAGAAAAACTAATCTTCAGATGATGAAACCAAGATAGCAAGATAAAAGGATGAAAAGAGGTTCCCAAAAAACTATTATTTGTAGAAATCTAATGAAGAATGAAAGAATTCGGCAATGGTGAGTGTTAGGTGAATTTCAGCAGCAAAGTTAAGGAGTAGATGAATTTGCACCCACTTTCTATTGAATGCGCGTGCCATGTGTTTGAACTTGTGTGGATTTGCAATCTAGCTTTCCAATCCCTCTTTCTCTTTTTGTTGCTTCTGAAATATGCATGATACTATTGGTTGATATTTTGAGATTCCTAGGGGACTTGTGTGTTATGTTTCCACTTGTTTTGAGTATTAATATAAGTCTTCCGCTGATGTTTTCTTTCACTCCGTATAAACCAGAAATTTATTAATATATGAATATACTCCAACCTTTAAATAGCATATAAATCAACTAACAAAATTGATAATTAGGTGACTTGAGCCTTGTGGGATTCAAATAGGACCTTGTGAGGGCTTATTAGGGTAAGGGTCCTAATAGGTTGGGTTTGGGTCCTTACATTACCTGTTGTAATATTTTATAGATTTTGAACCTATAGTCTATGATTAATTCGATAAGTTAGTTTCTTACAATCAAAACTAATTATTGATTTACTATTTGTAAAGTGACTTCTTTGATGAGTGACACATCGGTAGAGAGCTATAAGAAACCAATTGAACTGGTTGGTGATTCACAACAGAAGGTATGGAAGCATAAGGGTTGAGTATGTTAGCAACCTTGAGGGCTTGATATCAAAGGGATGGTAAACATAAAGACCTTGAGTCATACTGAGCCGCTACAATGCCATTGTCATATTGGGAAGCCTTGTTAGAGGTCTCTAAGCAAAAGACAGAATGAAATCTTTAGTGCCTCATAATCACTGATCAATGTCAAATATCAACTAAGACTAGGCATTATCATCAATCAAAAATTCTCTTTTACTAACCAAAGCCCTTTTTTACTTTATATGTTCTAAACAATCATTACAATTATCCTTTGGTATGTATACTCTTTATTTTTAAGGTGCTAAGTGTGAGACCCCGAATTTTGAGTCATAGAAGTCCAGAAGCCAGTGCAGATGAAAACATCATTTTGTCCCTGAAGAAAATGATGTGTGATGGCTGAAATTGGTAAAAAATGTCCACTAGTTAATTTTGGTTTTAATTCCCTTTAATCTAATTTTTTATAGGTTGATAATTACTTTAGAAATTAAAATCCCAAAAATTAAGAGGGGATAATTACAGAATTATACATAACAACCTTATATAAATAGGAAGTCAGCCACACAAAAATCTTATACAGAAAACACACAAAATTCATAAAACCTAAAAACCTTACACCTCCCAATTTTTGCCTAAATTTATTGGAACTTCAAATCAGCATAACTCTCTCATCCTTTGCCAGATTTTGCAAATAATAGTTTGTTGGAAACATCTCTTCATCCTCTTTCCAAACATCTGAGGTTTTTTTCAGAATAATTGTATTTCTTTGTCGAAAGTTAAATCATATTTTGGCGGGATTAGGTTTCAAGATTGTCTGATTCTGTCTTCAATTGATTTCTGTTGTTGTTCCTCTTGTTCGTATGATTGTTTGGCATCCATTCATGTTATAAAATCATGAATTCATCTTTTGAATCTTTTCTATACAGGAAATTACTATGCCCTACCCTTGCCCTATTGTTGTGTATCTTGATCAATTGATTAACCTATTGGGTTCTGATCTTGTTTCTTTTGATTGTATAAGTTATAAACACTTAATCCATCTTTGTTAAGATGAAATTGCAACCTTTAATCCTTGCTAAGATGAAATCGCAAATTATCTTGTGTCTTATGCTTAGTGCCAAAATATACATAGTTAAATTAGGCTGGTAATTCAGGTTGAATCTTGTTAAGTTCTTGGCTATCACATCACACATCCAAAAGGGAGACACCTGCGGCATCAGACCACTAGTTTGTGATAGGAATGGTGAGTGGAATTGGTAAGGAAATAGGGTACTTACTTGTTTATTGAGTATGCATGCTTAGTTTGGTTTTGTCTTTGACTTGTGATGCTAAAGGTGTTTCGGAATTATTAAATAAGAACAAAAGAATAACTTCTTGTTTTGAGACAAGAGAGTTAGGATTTATGCCTCATCGGTTTCTCAAGAGATCCCTGTTGTTTGTTTGTTGTTTTCGATACCTACCCTTGTTAATATTGCATGCAAATTGATTGTAGGATGAGTGAATGATTCGCGGATTGAGATATGAATCCTATAGGCCATACCGAACCCTTGAGTTGGGTTTTGAGTGCCTGAATTGCATATAATTGTGTTTTGACATGATTGAAGATACCCTGTTGTGGTATTACGTTTTGTACTTGTTTGTGTGTGTTTGTAAGTGATTGTGTGTCAGGATCCTGTTATGATGGCCATTCAAGGTAGGCGCTAATTCTCCTTGGGAGAGCGGAGGTTCTTACTGGTATTGGAGTTGTATGGGTGACAATCCGCAGCATTCGCGCGCTGGAAGCGTTGTCATTGTGTGGCTTGGATGCCTGGTCCTTGTGTGACTGGAAGCCTTGTCCTTGTGTGGCTTGGATATTTTGTCCTTTTGTGGCAGGATGAATAAGTTTGTTGATTAGCGTATGTGCTAACCTTTTACCTTTTGTTCAGTAAACCTTGGACAACACAGGTGGAAAGGGATGACCTTTCTTTCTTTCTAGTGCTGAGAGTAATCTGATGAGTTTTACCTGTCTGTGTACCTCTGATTTTCAGAAGTGTTGTAGTCCACCTTCAGCTTTAGTTTCGGCCCTATCACTTTGATTGATCTTGACTTACGCAATACCCATTTTTGTGTAGGGACGATCTGATGTTGTTCGGGAGATTTTTGTTTAAGATTTCTGTAGATCTTAAGATGTTGTGACCTACTGAGATTCTTGTAATCTCATCTTGTTGTATTCACTATTTTTCAGGTTTAGGTACATCCACTGTCTGTGGTACCAGTGTGTGAGATCAAGGCTGCACGGCGGGGTGATATCGCATCATATTTGTATACGTGTTCCTTGCTTGCCTGCGCATATAACGTGAATTATGATTGGACTACTTTCTGGTTTTTCAAGATTCCTCCTTTACTTGTTGTGTTCGATTTATGTTCGGGGTTAACTTGCTGGATATTTGGATCTTTATAGGACTTGTGTGTTGTGGATTTATTGATTTTATTTAAAGACTTCCGCTGATATTTTATTCACTCCGTATGATACCAGAATACTTGTCCAATATCATGCTCCAGTTATTGATAAACATAAAGATTGTACATGCTAAAAATTGAGAATTTGATGAGTAAACCTTGTGGGATTCAGATAGGTCCTGGTTCTTAGGCTTGTTTGAGTTTCTTGGCGGTAAGGGCCCTAATTGGAGCAACTAATAATAGGTTAGGAGTTAGGGTCTTTACAAATTTTGGTAACAGAGCATGGTTTAAGGAATATAATGGGTTATATGCTAACTTGTTTGTCGATTTTGTGTTTGTAGGTAAGAACATGCGCACACACTCACTCACTTAGGGGCGAATACCGAAATTGAACTAATGCTAAAAAGGAATTCATTTAAATGATCAGAATGATAATTTGATTTGCTGTGTGTTTATGTATGTTCTTATGCCAGGTATGCCTTGATGTGTTTCGATGAATGTTTGATGTGTTTCTTGTCATTGCCAAGAATGTGGATGTTGTTGGGGCATATTACCAAGTGTCCCTATGTGATTTCTATGTTGCCAAGTGTATATGCGTGTGATTGCCAAATGTATGCGGTGTGAGTTTGCATGATTTCCGAATACGGATTGTGTGAATCCATGATTGCTTAATGCTTTATGATGATTTCTGAGAGTACATATGTGTGAGGATATGAGTGATGAATATACATTTACATGTGTGCATATGGTTTTAAAAATTTGTATCGTCCAGTGCACGCCTCTCCACAGGTACCATTTCTTTTCTTATTATCATATTTAGTTATGTGTTAAGTACCAATTGCATGCTTGTATAGTATGGCAAGGTCGAACGCTACAAGGGATCGACAGGGTAGGTATGAGGTTCAGGCCGAACAGCAACATGTTGAGCAAGAGGAGCCGAATGCACAAACTGAGCAGAGAAGGCAAACTGAGACCGAAAACAAACCTGAGGCACCAGTCATCGATCATATGATGGCCCAAATCCTAAACGTATTGCAAGGAATTTCTGCGAATCAGCAGCGTATGGAGGCACTATTTCAGAATGCTCCTGCCCCCGCGCCCGTGGAAGAACCTATTACTCCACTTGAACCTGTACAGCCGACACATCCTAAAGAAGACAAGAGATTTCCCATTGTGATTACAAAATTGTTGAAGGAAGCTCGACAGTTAGGATGTAAAGATTTCAATGGTTCAGCTAGAGCTTCTGCCACTCGTGAATGGATCGACACCTTATGCTGAGTGTCCTTGTTCTTACGTATCTCGGATGATGACAAGGATGCCATTGCCACTTTCCTACTTGATGGAGAAGCCCTCGCATGGTGGACAGCTGTGAGTTTACGATTTGGCGATCGTCTGCCTACATGGGAGGAATTTCGGTATGAATTTGATGAAAGGTTCTATACGAGATTCCATAAAAACGAGCAGCGACGAGCTATCTACAAACTTGAATAGGGCACCCGTTCGGTGCTGGAATATGAGAAGGCATTAAAGGACTTGTCCTGATTTTCACCTGAAGAGGATCGCTCACCGTACCAGTTTGCAAGATGATTTCAGGATGGGCTGAATACCGAACTCAAAACCATCATCGGTACAACACCGGTATAGAATTTCAATTAACTAATTGTTGCTGCGGTTGAAGCAGAAAAGATCTTGCAAACCAAGAAGCTATCCACAGCCACTAGTGGCGGATCCTATAGGCTAGATTCAAAATTTAATCGGCTACGGGACCCCTATCCTTTAAGGTCTTATACTCAAAAAATTAGTAGCAATAGAAGTAACAACAAGAAGAACTTTTCTAGTTCGAATTCCAATGGGTCTACGTGGAATTCTTAGCAACGTCAATGTTACAATTGTGGCAAAATGGGGTACATTCAGCCAGAATGCCAGAAGTCGAGACGTATCACAGGCGCACCTAGTACGGGCCGAGGTGGGTATGCTAACCCCACAAAACTGGCAATGCGCACACTAGGAGGACCTACCAACAAGGTTATTCACCCTAACTGATGCCGAGGCTAGTTCTGATGTGGTGACAGGTACTATTTCAGTCTTTTCTCAAAATGCTAAAGTATTATTAGATCCCGGACCAAATAGTTCATTTGTAAGTCCAAGAATAACACTTAGCACGAATCAGCCTCTATCTCCCTTGAGTCCTCCTACTGTGGTTCTGACTCCTTTGGGAGAACAACTAATTTATAATCTAGTCTACATCGGTTGTGCTGTATGTATGGGTCCAAATGTACTTGAAATGGATCTAATTTTATTGGACATCCAAGAGCTGGATGTAATCTTAGGCATGAATTGTCTAGTGAAATAACAAACCCGTATGGAGTATTTCACCAAACATGTGTAGTTCAGTTTTCCTGATGGTGCGGAGAACTGTTTTGAAGGTGATAGGCTAGTTGTTCCAACTTGCATGATTTCTTGGCTTGATGCAAAACGATTGATCAATAAATGATGTACAGTGTACCTCGCGCACGTACACGATATTTCTAAGAAATCCTCGGATCTGGATTCTGTTCCAGTGGTTCGCAAATTTCCAGAATACATAGCCGGTTTACCACCAGCAAAGGAAGTGGAATTTGGCATTGAGTTAGTGCCTGGTACAAATCCGATTTCCATTCCGCCGTATTGTACGGCTCCTACGGCAATGAAGGAACTAAAAACACAATTGGAAGATTTTTTGGATCGTGGTTTCATCTGACCTAGTGTGTCACCTTGGGGAGCACCTGTCTTGTTTGAAAAGAAGAAAGATGGATCGCTGCGATCATACATCGACTATCGGCAGTTGAATCATGTGACGGTGAAGAACAAGTACCCTTTGCCACGCATCGACGATTTGTTCAACCAACTCCAGGGTGCAGCCATGTTCTCCAAAATCGATTTCAGATCTGGATACCATCAATTACGAGTTCGTGATGCTGATATTCCGAAGACTGTATTCAGATCGCGATACTGCCACTAAAAATTTCTGGTTATGCCATTCGGTTTGACCAATGCACCAGCTTTGTTGTGTGTTCCATGAGTTCCTAGATAAATTTGTGATAGTCTTCATCGATGATATTCTGATTTATTCAAAGTCGGAAAAAGAACATGCTAAGAATTTGCGGATTGTGCTGATTGTTTTGAAGGATCAGCGGTCGTTCGGAAAGTACTCCAAATGCGAATTCTGGTTACCTGAAGTTGGTTTCCTTGGCAATGTTGTTTCTTCCCAAGGTATGTTAGTTTATCCAAAGAAGAACGAAGTCATAGTTGCTTGGGAAGCCCCGCAACCTGTGTTTGAATTTCGTAGTTTCCTTGGCTTAGCAGGATACTACCGTCGCTTTGGGGAGAATTTTGCATCGCTTGCCAAGACCATTGAAAAAACTGACGCGCAAGGGTGAGCCATTCGTGTTGAATGAGAAATTCCAGCGAAGTTTCAAAGAACTGAAAAACCGGTTAGTTTCGGCACCTATCCTTACCTTACCTATTTGTGGAAAGGAGTATGTGGTTTATACCGATGCGTCAAAATCCGGACTTGGATACATATTGATGCAAGACAGGAAAAAGACATGAAAGTCGTTGCTTATGCTTCCCGACAGTTATGACCACACGAAAGCAACTATCCTACACATGATTTGGAGCTTGAAGCCGTGGTGTTTGCGTTGAAAATATGGTGACATTACTTATACGGTGAGACGTGCCAAATCTTCATCGACCACAAAAGCCTGAAGTACCTCTTCACGCAAAAAGAATTGAATATAAGACAACGAAGATGGGTGGAGCTGATTAAAGACAACAAAGTACCTCTTCATTAATTATCATCCTGGAAAGGTGAATAGTGTTGCTGATGCCTTGAGCTGAAAGTTTCATCCTCGTTCCTCATCGTTTTTTCTTACATGCGCACCCATTACATGCCCATGTTGTTGAATTTAAAAGCTAACCGTGTGCATCTTGGCAATGATTTTTCTGGATCATTATTGGCACGAATCGAATCATGCCGACCTTGATTGAGGAAATCCGGAATCAGCAATTAAAGGATCCAAACTAAATGAAATTCGGAAGAAACAATCTCATGGTGTTGATGCCATAATTCATGATTTCAGAATACGAGATGAGGAAGTGCTTGTCTTAAAAAACCTGGTATCTGTTCCACAAGATGTTGATATTTGTAACCTTACTCTATTGGTGACGCATAGTTCAAAGTTCGCTATCCATCCCGGAAGCACTAAGATGTACCAAGATTTAAAGGAGCAGTATTGGTGGCCAAACTTGAAATGACACATTGCTGAGTTCATTGCCCAATGCCTAGTATGTCAACAAGTAAAGATCGAACATCAACGACCCGTTGGTTTACTGCAGTCACTTCCGATTCCAGAATGGAAGTGGGAGCATGTCACAATGAATTTTGTGACCGGTTTGCCTAGATCGCAGCAAGGATACGATGCCATTTGGGTAATAGTGGATCAATTGACGAAATCTGCACACTTCCTTCCTATATATGTGACGGATACACCTGAGGAATTGGTTGTTCGTTGCTTAGATGAGATTGTTCGATTGCATGGAGTTCCAGTTTCCATAATTTCAGATCGTGACCCTTGTTTCACTTCACGATTTTGGGAGAAATTTCAGAATGCGCTGGGTTCGAGATTGAATTTCAATACTGCATTTCATCCCTAGAGTGATGGTCAGTCAGAAAGGACAATTCAGACATTCGAAGACATGCTACATGCGAGTGTGTTGGACCAGCATACTAGTTGGGATCGATGCCTGCCATTGGCAGAATTTGTTTACAATAATAGTTTCCATGTATGCATCAGTATGGCACCTTATGAAGCACTATACGGGAGACGTTGCAGAACTCCTATTTGCTGGAATGAAGTAGGTGAGAGACGCCTAGACAATCTGGAATTGATTGATCAAGCAACAGAGTAGTTGAACTTGATTTAACAACGGCTAAAAACAGCCCAGGATCGATAGAAAAATTAAGTTGATAGTCGATGAAGGGAGCTGGAATTTGCAGTAGGTGACAAAGTGTTTTTGAGGGTCGCCCCATGAAAAGGAGTCCTTCGTTTTTAGCAGCGAGGTAAGCTAGCACCTCGTTACATTGGTTTGTATGATGTTGTCGAGAGGATCAGCCCTGTTGCATACTGACTTGCCTTACCTCCAAATATGGAAAGAATTCACAAAATGTTTCCTATTTCAATGTTTAGAAAATATGTGCGAGACCCTACTCATGTGCTTGAAGAACCCCCAGTCGAAGTTACTGAAGACCTATCCTATCCCTTACAGCCAGTTGCCATACTTGATAGGTCAGTTCGACAGCTTTGCAGTCGAATCGTGCCTATGGTATGAGTTGTTTAGCATAATAGCCAAATTCAGGAACAATAATGGGAGACTGAGGAATCTATGCGTGGGAAGTTTCCTTACCTATTTGCTTAGGTACTTTTGCTAAAATTTCGAGGACGAAATTTTTATAAGAAAGGGAGGATATGAGACCCCAAATTTTAAATCCTAAAAGTCCAGAAGCCAATGCAGATAAAAAGACCATTTTTTTCCTAAAGGAAAGGATATGTGATGGCCAAAATTGGTAAGAAATATCCAGTAATTAATTCTGATTTTAATTCCTTTTAATCTAATTTTTTATAGGTTCATAATTATCTTAGAAATTAAAATCCCTAAAATTAAGGGGGGATAATTACAAAATTTAATTCTGACAATTATATTATTTTAATTAAGCCTTTAAAATAGGTATTTTAATCCCATAACCACCTTATATAAATAGGAAGCCAGCCATACAAAAATCTTATACAGGAAACACACAAAATTCATAAAACCTATAAACCTTACACCTCCCAATTTCTGCCGAAATTCGTTGGAAATTCAAATCAACATAACTCTCTCATCCTTTGTCGAATTCTTGCAAATAATAGCTTGTTGGAAAGCTCTTTGCATCCTCCAAACAACCATCATAGTTCGGAAGGATTAGGTTTCAAAATTGTGTGATTTTATTTCCAATGGATTTCTATTATTGTTCCTCTTATTTGTATGATTGTTTGGTATCCATTAATGTTATAAAATCATGAATTCATCCTTTGAATCTTTTCTATACATGAAATCAGTATGTTCTACCCTTGCCCTATTGTTTCCTATTTTGATCAATTGATTAACCTATTTGACTCCAATCTTCTGTCTTTTGATTATATAAGTTATAAACACTTAATCCTTCTTTTTTAATATGAAGTCCCAACCCTTACAACTTGCTAACATGAAATCACAAATTATCTTGTGTCCTATGTTTAGTGTCAAAATTTACATAGTTAAATTAGGGTGGTAATTCAATTTTAATTTTGTTAAGTTCTTGGCTATCACATCACACATCCAAAGGGAGACACCTGCGGCATTTGACCACTGGTTTTTGATAGGTTTGGTGAGTGAAATTGGTATGGAAATAGGGTACTTACTTGGTTACTGAGTATGCTTGCTTAATTTGGTTTTGTCTTTGCCTTGTGATGCCATAGGTGGTTCAGAATTATTAAATAAGAGCAAAAGGAATAGCTTCTTGTTCTAAGAGAACAGAGGTAGGATCTATGCCTCATCAGTTTCTCCAGAGATCCCTGTTGTTTTTTTATTTTTTTTGATACCTAACCTTGTTATTATTGCATGCGAATTGATTATTGGATATGTGCATGAATCCCATAGGCCATACTAAACTCTTGAGTTAGGTTTTGAGTGCTTGAAGTTCATATAATTATGTTCTGACATGATTGAAGATACCCTGTTAGGATGTGTGATGGCCGAAATTGATAAGAGTGATATGATAGTTAATTCTGGTATAAATTCCCTTTAATCTAAGTCCTTATAGATAGATAATTGCCTTAGAGATTAAAATCCCTAAGAATAGGAGAAGATAATTAAATTCTTTAATTATCTGGTAATTATCTTTTTTTTAATAAAATCTTAAAAGTAGTAATCATAATTCTATATCCATTCATTATAAATAGGAAGCCAACCTCACAAAAATTATTCATAGAAAACATACAAAATTCGTATAAGCCTAGAACCCTACAACTCCCTATAGTCGCCAAAATTCGCTGAAACTTTAAACTAGCATAACTCACTTACCAATCATTGGATCCTTACAACTAATAGCTTGTTGGAAAGTGCTCTTAATCCTCTTTCCAACCATCTATGGTTCTTTGTCAGAAGGTTAGTATTTCTCTCTCTAAAGATAAGTTGAAAATCGTCGGCGGAATTAGGGTTTTGCCAAATCTTTTTGAAATTTAAAATAACATAACTCTTTCATCGTTTGTTGTATCTCTGAAAATAATAGCTTTTTGGAAATCTTTCTTCATACTCTTTCCAAAAATATTTTATTTTTTTTCAGGAGGTTAGTATTTCTTTCTCTAAAGATAAATTGAAAATCGGCGGCGGAATTAGGTTTTTGCCAAATCTTTTTGAACTTCAAAATTACATAACTATTTCATCGTTTATTGTATCTCTACAAATAATAGCTTGTTGGAAAGATCTTTTCATCTTCCTTTCCACCATATATGTTTTGTTATTTTTAAACAAATATTGTTTTTTCTAAAATTAAGTGGAAAATCGGCGACAAAATTAGTTCTTGTTTTTATATTTCTACAGTTTTTGTTTTTGGTTGATTTCTATTGTCATTTTGCGTGTTCTTATAATTTCTTAGCATCTATTCATGATGTATGATCATTAATTTCTTTCTTTTAAACTTCTCTATGCTTACAGACGAAATTGTCCTATGCCCTATTTTTAGCGACGAAATGTGCATAGTTGATTGGAATGGTTATTCAGGTTCAATCTTGTTAAGTTCCTAGCTATCACATCACACATCCAAGGAGGAGGCACCTGCAGCATCTGATCACTTGTTTCTGATAGGTTTGGTGAGTGGAATTGGTAAGGAAATAGGGTATTCAATTGATTATTGGATATGCATGTTTAGTTTGTTTTCGTCTTTGCCTGGTGATAATATAAGTGGTTCGAATTTACCTAATAAAGGAAAAGTAGTAGCTTCTTGTTTAGAGACAATAGAGGTAGGATCTACGCCTCATCGGTTTCTCCAGAGACCCCTATTATTTTCTTGATGTTTTTGTTACCTGCCCTTGTTTTATTGCATGCGATTGGATTATAGGGTGACAGTATGAAATTCGGAGTGAGATATAGATCTCATAGGCTATAACGAATCCCTAAATTAGGTATTAAGTGCCTGGGTTGCATATGTTATATGAATTGAATATGCTGATTGTGTTCTGACATGATTGAGGATACCCCGTTGTGGTATTATGCTTTGTACTTGCCTCTGTGTTCTTGTATGTGTTTGCGTGTCAGGATCCTTTTCCGGTGGCCATTTGGGCTAAGCGCTGATGCTTCTAGGGAGGGGAGAGGTTCTTACTGGTATGGGAGTTGTATGGGTGGAAAATCCCAACATGCGCACTCTGGATATCTGCCCTTGCGAGGCCGGAGCCCTATCCTTACGAGGCAGGAAGTCCTTATCCTTGCAAGGTTTGGGATGCCCTAATCCGTGTGTGGATTGGGAACACTTGTTCGTGTGTGGCAAGATGACTTGTCCTTATGAGGCAAGATGGATAGGCTTACTGATTAGTTTGAGTGTTAACCATCTACCCTTTGTGCAGTAAACCATGGACAACACAGGTGGAAGGGGATGGTCTTTCTTCTTCATTTCTGAGAGTAATTTGATGAGTTCTACTTGCCTGTGTACTTTTGATTTTTCGAAAGTGTCTGTAGTCCTCCCTCAACTATAGATTCGGCCCTAACCTTTTTTTAATTGATTCTTGAATTGCGTGATCCCCTTTAGTTATTTAGGAATGATCTAATGTGAATTGGGAGATTTGTGTTTAGGATTTCTGAAGATTTTATGATGTTGTCACCCTACTGAGATTCTTGTAATCGCATACCGTTGTTTTTACCATTTTTCAGGCTTAAGCACATCCACTATCTGTGGTACTAGTGTGTGAGATCAAGGCTACATGGCGGGGCGATATCGCATCACATTTACATACTTGTTTCTT
This sequence comes from Passiflora organensis, assembly GCA_019739055.1. Lineage (NCBI taxonomy): Eukaryota > Viridiplantae > Streptophyta > Magnoliopsida > Malpighiales > Passifloraceae > Passiflora > Passiflora organensis. Next base: position 758,615 of record JAEPBF010000328.1, on the reverse strand, counting down.
GCGCATATAACATGAATGATTGGGCTACTTTCTGGTTTAATTTAAGAACCCTCCTTTTGCATACTATTTCTAAAATATGTTGGAGGATTTCTTACTGGTTCATTGAATCCCTATCGGACTTGTGTGTTATGAACCCAATGATTTATTCTATACACTTCTGCTGATATTTTATTCACTCTGTATGTTACTAGAATGTGTGTCCAATATCATGCTCCAATTGTTGTTAAACATTAAAATAAACATGCTAAAAGTCGGAAGTTAATGGTAAACCTGGTGAGATTCAGATAGGTCCTAGGTGTCATTTAGGCTTATTTGTGTTTCATGGCAGTGATGACCTTACTAGGAGCAAATTTCAATAGTTAGGAATTGAGATCGTCACAAGTTTGGTAGCGGAGCATGGTTTAGGGAAAATAATTTGTTATATGCAAACTTATTTGTTGATTTTGGTGTTTGTAGGTAAGGACATGCACACACACTCACTCACTTAGGGGCTACTACTGAAAGTGAACTAATGCTAAAATGGGATTGATTTGTAAGATTTAAATGATGAGAATGATAATCTGATGTGATGTTTGTTCGTGTATGTTCTTATGCCTGGCATGCCATGATATGATTCGGTGAATGTTTGTTGTGTTTCTTATCATTGCTGAGAATGTGTGTGTTGATTTATGCATGTTGCCGAGTGTCCCTATTTGACTCCTGTATTGCTGAATGTATATGTATGTGACCGCTGGTGTGTATTGCCAAATATGGATGTTGTGTGAAACCATGCTTGCTTAATGTTTGATGATGATTTCCGAGAGTATATATGAGTATTGATTTAATTGCCGAGAATACCTTTGCATGTGTGCATGAGATTTCTAAAAATTTGTATATTGCTTTCCAACATATGCGTATCGTCTGGTGCATGCCTCTCCACCAGGTACCACTTCTGTTTATCATATTTAGTTATAAGTTGAGTAATAACGGTGTATTCGTGTAGTATGGCATGCTTAAGGCTACAAAGGGATCAACGGGGTAGGTTTAAGATTCAGGCTGAACAGCAACCCATAGGGCAGAATGAACCTGATGCACATGTTGAGCAGGGAGAGTAATTGATTTGCGACCTAGTCTACATCGACTATGTTGTATGTATGGGACCGAATGTATTGGATGTGGATCTGATTCCATTAGACATCTGAGAGATGGATGTGATCTTAGGGATGGACTGTCTGGTGAAATATCAAGCCCGTATGGAGTGTTAAACCAAGCATGTATGGTTCATTTTTCCTAATGGTGCCGAATACTATTTTGAAGGTGATAAGCGAGTTATTCTAACTTGCTTGCTTTCCTAGCTTAAAGCGAAGCGATTAATCAACAAAGAATGTACAGCGTGCCTCGCGCACGTACATGATATATCTAAAGAATCCTCGAATTTGGATTCTGTTTTAGTGGTTCGCGAATTTCCAGAAGTATTTCCAGAAGACAAAGCTGGTCTACCACCAGCAAGGGAAGTGGAATTTGGTATTGAGCTAGTGCCTGGTACGGATCCGATTTCCATTCCTCCGTATCATATGGCTCCTGCGGAAATGAAGGAACGAAAAACTCAATTGGAAGATTTGCTGGATCGTGGTTTTATCCGACCTAGTGTGTCACCTTGGGGAGCACCTAATCTGTTCGTGAAAAAGAAAGACGGTTCGCTGCGATTGTGCATCGATTATCGGCAGCTGAAGCGTGTGACTGTGAAAAACAACGATTTGTTCGACCAACTCCAGGGTGCAGCCGTATTCTCTAAGATTGATCTCAGATCTAGATACCATCAATTAAGAGTTCGTGATGTTGATATTCCGAAAAGCGCGTTCAGATCGCGATACGGCCACTACGAATTTCTGGTTATGCCATTCGGCTTGACCAATGCACCAGCTGTGTTTATGGACTTGATGAATCGTGTGTTCCATGAATTCTTGGATAAATTTGTGATAGTATTCATCGATGACATTCAGATTTACTCAAAGCGGAAGAGGATCATACTATGCACATGCGGATTGTGCTTAAAATCCTGAAAGATCGACGGTTGTTCGCAAAGTACTCCAAATGAAAATTCTGGTTACGGGAAGTTGGTTTCCTTGGCCATATTGTTTCCACCCAAGGTGTGTTAGTTGATCCAAAGAAGATTGAAACCGTGATTGCTTGGGAACCTCAGCGAAGTGTGTTCGAAGTTCGTAGTTTCCTTGGCTTAGCAGGATACTACCGTCGCTTTGTGGAGAATTTTTCATCACTTGCCGGACCATTGACAAAACTGACACGCAAGGGTGAACCATTCGTATGGAATGAGAAATGCCAGGAAAATTTTGAAGAGCTAAAGAATTGGTTAGTTTCTGCACCTATCCTTACCCTACCTATTTGTAGAAAGGAGTATGTGGTTTACAGCGACACGTCAAAATCTGGACTTGGATGCGTGTTGATGCAAGATAGGAAAGTCATTGCCTACGCTTCCTAGCAATTGCGACCACACGAGAGCAACTACCCTACGCATGATTTGGAACTTGCAGCCATGGTGTTTGCCTTAAAAATATGGCGACATTACTTATATGGCGAGACGTGCCGAATCTTCACTGACCACAAAAGCCTAAAGTACCTCCTCATGCAAAAAGAATTGAATATGAGACAACGAAGATGGGTGGAGCTGATTAAAGACTATGATTTAATCATTAAATATCATCCTGGAAAGACGAATGTTGTTGCTGATGCCCTAAGCCGAAAGTATCATCCTCCTTCCCCATCAGTTTTGGCCTACATGCGCACCCACTACCTGCCGATGATGTTGGAATTGAAAGCTAACCGTGTACATCTTGGCACTGATTTTTCTGGTTCGTTGTTGGCACGAATCGAAGTCGTACCTACCTTAATTGAAGAAATCCGGAATCAACAATTAGAGGATCCAAAATTTACTGAAATTTGAAAGCAACTTGCTGATGGTGTTGATGCCATTGTTCGTGATTTTAGAATACAAGATGACGAAGTACTAGTCTTCAGAAACCGAGTATGTGTTCCACAAAATATTGATATTCGTAACCTTATTCTATCAGAGGCGCATAGTTTGAAGTTTGCTATTCATTCTGGAAGCACTAAGATGTACCAAGATTTGAAGGAGTAGTATTGGTGGCCAAACATGAAACGTCACATTGCTGAATTCGTTGCCCGATGCCTCGTATGTCAACAAGTAAAGATCGAACATCAAAGACCCGCTAGACTACTTCAGTCATTTTCGATTCCAAAATGGAAGTGGGGGCATGTCACAATGGATTTTGTGACTGGTTTTCCTAGATCGCAGCGAGGATACAATGCCATTTGGGTGATCGTGGATCGACTGACGAAATCTGCACACTTTCTTCGTATACGTGTGACAGATACACCAAAAAGATTGACAGTTCGTTACTTGGACGAGATTGTTCGATTGCATTGAGTACCAGTTTTGATTATTTCAGAACGTGATCCTCGTTTCACCTCACGATTTTGGGAGAAATTCCAGAATGTGCTGGGTTCAGTATTGAACTTCAATACAACATTTCATCCCCAGACTGATAGTCAATTAGAAAGAACGATTCAGACACTCGAAGATATGCTACAAGCGAGTGTGTTGGATCAGCAAACCGATTGGGATCGATGCCTGCCATTACCAGAATTTTCTTACAACAATAGTTTTCATGAAAGCATCGGTATGGCACCCTATTTTCTGGAATGAAGTAGGCGAAAGATGCTTAGACAATCCAGAATTGATTGATCGAGCAATAGAGCAGTTGAACTTGATCCGACAACGGCTAAAAACAGCCCAGGAGCGGCAGAAAAGCTACGCCGACAATCGACAAAGGGAACTGGAATTTGTGGTAGGTGACAAAGTATTCTTGAAGGTCGTCCTTTGGAAAGGAGTCCTTCATTTTCAGCAGCGAGGAAAGCTAGCACCTCGCTACATTGGTCCGTAAGACATTGTTGAAAGATTCGTCCCTACTGCATACCGACTTTCTCTACCTCCAAATATGGAAAGGATTCAAAATGTATCTGATATTTCAATGTTAAGAAAGTATGTGCGAGATCTTGTCTATGTGCTTAAAGAACCGCCAATTGAAGTTGCTGAAGACTTATCCTATCCCGTACAACCAGTTACCATACTAGGTAGGTCAGTTCGATAGCTTCACAGCCGAAACGTGTCTATGTTACGAGTTGTTTGGCGTAATGGCCAAATTGAGGAACAGTTTTGGGAAACTGCGGAATCTATACGTGTAAAATTTCCTTACCTGTTTAACTAAGTACTTATGTTAAAATTTTGAAGACGAAATTCTTGTTGTCGTTTCACGTGTTCTTATGATTTCTTAGCATCTATTCATGATGTATGATCATTAATTTCTTTCTTTTAAACTTCTCTATGCTTACAGACGAAATTGTCCTATGCCCTATTTTTAGCGACGAAATTTGCATAGTTGATTGGAATGGTTATTCAGGTTGAATCTTGTTAAGTTCCTGGCTATCACATCACACATCCAAGGAAGAGGCACCTGCAGCATCTGATCACTGATTGAATAGGGTATTCAATTGATTATTGAATATGCATGTTTAGTTTGTTTTCGTCTTTGCCTGGTGATAATATAGGTGATTGAGGATACCCTGTTGTGGTATTATGCTTTGTACTTGCCTGTGTATACTTGTACGTGTTTGTGTGTTAGGATCTTTTTCCAGTGGTCATTCGGGGTAAGCGCTGATGCTTCTAGGGAAGGGAGAGGTTCTTACTGGTATGGGAGTTATATGGGTGCCAAACCTCAGTATGCGTGCACTGGACATCTGCCCTTGCGAGGCAGAAAGCCCTTATCCTTGCCAGGTTTGGGATGCTCTAGTCTGTGTGTGGCTTGGGAAGACTTGTCCATGTGTGGCAAGACGACTTGTCCTTGCGAGGCAAGATGAATAGGCTTACTGATTAGTTAGTATGTTAACCATCTATCCTTTGTGCAGTAAGCCTTGGACAATACAGGTGGAAGGGGATGGCCTTTCTTCTTCATTGCTGAGAGTAATCTGATGAGTTCTACCTGCCTGTGTACTTTTGATTTTTCGAAAGTGTTTGTAGTCCTCCCTCAACCATAGATTCGACCCTAACCTCTTTTTAATTGATTCTTGAATTGTGTGATCCCCTTTAGTTATTTAGGAATAATCTAATGTGAATTGGTAGATTTTTGTTTAGGATTTCTGTAGATATTATAATGTTGTCACCCTACTAAGATTCTTGTAATCTCATACCGTTGTTTTTACCATTTTTCAGGCTTAGGTACATCCACTATCCGTGGTACCAGTGTGTGAGATCAAGGCTGCACGGCGGGGCGATATCGCATCACATTTACATACTTGTTTCTTGCGCATATAACATGAATGATTAGGCTATTTTCTAGTTTATTTTAAGAACCCTCCTTTTGCTTACTATTTCTGAAATATGTTGGACGATTTCTTGCTGGTTAATTGGATCCCTATGGGACTTGTGTGTTTTGAACCCATTGATTTAATCTATAGACTTCCGATGATATTTTATTCTCTCCGTATGTTACCAGAATGTGCGTCCAATATCCTGCTCCAATTGTTGTTAAACTTTAAAATAAACATGCTAAAAGTCGGAAGTTAATGGAAAACCTGGTGAGATTCAGATAGGTCCTAGGTGTCGTTTAGGCTTATTTGGGTTTCACAACGGTGATGACCTTACTAGGAGCAAATTCTAATAGTTAGGAATTGTGGACGTCATATTACCTGCCTGTGTACTTCTGATTTTCAGAAGTGTTGTAGTCCACCCTTAGCCTTAGTTTCGGCTCTATCCCTTTGATTAATTCTTGAATTGTGTGATACCCGTAGTTGTGTAGGGATGAACGGATGTTGTTCGGGAGATTTGTGTTTAAAATTTCTGTAGCTCTTATAATATTGTGACCCTACTGAGATTCTTGTACTCTCATCCTGCTGTATTCACTATTTTTCAGGTTTAGGTACATCCATTGTTCGTGGTACCAATGTGTGAGATCAAGGCTGCACAGTAGGGAAATATCGCATCACATTTTTATACCTGTTCCTTGATTGCCTGCGCATATAACATGAATTATGGTTGGACTACTTTCTGGTTTTTCAAGATTCCTCCTTTACTTGTTGTGTCCGATTTATGTTGGGGGTTAACTTGTTGGATATTTGGATCCCTATGGGACTTGTGTGATGTGGATTTATTGATTTTATTTAGAGACTTCCGTTGATATTTCATTCACTCCATATGATACCAGAATACTTGTCCAATATCATGCTCCAATTGTTGATAAACATAAAGAATGTACGTGCTAAAAGTCAAGAATTTGATGAGTAAGCCTTGTGGGATTCCGATAGGTCCTGGTTCTTGAGCTTGTTTGGGTTTCACAGCGGTAAGGGCCCTAATTAGAGCAATTAATAATCGGTTAGGAGTTATGGTCGTTATACCAAGGGCAGACACAATAACAACCTGCAGTGATCTTGCTTGAACCTAGTACCTAAGTGTATTCAACCCTGCTTGTGGGACCTCGTCCCTCCAAGTGCCTAGTCAATGTGACTATATAGTGACAGTGTCTGATTTTTGTTCCATCATGAGCAGTTGACCGTTTCACCCGAAAGTTGATCGTTTGACTCAAAATTTGACCATTAGGGTGGACACAGTCATACGAAGCCTAGACGTGTGTCTGGATGTCTTAGTTAGTGGTCTAGGTTGAGTGTCGATCTTTGAGTCAGTGGAAATTGATTGGACCGGTTCTGTGTCCATTTTGAATGATTGTGGGCCTTTAGACCAACTAACCCGTTTTGAGCATGTTTATCGTTTTCCAAGCCCATTCATTATTCTTTAGCTCAAATAGCTAACTAAAGCCCATTTCTGATATTTTGTGGTTTAAAATATTATTGTGGCCCATTCGTGGATTATTGGGCTTAAAAACATTTTGTGTTGGGTTTTCCTAAGATTTTAGGCTCAAACTATAAAAGACCAACCCAAACCAACACTTAGAAATTTTTATAAGTGTTGGAAACCTGAAGCTCTCCCCCTCTCACGCCATTTAATCCTCTCTCCTCCCAAAGAACACATTTTTCTTCTTTTGATTTTTTCTCCAAAGAAAACCATTAGGAATTGTTACTAAACACATTCCTAACCTCCCACGATTGATTTCTATTGCTAGTTTTGGATTGAGGAGCTGATTCTTGGTGTTATGGTACTTTTGGAGATTTTGGTGGTAAGTGCTTTGAATCTCTATTTTCTTTGTTCATTTTTGGCTCCTTTAGATTTTTGTTGATGTTTCTAAGATTGTGAGATGGATTGGATTCCCTAGAAACATCAACTGATTCATGGGTTAATGATTAGTGTTTTTGATGGCATGTTTGGTAATTTTGTGATTTTGATGAAATTTATGGAATTTTTTGAGTTCTTTGCTTAAGTTTGATTGATTGTGTATTGTAGAGGATGTTTATGGGTTGAGGAACCCAATTGTGTTGATTATTGATCTTGGTTGTTGATTGTGATCCATGAGTGGCATATGTGAGGAGATGATGGTTCATCCTCTTGTTTGAATTGCTGGGTTTGTGAGTTTAGTGTGTGGTTAGTGTGAGCAGTGAGCTATGAGCTAGTTGAGTATGTATGGGGTCTCTAAGCTTGTTTTCAGGTTTGTCAGTTCCATCCATTTGTGTTTGGTTCATTCTCAATATTGTGTTTGTGTGCTTAGGCGGTGTTGAAGAAGTCGATAAAGGCAAGGACTTTTCCATTTAATCAACTGTTTAACAAGAAATGGGGGTTTACGTTTCATGTAGTTAAACAGAAATGATTTGTTTTGCTGAATTACATTATGATCAAATGCTTTGTTTTGAATATATGCTATACATGCATTGTGAATGATGATCATGCTAGGTTCATTATGTCTTTACCATGTGATTTTTGCATCAACTATTCTTGGTATTACTTATGCATATACTGATTGTGCTTGATGCATTATTGGTGAGAAATGTACTTTCGAATTGAGATTGTGTTCTTGTATTGGAGACCTTGATTTGTGGGCTTATTATGTGATGGTAATGTGTGTGTTGAGGGTGAGATTCGGCACCAACGATTGAGTGAAAACAAGTGAGAAACCCAGAAAATTGAATTGAGTGAACTCTTATATCGTGAGCCCACTGACTGGCTGGTGCTTGTGAGAATCCTAATCGAGAGCCCACCAACTAGTTGGTTGAGGTACACTGACCGGTAGGTGCATGTGAGAACTCATATTGAGAGCCCACCCAGTCAGTCGAGGTACACAGACCACTCGGTCTATACTAGATTTCCCAAAGAAACCCAATAAAGAGTATAACCTTTTGTAATACATCTATGATTGTTGTGAGGTCTTGAGAATCATATACTGTGGTTGTGGAAACCAATTGTAAGGATGCTTGGTTGATTATTTCATGCATTTCATGATTTATATAGATATGTTATATATATTTTCCTAGGTGCAACCTGGAATTGATAATTTCACTTGGCCAATACGTGGTAGGTACACAAAATCTTATCAAAAGGGAATGTTACCTTCCTTATGTTGTTGTATGGATAGATTTTGTGTTTATACTCGAATTTTCTACTACTTAACGGGCTGCCTGAATTTACTATGACTTTAGCAGGCTAGGTGTATATGTATAAATATGGAATGGTTATTGAGTGTGATAATGTATTTTCTCCACTCGATTTTGGAAAATACTGGTAGTAGGGGGTTTATACATATTTTTAGAGTAAAAATTAAATGTCGATGGGCTCTTAGTTATCTTTTAGCGGGGGTGACTTGAGGGTACTTTGTGATCCACCCCGATAGGTTTTTGAGGCATAGTAGCCCGTGTGACAATATTGTGTGATGTGAATTTATGAAACCTATTGGGCTAGTCCTTATTACTCGTGTTTTACAATTCATGCATTATAGTTTATTGTTTATGAAATCCCTTGAGTGCACTACTAGAATGCATGGACGATAATTGTGTTTAAATCAATTATTTTATAATTTTATTTTCGTATGCCTCTAACCCACAGGATATACTTATGATGTTGTAACTCCCACTAAGGTTTTTCGATCTCACCCCTCTTGTTGATCTTTTCAGGGCTAGCTAGTGTGCTTGTAGCCATTTGTCTCTGAGGTCAAGTTTCCCGGTGTTGGTCTTAGTGCTGGAGTATTGCACATGCACGTTTTGGAGTCTCAACATATTTATGTTGCACTATTGAGATTCTCTTGTGTTATGCAAGCTAAGATCGGACCATGTTGTTTGTTATGGGCCCATTATCGGTTTGATATTCCAATATTGATATTGGATATGCAAGTATGACTTGGATATCGGTTTGTGATATGAGTTGCATGTCTTGAGAACTTTTGTGGATTCGTATGGGCTTAGGTGTATGGACTTGGTATGTTGTATGTTTGGGGCCATATGTGTGATAACCTGAATTTTGAGTATTAGAGGTCCAGAAGTCAGTACAGGTAAAATGACCGTTTTGCCCTTTAGACAAAGGATTTGTGATGGCCGAAATTGCTAATGAAGGTTTAGTATTCATTTCTAATTTTATTTCCCTTTGATTCATTTCCTTATTGGTCCAATCCTATCTTAGATGGTAATTTTCTAAAATTAAGGAGATAAATCTTGAAATTAATTCTAATGATTATGTCCCCATACCTAGTCTTTAAAGTAGAAAAAATTAATCCTATTACCCCTATAAAAGGAGTAGCTACACCAGAAATACACAAAATTATTAAGTGTTCAAACCCTACACTCTAACCTATTGTTGCCGAAAATTACCTAGTGTAACGACCCCAATTCCTACATATTAATATTTGCTCCGATTAAGGTCATTACCGCCATGAAACCCAAACAAGCCCAAAGATACCTAGGATCTATCTGAATCCCACCAGGCTTACTCACAATGTTTTTGACTTTTAGCATGTTCATTCTACATGTTTAATAACAGTTGGAGCAAGATATTGGACAATCATTCTGGTATCATATGGAGTGAGTAAAAACATCAGCGGAAGTCTTTAAATTAAATCACTGGATTCATAACACACAAGTCCCATAAGGATCCAAATAACAAGCATAGTCGAAAATAACAATCAAAGGAGGAATCTTAAAATAAACCAGAAAGTAGTCCATTTTTTTTATTCAAGTTATAAGCGCAAGTAATCAAGAAACAGGTATGCAAAAGTGATGCGATATCGTCCCACCGTACAGCTTTGATCTCACGTCCTGGTACCATGAGCAGTGAATGTACCTAAGCCTGAAAAAAAATGGTGAAAACAACGGAATAAGATTACAAGAATCTAAGTAGGGTCACAACATCATAAGATCTGAAGAAACTATAAACACAAATCTCCCGAACAACATCTGGTCAATCCTATGCAACTAAAGGAATTCATGCAATTCAAAGATTCAATCAAAAAAGGTAGGGCCGAAACTAAGGCTGAGGGGGACTATAAACACTACCGAAAAGTATCAAAAGTACACAGGCTGGCAGAACTCATCAGATTGTTCTCGGTAATGAAGAAGAAAAGGTCATCCTCTTCCACCTGTGTTGTCCAAGGCTTACTGCACGAAAGGTAATTGGTTAACACACAAGCTAATCAGCAAGCCTATTCATCTTTCCACACAAGGACAAAACATCCCAAGCCACACAAGGACAACGACATCCCAAACCACACAAGGATAAAGGCTTCCCAAACCACACAAGGACAGGGCTTCTAGCCACACAAGAACCAGACATTCAGCGAGCTCTTGCTGGGATTTGCCACCAATACGACTCCCATACCAGTAAGAATCTCCCCTCTCACTAGGAGCATCAACACTTACCCTGAATGGACATCAAAAGAGGATCTTGACACACAAACATGTACAAGCACACACAGGCAAGCACAAAACACAAAACCACAATAGGGTATTCTCAATTCTGTCAGATCATATTCAGCATGTTCAATACACATCACACATGCAAGCTAGGAACTCCTAACCTACCTTAAGGGATTCAGTATAGCCTAGAAATTCCTCAATTCAATCCGCAACTCAAGCATGCATTATTTAATATGAATGCACATACAGTTTCACAATTATAGGTACCGAAATCAACTAAGCAAACAACGAGGTCTCTGGAGAAATTGATGATGCATAGATCTTACCTCTCTTGTCTTTGAACAAGAAGCTATTCCTTTTCCCTTACTAGATACTTCCAAACCACCTAAGTCACCATTAGGCAAAGACAAAAAAAATAAACAACGCGTGAATACGCAATAACCAAGTAAATACCCTATTTCCTTACCAATACTTCCTTACCCTATTTCTTAAGTATGTGCATACAAACAAAAAACACATGCACTGAAATCAACAAGCAATCAACAAGGATCTCTAGAGAAACTGATGAGGCATAGATCCTACCTCTTTTTTCTTTGAATGAAAAGCTATTCCTTTGTCTTTATTCAGAGGATCCGAACCACCTATAACATCATAAGGCAAAGATAAAACAAAACTATACATGCATTCTCAATAACCAAGTAAATACCCTATTTCCTTACCAATTCCACTCACCAAACCTATCAAAAACCTATCAGATGCCGCAGGTGCCTCCCCCTTGGATGTGTGATGTGATAGCCAGGAACTTAACAAGATTCAACCTGAATTACCATCCCAATTAACTATGCAAAGATCGGCACTAAGAGTAAGGCACAAGACAATTTTCGACTTCATGCATTCAAGTGATGAAATCATAATTGATCACTATGAATGGGTTCTAAACAATCATATGAATAAGGGCAACAATATCAGAGATCAATCAAAGACAGAATTATACAAATCATAAAACCTAATTTTGCCGCAAATTTTTAACTTATCTTTTGACAAAGAAATACTAATGTCAAAATAACAAAAAAAATATGGTTGGAAAGAGAATGAAGAGAGCTTTCAAACAAGATATTATTTTCAAAAATCCGACAAACGATGAGAGAGTTATGCTGGTTTATATTTTCAATGAATTTTGGCAGATATAGGGAGGTGTAAGGGTTTTAGGCTATACGAGTTTTGTGTGTTTTCTATGAATGATTTTTGTGGGGTTGGCTTCCTATTTATAATGGATGGGTATGGAATTAAGATTACTACTTTAAATGATTTAAAAAAGTAAGATAACTACCAGATTTAAATTCTGTAACTATCCCCTTTTAATTTTAAAGATTTTAATTCCTAAAGTGATTACCAACAAATTAAGAACCAAATTAAAGGGAATTAATACCAGAAATAATTACCAAACATTCCTTACCAATTTCGGCCATCACACATCCTTTTCTTCAGGGAAAAAATTGTCTTTTCACTTGTACTGGCTTCTGGACTTTTTGGACTCAAAATTCGGGGTCTCACACCTAGCTCCTCCACAGCCGAATACATTCATCCTTTGTCATATTTTTGCGTCTTGAAGGAAAGCTCTTTTCATCCTCTATCAAGCTATCTTAGTTTGATCATCAGAAGGTCAGTCTTTCCTATTTAAATTCCTTGTCGCAAATTGAAGAGTATTGGTACTGAAATTTTATGATTCTCCCTTCAATTGGATTCTGTAGTTGCTCATTTTTTTCGTATGATTGTTTAGCATCCATTCATGTTGTAATATCATGAATTCATCCTTTGAATCTTCCTTGTACATGAAATCGGCATGCCTTACCCTTTGCCTTATTATTGCCGATTTTGATCAATTGACTAACCTATTGGTTTCTAATCTTGTTTTTTTAATTGTATGTGTTATTAACACCTAATCCTTCCCTGTAATCATGAAATCACAACCCCTACACCTTGTATGCATGAAATCACAATTGCTCTATTGCCCTATCTTAAATGCCAAAATTAGTAAGGTTATTTGGGATGGTAATTTAGGTTGAATCTTGTTAAGTTCTTGGCTATCACATCACACATCCAAGGGGGAGGCACCTGTAGCATCTGATCACTAGTTTCTGATAGGTTTGGTGAGTGGAATTGGTAATGAAATAGGATATCTACTTGATTATTGAGAATGCATGTTTAGTTTTATTTTATCTTTGCTTTATGATGTTATAGGTGGTTCGGATCCTCTGAATAAAGACAAAGGAATAGCTTTTCATTCAAAGAAAAAAGAGGTAGGATCTATGCCTCATCAGTTTCTCTAGAGATCCTTGTTGATTGCTTGTTGATTTCAGTGCATGTGTTTTTTGTTTGTATGCACATACTTAAGATAGTGTATGCATGAATTTCGGATTTATTTGAGGCTCATTTCAGCTATACCAAACCCTTGAGATAGGTTATGAGTTACTAATTTGCATATGTTGTGTGCATTGAACATGCTGATTGTGTTCTGACTTGATTAAGGATACCCTGTTGTGGTATTGTGCCTTGTATTTTCTTGTGTGTGCTTATAAGTGTTTGTGTGCCAGGATCCTTTTTCAGTGGCTATTCGGGGTAAGCGTTGATGCTCCATGAGAGAGTAGAGGTTCTTAGTGGTATGTGAGTCGTATGGGTGGCATTCCCCAGCTTGCGCGTGTTGGATGACTAGTCTTGTGTGCTTGCTAGATGCCTTGTCCTTTGTGCTGGGAAGATGCCCTTATCAATATGTGATATGGATGCCCTAATCCTGTGTGCTGGATAGGATGCTTATTCCTGTGTGCTAGCTAGATACCTTGTCTTATGTACTGGCAAGATGAGTAGGCTTGCTGATTAGCTTGTATGCTAACGTTTTAACCTTTATAAGTGAAGCCTTGGACAACACAAGTGGAAGGGATGGTCTTTTCTTATTATCGAGAGTGATTGATGAATTTTCCTACCTGTGTATTTCTGATTTTTGGAACTGTTTGCAGTCCACCCTCAACCTTAGTTTCGACCTTACACCTTTGGATTGTTTGAATGTTTGCATGATACTATTTAGTTGAATAGGTTGATCTGATATTATTTTGGAGATGTTTGTTTAAAATCTCTGCAGATCTTATGATGTTGTGCCTAATGAGATTATTGTAATCTCATCCTGTTGTTTTCACCATTTTTCAGGTTTAGGTGCATTCACTGTTCATGGTACCAATGTGTGAGATCAAGGCTGCACGGTGGGATGATATCTCATCATATTTGCATATACTTGTTTCCTTGTTTACTTGTGCATATAACATGAAGTTCAATTGTGCTTCTTTCTGGATTTTTTGAATGCATTCTTTGTTTGTTTGTCGCCGAAATCTATTGGGGGTATACTTGCTAGATTTTGAGATCCCTATGTGACTTGTGTAATGTGGTACCTTTGTTGAATTATAAAGGCTTCCTCTGATATTTTAATCACTCCATTTACTACCAGAATGTATGTCCATTATCATGCTCCAACCATTAAAATCAAAACTTAGAATTGATAAGTCTTGTGAGATTCAGATAGGTCCTGGTTTTGGACTTGTTTGGGTTTCATGGCTGTAAGTATCCTGATAGGTTGGACTTCGGGTGGTCCTTACAGGTTTTGTAGCGGAGCATCGTTTAGAAAATATAATTTGTTATATGCTAACCTGTTTTGTTGGTTTTGTGTTTGCAGGAAGGAACATGCGCACACAAACTCACTTAGAGGCTAATACCAAAAATAATCAGATGGTAAAAACCTGGTTTGAATTTATTTGAATGATATGTTTGATTGTCTAGTTTGTTGTGTGTTTATTTGTGTTTTTATGCATTATATGGTTTGATGTGTTTTGCTGTGTTTTCTTTGCTAATGCCGAATGCTTTCATGATTATTGTCGGGTGCTTGTGTGAGTTAGTGTAATTGCCGAGTGTGTATTGGTATGTATGCATGTGATTTCCAAAACTTGTGAGTACTTGTGTGCATGTGTGTTTTGTTTTCAAGCATATGCATGTCGTTCGGTGCACACCTCTCCACCAGGTACCACTTCTTTTCTTAGTATTCGTACCTTGGTTATATGTTAAGTAACAATTGTGTATCCGCATAGTATGGCAAGGATAAATGCGACCAGGGATCGACGAGGTAGTTATGGGATTCAGGCCGAACAGCAACTTGTAGAGCAGAATGAACCCGAGGCACAGATTGAGCAGGGAGGGCAAGCTGAGCCCAAAAACCAACCTAAGCCAACTGCCGCACTAGCCATTGATCCTGTGATGGCACAAATCCTAAATGTATTGCAAGGAATTGCTGCGAATCAGAAGCGTATGGAAGAATAATTTCAGAATGCTCCTACACCCGCACCTGTGGAAGATCCTATTCCTCCACTCGAACTTGTTCAGCTAGCTCATCCTAAGGAAGCCGAGAGATTTCCAGTCTTTATCATAAAGTTGCTAAAGGAAGCTTGTCAGCTTTGATGTAAAGATTCCAATGGTTCAGCAGGTGCCACTACGTCTCATGAATAGATAGACACCTTGTGCCAAGTGTCTTTGTTCTTGTGTATCTCTAATAATGACAAGGGTTCCATTACCACTTTCCTACTTAAGGGAGAAGCCCTCGCATGGTGGACAGCTATAAGGATGTGATTCGGAGATCGTTTGCCAATGTGGGAGGAGTTTCGGTATGAGTTCGACGAGAGGTTCTGTACGAGATTCCATAAAACGATAAGTTTTCTACAAGCTTGAACAAGGCACCCATTCGGTGTTAGAATACGAGAAGACGTTAAAGGAGTTGTCCCAATTTGAACCTTAGGAGGATCACTCACTATACCAGCTTGCGAGAGAATTTCAAGATGGGCTGAATACCGAACTCAAGACCATTGTTGGCACAACAACGGTGCAGAATTTGCAAAAGTTAATCATTGCTGCAACTGAAGTCGAAAAGAACGTGCAAATCAGAAAGCCATCTGCAGCAACTAGTGGCAGATCCTGCAGCGAGATTCAAAGTTCAATCAGCATAAGGCACCCTGCTTTTAATGTCCTACCCTCAAAAAAAAAATGGCAATGGAGGTAAGAACAGAAAGAACTCTTCTGGTCTGAATTCTAGTAGGTCTACTTGGAATTCACAGCCACGTCGTTGTTATACTTGTGGCGAGATAAGCCATGTTCAGAGAGACTGTCCCAAAGCAAGACGTATCACAGGCGCACCAAATGTCAATCAAGATGGGTATGGCAATCCTACCAAACCACCAGCACGCGTACCGGGAGGACCACCTAATGGATCCACAATTGAGGTGCAACCCAGACCAACGAGTCTATTCACCCTAACTGATGTCGAAGCTAGCCCTGATGTGGTGATAGGTACTATTTCAGTCTTTTCTCAAAATGCTAAAGTGTTGTTAGATGTCGGAGCAAATAGGTTATTTGTAAGTCCAAGGATAGCACTTAGCGCAAATCAACCTTTGTCTTCTTTGTCTCCTCCCATTGCGGTTCTAACCCTTTTGGGAGAACAAATAACTTGTGATCTATTCTGCATTGGCTATGCTGTACGTATCAGTCCAATTCTACTTGAAGTGAATCTGATTCCATTCGACATCTGAGAGCTGAATGTAAAATTAGGCATGGACTATTTGGCAAAATATCATGCCTGAATGGAGTGTTTCACCAAGCATGTGTGGTTCACTTTTCCTGATGGGGCCGTGTAGTGCTTTGAAAGTGATAGGTGAGTTGTTCCGACTTGCATGATTTCTTGGCTCTATGCAAAGCGATTGATAAGAAAAGGATGTACTATGTACCTGGCATATGTGCATGATGTTTCTGAAGAATCCTAGGATCTGAATTCTGTTCCAGTGATTTGTGAATTTCCGGATGTATTTCTAGAAGACATAGCCGGTTTGCCATTAGCAAGAGATGTGGAATTCAACATTGATTTAATGCCTAAGATGAGTCTGATTTCCATTTCTTCTTATCTTATGGTTCCTACGGAAATGAAAGAACTAAAAATACAATTGGAAGATTTGTTGGATCATGATTTCCTCTGACCCAGTGTGTCACCTTGGGGAGCACCTGTCTTGTTCTTTGAAAAAAAAGATGGTTCGCTGCGACTATATATCAACTATTGGCAGCTGAATCGTGTGACTGTGAAGAACAAGTATCCACTACTACGTATCGATGACTTGTTCGACCAGCTCCAAGGTGCAGTTGTGTTCTCCAAGATCGATCTCAGATCAGGATATCATCAATTACGCATTCGTGATGCTGATATTCCGAAGACTACGTTCAGATCGCTATACAACCACTATGAATTCCGAGTTATCCCATTCGGTTTGACCAATGCACCTGCAGTGTTTATGGACCTGATGAATCGTGTATTTCGTGAGTTCCTGGACAAATTTGTGATAGTCTTCATTGATGACATTTTGATTTATTCAAAATCGTAAGAGATGCATGCTAAGCATTTGCGGATTATGCTGAAAATTCTGAGGGACACCTGTTTGCAAAGTACTCCAAATGCAAATTCTGGTTATGCGAAGTTGGTTTCCTTGGCCATGTTGTTTCTGCCCAAGGTGTGTTAGTTGATCCGAAGAAAATTGAGGCCATAGTTGCTTGGGAATCCCCGCGAACTGTGTTCGAAGTTCGTAGCTTCCTTGGCTTAGCTGGATACTACCGCGTTTCATGGAGAATTTTTCATCGCTTGCTGGATCATTGAAAAAATTGACAAGCAAAGTAGAGTCGTTCGTGTGGAACTATAAATGCCAGTGAAGTTTTGAAAAATTGAAGAATCGATTAGTTTTTACAACAATCCTTACCTTACCAGTCGGTGGGAAAGAGTATGTGGTGTAAAGCAATGCATTGAAATCTTGACTTCGATGCGTATTGATGTAAGACAGGAAAGTCGTTGCCTATGCTTCCCGACAGTTGCGACAGTATGAAAGCAACTATCCTATGCACGATTTGGAGCTTGCTCTCGTGGTGTTTGCGTTGAAAATATGGTGACACTACTTGTATGGTGACACTACTTGGACCGACCACAAAAGCTTGAAATATCTCTTTATGCATATGGAGTTGAACATGAGACAACGAAGATGGGTGGAGCTGATTAAGGATTACAATTTGATTATCGAATATCATTCTGGAAAAATGAATGTTGTTGCTGATGCTTTGAGCTGAAAGATTCATCCTTCTTCCCCATCGGTTTTGGCTTACATGCGCACCCATTACATGGCAATGTTGCTGGATTTGAAAGCTCCACGTGTGCATCTTAGCACTGATTTTTCTGGTTCATTGTTGGTGCGAATCGAAGTCGCTCCTTCCTTGATTGAGGAAATCCCAAATCAGCAATCAGAAAATCCAAGGTTGGCTGAAATTCGGAAGCAATAATATGATGGTATTAATGCTATAACTCGTGATTTCAGAGTACAAGATGATGGAGTTTTTGTCTTCAGAAACAGTGTCTTTGTGCCACAAGATATTGATATTTGTAATCTTATTTTGTCCGAAGCACATAGTTAGAAGTTCGCTATCCATCCTGGTAGCACCAAAATGTATCGAGACTTAAAGAAGCAATATTGGTGGCCAAACATGAAGTGCCACATTGCTGAGTTCATTGCCCGATGCCTCGTATGTCAACAAGTAAAGATCAAGCATCAAAGACCAACTAGTCTACTTCAGTCACTTCCTATTCTGTAATAGAAGTAGGAGCATATCACATTGGATTTTGTGACCAATTTGCCTAGATCACAATGAGGATATGATGCCATTTGGGTGATCGAGGATCGACTGACGAAATCTGAAAACTTTCTACCTCTTCATGTGACAAACACCCCTAAGAAATTGGTTGTTTGTTACTTGGACGAGATTGTTCAATTACATGAAGTGCCAATTTCTATCGTTTTAGATCTTGACCCTTGTTTCACATCATGATTTTAGGAGAAATTCCATAATGTGCTGGGTTCAAGATTGAATTTCAACACAACATTTCATCCTCAGACTGATGGCCAATCTGAGAGGATGATGCAGAAACTTGAGGACATGCTGCGTGCGAGTGTACTAGACCAGCATACCAGTTGGGATCGATGTCTACTGTTGTCAAAATTTGCTGACAACAATAGTTTATAAGTAAGCATCGGTATGGCTCCTTATGATGCATTATATGGGAGATGTTGCAGAACTCCTATTTGCTGGAATGAAGTAGATGAGAGATGCCTAGACAATCCGGAATTGATTGATCAAGCAACGGAGTAGTTGAATTTAATTCGACAACGACTAAAGATAGGGCAAGATCAGCAGAAAAATTATGCCGATAATTGACAAAGAGAGCTGGAATTTTGGTAGGTGACAATGTATTTCTAAATGTAGCCTCGGGGAAAGGTTTCCTTCGTTTTCAGCAGCGAGGTAAACTAGCACCTCATTACATTAGTCCATATGACATTGTGGAAAAGATTAGACCTGTTGCATACCAACTTCTACTACCTCCGAATATGGAAAAATCCACAATGTATTTCATGTTTCAATGTTGAAAAATTATGTGCGAGACTATAAGGACCCAAACCCAACCTAATAAGACCCTTGCTGCTGTGAAACCCAGATAAGCCCTCGCAAGGTCTTATTTGAATTCCACAAGGCTCAAGCCACCTAATTGTCAATTTTATTAGCTGATTCATAAGCTATTTAAAGGTTGGAGTATGTTTATACATTAATGAAATTCTGGCTTATACGGAGTGAAAAAAAAAATCAGTGGAAGACTTACATTAACATTGAAAACAAGTGGAAATATAACACAGAAGTTCCAAAAGAATCTCAAAACATCAACCGATAGTATTATGTATATTTCAGAAGTAACAATGAAGGAGGAAGAGGGATTGAAAAGCCAGAATGCAAATCCACACAAGTTCAAAGACATGGCATGCATATTCAATAGGAAAGTGGTGCAAATGAAGTGCACATTAGTCCAGCCATGCAATCTTTATCTCACACCTTTGGTACCAACAACAAAGCACACACCTAGGCTTGCAAAGGGGGAGAAAAGAAGGGATGAGATTACAAGAATCTTAGTAGGGTAGCATCATATGTCCTAGGGATTCCCAATCAAACATCTCCCAATAACCAAAAGATCAACACCTAAAACCAACTAAGATATCCAATAAAAATTGCAAGCATTAATCACATACAATAGGGGCCGAAATCATCACAAGAACACACAATATAATGGTAGGCTGAAATTGGTAGAAAACAAGGGAAAAGACTGAAAACACTTCTCATTCAGCAGCACATAGGTAGCCTATAACATAATCTGATTTCCAAAACCAAGGTTTGTTCCCATCTTCGCATGTTGTCCATAATGGTAGGCTGAAATTGGTAGAAAACAAGGGAAAAGGCTGAAAACACTTCTCATTCAGCAGCACATAGGTAGCCTATAACATAATCTTATTTCCAAAACCAAGGTTTGTTCCCATCTTCGCATGTTGTCCAAGGCTATGCTGCAAAAAAGGTAAAACGGTTAGACAATCAATATTACAGCAAGCCTTTTAGTTGTCTCCAATATACAGATTTTAACTGGCCTGGGAGCACTCTTGCAGCTGTGCATACAAGTCTTGTCACACAAAAATAGGGCATCCTAACGTCCATACTCAAACTATCCTATAAGGCATCTTGACATCTAGAGTCGAACTGGCCTACCAGGCATCCTGACGTCCAGCTTTAAACCAGCCTACAAGGCATCCAGCGAATTCTTGCTGGGAATAACCACCTATAAACCTCTCAGTTTGGTAAGCATCTCTCCTCTCCCTATGAGAAACAATACTTACCTCGCATGGCAAGTGACAAAAGGATCCTTCAAACAAAGCACAAACAAGGCAAATACACGCATACACACATAGTACATGCATACACAAATCACAACAAAGGATCCTCAATCTAATCACAATACAAATCAAAAATCAATTCTCAAAGTCATAGCCAAATTAGGTATCATATTTCCCTAGTAATTTCCTTGACTAACTCTTAGGTAAACAAATCAATTGCGGACTCAATCCTAAGTTAATCAAACCAAATTCAACAATCAAACAAGCATACATACAAAAGGTAACCAAAGGAACCGATGAGGCATAGATCCTACCTCTCACCTGTCTGAATCAGATGCAATCCTTTGCCTTCCCAATAAGATGAGAATCTCTTAAACCATCACAAGGCAAAGACCACACAATACTAAGCTATAAGATACTTAATTAAAAACCAAAGTATTGAGAATCTTTACCAATTAACCTACCAAAATCCAACGACCCGGATGCGGCAATATCGTTCCCCTGAATGGATGATGTGATGGCCAAAAACTCAACAAGAAACAACCTCATTATTCACCCTAGTTCATTATACAAATTTCAGAAACACTTTAGGGCTTAATAAGGTATATGCGATTTCAACATTAAAGAGGTTAGGGGTTGCGATTTCATAAAATTAAAAAAGGAATAGGTACCAATTACTCAAATGATTAAATGGAACAAGAATCTGAAACTAGTAGACAAGTCAATTGATCAAATTTGGCAAACATAGGGTTAGGAATAGGGCATGCTGATTTCTTAAGTAAGGAAGATACAAGAGCGGAATTCATCATAACATAAAAATGATAGGTACGAAACATCCAAACAGTGAAGATGAACAGAAATAGAAAACAATAAGGGGCTGAATCAGAAAAATTTTGCTAAAAATCTTAAAAATTATGGCAACAAAATTAAAAAGGAAACACTAACCTATTGCTTGTGAAACCACTAGTTGAGGTTGCTGAAGACCTATCCTATAGGTGAGAGGTTGTTGAAGACCTATCCTATAGGTTCCTGAAGCCCCTGCTCATGTGCTCGAAGAACCACTAATTGAGGTTGCTGAAGACCTATCCTATCTTGTACAGCCAATTGCCATAATAATCGGTTAGTTCATCAGTTTTGTAGTCAAAGCGTGCCTATGTTAAGAGTTGTTTGGCGTAATGGCCAAATCGAGGAATAGTCTTGGGAGACTGAGGAATCTATGCCTGCAAAATTTCCTTACCTGTTTGCTTAAGTACTTGTGCTGAAATTTCGAAGATGAAATTCTTATAAAGAGGGGAGGATGTGAGACACCAAATTTTGAGCCCTAGAGATCTAGAAGCCATGCAGGTGAAATAACGTTTTACCCTTGAGAAAAAGGATATGTGATGGCCGAAATTTGTATTGAGGTTTAGTATTCATTTCTGATTTCATTTCCCTTTGATTAATTTCCTTATTGGTATGAATTTTCCTACTTGCATACTTCTCATTTTTGGAAGTGTTTGTAGTCCACCCTTAACCTTAATTTCTACATGTTTGCATAATACCCTTTAGTGGCATAGGTTGATTTGATGTTGTTTGGGAAATGTTTACTTAAGATTTCTGCAGATTTTTTGATGTTATGACCCTACTGAGATTCTTGTAATCTCATCCTGTTGTTTTCACCATTTTTCAAGCTTAGGTACATTCACTGTTTGTGGTACCAGTGTGTGAGATCAAGTCTGCACAGCGGGGCAATTTCTCATCATATTTGCATATCTATTTCTTTGTTTACTTACGCATATAACATGAAGTTCAATTGGGCTGCTTTTTGGATTTTTTGAATGCCTCCTTTGTTTTCTTATTACTGAAATTTATTGGGACTTCTATGTTGTGGTATCTTTTTTGAATTATAAAAACTTCCACTGATATTTTAATCACTCCGTTTACTCTAGCTATTAAAAGCATAAAGAATAAACCTATTAAAATCAGAACATAGAATGGATAAGTCTTGTGAGATTCAGAGAGGTCCTGGTTTTAGACTTGTATGGTTTTCACGTCAGTAAGGGTCCTAATAGGTTGGAATTTAGGTCCTTACAATATGGCTTGTTATATGTGATTTATGATTTCCACTCTATGTGTATGCATACTCCGTTAATTATTTTGTGATGGGTATATTGTGTGACGTGCCTTGCTCCTTTTTAAAATAAAAATTTAAATTTGTATGTATTTTTGGGATTTTGGTTTGAAAAAATTAATGTAAACCTTATTTGGTTTTGATTGATCTATCTGTTAGATTGATCAAGACTACACAGTGGTCAAGGTCCCTTTTAGTGGGATCGGGTCCTCACATTGCTTCAACTTGCTATCCATCAAGGAGGACAGGTATTTAATTTGAGTGACTAATGACATCACATAACTAAATTCATTCAGGCCTCACACTAGGCAACCAACACATGAATCAATCCTCAATACACACTTAATAACAACCCAAGACACTACTTAAGAATCAGAATCAACCAATCAACATGAAATCAATTAAATCCAAAAAAACAAAAATTACCACTCACACATTGAATCTCCAAAATCGATTAAATCTTGTTTTTAGCAAAAAAAACCCTTATAATAATCAATAAACACCTCAAGCAACATAAATCAAGCAAAAGAAACAAACAAAAATGACCAATTAGGTAATTACCTTAAAAAAATCAAATCATCAAAATTATTCTATTCCAACTCACATCCTTATTTCCAGTTATGCAAATTGATGCTTTTAGGTTGTATTTTTTGTGGGTAAATTTTCTCAAGTGACAGAAATGGAAGAGGAACAAAAACAATAATCGAGGAAGAAGTGCAAGAGAGATCTCGTGTGGGGAGAATAGGAGAGAAAGGAAAAAAAAATTGGTTAACTATTTGGACTTTTATATTAAGGCTCGGGTCGGGTCAAATGCTAAGGATTGACTTTCTAGGCCTCTCGAAACAAAGAGAGCCAACAAATAATACGGATTTTCAATTTAGATTTTAAAATATACAAACGAGCTATATTTAAGAAAATATGCCAAAAATTAAAAAAAGGAACTAAAAACTCATGGCCACTCAACACGGGCTCAAAATGGTTTAAAAGGTAACAAAAAGGGTGAAATGGTTTTACATAGTTGTCAACAAACCTTGACTAACTTTATCTCCACTCGAAACATTACAAAGGATAGTAACTAGAAAGCCATGCACACAAAAATGATATCTAAGAATATTATGACTCAGCCTATCCAATACCGACTGCGGCTCCCGCCAAAGCGGGATGACTCAGGTTGAATTTACTAGTAAATTATAGTAAAAGAATCCTAAGGGATAAGGTCTCACATAAAGTAAGCTATGACATCTCAGCATGAGTTGTTCTCTTTAAAAGAAAAACGATTTGATCAAATTTCTATGCATATTTAATCAATGTTTTGTGATATAAACTAGATAAGTCTTGTGTGATGTTAATTAATCTTAGGGGAGTAATCAAGGGGATGAAACTTTTATATTATGAATACTCTATTGTCTATAATTAATCGTACAATACATAATCTTATTTGTATGTCCTGGTAAAGACATTACTGCTTGAACACTTTACCAGTTGAAATTTATTCTGATCAAAATCATTATATTTGAATGTGATGCTGTAATTAATTTATAAGGCATTCAGATCCGTTGAATTCTTCATGATTAAGAATCACCAAGTCTTGAGATGTGGATGTGTACTTACCGTCTAATAGAAATGCCGAGGCCCAAATATTTTTCAATAAAGCAACAAATTTTATCAATTACAAGGGGATCGGATACAGAACAGTATCCTTCAGATCATCCTTTAATCATTTGTTATCATGATATTTCCCTTTATTTATTTTTAACGCTACAGAGGGCACCAACTGCAGGGGTTGGTTGACAATTTATTTTTTGTTCTGTTATTCTTTTTCCACGTTAACTACCAAAATTTATTTCTTACTTTATCGGCTTTCATCTGCATTGGTTAATGAAAAAACCAATTTCTTCCTTGTTATGGTATTTAAACTCCCGTTATGTGGAGCTTCTGCTGACATTTTTTCATTGCTGTGGTTGTAATCCTTCTTCGGTTGGCCTTCAGGTGGCATGGTTGGTAAAAGAAGTCGATGTGTAGTTGTGGCGGGCTTATCGCAACAGTCCATGAACAGTGGACAACAACTTTGTGATGGTGGAGCATCTGCCGATACGCGGGCTCTATTTTCTGATCCAAATGTTGATACAACCAATACCAACGTAACCACCGTCACCACTTTCAGCTTTAAAATTTGTGTTCTTCGCCACATTTTAAAATAACAATGAAAATTGAACATTAACAAATGGTATTTAAAGTCTGATGTGAATAATAGCTTCAGGATGTTTATATCCGGAAAATTTTTCACACAAACATCATGACAAAGACGTTGCCAAAAATGTTGATAGAACCATTCTCGTCCCAAACCGTGCACGATACTATTCACTCCCTTCACCTCTCATATTTCTAAGCTAATTCCGTATAATACATAACCTTTACATACAATGTATTAAAGAGCCAAGGCTTTACAGTATCTTTTAATGGAATTCATCGATCCCTATCAAGGTTTAACGCAGTGAAACTCATTTATTAGTTCATTATATTATTTGTGAGGATCCGAATCCAGTAATTGGACCCTCACCATTGTGCAATTCCAATAGAACAAAGACACACCAAAAAAACGGTATGAACAGTTGGTAATAAAATAGATTGATATCCATGATGCAACTCAATGCAATCAACTCAAAAGGTGCCGTATGATTAATGCATAGGAATGGGTATATAACTATATCATGTATCTGAAGTCCAACCCAATAGATAGATAGGTAAATATATGGTTACACTCTTATAGGCTACTATGCTCTAAACCTATTAAGGTTGACCTTCAAGACCGCGTTATTGGAATTCTAATGCAAAACAAAACTGAAAGCCCACTAATGAATACTTTTGATATATTTTAAAAATTATTGATAAATTCTACTATTTCCAATGTTGTTCTTAGGACAAATAAAGAAATCACACTAGTTTCACACACACACAACTATGCATGATCCTCACCTCCTCAATCACACACACAAGGGTTAGGATAAGGGTAGAATTGCTTGGACTCACTTTCTAAAGGGAAGGAAACAAGTATCTGAAATCTCTTGTGGTTGACATGTGAAACCTTGAAAATTTTCAAGGATCTTAGGCTCGAAAGCCTAACTGGGAACCGAAACGGTTAGTGGGACTTAGCCTATATTCATGGATCGATGATGGATTCGTAATTTTTTTTGATGATTTAGAAGATGAATTTCAATTTTGGAGAATTTTTGTAATTACTTAGAATTTTACTTATTCCAATAAATGATGATCGAAAGATGAAACGGTGAATCGTATTGATGATTTTAGAATCCAAGACCATAAGTAGGTTCATTGAGGGTTTAAATTGATTGGGAACTTTTAGGAATTTTTAGTAATGATTTGATTTATTATGATTTTTTAATATTATATAATAAGGTATTTAAATTTTTTTAAAATTATAACAATATAAAAATAATAATTTGATGGTACTGATGGATAGTGCCATTCATAAGGATTCTGTAGAAAGTTTTTGGATATTTTTCGGAGTAGGATACTATTTACTAAGATTTTTTAATGATTAAGAAATAATATTATTACTTGATATCAATAAATTATATTAATATTTTATTATAATAGAAACCCTCCGGTCCACAAATGGCCAGAGTAACTAGCTCCTTCTCTGATCACGCCACACGTGGTCGAAGGAATCCCGAAAAAAGCCATGCGTGACCCATACCCCTCTCAAACCCCAATTTTGCTTCGAAAGGTCGTGATTTTTTCTTCCTGGGAGGGTTTCGACTTCTTTCAAGTCATCTTTGAGTAATTTCAGCATGATTGCTGGTGGGTTTTGGGTAAGAAATTTAACCAGAATCCCAGTGCTTCCACCCTTGAATTCTGTCATTTTAGTTTATTCAAATTAGGGGTTTTAGTGTTGTTAGGTTTAGAATGATGTGTGGTTTAATACCGAATGAGAATTATTGAGGTTGGAGATGTGCATAAAGGACTGGGAATTTAGGAAATTAGGGTTTTGTAGGATGGACTATCGGTTGAAAGTTAAAGATGACCTAGTCGCACGACGGGTCATCTCCTCTAAGCTAAGTGACGAGTTGCTCAGCATGCGGATTGGAGACACTTGCAGACGACAGGTAGTTCATGGGCTCTTTGGTGAAATTGCATGCCACGATCTGGTAGCTTTGGGTAGTGAGCTGTCAACACCTAGTTCTGCCAGGTGTTACACTATGATTGGCTGTAAAAAAATAAAATTTGAAAAATAAATTAAATGGAAAAACTAGTAGAAAATCGAGAAAAATAGCAAAAAAATGTGAAAAAATCAGAAATATTATAAAAATTACTACATTGAATTTGGAGTTTAATGGTATCAAATTTATATGATTTGGAGTTGATTTTGTTAGTGAAATAAATGATACAAGATTCGGATAAATTGAGAAAAATAAGAAATTTTTTTTGTTTAATCTCAAGTCTGGTCTAGGATCATAATTTGTCATGTAGAGGGTTCAGAAGTGTTAATTTATGTATTTATGACTCTCTAGTGTTGTTTATTGAAGCATTAGATATCGTTATGTGTAGATGGATATCTATTAATATAGGATCTTGAGGAATCGATCGAAGAACGAAGTGTGGGCTCTCTGAATGTCGAAAATCCATGAGTGGGATAGAATCTTTTAATTAATTGCTTGACTCACTAGCATGATTATATGAATATGTTAACAAATGATGTGAAACCTGAGTTTTTCGTACCCTTTAAGTTAGAGTCTGTGTCTATAAGGGTGTGGGTATGTGTTAGTCTTTGCGTTTTAATTAGCGTGTCGAGGTGCACGTTGGGCTATGGTGAGTGTTTTGATGTTGAGTTAGCATCTTCAAGGAAGAAACATTACTCATTTGTTGATTTGGGCCATTTGGGCCTACAAGCCCATTTACCGATTTCGGGTCCAATTTACTTCCCAGAGCCCGTACGACTATTCTATATTGATTTTTGATATTCCGTTTCCACATTTGAGATCGTGGAAAAATAATCTTTGATTTTGGTCCAAAATCTGAAAACATTATAAAAGCCCAAAAACCCGAAAATTTACAGCCTATTTTCTGAAAATCATTTTTCTCTCACGATTTTCTCTCAAATAGAATACTGTTTGTCTTACAAAATTTAAATCACCATAACTCTCAAACCGTAAGTCAGAATTGAGTGATTCTTGTTGATACGGTTTCGTATCGGCGAGAGATTTCTTTTGGTAATAGAATTGTTTTAGGAATCATCTTATTCCGGTGCCAGTGAGCCATTTTCAGTTCGTCCAAATTTGGGTAAATTCCAATTTTCTCTCTCTTGGTTCAGTTACTTGACTTGATATTCTGGGGGTATGTTACTGATGGTTAGGAATAGCTATCCTGTTCATTTCATGAGATTCTGTGATGGTAAAATTTCAGAGTATTTTGGATTGGAATTTTGTTATTTCTTAGTAAATTTCGATATTCTGTTGGTTGAGATAGCTTTATTGTGACCTGTTGATGTCACTGGATTCTTTCGTTTTATTTTGAACACAAGATTGGTGTTCTAGTTGAATTTTGAGGTTTGATAATTTTGGGTTAATGTCGGGTTTGATTGTCCGAGCATTGAGTTAGTTTGTGAGGGTTGTTTATGGGGTAATGCGATGTTTCTGCTTGTGTCTAGAGCCTTGGTTTAGGTTCTGGAATTGTTGAGCAGCAGTTGGAACCCATAAGATATTCTGATTTGTTTTGTTTTAGTTAATCGGATTGAGTTTAAATCCGATGTTTGGTGTGGTTTAGGTATTTCCGAACGTGTCGAGAACCGAGACAAGGAGCCGAGTTCTTCATACGCATCGAGAGGTGAGCAGACTTAATTTCATATTATTTGATGGTAAAACATTGTGTTTTGATAATTAAAACTGGAAGTGAATTGAATGTTTTGATAGTAGCAATTCATTTGAAATATATTTTAATGCATTAGAATTCATACCATGTTTTGAAATGATGTGTGATATGAAATGTGAAATTTAGTTTAAAGTCTGATTTTAAATGCAAATGACATTACCATTGACGTTGTTGGAATGCATGTGTTGCATACTAGGTAGTACGTGAGTTGAGTATGCAGACTTTATAGATTAGAATGGGTTGATTTGAAGTTTGAATTGAGGAATCAATTCGGGAAATTTTCTAAAAAATATGGTTTTTGATGAACTTTGGCACTTCATAATTCTATGTAGAATAATTCTTTTGGAGTGATTCTTGGTCCATTGTAGAGTCTGTGCACTAGCCTATTAGTGTACGAAATTTAGTAAAATTCAGAATTGTATAACATAGTTTTTGGTTATCCCAAAGTTGGGTGAATGAAATAGATTTTGCAGAAATATCTGCACTTTTCTTATTTTGTGGTCAACTTTAACACCCCGTAACTTTTTACTTATTTATTATTTTGAGTTGATTCTTATTGCATTCGAAAGAGGCTATGTAATTCTCTTCACATGAAAAATTTTGTTGAATTTGAAGTCATGGAAGATAGGTTTTCAGTATCCAAAATATGGGTGGTTGAAAACTCTTTGCAGAAATTTTTATGCAGAATTTTCAATGTTTTTAGCCTTTGTTGTTGTTTCAAAACAACAACTGTAACTAGAAACCTTTTTTATCACTTTCTAATCATCCTGAATCCTTAGAATAATTTTTTCTATACCTTAAGATTGAAATATAAGATGGATTTAAAAGACTTAGGAATTTTAATCCCTTAGATTCGTAAGTTTGAATCAAAATTTTTATCCGGCTGTAGGATAATCCGGGGTAGGAAATACTTGTCTATAAAATTATTATAGGCTGCATACATATTGTTTCATGCATTGAACATTCCACTGATATGAGATATGGTCCTTGAGACCTATGAGTATTATATCTTTAATATAATGATATATGATATAAGGAGTGGTAAGGACTCCTTTGTTTTATAAGTTTTCGAAGTATGAAATAAGTTAGCACTGGCCAGGGCTTAGTCAATCGTGTAGCAAAGGCACGGTAGGCATACCGGTGAGTTATCCGAAGGCACGATTAGACTTGGAGGGATATGGTGATTCACTTGCTTATTTATATGGTTAAATGCTAGTGATGATTTATGGTCGGATAGTTTCATCTGTCCTTCTATTTAGTTTCAGATGACAAGTGGGTGAAACAGACCATTACTCATCTTGATGAGAAGATATTAGGCAGTTTGCCTTACGCCTTACCGAGATTTGAATCTTATTGTGCATATTTGAACATGCATGTTTTCGTTACATAATATCATATCACACAATATTTTAATTATCGAGATATATAATTCAGCATGTTGGCATGGTATAGGGGTTCATGATAGAATGGACAAAATGAGTTTGTGCATAAATAATATTTCTTCATCTGATGTGTTATGATATTGCTACTATCCCTTTCCGGATTTTGATATGACGTTCGGTCTCTCACTGAGATTCCTCGCGAATCTCACTCCTCTCACCTTTGTGATTTTCAGGTTAGATCGAGTTGAGGTTTAGCCCGAGGTTAGCGATCTTGTCTGATTGGTCGTTTAGCTGCTGGTGGCACTGTACGTGAGGTAGCACACACAGGAGCACAGATATCATTTCCTTAAGCATATCATGTATTTTTATTTTGGTGAACTTATTTAGTCCTAGTCACCTTTGAAACTCATGACATATTTCTTTTTATGAGTGCATCGTTTCATACTTCATATGAATATCCGCTGCGTGGTTTTAAATAAAGACATCCGTTGTTGTTAAAGTTTCATATAATGTGTAATACATTATTTTATTTTTATGTTTTCTCCGCGTGCTAATTTAAACTAATATTTATGTGTGAGCGAGTTTTAAATTAAAAGAGTTAATGTGCTAAGCTTCGTGTGAACCCGATCATATCTCCTTGGAGGTGTGTGAAGGTGAGCATGACTGGGTGAGTCATGTCTTGTGAGTTCCGGGGCGTGACGAATGAAATTATAACAAAATAATAGCAAGGAATCTTAAGTGTGCTGAAACGTCTATGAATCAATCAATAAAATGATATGTCATTTAAATGAAATGCATGTGAATTGTTAAATGAAATAATGTGTTGCATACTCTAGATTGCGATGTTTGGTCACATATGGAATTATGAGGTGAATCACACATTGCAAAAATATGGGGTTACTTGTGCAACTTTTGAGAGCTCTCCAAATATGGTAATGAGGCATAGACTTACTGAGGGAGTCATAAAGAGAGGCATGAATTATATAATTGTGCTAACCAAATATATGATAGGAATTCCTAACATACGGACCGTATAGGTGGAGCTACCATCACCTATCACCCCGGCATCGTCAGTGGTTTAGGCCAAGTGTTATGCACCTCCCATTGGGAAAAGAGGTGAGGAGTCATATAAAGTGGCACTAACGAATCTCAATCCTATTCCTGGGACCTATACAGACTGAGTGTTATCGCCAGCTCAGTCTTGGTCGTGAATGCCTGAAGAGTTTCGATATTGCTGTATATATTGACTTTGACTATGTCTATCGACTCGACAATGCTTTAAATGTGTGCTAGCATGTCAGTCAACATATCACAAGATTGTGTGTAGAATATTTTGTATGTTTTTCCCATCTGCTCACCTACTCGGCTTCTACCAAATCTCAAGATCCATGTTTGACCAAGAATGGAAGGATGGATACGACCATGGTCTTCATCCCAGAAAGATAGTCAACTCATCATGAATTAGCGTAATGTCAAGTTAGGATTCCTATTATGTACTCTAGCATTTTATGTACAGGATATTGTATTCTCAAAGGTTGTGTGTAAGACTTAATCAGCTTATGTGCATTGGGAATTGATGTTTTTATGGGAATGTCCTTGGTGATTAAAATCTAATTATGATTCTATGTTTCCTGGATGACACCATTGACAATCATTAAATCCCGATATTGCATTTTAAGCTGTTCTTATAAATTTTTCTCAGCTATTTATTGTTTCTTTCTAGCCTTGTAGGTTTACTATGTGCATTGCTTGTTATGATAGCAGTGTATATAGTGGGCCTATGACGATTTTCGCATAAACATTTTAGGTCCAGGGGCATGACATGACAGGTCGAAGGCTATATGCCCAACCAGTCTTGGACATGCTCCACTGAATGCTTGAATGGATGATAACCCTAGCCGAAAATATATGCATTATTACACAACTAGTCCTAAAATTGTATCCAACCAACTGTCCATCCCTTGCTTATCCAACCAGTGAGACTTTGTCCCTTCGATTGCCTAGTCAGCAAGATTGTTCAGTGAGTGTGTACGATTTTTATAGTTTGACTGAAAGTTGACCATTGACTCAAGAGTTGATCTTTAGGGTGGACATAGTCATAAAAAGCCTAGGTGTGCATCTTGGTGTCTTAACAAGTGTTCTAAGTCTAGTATCAAGATTTGGGTTAGTGAAAATCGATATTGGTAGGTTTCGGGTCCGTTTTGAGTGACTGAGACTTTTCAGCCAAACCCGTTTCAGGCCTATTAGTTATTTCTCATGCCCAATTACCCATTTATGAGTCCAAATAATTATTTTAGCCCATTTTTATGTTTATTGGTTTTAAATTTTTTTTTGCCCACTTGGGGTATATCGTACTTTTAAAATGTTTCGTTCGAGTGTTTTTTGGGATTTTGGGTCTAGGGTATAAATACCCAGCATGATTAGACATTTAAAATTTTCTAAGTGTCAGATTATCTACATCCTTCACTCTCTTTCCTTCTCTCCTCTTTCTCTCTCCCATTCTCCCTCCCAAAAACACCATTCCAATTCCGTCAATTTTTTTTCTGACGAAAACCATCGAGCTTTGTTCCTAAACACTTTTCTAATATTCCTTGGCTGATTTCCACTGTTAGTTTCTGATCGAGGAGCCGTGACAGATTTGTTCTTCATTTTAAGACATTTTTTAGAATTTCGTGTTAACTGCCCTAAATCTTTGTTTATGTTGTCGACTTTTTGTTTTATTAGTTTTCTGTCAATATTTCTAAACCAGTTTAGTGGTTTTGATCTTTCGAAAATGTCCCCTGATCTGTGGGTGTGCTTTTTGGGTGTCGATGGCTGTTTTAATAATTTTGTAAGTTTTGTGATTTTTGCTGAATTGATGTAATTGGTGGTTTTTGTTCTTGGGTTAGTTGATTTATGACTTATGGAGCGTGTTTGTGAAGTGAGAAACCCAATTGTGTGATTGGGTGAGTTTAGGTGTTGATTTGGAGCCTTGAGTGGCTTGTGTGAGGGTTGGGCATTTAACCCGTCAGTTGGGTTTGAAGATTTGAGAGCTAAGAGAGTGTTGTTAGAGTGAGATGTGTCTTAATGTGAGTGTTGTCAGGGACTTTTAGGGTTCGTTTTCAATTTCGAGTTATTTTGTCAATTTTGACGATGTTGAGCTTATACGTGTTTTGGTTCAGTTTTTGTGTTTAGGCAGTGCTGGAGAGGTCTGTAAGAGCAAAGGTGTTGCCATTGAGTTTTTTGTGAACAAGAGGTGGGAGTTTATGTTTTATTTGTTTATACAGAATCATTTTGTATTTTTTAAATGAAATACGATATTTGCATGGTTTTGAATGGAGGTCTTAAGTATGTTCATGCATATTAGCTACATGAACTTGCTTGCCATGTTTTAGGTGCATTAACTATGCGTTTGCACTCCTAATCATAATGATTGGGCATAGGATTCATTGTTTGAAACCATTCTTTTGACTTCCGTTTATACCCGTGAGGTTGATTTTGTTGGACCCCTTTGAATTGAGTGTTTTGTGGTTTGTGAGGTATTTTTAGTTGCCGAGAAACCTTAGTAAGGGTTTTTGAGCGTTTGAACGACTTTGCGATGCGTTCTGGGTCTTTTTCAGGGCGCATAACTTGTTTGAGATAACTACACGCCGGTAAACTTTCCCAGGAGCCCGTGTACTATTCAAGATAGAACAATACATGGCCTATGAAGGAGAGTACATTTGAGTATATGCCCGAGTACCCAGGCCTTGTACTTATGAATGGCATGTTCCAAAAAATACATAGTCATATACTTTAGACCGTGTACACCCCTGTCTTGTCCCGTTTTGATTCAACATGCACATGTACCAATTCCAGCGACCCCCGTACCCTTCCCACAACCTACGTACTTCATTTTAGGACCCCCAAACCTACCCTAAAACTAATTAACACCAAACCAAATGAACATCAAATCATACCCTAACCAATCCCATATGAGTGATCTTTTTGGTGACTGCTTGCATTACAAACATTTGTTAGGTTTTCAGGTAAAAACTATATATGTGTGTTCTTAAGAACAACTTTGAATTTATTGTTAATCTTTGGAAAACGTGGTAAGTACATGGAACCCAACAGAGGAGAATATTGCTTACTTATGGTTATTGTATGGATGGATTATAAGTGTGTGCCTAATGTTTGTTGTGACTTAGCAGCTTGCCTGATGTTTATTGTGACTTAGCAGGCTACCTGATGTTTGCTCTGACTTAACAAGCTATGTAATTATATATGTGTGGATTGTGATTGATTGTGATCGATTGCGATAGTGTGATTTTTCCACTCAGTTTTGGATAACATTAGCAGTAAGGGATTTATATATATTTTGTAAATGAAAAATTAACTACTAGTGGGCTTTCGGTTTCTCTTTAACGCGGAGAATTCTGAAAATGCTTTGTAATCCACCGTGATAGGCTTTTGGGGGCATAATAGCCCATGTGACGATGCGGTTTATTGTGAGTTTATAAAACCGATTGGGCTGATATTTATTGCATTGTATTTTATAATACATGTATTATTAATGGTTGCTTGTGAAACATTTTGAGTGCATGTTTAGTACGCATGGATAAATACGGTGTTTATAGCAACTGTTTTTATACTTGATTTTTTATATGCCTCTATTCCACCGGATATGTTTATGATGCTATAACTTCCACTAAGGCCTTTCGATCTCACCACCTCTTGTTGATCTTTTTAGGGTTAGTTCATTTTCCGTAACCCATTGTCTTTGAGATTATGTTTTCCCGGTGTTGGTTTTAGAGCTGGACGGTTGCACTTGCATGTTTTGGAAGCTCAGCATGTTTTATGTTTTTGGCATTTTGATACTTTGTCGACATATATGCTTCTTTTGGATTTCGATGATTGTTGTGGACCCGTTGTGGGCTTGTTTTCTGATTTGATATTTCTATTATGTTATGAGATGCTGCCTGCACTTTTTGTCTTGAGTGATGTGGGTTTGTGAGTATGGATTTTTGTGTAATATGTTTGGGGCCATGTGGCCAGATGTATACAATTTAAAGTCTTCCATTGTATGTGTAAGCGAACTTTGCTGATTGTTTTGGTGCCTAATATGTTTTGTGACATGCCATGCTCCTTTTAAAATGAAATATTCAAATTGGTATGCATTTTTGGGAATTTAATTTTGAAAAGTTAATGTGAGTCTTTTGTGGTTTTGATTAATTCATATGTTGAGTTGATCATGATTACACGGCAATGAGGGTCCTATTTACGGGGAATGGGTCCTCACAGGTTCATAGCGAAGCATGGTTGTTTACATGTCCATTGAGTGCAAAATTATTTTTAAATAGCATGTTTTACAAGTGCATCACAGTGACTGTACAGGCATAGTCCAGCTGAGATTTGTTTAGAGGCCTTGTTGTCTTTAGGTTTATACCTATGACTTTGTGTCCAGTTAGTAGAGATGGCCTGTGGTAGAGGTCGCAGTGCTTCCAGTGATCATTGTGGCTGAGGAGGCCATGTTGAGATCAGAGAGCTAGATGAGAACTCAGATGCCCAAGAGCCAGTAGTAGGTGTGGGTCAACCACTGGGTGCACCAAAGGCACAGCCAGCTCAAACAACACTAGCATTTCAGAATCAAACATTGTTATAGGTGTTAGCTATGATACAGAGTACTTTGGGTTAAATGTAGTAGATGATGCAGGCTGTAACAATTCAGCAGCTATAGATGTAGGCACTATAGGCCTCAGCTCAGCCACATGTTGCATCAGAGCTAGAGTTACAGGATGAGCTAGAGGTTCAGCAAGCTAACGTTTATGGTGGTAGATTTCCAATGCAGTTGTCCATGGTGCTGAAAGAAGTAATAAATATGGGGTGCAAGAATTTCTACGACACCAGTGATGTGATTGCAGCAAATAATCGAAAGAAAAAAGTTGTTTTGACTGCACAAACTTGAGGTTGTCTGCTGAAGACAAGATGATCTGGGCTTTCAATTTATTGGAAAGGGAGGCAACCAGCTGGTGTAGCTTGGTGAGGGACAGGTATGTAGGACAACCCACTTAGGAGTGACCAGAGGTATTATACCTAGTACTTGAAGGATCAGAAGACGTCCAAGTGTAAAGACTCAAACCCAACCTATTAGGACCCTTACCGCCGTGAAATCCAAATAAGTCCTAGCAAGATCCTATTTGAATCCCACAAGGCTTAAGTCACCTAATTGTCAATTTTATTGGTTGATTCATATGCTATTTAAAGGTTGGAGCATGTTTATATATTAATGAATTTCTGACTTATATTAACATCAACGGAAAACTTATATTAACACTTAAAATAAATGGAAATATAACATACAAGTCCCATAGGAATCTCAAAACATCAACCAATAGTGTCATGTATATTTCGGAAGCAACAAGAAAGAGAAAGGGGGATTGAAAAGCCAGAATGCAAATCCACACAAGTTCAAAGACATGCATGCTCATTTAATAGGAAAGGGGTGCATATGATGTGCAAATTTTTCCAGCCGTGTAGCCTCGATCTCACACCTTTGGTACATGCAACAGAGCACACACCTAAGCCTGCAAAGAGGAAGAAAAAGAAGGGATGAGATTACAACAATCTCAGTAGGGTCACAACATCATAAGTGTTAGGGATTCCTAATCAAACATCTCCCAATAATCAAAAAATCAATAACTAAAATCGGCTAAGATATCCAATTAAGACCGCAACCAACAATCACACGTAATAGGAGCCAAAATCATCACAAGCACACACAATATAAGGGTAGGCCGAAATTGGTTAAAAACAAGGAGAAAGACTGAAAAAAAATTTCTTATTCAAAAGCACATGGGCAGCCTATAACATAATCTGATTTTAAAAACCAAGGTTTGTCTCTATCTGCCCATGTTGTCCAAGGCTATACTGCAAAAAGGGTAAAACAGTTAGACAATCAATATTACAGCAAGTCTTTTAGTTGCCTCCAACATCCAGACTTTAACTGGCCTAGAAGCACTCTTGGAGCTGCGCATACAAGTTATCCTGCCACACAAAAATAGGGCATCCTAACGTCCAGACTCGAACTGGACTATAGGGCATCTTGACATCAAAACTTGAACTGGCCTACAAGGGATCCAGCGAGCTCTTGCTGGGAATGACCATCCATAAACCTCCCAGTTCAGTAAGCATCTCTCCTCTCCCTAGGAGCAACAATACTTACCTCGCATCGCCAGCGACAAAAGGATCCTTCAAACGAAGCACAAACAAGGCACACATATACTCATACACACTCAGTACATGCATACATAAATCACAACGAATGATCCTCAACCAAATCATAATACAATCACAAGTCACTAACCATATCATAGCCGTATGTATGCCCTTCTAATTTCTAAGATTATCCTTAAGATAATTTACCCAATTGCACAATTAATTCAAAGATAACCAAACCAAAAATCAACAACAAATCAAGCATATAATCAACGGTAACCAAAGGAACCAATGAGGCATAGATCCTACCTCTCACGAGTCTGAATCAGATGTACTCTGCCTTTCCAATAAGATCACAAAATACTAAGCCACAAGACACTTAAATAAAAACCAAAGGCATTAGGAATCCTTACCAATTAACCTACCAAAATCCAATAATACGGATGTAGCAATATCATCCCCCTGAATTCGTGATGTGATGGCCAAAAATTCGGAAATAAACAATCTGATTATCCACACTAATTCGTAGACATATGTGATGGCCAATATATGTGATCAGTTTAGACATATGACTAGAGAGTGTCCTGGAGCTAAAACAGCCCAGCCAAGTGCTTTATAGTCGAGGATTCCTACACTTCCAGCAGTTCAGAGGTCTGGAGTCAGTCAGATGGGTTCAGTGGAGATTAAGGCAGATCTAGTTCTGTCGGACATCATTTTGGGTGTGGACTATTGAGCAAGAAACAGAGCACGGATGGATTGCTTCATGAAGAGAGTATGGTTCAGTTTGGTAGATGGTATAGAGTTTTATTTTGAGGGTGATAGATGAGTAACACCGACTTGCATGATCTCTTGGTTCATTGCCAAACACATAATTAGTCAAGGTTGCACAGCCTTTTTGGCACATGTCAGAGATGTGATAGTTGAGTCCTCGGAGTTGAGCAGTTTACCAGTGGTGAAAGAGTACCCATATGTTTTGCCTAGATGATACAATAGGTTTGCCAACAAAGCGAGATATTGAGCTTGAGACTGAGCTATTACCGGGTACATCTCTTATCTCTAGCCCACCAAACCAGATGGCACCAGCAGAGTTTAATGAGTTGAAGACTCAAGTTGAAGATCTGGTGGATAGAGGATTCATCAGACCTAGTGTATCTCTGTGGGGCTCATTAATATTGTTTGTGAAGAAAAAGGATGGCACCACCCTTTGATTGTGCATCGACTACAGGAAGCTAAACAGGGTCACAGTGAAGAACCGGTATCCACTACCATGGATTGAGGATTCGTTTGATCAGCTTCAGGGTGCATTAGTGTTCTCGAAGATTGATTTGAGATCATGATACCACCAATTGAGAGTTTGGGAGTCAAACATCCCCAAGACAACATTTTGATTGCAAAATGGCAATTATGAGTTTTTGGTTATGCCGTTCGGGCTAACCAATACCCCAGCAGTGTTCATGGATCTCATGAATAAAATGTTTTAAGAGTACTTAGACCAATTTTTCATTGTCTTTATAGATGACATTTTGATCTACTAAACATCTAAGGAGAAGCATACCGTACTTTTGAGGATCATGTTAGATGTACTTAGAGCTCGACAGCTGTATGCCAAGTTTTCTAAGTGCTAGTTTTAGCTCAAAGAGGTGAAGTTCTTGGGGCATATGGTATAGTTAGAAGAGTGCTAGTAGACCCCAAGAAGATAGAGGCGGTAGTGTCCTAGGAGCAGCCCCATAGTGTCACAAAGATCTATAGCTTCCTTGGTTTTGCATATTATTATAGGCAGTTTGTGGAGAACTTCTTACTGTTGGTAAACCTTTTGATGTGTTTGACACACAAGGGTTTTCCATGTGTGTGGACCGAGAAGTGTGAGCTAAGCTTCTAGGAACTGAAATCAAGATTGGTGTCAGCTTCAATTCTTACCTTGCCAGTCAGTGGCAAGAGATATATGGTGTTCAGTGATGCTTTGAAGATGGGATTGGGATATGTATTGATGCAAGAAGGAAAGGTCATGGCATATGCATAGTTTGTTGTCAGACCCTCATTTATAGATGAGATTTGAGCCAAACTATTTGAGGATTTAGAGTTGGTCTGATTGAGACAGCAGTTAGACAGTGATGGAAGTGGTGATAATATGGTCAGCAAGTACTAATTCAGAGAAGATGACATTTTGACCTTCCAAGGGCGAGTGTACATTCCCAGTGATGAGGAGTTGAAACAACTGATTCTTAGAAAGGCACACAACTCGAAATTTTTTATTCACCCTGGTAGTACCTAGATGTCGTTTGCGAGAGCAGTATTGGTAGTCTGGGATGAAGAGGCATATTGTTAAGTTTGTTGCTATGTGTTTGGTGTGTCAGCAGATCTTAGTAGAGCATCAGAGACCCGCAAGACTACTTCAGTCATTACCCATTCCAGAGTAGAAATGGGAACATGTGATGATGGACTTTGTGGTTGGATTGTCGAGACCTCAACGAGGTTATGATGCTTCGTGGGTGATAGTGAACAAAGTGACCAATTCTGCACACTTCCTCCCCATCAAAGTGATGATACACTGGAGAGATTGGCATTGAGGTATATGGACGAGATCATGAGACTACATGGAGTTTCAATATCTATCATATTAAATCGAGAATCGAGATTCACATATAGATTTTTTTGGAAGCTTTTTAATACTTTGGGTACCATATTGAATTTCAGCACATCATTCCATCCTTAGACAGGTGGGAAGCCCGTGAGGATGATTCAGATCTTAGAGGATATGCTCTTTGATTGTGTGTTGGATAGACAAACCACTTGGGATTGATGTCTACCGTGAGCCAGATTTGTGTATAACAACAAACGTTAGATTTCCATCGGTATGGCACCATATAAGGCCTTGAATGGTAGGTGGTGTTGTACACCTCTGTGTTGGCATGAGGTAGGCGAGAGCAAGCTTGACAGTCTTGAGATGACTGTGTAGACAACAGAGTAGATGGCTTTGATCAGATAGAGATTGAGGACAACTTAGGATAGACAAAAAAATTATGTAGATAACTGCCAATGTGACCTTCAATTTGAGGCTGGAGACATGATGTTTCTGAAGTTCGCACCTTGGAAAGGTGTGATACAATTTCAGTAGTGTGGTAAGTTGGCACCAACGTATATTGGTCCGTACATCATCACCGAGAAGATTGGACCACTGGCGTATCGACTTGACTTGCCACCATCATTGCAAAGGATCCATATTGTATTCCATGTTTTAGTGTTGAGGAAATATATTAGGGATCCTTCTCACATTTTAGAGACACCACTGGTAAGATAGCCAATGATTTTTCTCACTCGACTCAGCCAGCTGGGATTGTGGACAAAACAGTGAAACAACTTTAGCATTTCAGTGTTCCGATGGTCAAGGTAGTTTGACGCAGTGACAGATATGAGGAGATGACTTGGGGGGCCAAGCAGTCTATGAGAGAGCAGTATTCAGAGTTATTTGAGGCACAAAGTAAGTGAATTTTGAGGATGAAATTCGTATAAAGAGGGGAGGACGTGAGACCTCGTCCCTTCTAGTGCTTAGTCAGCAAGACTAGTTTACCCGAGAGTTAACCAATGACCTTAAAGTTGACCTTTAAGATGGACACAGTCATAGAAAGCCTAGGTGTGTGTTTAGGTATTTTAGCGAGTATTCTAGGTCAAATGTCCAGGTTTGAGTTAATGAAAATCATTATTGCCAGTTTTAGGTCCATTTAGAGTGACTAGGGCTTTAAAGCCGAAAAAACTGTCTTGGGCCCGCTAGTTATTTCCCGAGCTCAATTACCCATATGTGAGCCCAATTAATTATTTTGGCCCATTTTTTATGTTTATTGATTTTAAAACCTATTTTGGCTCACTCAGGGTATATTGTGATTTTAAAATATTTCGTTTGGGTCTTTTATGAGATTTTGGACCCAGGGTATAAATACCTAACAGACGGAGCACCTGTAGCCTTCATCCTCTCCCCCCTTCTCTCCCCTTTCTCTCTCCCATTCTCTCTCCTGAAAACACAAATCGAATTTCATCAATTTTCTTCCAATAAAAACCACTGGGTTCCATCCTTAAACACTTTTCTAACAGTCCCTGGCTGGTTTCAACTATTATTTTCTGATCGAGGAGCCGTGATCAATTCGTTCTTCATTTTAGGATATTTTGGGGGATTCCATGGTGAGTGCCCTAAATCTTTGTTTCTGTTGTCGATTTTTTCTTCTGTTTGTTTGATGTTGATGTACCTAAGTTGGTTTAGTGGTTTTGATCTTTCCAAAACATCCCCTGATCCGTAGGTGTACGTTTTGGGTGTCGATGGTAGTTTTGGTAATTTTGTGAGTTTAGTAATTTTTGTTGAATTGATGGAATTGGTGATTTCTGATGATTAGGTTAGTTGATTTATAAGTTGTGAAGCGTGTTTGTGGGATGAGAAACCCAATCATGTGATCAGGTGAGCTTAGTTGTCGATTTGGAGCCGTGAGTGGGTTGGACATTTCACCCATCGGTTGGATTTTCAGATTTGCGAGCCGAGATGTGTGTTAATGTGAGTGTTGTTGGGCCCCTTAGTGTTCATTTTCAGTTTGGAGTGTTTTTTATTTTATTATTGTTGAGTTTATGCGTGTTTTGGTTCGCTTTGTGTGTTTAGGCGGTGCTAGAGCAATTGATAAGGGAAAAGGTGTTTCCATTAAGTTTTCTACGTAGCAAGAGGTGGGAGTTTATGATTCATTCAATTACACATACCCATTTTGTGTTTTTAAATTAAAATACGGTAATTGTATAGTTTTAAATAAAGGTCTTACATATGTTGTGTTTGACGTGCATATTAGCTACATAAACTTGCTTGCCATGTTTTTAGTGCATGATTTAAGTGTTTGAACTCCTAAGCATGTGGCTGTGTGTTTCAGCATAATAATTGAGCATAGGATTTGTTGTTTGAAACCGTTCTATTGACTTTGGTTTGTGCCCATGAGGTTGACTATGTTGAACCCTTTTGAATTGAGTGTTTCATGTTTTTTGAGGTATTTTTCACTGCTGAGAAGTGATCCTAAGGGTTTGAATGACTTTGGGGAGCGTTCTAGGTTATTTTTGGGGTGCATAACTTGTCTGAAACGAGTAAACTCTCGTGTACTTTTTTAGAAGCCCATGTACTATTTTGGATAGAACAGTACAATGCCTTTGTAGGAGAGTACATGCCCATATACCTAGTACACGGCCTGTTTCAAAAATTTCATGGTCATGCACTTCAGGTCGTGTACACCACTGTCTTCCCCCATTTCAATTCCACACGTATAGGTACCTATTCTAGCGACACCTGTACCCTTCCAACAACCCATGTACTTCATTTTGGGTCCCTTAAACCTATTTAACACCAAACAAACATCAAATCATACCCTAACTAATCCCATATCAATGCCTTTTTTGGTGATTGCTTGCATTGTATGCATTGTTGGGTTTTCAAGTAAAAAGTATATATGTGTATTCATAGGAACAACTTGAAATTGACGTTTAATGTTTGGCCAAACATGGTAAGTACATAGAATCCCAACATAGAGAAATATTGCTTACATATGGTTGTTGTATGGATGGGTTATAAGTTTGTGCCTCATGTTTGCTGTGACTTAGTAGACTATGTGTTTATATATGTGTGGATTGTGATTGAGTGTGATAATGTAATTTCTCCACTTAGTTTCAGATAACATGGGTAGTAGGGGATTTATATATGTTTTGTACACAAAAAATTAACTGCGAGTGAGCTTTCGATTTCTTCTTAGCGTGGGTAATTCTGAAAGTGCTTTGTAATCCACCCAGATAGGTTTTTGGGGCATAGTAGGCCATACGACGATGCGGTGTGTTGTGAGTTAATAAAACCTGTTAGGCTGATGTTTATTGCATTGTGTTTTACATGCATGATGCATGCATGCATATATGCATACTTGCATTATGAAACATTTTGAGTGTATGTTTAGTATGCATAGATGAATACAGAGTTTATTGTAACTGTTTTTATACTTGATTTTCTGTATACCTCTATTCCACCAGATACGCTTATGACGTTGTAACTTGCACAGAGGTCTTTTGATCTCACCCCCGCTCCCCCCTCTTGTTGATCTTTTCTGGGTTAGTTCGTTCACTGTAGATGATCTTCTTTGAGGTTTTGTTTTCCCGATGTTGGTCTTAGGGCTAGGCTATTACACTTGCACGTCTTGGAAGCTTGGCATGTTTTATGTTAATGGTATTTTCATACTTTGTCGACATACATGCCTGTTTTGGATTTCAATGGCTGTTGTTGACCTAATGTGGGCTTGTTTTCCAATTTGATATTTTATATGCATGTAAGACTCGTATTTTCATTCAGTTATCAGATGCGTTCATGTTTTGGGCCATGTGGCCTGATGTATGTGATTTAAAGTCTTCTGCTATATGTGTGTGCGTATCCATTAATTGTTTTGATGTTGGGTACAATTTATGACATACCATGCTCCTTTTAAAAGGAAAAAATTTAAATTGGTGTTCATTTTTGGAAATTTGGTTTTGAAAAGTTAATGTGAGCCTTTGTGGTTTCGATTGATCTACAAATTGCATCGATCAGGACTACATGATGATAAGGGTCCCATTTACCATGAGCAGATCCTCACACGACTGATCGTAATCATTTTATGGGAATCTAAAAGAATATTCTCTGGTAATCCATCCGATCGATTGTGCAAGAAGTGCCCGATTGATCGCTACCTCAACTTACCAGATTTTGGATTTTTCTCACTGGATAATAATTACCTTTCTCAGATAATGTCAACTTATTAGTTATTGAAACCGATCATGGCTATGTGCCGACTAATAACCTTTACTCACCTAACTTATCATGCTTTCGATTGATTGAGGCTGAAGCCAAATCCTCACTTAGTTAACTCGGCATACCTCTTTGGCTCAACTTGTCAAAACCCAAAATCTAGGTTTCCAACCTCTCAAACCAGCCTACCTAGTCACTCAGTTCTCATATAAATACCCTGAAACATCACACAACCCAACCACCTAATAAAC
Organism: Passiflora organensis; assembly: GCA_019739055.1. Taxonomy (NCBI): domain Eukaryota; kingdom Viridiplantae; phylum Streptophyta; class Magnoliopsida; order Malpighiales; family Passifloraceae; genus Passiflora; species Passiflora organensis. Next base: position 714,348 of record JAEPBF010000328.1, on the reverse strand, counting down.
CTACACACAAATCAACACAAACAACAAGTATATACATCAATCCTAATTCATAGTTCAACATCTCATGACAACATATATATTGATTCGCAACAAGTTACACAACCTCACCATGTATTCAAACACATTCAAATCATGCCTAGGAGTTTCCAAACACACAAGTTATGCATAATAAATGTGGTAAGCATACACATGTCCTAGCATGCCAAGTCATACATCAATGTGCATAGTAACTGCCACTCAAAATAATATATATACTGAAATTTAGTAAATAACTACATAGCATTTTCGTGCATGCAAATAAATCAAAGACTTTCACCTTTTGTTGTGAAGACTCACTAACCGCATCATCCTTGGAATCTACCCATCTAGATAATTGGCTTTCTTTTGCATTTATTGTCACATCCTATAACGAACAAATTATATACAATTGTCATAGGCCTACTATAATGCATAAAAACACATACGGTAAACCTACAAAGTTGATGAACCAAAAACATAGCAGATCTGACATAAAAAATAAATATTCGAAATATATATAGTAGAAATGAAAGAAAAAGAATAATGTTATCCAAGTGACATCACAACTCACACAAACGTAGTGAAACCTATTTATTAACTCATTACATGATTCATTTTAATAGTCTAATCAACATGTATTTATATCATATATTTGTTATAAACAAAAAGATAGTGGAATTATACTATGAATAATATAGATATACCATAACATCAAGATGTACCATAATTCATAATGTTAGACCCCCTACCCTACTTTGGGGATAAACACCTCCGCTATGGAATCCTAAGAGTAGAAATTATGATACTACCTTCAGAATCCCAGAAAGCAAGTAAAATAAAGTAGTACAATTTCACTATGAGACCCTGATCTTTCGTCCATAAAGTCCACAAACCAGTGCAGCTGGAATGACTATTTTGCTCTTGAAGAAATGGATGTGTGATAGCTGAAAATGGTACTGAAGGTTTAGTGTTCATTTCTGATTTCATTTCTCCCTTATTTCATTTCTATCATTAATGGTACATTATCTATTCTTAAGAGATAATTCTAGAATTAAATCCTAAGAATTATTTCCTTATATCTAGCCTTAAAAGTTGTGAAAATTAATCTTATTAATCCTACAAACTATCCAGCTGGCCACACACCATAAACCACACCAAATCATCACGTAATAAACCCTTCTTCGCTACTCTTGCTGCCAAAATTCAACTAGCACTCACCATAGCCAAATTCTTTCATCCTTCATCAGATTTCTGTGAATAATAGCTTGCTGGAAACTTCTTTCCATAAACTATCTTGCTATCTTTGTTTCATCATCAGAAGGTTAGTTTTTCCTTATCTCAATTGGAAGGAGGTACTGTTGTTGTTCTTCTTGTTTATATGAATGATTGGCACCTATTTATGTTGTAATGTCATGAATTCATCCTTTGAATCTTCCTTATGTATGAAATCAGAAGGTTCTATACCTTTACCCTATTATTGTCGATTCTTACCAATTGACTTGTCTGTTGGTTTTTGTTCTTATTCCTTTTAATCGTATGTGTTATCATGAAATCATAACCTCTAAACCTTGTATGAATGAAACCGCAGTTGCTCTTGTACCCTAACTTAGTGTTGAAATTTGCATGGTTAATTCGGATGGTAAATCAGGTTGATTCTTATTGTGTACGTGGCTATCACATCACACATCCAAGAGGGAGGTCACAATAGTATCTGATCACTTATTTTTAATAGGTTTGGTGAGTGGAATTTGTTAGAAACTAGGATGTTTATTTGGTTTCTGAATTGTATTTACTTAATAAAGGCAAAGGAGTAGCTTCTTTTTTAGAGACAAGAGAGGTAGGAACTACGCCTCATCGGTTCTCCAGAGACCCCTGCTCTTTTCTTGATGTTTTTGTTACCTGCCCTTGTTGTATTTTTTGCAATTGGATTATAGGATGAGAGTATGAAATTTGGAATGAGATATGAATCTCCTAGGCTATATCAAACCCTTGAGTTAGGAATTGAGTGCCTGGGATGCAATTGTTATGTGAATTGGATAAGTTGATTGTGTTCTGACATGATTGAGGATACCCTGTTGTGGTATTACGCTTTGTACTTGTCTGCGTGTGCTTGTACGTGTTTGTGTGTCAGGACCCTGTTCTGGTGGCCATTCGGGGTAAGCGCTGATGCTCCTAGGGAGAGGAGAGGTTCTTACTGGTATGGGAGTTGTATGGGCGGAAAATCCCAGCAAGAGTTCGCTGGAGGTTTGGTCCTCGTGTGGCCGAAACCCTGTCCTTGTGTGGCAGGAAGCCCTGGTAGGTATGTGACCTGGGATGCCCTGGTAGGTATGTGACTAGGGAAGACTTGTTCGTGTGGGACTAATCGACTTGTCCTTGCAAGGACAAGATGAAAGGCTTACTGATTAGTTTGCATGTTAACCATCTACCCTTTGTGCAGTAAGTTTTGGACAACACAGGTGGAAGGGGATGGCCTTTCTTCTTCATTGCCGAGGGCAATCTGATGTGTTTCACTTGCCTGTGTACTTCTGACTTTTCGGAAGTGTTTGCAGTCCTCCCTCAGCCATAGATTCGGCCCTAACCTCGTTTGATTGATTTTTGAATTACGTGATTCCCTTTAGTTGTTTAGGAATGATCTTATGTGAATTGGGAGATTTGTGTTTAGGGATTCTATAGATCTTATGATGCTGTGACTCTACTGAGATTCTTGTAATCTCAAACCGTTGTTTTTACCATTTTTCAGGTTTAGGTCCATTCACTGTTCGTGGTACCAGGGTGTAAGATCAAGGCTGCACGGCGAGGTGATATCGCATCACATTTGCATACTTGTTACTTGTGCATATAACATGAATGATTGGGCAATTTTCGGGTTTTATTTAAGCACCCTCTTTTGCTTGCTACTTTCGAAACTTGTTGGAAGATTTCTTGTTGTTTATTTGGATCCCTATGGGACTTGTGTGTTATAAACCCAATGATTTGATTTAAGACTTCCGCTAATGTTTTATTTACTTCGTATGTTACCAGAATATGTGTCCAATATCATGCTCTAAATGTTCATAAGCAACAAAATGAACAAGCTGAAAATCGGTAGTTAATGATAAGCCTGGTGAGATTCAAATAGGTCTTAGGCGTCATTTAGGCTTATTTGGGTTTCACGGCGGTAATGACCTTAATCGGATCAATTAATAATGGTCTAGGAATTGGGGTCGTTACACGGATCCGTTTAATTAAAGAAAAAGATTAGCTACTTGTTCAGAAACAAGAGAGGTAGGATCTATACCTCATTGGTTTCTCCAGAGATTCTTGCCATTTGTTTGATATTTTCGGTGCATGTCCTTACTGATGATTGTATACTTTGTATAGTGTATGCATGAATTGCAAATTGAGCTATGATCCTTTAGGAAATTTTGTACCCTTGAGATAGGTTGTGTCTGCCTAATTCGTATGTGTTGTGTGAATAGAATATATTGATTGTGTTATAATATGATTAAGGATGCCCTACTGTGATGTTATGCTTTGTACTTGCTTTTGTGTGCTTTTACTTAATTGTGTGTCAAGATCCTTTTCCAGTGGCTATTCGAGGTAACTGCTGATGCTCATAGGGAGAGGAGAGGGTTTTACTAGTATGAGAGTCACACGGGTGGAAATCCCCAACATGTGCATGCTGGATGTCTTATCCTTGTTTGACTAGATGCCTTGTCTTGTTTGCTGGAAAGATGCTCTTATCCTTCTGTGCTTTTGATGCCTTGGTTCTTGTGTGGCTTGGATGCCTTAATCCTTGTGTGGCTTGGATGCCTTAATCCTTGTGTGGCTTGGATGCCTTGTCCTTGTATGGCTTGGATGCCTTGTCCTTGTGTGGCAAGATGAATAGGCTTGCTGAATAGATTGTGTGCTAACCATTTATCCTTTGCACAGCTAAACCTTGGACAACACAAGTGGAAGAGGATGGCATTTTTGTTGATGTGATATAATGATGAATTACCTGCCTATGTACTTTCTATTTCCAGAAGTGTTTGTAGTCCATCCACAGCCTATAACTTTCAGCCCTATCCTTACTATGATTGTTTGATACCCCTTTAGTTGTGTAGGCGAATCTGATGTTCCGTGGGAGATGCTTGTTTAGATTTCTGCAAATCTTATGATGTTGTGACCCTACTGAGATTTTTGTAATCTCACCTTGTTGTTTTCATCAGTTTTTAGGCTTAGCTACACCATCAGTCTGTGGTACTGGTGTGTGAGATCAAGGCTGCATGCCAGGATGATATTGCATCACATTTGCATACCTTATTTATTGCTAATTATTTGCGCATTTACCATTAAATATGAAGTTTGATTAGAGTGCTTTCTGGTTTATTGAATCCCTCTTGTTCCTACTTATTTTCGGAATTTATTGGAGGGTTACTTGCTGGATTTTGAGATCCCTATAGGACTTGTTTGTTGTGTTTGCTTTGGTTAATTATAAAGACTTTCGCTGATATTTTAGTCACTCCATATATTACCAGAATGTTTGTCCATAATTATCATGTTCTAACCTTTAAAAACCAGAAGACAAGGATTTAATAAAATCGGAACTGGTGTGATTAAGCCTTGTGAGATTCAGATAGGTTCTAGGTTGGGCTTTTTTGGGTTTCGCGGCAGTAAAGGTGCTAATAGCTTATGTCATTACAAGTTTGGAAACGAAGCATGGTTTAGGAAATATAAATTTGTAATATTCTAACATATTTGTTGGTTTTGTGTTTGTAGGAAAGAACATGCACACACACCCACACCCTTTAGGATTCAACACCGAAAGTGTTTTAATGATAAAATGAGTGGTTTGAGCAGTTTAAATGTTATAATTGATTGTGTGTTTTGTTGTGTGTTTTTGTGTGTTCTTATGTATTGTATGACTTGGTATGTTCTGATGTGTTTTGATGAGTGTTTTGGTGTGTCCCTTTGTGAATGCCAAATGAATATGTCACTTGCTTCATGTTGAATGTAATCTTTTGATGTGTGTTGCCGAATGCTCCTAGATGTTAAGATGATTTCTGAAAACATGTGTTTGATTTGTATGATTCCAAGTGTTTCTTTGTATGTATATGTGTATTACCGAGGTTTGTGTGTACTTGTGTGCATATGTGTGTTTTGTTTTCAGCATATGCATATCGTCTGGTGTACGCCTCTCCACTATGTACCACTTTCTTTCTTTAGTTCTGTATTTGAGTTATGTATTGAGTGAATCCATATGTTTGTATAGTATTGCAAGGCAGAACGCGCCTAGGGATCGTCGAGGTAGGTATGAAGTCCAAGCTGAAGAGTAACCCGCTAAGAATAATGAACTGGATGAAGAAAATGAGCAGGGAGGGAAAGTTGAGCCTGAAAACCAACCTGAGGGTTGCGCCATCTATTGATCCTGTAATGGCACAAATACTGAACGTGTTGCAAGGGATTGCTGCGAACCAGCAGCGAATGGAGGTTCAATTCCAGAATGCTTCTGCACCCGCACCACCAATGGAAGATTCTATTCCCTCACTTGAACCTGTTCAGCCAGCTCATCCTAAGGAAGCCCGTCAGCTGGGATGCAAAGATTTCAGTGGTTCAGCAGGTGTCGTTGTGGTTCGTGAATGGATCAACACCCTATATCAAGTTTCTTTGTTCTTGCCCATCTCTGATAATGACAAGGTTGCAATTGCCACTTTCCTACTTGAGGGAGAAGCCCTCGCATGGTGGACAATCGTGAGTTTATAGTTCGGGGATCATTTGCCTTCATGGGAAGAATTCCGGCATGAGTTTGACGAAAGGTTCTACATAGATTCCACAAAAGCAAATAGCAACAAGCTTTCTATAAGCTTGAGCAAGGCACCCGTTTGGTGCTGGAATACGAGAAGGAATTAAGGGAGTTGTCCCATTTTGCACCTGAGGAAGATCGCTCACCTTATCAATTTGCGAGACGATTCCAAGTGGGCTGAGTACCAAGCTCATAACCATTGTGGGCACGACACCTGTGCAGAATTTGCAAGATTTAATCATTGCTGTCATTGACGCCGAGAAGATCATGCAAAGAAAGAAGCCTCCCGCAGCAAATAATGGTGGATCTTTTAGGCATGATTCCAAGTTCAACTGACGAACGGGACCCTATCCTTTGAAGTCCTACCCTCCGAAGAATAATGGCAATGGGGGTAACTTCAGGAAGAATTTTTCTAGTCCTAATCCCAATGGATCTACATGGAGTTCGCAGCCAAGAAGATGTTATAACTGTGGCAAAATGGGCCACATTTAGAGGGAGTGCCCTAAACCATGGCGTAATACTGACGCACCGATTGCATGCCAAGGTGGGTATGCCAATCCCACTAAATCGCCATCACATGCAACTGGAAGACCACCTAGCGGCTCTACAAGTGAGTTGCAGCCAAGACCAACAAGGTTATTCACTCCAGCTGATGCCAAAGCAAGCCCAAATGTGGTGACAGGTACTATTTCAGTCTTTTCTCAATATGCTAAAGTGCTATTAGATCCCAGAGTGAATAAATCATTTGTGCATCCAAGGATAGCACATAGCTCAGACCACTGTCTCCTCTGACTCCTCCTATTACGATTCTGACTCCTTTGGGAGTGTAACTAATTTGTGATTTAGTCTACATCGATTGTGTGGTACGTATGGGTTTGAATATACTTGAAATGGATTTCATCCCAATGGACATCCAGGACCTAGATGTGATCTTAGGCATGGATTGTCTTACCAAATATCAAGCCCGAATGGAGTGTTTCAACAAACATGTGTAGTTCAGCCTTCCAGATGGTTTAGAGTATTTTTTGAAGATAATAGGCAAGTTGTTCCAATTTGCATGATTTCCAAGCTTGATACGAAGCAATTGATCAGCAAAGGATGTACTACGTACCTCACTCATGTACATGACATTTCCAAAGAGTTCTCGGATCTGGATTCTATCCCAATGGTTCGTGAATTTCCAGACGTGTTTTCGAAAGATATAGCCAGTTTGCCACCAGTAAGAGAAGTGAAATTCGACATTGAATTAGTGCCAAGTACAAATCCAATTTTCATTCCTCCTTATTGTATGGCTACTGTAGAAATGAAAGAATTGACTCAATTGGAAGATTTGCTGGATCGTGGTTTCAACCGACCCAATGTCTCACCTTAGGGAGCACCTGTCTTGTTCGTAAAGAAGAAAGATGGTTTGCTGCGATTGTGCATCGACTATTGGTAGCTAAATCATGTGACTCTGAAGAACAAGTATCCTTTACTGTGCATCGACAACTTGTTCGACCAGCTCCAAGGTTTAGCTGTGTTTTCCAAAATTGATCTCAAGTAGGATACCATCAGTTACATTTTCGTGAAGCTGATATTTCGAAGACTGTATTCATATCGTGATATGGCCACTACTAATTTCTAATTATGTCATTTGGTTTGACCGATGCACCAGCCGTGTTCATGGATTTGATGAATCGAGTGTTCCAAGAGTTCCTGGACAGATTCATGGTAGTCTTTATCGACGACATTTTGATTTATTCAAAATCAGAAGAGGAGCATACTGAGGACTTGCGGATCATTCTGAAAATTTGAGGGATCGACATCTATTCGTGAAGTACTCCAAATGTGAATTCTGTTTATACGAAGTCAGTTTCCTTGGCCACATTGTTTCTGCCCGTGGTGTTCTTGTTGATCCAAAGAAGCCCTTTTTGCTTGGTAAACCCTGCAGACTGTATTTGAAGTTCGCTATTTCCTTGGGTTAGCTGGATACTATCGTCGCTTTGCGATGCATCAAAATCCGGACTTGGATGTGTGTTAATGCAAGATGGGAAAGTCATTACCTATGCTTCCCGACAGTTGCATCTGCATGAAAGCAAATATCCTATGCATGATTTGGAGTTTGCAGTCATGGTATTTGCATTGAAGATATTGGACCACTATTTGTATGGCGAGATGTGCAGAATCTTCATCGACCACAAAAGCTTGAAGTATCTCCTTACACAAAAGGAGTTTAATATGAGACAATGAAGATGGATGGAGATGAAAAAAGATTATGATTTGATCATTGAATATCATCCCAGAAAAGAAATTGTTGTTGCTGACGCCTTAAGTTGGAAGACGCATTCTTATTCTCCATCGATTTTAGCCTATATGCATGGGCAATGCATGCCATGTTGCTGGATTTGAGAGCTATATGTGTGCATCTTGGTACTGATTTTTTCTGGTTCATTTTTGGCTCAAATCGAAGCCAAGCCTACTTTTATGGAAGAGATCCGAAATCAGCAATCTGAAGATCCAAGAATGGCTGAAATTTGGCAATAAATATCTGATAGTGTTGATGCCATAGTTTGTGATTTTAGAGTGCGAGATCATGGAGTTCTTGTCTTTAGAAACCGAGTATGTGTGCCACAAGATGTTAATGTTCGCTGTCTGATATTGTTCGAAGTGCATAGTTCTAAGTTTCCTATTCATTCTAGTAGCACTAAGATGTATCGAGATTTAAAGGAACAATATTGGTGGCCGAATATGAAGTGCCATATTGCTGAGTTCATTGCCCGATGCCTTGTATGCCAACAAGCGAAGATCGAGCATCAAAGACCCGCTGGGTTACTTCAGTCACTTTCAATTCCAGAATGAAAATGGGAGCATGTCACGATGGACTTTGTGACCAGTTTTTCCATATCTTAGAGTGGATTTGATGCTATTTGTGAAATTGTGGATTGAATGAAAAAATCTGCACACTTCGTACTTGTTCATGTGGCAGACACCTCTTAGAAATTGGTTATTCGTTATTTGGATGAGATTGTTCGTCTACATGAAGTGCCAGTTTCCATTATTTCAGATCGTGATCCTTGTTTTACTTCACGATTTTGGGAGAAATTCCAGAATATGCTGGATTTGAGATTGAGTTTCAATATAGCGTTTTATCTCTAGACCTATGGTCAATTTGAAAGAATGATTCGGATGCTTGAAGATATGTTACGTGCGTACATGATAGATCAAAGTACCAGTTGGGATCGATGTTTACCTTTAGCAGAATTTGTTTACAACAACAGTTTTCATGTAAGCATTGGAATGGCTCCTTATGAAGCATTGTATAGGAGACATTGCAGAACTCCTATTTGCTGGAATGAAGTAGACGAGAGACGCCTAGATAATCTGGAATTGATTGATCAATCAACAAAGCATTTGAATCTGATTCGACAAAGGCTAAGGACAGCGCAAGATCGCCAGAAAAGTTATGCTGATAATCGACGAAGGGAGCTCCATGGAAAGGAGTCCTTTACTTTCAGCTACGAGGTAAGCTAGCACCTCATTACATTGGTCCATTTGGTATTGTCGAAAAAAATCAGCCCTGTTGCTTACCTTCGAACATGGAAAGAATTCACAACATGTTTCACGTTTTGATGTTGAGAAAGTATGTGTGAGATGCTCATGTACTTGAAGAACCACCAGTTGAGGTTGTTGAAGACCTATCCTACCCAGTACAACCATTTGTCATACTAGATTGCTCGGTTCGTCAGCTTCGCAGTCGAAGCATGCCTATAGTATGAGTTATTTTGTGTAATGGCAAAGTTGAGGAATAGTCTTGGGAGATTGAGGAATCGTTGTGTGCAAAATTTCCTTATCTGTTTTCTTAGGTACTTGTGCTGAAATTTCAAGGATGAAATTTTTATAAAGGAAGGATGTCAGACCTCGATCCTTTGTCCTAAAAGTCCAGATGCCAGTGCAGCTGAAATAACCATTTAGCCCCTGAAAAAATAAATGTGTGATAGCCGAAAATGCTACTAAAAGTTCAGTGTTGATTTTTGATTTCATTTCTCCCTTATTTCATTTCTATCATTAATGGTACATTATCTATTCTTAAGAAATAATTTCATAATTAAATCCTAGTGACTATCTTCTTATATCTAGCCTTAAAATTAAGAAAATTAGTCTCATTAATCCTATAAACTATCTAGTCGGCCACACACCACAAACCACACCAAATCACCGTGCAATAAATCGTTCTTCCTTACTCCTGCTGCCGAAATTCACCTAACACTCACCATAGCCGAATTCTTTCATCCTTTATTAGTTTTCTGTGAATAATAACTTGTTGTAACCTTTTTCTATCCTCTATCTTGCTATCTTGGTTTCATCATTAAAAAGCTAGTTTTTCCTCATACTTTTCCTTCTCGAAATTTGAAAGAGGTATTGGTGTCGAAATTCCTTGATTGATCCTTCAATTGGATTTTGTTATTGTTCCTCTTGTTCATATGATTGAATGACACTATTCATGTTGTAATATCATAAATTCATCCTTCGAATCGTTCTTATGTATGAAATCGGCATGCTCTACACCTTTACCGTATTGTTGTCGATTCTTACCAATTGACTTGTCTGTTGGTTTATGTTCTTGTTCCGTTTAATCGTATGTGTTATTAACACCTAATCTTTTTTTGTTATCATGATATCATAACCCATAAACCTTATATGTATGAAACCGCAGTTGCCTTTGTATCCTAAATTAGTGCTGAAATTTGCATGGTTAATTAGGATGGTAAATCAGGTTGATTCTTGTTATGAACGTGGCTATCACATTACACATCCAAGAGGGAGGTCACAACAGTATCTAATCACTGGTTTTAGATAGGTTTGGTGAGTGGATCTTAATAAATGAAAAAGATTAACTACTTGTTTAAAGACAAGAGAGGTAGGATCTATACCTCATCGGTTTCTCCAGAGATCCTTGCTATTAGTTTAATATTTTCGTTGCATGTCCTTATTGATGACAAGCCTTGTATAGTGTATGCATGAGTTTTCTATGCCTAATTCTCATGTGTTATGTGCATTGAACATGCTGACTGTGTTGTGATATGATTAAGGATGCCCTGCTGTGATGTTATGTTTTGTACTTGCTTGTGTGTGCTTATACATGATTGTGTGTCAGGATCTTTTTTCGGTGGCCATTCGGGGTAAACGTTGATGCTACTAGGGAGAGGAGAGGTTCTTACTGGTTTGGGAGTCACATAGGTGGCAATCCTCAGTATCTGCACGCTAGATGCCCAGTCCTTATATTGCTAGATCCCTTGTTCTGTATGCTGGCAAGATGTCCTTATATGGTTTGGATGTCCTTAGCTTGGATGCCTTATCCTTGTGTGGCAAGATGAATAGGCTTTCTGATTAGATTGTGCGCTAACCATTTACCCTTTGCGCAGTTAAGCCTTGGACAACATAGGTGGAAGGGGATGACCTTTTGGTTGATATGATCGAATGATGAATTACCTGCCTGTGTACTTTTGTTTTTAGAAGTGTTTGTAGTCCACCCACAGCCTATAACCTTCTGTCCTATCGCTATTATGATTGTTTGATACCCCTTTAGCTGTGTAGGCAAATCTGATGTTGTTTGGGAGATGTTTGTTTAGACTTCTACAGATCTTATGATGTTTTGACCCTACTGAGATTCTTGTAATCTCACCCTATTATTTCATCATTTTTCAGGCTTAGGTACACCATCTGTCTGTGGTACTGGTGTGTGTGAGATCAAGGTTACACGGCGAGATAATATTGCAACACATTCGCATACCTCTTTTCATACTGATTGCTTGCGTATTTACTATTAAACATGAAGTTTGATTGGATTGCTTTCTGGTTTATTGAATCCCTCTTGTTCCAACTTAGTTCTGGAATTTATTGATGGGTTACTTGCTGGATTTTAAGATCCCTATGGGACTTGTGTTGTGTTCCTTTGGTTAAGTATAAAGACTTCCATTTATGTTTTATTCAATCTGTATATTACTAGAATGTTTGTCCATTGAACCTTTATAAAGCATAAAACAATAACTTAATAAAATCTAAATTAGTGTGATAAAGCCTTGTGAGATTCAGTTAGATCTTAGGTTGGGCTTGGTTTCATGGTGGTAAGGATTCTAATAGATTGAGTTTGGGTCCTTACAATCATAGAGGACTTAAATCAAAGGTAGAATAGTTCGATATCGCATCAACATTTAAATCGATCAACTGAAAATCAAATCAATCATTATAAATCACATGCTAATATAATCCTTAAAAACTAAGCTCCAGATAATATGTATAAAACTAAAATCCTAATCAATAATGTAAAGTCAAATTATGGTCTAGTTCATATCTACAAATCAAATCAAATACTGATCAAACTGAAAATAGCAGGCTACTCCTTGATCAACCACAAGGGGTGGGCTATTGAGAACTTTCACTTGTAGCATAATCTGGATAACACTAAACCAATTAGTTAAATATCCAGGTGAGGGAAATTGGGGACCACGAAAAGTCTAAATAATAACGTAATCGAAATCCAAGTTGAAAATGTAAAATCTGTGTGAACTCTCAATAATACTCAATCTCAAATCCAAATAAAACAGAAGTAAAAAAATGGTGAATCACACACACATACATATATTTCTTTATTAAAAAAGGCTGGAAAGTTGACAAATAAAACACCTGTCTACACCTAGGTAAGAGAAAAAAACAAGGCTTACTAGTGGTTCTTTTTATCATTTTATTAAAACATAGCCCGCACTAGTGCTGTCGAAGAATTCTATAGTCAAACTCCGTGTGACCATCTAAATATGTGAACCATCGGCTACTAATCTCAGTTAAGGTCATCAGTGCACTAGATACTTGTAAGTAATCAAAGTGGGATATAAAACCAGTCGAAACAAGTCAAACTCAACCAAATATCACAGTGTCAAAAATAGGCATATATTTTTATAGGCAATCATATGTCTCAATAGTCTGTGCAACCACATGCACTACATCACGATATGCCTCTCAATATCAAACCATAATAAAATTAGTATATGTGTCAAAACTCACAGTCATAAAATCAATCAAATTTCCAAAACACAAAATATGTAAGTCCAAGTATCAATACGATTCACTATTTAATTTTCTGAAAACATAAATCTCAATTATGTATTTTAAAACAAAAACTCAAAAAAATGTTCGGTCCTCACTCACTTGTACATAGCTACAACACAGCCAAACAAAAAGCACAGTAGATATCCAATCCACACCAATCAATATAGGTCACTTGCCTATGTAATATACCAAACATACAATTACTATATGTACAAACCAACACAATCATTACAAAAATTATATTTATATATTACATGTAAAACAAAGCAAATTCACATTTTCTAAAAAGAACACAGAAATCCAGAATTAGGTCGATAAGCATTAAAATTATATTTTAATCAACATAGTATTATTTATAAAATCATAATTTTTCATTTAAAACTTAAACATATTTTTTGAGAAAATTTTTAAAAGTTTTTATCTCATAAACTACTACTCAAAACTGAAAACCGAAGACACCGTAACTTCCGGAATATCTGAAATATTGATGAGGGAAAAATTAACAATTCGAGCAGTGGCGACGGCCTATGGCCGAATGATTGTGGCAGGCGGTAGTGCGTGGAGGCATGTGGCCAGATGGTAGCTAAACCGAAGATGAAACCGAAATTCCTAAAATACATGAAATCAACACCAAAATTAATGATCTATACATCAATAGAAATCTGGAGATGTTAGGAACGTTATTATGGAAATGAATTAGTGATTTCTTACCGAGGTAGGCCGAAAATCGAGAATTTTTTCCAGCAAAAATCCCAAACCTTCGCAAGGTCCACGAGGGAGTGTCCGGTGAACGTTTGCCATGGATTTTTGCGGCCAAGTGAAGATTGCAAGGTGAGGCTTCGATCAGTGGTAATGGTGCATCGAATGACAGCCGAACGATCTAGGAGTAGCTTCTGGTACATCAGGAAAGACGAGAGATCAGGAGGAAGAAGGGGAGAAGAGAGAAAAGGAGAGAAAAATGAGAAAAATGAAAAAAAATCTTCTGTTATACCATATCCAGGCCAAAATGAGGTAATTTTATAAATGGTTCCTCGGTCAATAACAAAATGATATTATTTTAGCGAAAAAAATGTCGTCGTTGAACACCATAAATTAAATAATATTATTTGATTATTAATTTAATAAAAAATAATTTTATTACTAAAATAAATCCAAAAATTAATTTAAAGCTTTAAAAAATCATAATAAATATGATAGAAGTCCAAAAATTATAAAATTTTACTAAAAATTCAGAAATTTTTTACCTTTCTAATAAACAAAAGTTATAATTTTAAACTCAAGAGATATTTAATTAAAAATAAATTTTATCTTAAAAAATAATAAACTATATCTTAAAATTATAAAAAATCAAACCATACAGTATATTCCTTAAATATAAGCCCCAAAACATTTTAAAAGCACAATATCACACATATATACTATCCAATATGGATTACACAAAAAAATAGAATTATGAAACTATCTTTCGGTATAAAACAGAAAAACGAACCAATGACTAACATGTGGAAAAAAAAATCTGGGGTTTACACACAGTCTTCATGTATCTAGGGAACGAACTACAATTATATTCTCCTAAACTCAACAAACTCGAGGATTTGTAATTTCTGCTAGGTTTGGGATACTAAGAACATATTAAGTCAAAAAGTTATATTGGCATAAAATATACCTTTTGAAGAGAATCATATACAGTGTAGCATGCAATCATAGATAAAGTCACAGCCAAACACAATGATAATCATATGAATTTTCAGTGCATTAAAAAGCATCACTGGGCTAACAATTTCTTTTAGTTTTTCTGTGAGACCCTTAATTTTGAGTCCTAGAAGTCCAAAAACCAGTGCAAGTGAAAAAACCCTTTTCCCCTGAAAAAAAGCATGTGTGATGGCTTAAATTGGTATGAAATATTTAGTAATTATTTATAGTTTTAATTCCCATTGATTTAGTTCTTTATTGGTTGATAATTACCTTAAAAAAATAAAATCCCTAAAATTAAGGGAGAATAATTACAGAATTTAATTCTGATAATTATCTTATTCTAATTTAATCTTTAAAGTAGGAAAATTATACCCACAACCACCCTATATAAAGAGAAAGTCGGCCACACTTAAACCTTACACAAAAAATATATAAAATTCGGCCAATCAAAAACCATACACCTCCCTATTGCTGCAGAAATCTACTTGAACTTCAAAATAGCATAACTCTCTCATCGTTTGTCAGATTCTTGAAAATAATAGCTTGTTGGAAAGCTCTTTCCGTCCTCTACCAAAAAATTTGAGATTTTTGTATAAAAATTAGTTTTTCCTTATTGTAATTAATGTCGTAATTCGGCAGAATTAGGTTTTAAAATTTTGTGATTCTGCCTTCAATTGATTTCTGTTGTTCCTCTTGTTTGTATGATTGTTAGGCATCCATTCATGTTGTAAAATCATGAATTTCTCCTTTGAATCTTCTCTATACATGAAATTGGTATACCCTACCTTTGCTCTATTTGTTACCAATCTTGATCAATTGATTAACCTATTCGATTATGATCTTGTTTCTTTTGGTTGTACATATTACAAACACTTAATCCTTTCTTGTTAACATAAAATTGCAACCCTATTACCTTGTATGCATGAAATCACAATTTGTCTTGTGCCCTATTATTAGTGTCGAAATTTGCATAGTAAATTGAGATAGTGATTTAGGTTGAATCTTGTTAAGTTCTTGGCTATCACATCACACATCCCAAGGGAGGTACCTGCGACATCTGATCACTAGTTTCTGATAGGTTTTGTGAGTGGAATTAGTAAGGAAATAGGGTATTCAGTTATTTATTGAGTATGCATGCTTAGTTTGGTTTTGTTTTTGCCTTATAATATCATAGGTGGTTTGGATCCCTTGAATAAAGGCAAAGGAATAACTTCTTATTCAGATATAAGAGAGGTAGGATCTATGCCTCATCGGTTTTTTCAGAGATCCTTGTTATTTTCTTGTTAATTTCGGTACCTACATATATGATAAGTGTATGCGCATATATTGTAGTGAGTATGCTTGAATTGAAGATCAAGATGTGATTCTCTAGGCTATACCAAACCCTTAAGTTAGGTTATTAATGCCTAATTTTCATGTGTTGTGTGCATTGAACATGTTGATTATGTTCTGACATGATTGAGAATACCCTGTTGTGGTACTGTGCTATGTGTTTGCTTGTGTGTGCTTGTATGTGCTTGTGTGTTAGGATATTTTTTTAGTTTCCATTCGAGGTAAGCGTTGATGTTCTTGGGGAGAGGAGAGGTTCCTACTGGTATGGGAGTCGTATGGGTGGCAATCCCCAACATGTGCACACTGGATGCCTGGTCCTTGTGTGCCTAGATTCCTTGTCTTTATGTGGCAAGATGCCCTTATCCTTGTGTGGTTTGAATGCTCTTATCCTTGTGTGGAATAGATGCCCTTATCCTTGTGTGGTTTGAATGCTCTTATCCTTGTGTGGAATAGATGCCCTTGTCCTTGTGTGGCTTGGATGCTTTGTCCTTGTCTGGAAGAATGAATAGGCTTGCTGATTAGTTTGTGTGCTAACCATTTTACCCTTTGTGGAGCGAAGCCTTGGACAACACAGGTGGAAGAAGATGACATTTTATGTTGATGAGATTGATTGATGACTTACTTGTCTATGTACTTCTTATTTTTTAAAGTGTTTGCAGTCCACCCTCAGACTTAGTTACAGCCCTAACCTTGGATTGATTATTGAATTACGTGATACTCTTATATGTGTAGGGATGATCTGATGTTGTTTGGGATATATTTGTTTAAGATTTCAGTAGATCTTATGATGCTATGACCCTACTGAGATTCTTGTAATCTCATCCTATTGTTTTCACCAATTTTTCAGGCTTAAGAACATTTTTTGTTCGTGGTACCAATATGTGAGAATCAAGACTGCACAGCAGGGTGATATTGCATCACATTTTCATACTTTTGTCTCCTTGGTTGCTTGCGCATACAATATGATCATTGATTAGACTATTTTCTCTGTTTTCTCAAGTTTCCTCCTTTGCTTGTTGTTTCCAAACTATGTTGGGGTTATTTGCTGGATATTTGGATCCCTATGGGACTTATGTGTAATGGATTCATTGATTAAATTTAAAAACTTCCGATGATATTTTATTCACTCTGTATGGTACCAAAATATTTGTCCAATATCATGCTCCAAACTTTAAAATCTTAAAGGAATTAACATGCTAAAATCGAAACTAGATGGATAAGGCTTGTAGGATTCAGATAGGTCCTGATTCGGACTTGTTTGGGTTTCACGGCAGTAATGGTCTCATTAGGAGAAAGATTCAAAATTCAATCGGCGTTCGGAACCTTATCCTTTGAGGTCTTATCCTCTGAAAAATAATGGCAATAGAGGTAACAACAAGAATTTTTCTTGTTCGAATTCAAATGGATATACATAGAATTCTCAGCAACGTCGATGTTACAAAAGTGGCGAGATGGGGCATATTCAAAGGGAATGCCCGAAACCCAGGCGTATCACAGGCGCACCAAATGCAGGCTGAGGTGGGTATGTCAATCCCACCAAGAGGACCGCCAAATGGATCCACGAGTGAGGCGCAACCAAGACCAATAAGGCTATTCACCCTCACTGATGCTGAGGCTAGCCCTGATGTGGTGACAAGTACTATTTTAGTCTTTTCTCAAAATGCTAAAATATTGTTAGACCCCGAAGCAAACAGGTTCTTTATAAGTCCAAGGATAGCACTTAGCATGGATCGGCCTCTGTCTCCCTTGTCTAATCCTATTGTGGTTCTGACTCCTTTGGGAGAGGAACTGATTTGTGATCTAGTTTACATTGATTGTGCTGTACGTATGGGTCCCAATATACTTGAGGTGGATCTGATCCCATTGGTCATCCGAGAGCTGGATGTGATCTTAGGCATGGATTGTTTAGTGAAGTATCAAGCCTGTATGGAGTGTTTCACCAAACGTGTGTGGTTCAATTTTTCTGATGGTGCCAAGTACTACTTTGAAGGTAATAGGCGAGTTGTTCCAACTTGCATGATTTCCTGACTTGATGCGAAGCAATTAATCAGCAAGGGATGTACAGCGTACATCTCACATGTACAAGATGTTCCTAAAGAATCCTCGGATATAGATTCTGTTCCAGTGGTTTGCGAATTTCCAAATGTATTTCCAGAAGACATAGCCGGTTTGTCACCGGCAAGGGAAGTGGAATTCGGCATTGAAATAGTGCCTGGTACGAATCCAATTTCCAGTCCTCTATATCGTAATACTCCTACGGAAATGAAGGAATTGAAAACGTAATTGGAAGATTTGTTGGATCGTGGTTTCATTCGACCTAGTGTGTCACCATGGGGAGCACCTGTCTTTCTCGTAAAGAAGAAATATGGTTCACTACGACTTTGCATCGACTATTGGCAGTTTAATCGTGTGACCGTAAAGAACAAGTACCCTTAGCCATGCATTGACTATTTGTTCGACCAACTCCAGGGTGCAACCATATTCTCCAAGATCGATCTTAGATCTAGATACCATCAATTGAGAGTTCGTGATGCCGATATTCCGAAGACCATATTCAGAACGCGATATGGCCACTATGAATTTCTGGTTATGCCATTCGGCTTAACCAATACACCAGCCGTGTTTATGGACCTGATGAATACAGTGTTCCATGAGTTCCTAGACAAATTCGTGATAGTCTTCATCAACGACATTCTAATTTATTCAAAATCGGAAGAGGAGCATGCTGAGCACTTGCGGATTGTACTGAATGTTTTGAGGGATCATCGATTATTTGCAAAGTACTCTATGTGAAAATTCTAGTTACGTGAAGTTGGTTTCCCTGGCCATATTGTTTCTACCCAAGGTGTTTTAGTTGATCCGAAGAAGATTGAAGTTGTAGTTGCTTGGGAACCCCCGCGAACTATGTTTGAAATTCGTAGTATCCTTGGCTTTGTTGGATATTATCGTCGCTTCGTAAGGCTTCGAAGGAAATGAAGGAATTGAAAACGCAATTGGAAGATTTGTTGGATTGTGGTTTCATTCGACCTAGTGTGTCACCATGGGGAGCACCTGTCTTTCTCGTAAAGAAGAAATATGGTTCACTACGACTTTGCATCGACTATTGGCAGTTTAATCGTGTGACCGTAAAGAACAAGTACCCTTAGCCATGCATTGACTATTTGTTCGACCAACTCCAGGGTGCAACCATATTCTCCAAGATCGATCTTAGATCTAGATACCATCAATTGAGAGTTCGTGATGCCGATATTCCGAAGACCATATTCAGAACGCGATATGGCCACTATGAATTTCTGGTTATGCCATTCGGCTTAACCAATACACCAGCCGTGTTTATGGACCTGATGAATACAGTGTTCCATGAGTTCCTAGACAAATTCGTGATAGTCTTCATCAACGACATTCTAATTTATTCAAAATCGGAAGAAGAGCATGTTGAGCGCTTGCGGATTGTGCTGAATGTTTTGAGGGATCATCGATTATTTGCAAAGTACTCTATGTGAAAATTCTAGTTACGTGAAGTTGGTTTCCTTGGCCATATTGTTTCTACCCAAGGTGTTTTAGATGATCAGAAGAAGATTGAAGCTGTAGTTGCTTGGGAACCCCCGCGAACTATGTTTGAAGTTCGTAGTTTCCTTGGATTAGTTGGATACTATCGTCACTTGCTTGACCTTTGACAAAATTGACATGCAAAGGAGAGCTATTCATGTGGACTGAGAAGTGCTAGTGAAGTTTCGAAGAACTGAAAAGACGGTTAGTTTCAGCACCTATCCTTACTTTACCTATTGGCGGAAAGGAGTATGAGGTTTATAGCTATGCATCGAAATCCGGACTTGGATGCATATTGATGCAAAATAGGAAAATCGTTGCCTATGCTTCCCGACAATTGTGACCAAACAAAAGCAACTATCCTACGCATGATTTGGAGCTTGCAGCCACGGTGTTTGCCTTAAAGATATGACGACATTACTTGTACAGCGAGACATGCCAAATCTTCACCGACCACAAAAGCCTGAAGTACCTTCTCACGCAAAAGGAGCTGAACATGAGGCAACGAAGATGGGTGGAGCTAATTAAGGACTATGAACTGATCATCAAATATCATCTTGGAAAAAAAAATGTAGTTGCTGATGCCTTAATCCAAAAATTTCATCCTCCTTCTTCACCATTTTTGGCTTACATGTGCACTCAATATATGCCTATGTTCCTGGATTTGGAAGCTATACGTGTGCATCTTGGCACTGATTTTTCTGGTTCATTGTTGGCGAGAATTGAAGTAACGCCTATCTTGATTTAGGAGATTCGGAATCAGCAATCAAAAGTTTCAAAATTTGTTGAATTCGGAAGCAATTATCTGACGGTGTTGATGTCATAGCTCGTGATTACAGAGTACGAGATGGCGACATCCTTGTCTTCGAAAATCGGGTATGTGTTCCACAAAATGTTGAAATTCGTAATCTTATTTTATATGAGGCACATAGTTCGAAGTTCACGGCGAGATGTACCGCGATTTAAAAGAGCAATATTTGTGGCCGAACATGAAGCACCACATTATTGAGTTCGTTGCCCTATGCCTCGTATGTCAGCAAATAAAGATCGAGCTTCAAAGACCCACAGGTCTACTTCAATCACTTCCGATTCCATAATGGAATTG
The DNA here is from genome assembly GCA_019739055.1 of Passiflora organensis. Taxonomy (NCBI): domain Eukaryota; kingdom Viridiplantae; phylum Streptophyta; class Magnoliopsida; order Malpighiales; family Passifloraceae; genus Passiflora; species Passiflora organensis. Next base: position 693,802 of record JAEPBF010000328.1, on the reverse strand, counting down.
GGAGCATGTTACAATGGATTTTGTGACTGGATTGCCTAGATCTCAGCAAGAATATGATGCCATTTGGGTGATTGTGGATCGATTGACGAAATCTGCACACTTTATTCCTGTATGAGTGACAGATACACCTGGGAAATTTGTTGTTCATTACTTGGATGAGATTGTTGGATTGTATAGAGTGCCAGTTTCCATATTTCAGATCGTGACCCTCATTTCACATCACGATTTTGGGAGAAATTATGGAATGCGCTGAGCTTGAGACTGAATTTCAGTACAACATTTCATCCTCAGACTGATGGCCAATCAGAAAGGACGATTCAGACACTTGAAGACATGCTACGTGCGAGTGTACTATACCAGCATACCGGTTAGGATCGATGCCTGCCATTGGCGGAATTTGCTTACAATAATAGCTTTCATACAAGCATCGTATGGCACCCTATGAAGCATTATATGGAAGGAGCTGCAGAACACCCATTTGTTGGAATGAAGTGGGCGAGAGATGCCTAGATAATTGAGGGTTATTTGCTGGATGTTTAGACCCCTGTGGGACTTGTGTGTTATGGATCCATTGATTAAATAGACTTCTGTTAATGTTTTATTCATTCCGTATGGTACCAAAATATTTATCCAATATCATGCTCCAAACTTTAAAATCTTTAAGGAATTAACATGCTAAAATCGAAACTAGATGGATAAGCCTTGTAGGATTCAGAGGGGTCCTGGTTCAGACTTGTTTGGGTTTCACGGCGGTAAGGGTCCCATTAAGAGAAAATTTTGGAATATGGGATTTGGGTCCTTACATTTTCCGGACAAGAGATAAGACTAAAACTCATCAATAGTATCCTATATGCACTTGTCATTTCATTCTATTTTATGTGTTTTCAAGCAATAGTTCATAACAAAACATTTACAACTCCACCCAATTTCTCTAACATTGTTGGGATAATAGGTTATGGTAACTTCGGTGTGAAATCCTAAATTTTTTCAGTTGTTTGAGCCTAAAAAACCGATTGGAAATTGTTGAGGTTGGGGCCATAACCCATAGGCCTGAATCAGTATGAGTATGTTGTTTGATTTGGGTGTTTCAGATAGAATATTAAGGTTAGTATGTTACCCTTATCAATTTGGCCTTATAATGCAGACTAAGAGCCCATCGACAGATAATTGAGTTCTTGTCATCCTTACTTTAATCTGTATAGTCACGCAGATGTAATTTCTTGGTTTTGATTACATAAAAGGTGCTTCGGAGAAAGATTTCATGACATTCAATAATTGGGGGTATTCTCGTCTTTTCACTCTTAGCAAATTCATCATGCGTTTATAAAGTAATATTAATTTTTGGTGAATTTTTTAAAGCATATGTTTTATTATTATGAATGATCTATAATTTTCTGACGTGACATTATATTTTGACTAAATTATGTACTTTTGTAAATATTATTTTAAGATCTTAAAATATACCGCTATACATAAGGAGTTTATAGGAATTTTTGGCTTTTTTTTTTCAAAAGACTATAGTATGTATTATGAAATTTTAATGACAATATGTGATTAATAATTATTATTTTTATTAAATATTTTAAAAATATATTAATATTTATTTAAAATTGTCAAAATGACAAAAATCAATATCGGTTTGACTGTCGTTGGTCAAAATGCAAGATTGACTATCGTATTGACCTTCCTTATTGTTAGATGTCATTCTTTTCTAAAAATTACATCATTTCATCTTAAACCCAAGATGATATCGTTTTGTTATTTCACTAGTCTTCTCCACCGCTTGACAAAAGAAAAATTGGGATATGTTTATTATGGTGGGTCTCATGTTTCATTGTGTTTACAGCCACAAATGTGAGGTTTTGTCATTTAGTTAGTTGGGCCTTAAGCTCAATTACTTAATAAATGTTAAATTAGTGAGCCCATAATCCATAAGCCAAGGATGTAAGAAGCTATCGATGCTATAAATGCTATTGAAATGGATAAATACAAATAATAGATCGGTGAAGACTAAAATTAATAGTTGTTAAGGTATTACACAAGTGTATAGCTTGAAAAGAGCTGATTTAGGTATCGTGTTCATACTCCAACCTGTGGAGCATTTGGACTTGCATGTGTGTTTCTTGGCTCTTGACAAATCTGAGAGAACCTCGAACAGTGTAATTCTTGGAACTTGGTATACAGGGATAATTTCATCTTTTTACATCCTGATACTTATCAATCTTGTAATCCAAGTTATTTGATGACTAATGCCCTTGAATCTCTCTTTTAAGACTCATAAGAAAATAATATATGTTACAAAAAACTGACATCGAAATATTAAATTATTCAAAAGAATAATTATATGATAATTTAAGAATTTTATATACAAAGGATTATGTGTATATATGATATGAAAATGAAATGGTCAGGTATTAGAATAATTTTGGTGGTTTAGGACCATAAGTAGGTCTGTATATTTAAAATTAGTATTTAGAAATTTTTTTAGAATTTTCGGAAGGATAATTTATATCATAAGAATTTTTCTAATAAATACCTTATGGTTTTATAATTTATAATAAATTGTGCAAATAAAGAAAATAAAATATTTCAATTTAATTAGATCCTACTATTCATAAGAAGTCTGTAGTATTTTTTTTGGAGTATTTTTCTGATTAGTGTACTATTTATTACAAATTTTAATAGATTGGGTAATTTAAAAGAAAATAATATTATTAAAAAAAGAGAAAAGAAAAGAATAAATAGACAAAACGTAGGAACTCCTGCATTTTTTACCAAGGTTGTTCAAAACAACAGTGAGGCCTGCCATTTTGATCCACCCTCAGCTTACATACTGAGGTGGGTCATTTCACTTGAAATGACGCCATATTATTGTTGGGATCAGGAACATTTGTCCTGTCTTACGATTTCTCCCTTCTGCCACCACCAACTATATATCATGGTGAAAATGGGAGAATGGTCATTTTTTATAGCGAGCCCTAGGGAAAGAGTCATTTTGTTTCCATTCCATTTGTCTTGCTTGTGTGAGTTCATCCACGTGTTTTCCGGCTGGTTTCCTTTTTCTGATGAGTATCACCGTTCGCATCCTTGAGAAGTTTAGTGATATAGATCCCTTGATCTTTTGGCTGGTCACCTCTCACATCTTGTTTATCATCTTATCTTTCTTTTATCACTTTTACCTTTGTCTTCTTACTAGCCGTTATGATAAGCTAGTAGTAGGTCTCGATCTGGGTCATGGTTTGCAAAAGAGTCGTCTACTTCCTCTTCTTTGTCTTTTCCCTTATGATTGTAGATTTCTTTTAGTTTTTCAAGAGAAGAGACTCTTGAAATCATATCATCCTCTTTATCTTCATCTTCAGTCCTTTATTTGTTGAGAGTTAGTAAAACCTCTTTTTCCGTAAATTTTAACAAATCTTTTACAGCTTGAACACTAGCACGTTTCGTCTCATATTTTGACCAGTTATTCTGCTTCATTCTTCGAACTAAGTAAGTATTTTGAACCACAGAATCTGTGTTCTTAGCTAGATCCCAACATATAATCCAGGGGACTCCAAACGTAATGAGGAATTGCAATAGAGGGCTTGAAGTCATGTCCCCTAAGTCTGAATGATATGTGAAAACTTTTATTGCATCTTCAATCTCTTTCTGAAATAGTCCGGTGATGGGTTGCATCGTGTTGAACCAGATAACCCACCATTGTGGAAATATCCTTTGGTACGACTTTGTGAAATAAATGAACCAAGTATGGTATGTTGGCTTATACCGCAAGACTCTGAACCACGCCTTTTTATAATCATGATAATTATAGCTAGAGAGTTGTTGCTTTGGAATCTTAGCAGAGAAGATTTTATTCGTGAATGGATGCTGCCTCCATTCTTCCTGGGTCATCACTCTCAAAATTTTTATTCTCGACAATGCTATCTGATCTGGAAATTTTTTGTCCGTGGTATGAATGATTTCCACCGACTGGGTTTCCAGGAGAATTTGTTCATAAAAAAGTCTAGTTTTATAAGGATGGTCCATCAAATGAAATTCTCTTGGAGGAAAGATTTGGGATGTGAGCTCTTTTATCTCTTTTTTCTTATTTTTCTTTTCGAGCTCAATAATTTTAATATCTGACTTGAGAGTGTATAGATCTGTTTTATCTTTTTGCTGGGCGAATTCTATTATGATAGGGGGTGGTATTCTGGATGTGATTGTTTGTGGGGCCCTTTATGGGTACAATGGTAATGGTACTAGGGATTTTCTTTTTATTTGGTCAGGAGTGATGGGTGCGGTCACCAAGGTAGAATAGTAACTTGGTTGTATCAGAGGTGAAGGAGAGGAATGAGAGGGAGGAGGAGAATCTGAACACCTGCTTTTTGATGATGAAGCTAACATTGCTGTTAGTGACTTCTTCTTATCCATCCTTTATGCTGTCAGTACGACCAACCTGTCAAGGTCCCTTATATACCTTAGATTCTAGAGACTGGAACACTTGCGGCTTACCAATGGACTTACTTTGCCTCCTGCTACTGCCAAGAACACTGTACCAAGCTTATCAACGCCTCTTTTATCTTTAGTGTTTCCTTGCAATCTGGCTTCGCTACCATTTTGAACAAGAACAATTTTGAGTATGACAGTAGAGTATGGTTATGGATGATTATTAAGGATAGGGAATAGTTTAGCTAAACATTTTATCGAGATATTGGATAGAGAGGTGGAAACTAGAATAAAGAGTAGTCATATTTCAAGCAAGAGTTTTCATTAATGATTCAAGCTTGCCCGATATGAAATGAGAGGGCTTCTTATATAGCCGATTAACTCACTAGAGCTTACTATTTTAACCTTGCTTTTATCTAATAATACATACCCTTTCGGGAAAAGTAGTTTTGTTCTGCACCACTTCTTTTTGAAGGAATCTTTTATCTTTGTCGGCTATCTTTTCTTTTGGTTGGTCACCTGTCACATCTTGTTTGTCATCTTATCTTTCTTTTATCACTTTTACCTTTGTCGTCTTACTAGCCATTATGATAAGCTAGTACTAGGTCTCGATCTGGGTTGTGGTTTGCAAAGGGGTCGTCTTCTTCCTCTTCTTTGTCTTTTCCCTTATCGGAAAACAATCTAGGTAAGCCAGCTATGAATCTTTCTTTCCAGCAGGATTGTTAACAATCTTCTCTAAGAAATATTTTAGACAGAAACATGTTTTTATACCACCTAAAATCTTGTAGTTTTGGACAAGTTAAGTTGGTTAGAATTATTAAAGCTTTTTCGGCTATACTTTGAGGGTTTTGTATGAAATATTTGGTTATAGCGTATATTAATGTTGCAAAAGAGTTTTCTACGGTGTATGTTTGTCCTTCCCTTATTTTTGGTTTTACTGTCATGAGTATTTCATTCTTCTCTAATAAGGATAAGTAGTTATCCCACCATCCTTTTAACTGTCCTGTGAATCCAGAAATTATTATCCTTGTTATTTCTCTTTCACTATTATTTATTATTTTGTAGGCATTAGCTGCCATACACATTTCATTTAACATATCGGTTATACCATGTTCAGTTTTACCATCTAGATTTCATTCGTAAATGCTTTTACCGTTATAGCTTCCTTGAGAGTATTTTTCTTCATTTTGAACATCGGGTAGTGAGGTGTCTAGGGTAATAGTGTGGTATCCTTGGTCTATCATAGAGTCTTATTGTGTCTACTTCTAATTTCTCTTCAATTTATTCTGTTATTTCTTCTATTTCTAAATTATTTGATTCAGTTTCACTATCAGTTTCTGAAATGTCTGATATCTGAGTTTTTGAAGATAATTCTAAGAATTCTAAGTGTTTTGTTATCTTTTTTAGTAATTCATCTTCATGTCCTAATTTGAAATTTTTTATATCTTCGTTTGGTTTTATTAACGGTTTTTCTATTTTTACTTCTTTCTTTTCTTGATTAAAATCTAAATATTCTAGTTGTTGTGCTATTAACTGTAGCATTTGGTTAGTATAGTTATTCTAACTTCTTATTTTCCCTAATTCTGAATTATCAGATTCTTTGAAGGGAGCAGCTATTATGGTATTTCCATTCCACTCTATAGCTACTTCTTCAAAAGGTGGATACCTAGATTTTTCTATCGTTTGATCTTTAGTTTTTACCCATGGATTAGAGCTAGATGATGTTGTATTTATTTCTTTTGTTGCTTCGAATATTTCTTCTGTATAATTTTCTTTTCTGGCATTCCACCAGATAAAGAAATCTGTAATGTGCTTCATAGTATGCTAATTCATTTTTGTTGTCTTGCCAGATCTCCCCCCTTATCTTCGAGGGTACGGTTCTTGTTTATCACTATTTTTATCATCAAAATATTTATTTATCAGGACTTCTATGTCTAATTCAAAGTCAATCATTTTACAGTTGGTTATTATATGTGCTTGGTATAGCCATATCACTATGAGTGGGAGATAATGGTGGTGATTTTTTTTTTATTTTGAACAAACGAAGTGGCTGTATAATAGGAATGAGGATATTTTTATTCCAATCAACTCCTTTTAATGATGGTTATTTTTCTGAGTTGAAGGGTGTGTCATGTCTTCTTAACATATCATATCTAGTTGACAGGGATCACCTAAGAAGGTCTATGTGTTTTTTAAATATTATCTCAGCATGTCCTTTATCATTTTCTATTATTTTAATAGGTTGAGTTCTAGGTGGTATTGGTTTTGGTAGTACAATATTTAATATTTGTCAATTATCAAGATATGAGAAAAAAAAGATAAAAGAGTTTACATCCCAAATCTTTCCTCCAAAAGAATTTCATTCGATAGACCATTCTTATAACACCAGACTTTTCTATGAACAAATTCTCCTGAAAACCAGATTTTCGTTATCAATTATGTCAAAGACTCAACACATACAAATGATTTAAGCGAACCTACTTTGAATATAAACCCTCGTCCATACCTCAAATCCTTGCAATCCATCAAAGTATTTATGTCTTGCCTGGGAGTGAGCTTTGTTCATTAACCCTGTAATCATGCCAAGTGCCTAGAAGAAACCGGCCAGGTGAGCGAATGGGAATAACGTAAAAAACAACAAACATGCAATCAAGCATTGAATAATAAACACGCTGGCACGTAATGATAGACTTGATGAGTCATTGTAAAATGCAGAATAGTCACAGTCAAATGGCATATATGGACATTATTTCAAGTAATACAACCATGACTGGGATGGCAATAACTCTCAGTCTATTGAGTTCCTAGGATTGGGACTAAGATACGTTAGTCGTAATTTCCGATTTACTTTTTTCTTTATTTACCACATGCTCATTCCATTGGCGCTGCCGAATAAGTACCCATCTTATGTTCATCAGCTTGTTTGTATCATCCATGTCCCCCTTATAGATTTGACCAGTTTCTCCGCGCCTCGCTACCATATTCAAAGAGCTCTCAAGAGTCGCATATGTTATCCTATGCTATGCTTGTGCATTTCATATCTCGTGTATCCGATGCATTCAATGCAATGCCTGCTTAACATTTATTATAACATACTTAGTGCATTGCACATATCGTATCATAACAACACACATTAGACTAAGCATAAGCATACCATATTAAGATCAATCACACTATATGCCTATATTTTACGTCAATTATCATTTAATTATCTCTTTTATAATCATAGCTAATTAATCATGCCAGTAATAATCCCTCACTGATTTCCAACGTTTGAAGATCCCACACTTGATTCCTGGATTGATTCCTCTAGGTCTTGTGTTAGTAGGTATCCACCTATACATGAAATCATAGCCGATCCTTCAATATTATAGTCCCCTTCAGCCTTAGATTCGTCCTTACCCTTTTTGATTAGATCTTTGAATTGCATGAATCCCTTTAGTTGCGTAGGAATGCTCAGATGTTGTTAATGAGATTTGTGTTTATGGTTTCGCAGATCTTATGATGTTGTGACCCTACTGAGATTCTTGTAATCTCATTCGTTGTTTTCACCATTTTTACAGGCTTAGGTACATTCATTGCTCGTGGTACCAGTGTGTGAGATTAAGGTTGTACAGCGGGGAGATATCACATCACTTTTGCATACCTGTTCCTTGATTACTTACGCATATAGCTTGAATAAAAAAATTGGACTACTTTCTGGTTTATTTTAAGATTCCTCCTTTGCTTGTTATTTTCGACTATGTTGGAGGAATTCTTGCTGATTATTTGGATCTTTACGGGACTTGTGTGTTATGAACCCAGTGATTTAATTTAAAAACTTCCGCTGATGTTTTTACTCACTATGTATGATACCAGAATGATTGTCAATATCAAGCTCCAACTGTTATTAAACGTGTAGAATGAACATGGTAAAAGTCGAAAACTTAGTGAGTAAACCCGGTGAGATTCAGATAGGTCCAAGGTGTTTTTGGGCTTGTTTGGGTTTCACGGCGGTAATGACCTTAATTGGAGCAAATATTAATAGGTAGGAATTGAGGTTGTTACAGGTTTGGTAGTGGAGCATGGTTTAGGGAAAATATTTTTTTATATGCTAACTCATTTGTTGATTTTGGTATTTGTAGGTAAGGACTTGTGCACACACTCACTCAATTAGGGGCTAATACCGAAAGTGAACTAATACTAAAATGGGATTGATTTGTAAGATTTAAATGATGAGAATGATAATCTATGTGATGTTTATTCGTGTATGTTGTTATGCCTGATATGCCATGATATGTTTCGGTGTGTGTTTGCTGTGCTTCTTTATGCATGCTGCCGAGTGTCCCTATTTGACTCTTGTAGTGCTGAATGTATATGTATGTGATTGCTGGTGTGTATTAACGAATATGGATGTTGTGTGAATCCATGCTTGTTTGATGTTTGATGACGATTTCTAAGAGCATGTATGAGTGTTGATGTAATTGCCGAGAATACCTTTGCATGTGTGCATTTGATTTCCGAAAAATTATATGTTGCTTTTCAGCATATGCGTATCGTCCATTGCACGCCTCTCCACCAGGTACCACTTCTTTTCCTAGTAACGTATTTAGTTATGTGTAAGTAACAATCGTATGCTTAAATAGTATGGCAAGGTTAAATGCTATGAGGGATCAATGGGGTAGGAATGGGATTCAGGCCGAACAACATCCTGTTGAGCAAGAGGAGCCGAATGCACAAATTTAGCAGAAAGAGCAAGCTGAGCCCAAAAATCAACCTGAGCCACCAGCTGCACCAGTTATTGATCCTGTGATGGCACGAATATTAAACGTATTACAAGGAATTGCTGCAAATCAGCAGCATATGGAGGCGCAATTTCAGAATGCTCATGCACCTGCACCAGTGGAAGAACCTATTCCTCAACTTGAACCTGTACAGCCGGCACATCCAAAGGAAGCCGAGAGACTTCGCATCATGAATACAAAATTGTTGAAGGAAGCTTGATAGTTGGGATGTAAAGATTTCAATGGTTCAGCCAGAGCTGCTGCCGCTCGTGAGTTGATAGACACCTTATGTCGAGTATCTTTGTTCTTACATATCTCAGATGATGAAAAATTTTCCATCGCCACTTTCCTACTGGAGGGAGAAGCCCTCGCATGGTGGACATCTGTTAGCTTGCGATTCGACGATTGTTTGCCAACTTGGGAAGAATTTTTGTACGAATTTGACAAAAGATTTTATATGAGGTTCCATAAAAACGAGCAGTGACAAGATTTTTACAAACTTGAACAAAGCAACCGTTCGGTGCTGGAATATGAGAAAGTGTTAAAGAAATTGTCCTGATTTGCACCAGAAGAATATCGTACACCGTACCAGTTTGCGAGATGATTTCAGGATGGGTTGAGTACCGAACTCAAAACCATCATTGGTATGACACCGGTACAGAATTTGCAAGAACTAAATATTGTCGTGACTGAAGCTGAAAAGATCGTGCAAACCAAGAAGCCATCTGCAGCCACTAGTGGCGGATCCTATAGGTGAGATTCGAAATTCAATCGATGAACGGGACACTATCCTTTAAGGTCCTATCCTCCAAAAATTAATGGCAATAAAAATACTATCGGAGGTACCTTATTCTATCGGAGGTGCATAGTTCGAAGTTCGCTATCCATCTCGGAAGCACTAAGATTTACTGAGATTTGAAAGAGCAGTATTGGTGGCCAAACATGAAACGTCACATTCTTGAGTTCGTTGCCCGATGCCTCATATGTCAACAAGTAAAGATCGAACATCAATGACTTGCTGGACTACTGCAGTCACTTCCAATTCCAGAATGGAAGTGGGTGTATGTCACAATGGATTTTGCAGCCAGTTTGCCTAGGTCACAGCGAGGATACGATGCCATTTGGGTGATCGTGGATCGATTGAAGAAATCTGCACACTTCCTTCCTATACGTATGATGGATACACCTGAGAAATTGTCTGTTCATTACTTAGATGAGATTGTTCGATTGCATAAAGTGCCAGTTTTCATCGTTTCAGATCATGACCTTCATTTCACCTCATGATTTTGGGAGAAATTCCAAATTTCGCTGGGTTTGAATTTGAATTTTAGTACAGCATTTCATTCTCAAACCGATGGTCAATCAGAAAGAATGATTCAGACACTCGAAGACATGCTACGAGCTAGTGTGTTGGATTAGCAAACCGGTTGGGATCGATGCCCACCGTTGGCAGAATTTTCTTACAACAATAGTTTTCATGTAAGCATCGGTATGGCACCTTATGAAGCATTATATGGGAGACGTTGCAGGACTCCCATTTTCTGGAATTAAGTAGGTGAAAGACGCCTAGACAATCCGGAATTGGTTGATCAAGCAACGGAGTAGTTGAACTTGATCTAACAACGGCTAAAAACAGCCCAGGACCGGCAGAAAAGCTACGCCGACAATCGACGAAGAGAGCTGGAAATTGCGGTAGGTGATAAAGTGTTTTTAAAGGTCACCCCATGGAAAGGAGTCCTTCGTTTTCAGCAGCAAGGTAAGCTAGCACCTCACTACATTGGTCCGTATGACATCATTGAAAGAATCAGCCCTGTTGCATACTAACTTGCCTTACCTCCAAATATGGAAAGAATTCACAACGTGTTTCACATTTCAATGTTGAGAAAGTATGTACAAGACCCTGCTCACGTGCTCGAGGAACCCCCAGTTGAAGTTGCTGAAGACCTATCCTATCCCGTACAACCAGTTGCCATACTAGATCGGTCAGTTCGACAGTTTCTCAATCAAAGCATGCCTATGGTACAAGTTGTTTAGCATAATGGCCAAATTAAGGAACAGTCTTGGAAGACTGAGGAATCTAACCGTACAAAATTTCGTTACTTGTTTGTTTAGGTACTTGTGCTATAATTTCGAGGATGAAATTCTTATAAGGAGGGGAGGATGTGAGACCCCGAATTTTCAGTCCTAAAATTCTAGAAGTTAGTACAGATGAAAAGACCATTTTTCCCCTGAAGAAAAGGATATGTGATGGCCGAAATTGGTAAGGAATGTTTGGTAATTATTTCTGGTATTAATTCCCTTTAATTTGGTTCTTAATTTGTTGATAATCACCTTAGGAATTAAAATCCCTAAAGTTAAAAGGGGATAGTTACAGAATTTTAATCTGGTAGTTATCTTACTTTAATAAAGCCTTTAAAGTAGTAATCTTAATTCCATACCTATCCATTATAAGTAGGAAGCCAAGCCCACAAAAATCATTCATAGAAAACTCACAAAACTCGTATAGCCTAAAACCCTTACACCTCCCTGCCAAAATTTGCTGAAACTTTAAACTAGTATAACTCTCTCATCGTTTGTCGGATTCTTGCAAATAATAGCTTGTTCGAAAGATCTATTCATCCTCTTTCAAAAACTCTTTGGTTTTTTTTCAGGAGGTTAGTATTTCTTTCTTGTAAGATAAGTCGAAACTCGGCAGAACTGCCAAAATCTTCTTGAATTTCAATGTAGCATAACTTTTTTATCGTTTGTTGGATTCCTGAAAATAATAGCTTGTTGGAAATCTCTCTTTATCCTCTTTCAAACCATATTTTTTTGTTATTTTCACGTTCATATTTCTTTGTCAAAAGATAGGTTCAAAATCGGCGGCGGAATTAGGTTTTAAAATTTGTATAATTTTGTGTTTGATTGATCTCTGATGTTGTTGCCCTTATTCATATGATTGTTTAGAATCCATTCATAGTGAAGAATCATGAATTCATCCTTTGAATCTTTTCTATACATGAAATCGGTATGCCCTACCTTTGCCCTACTGCCCTATTGTTGCCTATCTTGATCAATTGATTAACCTATTGGATTATAATCTTGTTTCTTTTTATTATACATGTTATAAACCCTTAATCCTTCCTTGTTAACATAAGATCACAACTCCTATAACTTGTTAGCATGAAATTGCAACTTGCCCTATTGCCCTATTCTTAGTGCCGAAAATTGTATGATAATTGGGGATGATAATTCAGGTTGTTTCTTGTTAAGTTCTTGGCTATCACATCACACATCCAAGGGGAAGGTACCTGCGGCATCTGATTGCTGGTTTCTGATAGGTTTGGTGAGAGGAATTGGTAAGGAAATAGGGTATTTAATTGGATATTGGATATGCACACTTAGTTTGGATTTGCCTTGTCATGCTATAGGTAGTGCAGAATTATTGAATAAAAGCAAAGGAATAGCTTCTTGTTCAGAGACAAGAGAGGTAGGATCTATGCCTCATCGGTTTCTCCATAGACCTCGTTGTTTGCTTAATTGATTTCGGTACCTATGATTGTGAAACTGTAAGCGCATTCATATTAAATAATGCATGTTCGACTTGTGGATTGAATTGAGGAATTTCTAGGCTATACCGAATCCCTTAAGGTAGGTTAGGAGTGCCTAGCTTGCATGTGTGATGTGTATTGAAGATGTTGAATGTGATCTGACAGAATTGAGAATACCCTGTTGTGGTTTTACGCTTTGTGCTTGCCTGTGTGTGCTTGTATGTGTTTGTGTGTCAGGATCCTTTTTCGGTGGCCATTCGGGGTAAGCGCTGATGCTCCTAGTGAGAGGGGAGGTTCTTACTGGTATGGGAGTTGTACGGGTGGAAAATCCCAGCAAGAGCTCGCTGGATGTCTGGTCCTTGTGTGGCCGGAAGCCCTGTCCTTGTGTGGTAGGAACCCATTATCCTAGTGTGGTTTGGTAAGCCTTTATCCTTGTGTGGTTTGGGATGCCCTTGATCTTTTGTGGCTTGGGATGTTTTTTCCTTGTGTGGCAAGATGAATAGGCTTGCTGATTAGCTTGTGTGTTAACCAATTACCTTTCGTGCAATAAGCCTTGGACAACACAGGTGAAAGGGGATGGCCTTTTCTTCTTCATTGCCGAGAAAAATATGATGACTTTTGCCTGCATGTGTACTTCTAATACTCTTCGGAAGTGTTTGTAGTCCCCCTCAGCCTTAGATTCGGCCCTACCTTTTTTTATTGAATCCTTGAATTGCATGAATCCCTTAGTTGCGTAGGAATAATCAGATGTTGTTCGGGAGATTTGTGTTTATGGTTTTTGCAGATCTTATGATGTTATGACCCTACTGAGATTCTTGTAATCTCATTCTCATTCCGTTGTTTTCACCATTTTTTCAGGCTTAGGTACATTCACTGCTCATGGTACCAGTGTGTGAGAACAAGGTTGTACGGCGGGGAGATATCGTATCACTTTTGCATACCTATTCCTTGATTACTTGCGCATATAACTTGAATAAAAAAATTGGAGTACTTTCCGGTTTATTTTAAGATTTATCCTTTGCTTGTTATTTTCGACTATGTGGGAGGAATTCTTGGTGGTTATTTGGATCCTTACGGGACTTGTGTGTTATGAACCCAGTGATTTAATTTAAAGACTTCTGCTAATGTTTTTACTCACTCCGTATGATACCAGAATGACTGTCCAATATCATGCTCCAACAGTTATTAAACATGTAGAATGAACATGCTAAAAGTTGAAAACTTAGTGAGTAAGCCTGGCGAGATTCAGCTAGGTCCTAGGTGTCTTTGGGTTTGTTTGAGTTTCACGGCGGTAATGACCTTAATTAGAGCAAATATTAATAGGTTGGAAATGGGGTCGTTACAGATGTCACCTGCTCTTATAAGCGACACTTTGTTCATAAAAGAGGTTGACCGACCTATCATACATTGGCTGGGGAAAATGACCCGTCATTCAACTGAGTTATCTTCAACCTCTAACTAACCCAGCCGAATTGCAACCAAGATTTTCAGTATGCTAATACCTCGATCTTTGCAGTATTATCCCATTTATTTATCATTAACACAAAGATCAATAAATTCCAAGTCTAACCCATCCATAAATTAGTACTCTCAACAATTAATTCAAGCCTACAGAGCAAAACTAGATCCGGTAATTCCCAATCACAAACTCACCTTATTCAGGTTGTAGGAGGCCGAAATCCACACAAGAACGGTCGGGGAAAACTTGCAGAATGAAAACTGAACTTGAGGAAGTTGTTGGAGCTTGGAACGAAGTGAATCACAACTTTTCAAAATAGGACTTTATCCCATTGGTGTCGCTAGGAAAGGGAAAGTACTAGGAAACCCCAGAGCAGTAACCAGTGGAAATGCAAAACGATGTCATATAGGTACGGTGCAAAAACGACGTCATATGTGTTTAAGGTAACATACCTATATGACCCTTCAAAACGATGAGGCTGGTTGTCCCTCTGACCAACTTCGGTCAAAACGACATGTCACGTTGTCATTTTGGATTTAATATTGTTTTATTAATCTAATTTATTAATATTAAATATTTAAATATATTTATTAATTTATTAAATTTTCACAAATTCATAATAGTTACTATACTATTCCGAAAAATACATAGAAAACTTCTATAAACTTCTTATGAATAAATCTATCCATTAGTACTGTAGAATTATTTTTCAAATAAATTCATTATTTTTTAAAAATCAAATATCTAAATATTTTACTTAGAAAAAACACGATAATAGTAAATCTTTTTCCTAAATTTCTCGAAAAATTTGTTTATCCCAAAATACCATTAATAGATTAATTTAAGGGCTTAAAATCTCAAAACCTCCAATACCACATCCATAATGATTTTCTAATCATTTTTAAAATTTCCAATCATAAATAATTATCTCCAAAATTGTACGTACCGAATCTTTAATCCATAAACAATTCTAAATGACGGGCTAAGTTGTGTTAACTTTGATGATCCTTGATTGGACCTCTCAGCCCAAGCAATTATAAAATTTCCGATTCATACATCCTATCCACCTTATAAAAAGTTTTATCCTCATAACTCCCTTATTTTCTAACTTAAACTTATGGTAAAAAATCTCGACATCCGCCAAATCACAACCCATTCACAGTGTCCAACAACATTCTCTTTATTTCTAACCTCAATTTGAATCACACCTGTGATAATTTCATATTATTTTACTCATAACATAGAACCTGATATTCTAACGCATTCTCTTCATCCTTCGTATCAACACTATTCAATAATTCCATCATATATGATAAACAGTTACTATTACATATTTATACTCAATATGCAAGGTCATATTCTTAAAACTATGCTCTTGACAATCATATCCATATGATTATACACTAATGGTTTCTATCAGAACTTATTTCACATTCCTCCCAGCTATATCATCATTAGGAATCATAGTAAAAAATCCATAATCCATCACATCAAAATAACTTTGATCATCAAACTCAAATTTTACTGCATATAGTGTCTTACTACATTCTCGTTATTTATTTACTCAATATCCATCGACTTGTAAGCCTAAATTTCCATAGTCTGTTTTACGAACAACAAAAACCATCACTATCATTTCATAAAATTAATCATTTATGCAAGAGCATTACATTTTCACTTTGTTACCTCGATCCTACATTTGATTCTAATCACACATTCTCAAGTAAATCTCTTGAGTTTATCATTAACTCAGCTATCATGAATCTACATTCTCATCATCATATCAAATCAAACATCATTCCAAGATTCACGGTTACGCAATCGAGATAATTTAGTAGTAATGAAATAACAATTTTACTGTAGTATCCTACAATTTTTTTAGCATCCTCAATATCAATAAAATTCACTCTTCACCATTCATACGATATACGTCAATCAACAGACGCATACCCATTTGATTCTCCACAAAACTCTTAACTTTGGAGTTATATCTATTGGAGCTCCATTTACATTGCTTGAATATCTTTCATTAGACAAACTCTTATAAGAATTTATTTCAATTTCATTTTTTATAAGATACTACTGTTTGCATTAAATATCTCCAGATATCAAGCAAAGATTTCAACTTCACCATCCATACCTTTAAGACATAAACATAAACCTCACAACTCTATGTAGCCTAGTATTTACTTCAGATCACCATACAGTGTAATATTATGTTTTATATCCCTAGGCTCATCTTTAGTTATAATATAGCATATGGTCTATAAACCTATGCTTTAGTTTTCCTAGAGTATAACAAATATTACTTCATTTCTTTATTAGTCCTAAATATCCTCATATAATTCCAACTTCCAGATCATTTGAGTAATCCCACTCAATAATTAATAATTTTAGTTTAACAAAAATTTAGTAAATATATAGAACAGTTATTATTACTTGATCACATAAACACTGAGCACGTTATGGGATTTGTATACAATTTATGTGAGCACCCATTCCCGGTAAATAAGACCCTCACTACCGTGTAGTCTCGATCGACCTAACACGTACATTAATCGAAACGACATAAGGCTCACGTTAACTTGTCAAATCTAAATTCCCAAAAATGCATACCAATTTGAGTTTTTATTCTTAAAAGACGCATGACACGTCACAAAACATACCCTGCACGAAAACAATCAATGAAGTACGCTTACACATACAATAAAAGAATTTAAATCGCATACATCAGGCCACAAAACCCGAAACATGCTACAAAAGAGATCATACTCACAAACCCATATAGATCCACAGAAAAAATAACCAAGGCACACATCTCAATTCATAAACAAGAATATGAGTCATACATGCAAGTAGAGTATTAAAACCGGAAAACAAGCGCACAGCGGGTCCATAACAAACAACATAGTCTAAAACGAGCATGTATGTCGATAAAGTATGAAATTATCAAAACACACAACATGCCGAGTTTCCAAGACGTACAAGTGCAATAGTCTAGCCCAAAGACCAACACCCGGAAAAGATTACCTCAAGACGCACGGCTACAACAACAATCTAGCTCTGAAAATATCAACAAGAGGGGGGTGAGATCAAAGACCTCAATGGAAGTTACAGTATCATAAGCATATCTGATGGAATAGAAGCATAAGAAAAATCAATTATAAACAGTTACTTTAAATCTCCATTACCATTCATGCATACTAAGCATGCTCATCAATCGACTTCACAAGCTATTAATTATAATACATGAATTGTAAAACACATTGCAATAAAGGCAAGCCCCATAGGTTTTATAAACTCACAACACATAACATCGTCACACGGGCTATTATGCTAAAAAAAACTACCGAGATGGATCACAAAACACTTTCAAGTAACTCTTGATAAAGGGAAACTAAAAGCCCACTTGTAGATAACTTATTCCTTACAAAATACATATAAATCCCTTGCTGCCAATGTTATCCAAAACTTAGTGGAGAAATCATACTATCGCACTCAATTATAGTCCACCATACAACAACATTAAGTAAGCAACATTCCCCTTTGCTGTGATTTCACACTTACCTAATCCACATATACATAATCCATTTATACACAACCTTAGGTACGCAATATTCCCCTCTGCTGGGACTCCATGTACTTACCATGTTTGGCCAAACATTATCCATCAATTCGCAGTCGTTCCTAAGAACATGAGTATATATCTTTTACATAGAAAACCCATAATGCAAGATATGCAAGAAACATCAAGGTGCACTTATAAGAGGTTGATTAGGGTGTGATTTGCTGTTTATTTTGTATTGGGTAGGTTTAGGAAAGGTTTGAGGGTGTCAAAATGGGTTACTTCGGTTGAAGAAAAAGTACAGGGGCTGTAGTGAAAAGTACATGGCCATATACTTTTTTGGTATAGAGGGTGTAAAAGTACAAGAGCTAAAGTACACAGCCATGTAAAAACAAGTACACGACCATGTTAAAAGTACACGATCATATATAAAAAAGTACATGGCCATGTAAAAAGTACACGGTTAAGTAAAAAAAAATTACATGGTCGTGTACTAACCTACACAGGCCATGTACTGTCCTGTCTAGAACAGTACACGGGCTATTGGAAGGGTACACGGGCGTCTACTCATCCAGGAAGAGTTCCACACACTGAAAATGACCTTGAATTCTCCCTAAAGTGGTTCAAACCCTCGGGAACCCATACCAAGGTTTATTGGCAATGAAAAATACCTCACAAACCACAAAACACATAATTTAGGGGGATCCAACATGAACGAACACACGGGTAAAAACACAAATCAAAGGAATGATTTCAAACATCAAGTCACATGTCCACTCAGCATGAATAAACACACAACCAATATGTTCAAACACATAGTTCATGCATCCAAGACATGGCAAGTGAGTTTATGAAGCTAAGATGAATGTTAATTACAACATATGTTCGACCTCTTTTCAAAACTATGTATTTACCTTATTTTAATTTCAGAACACAAAACTAAACACACATATAAAACATAGAAACTACCTCCTCTTGTCTCATTGAAAACACAACTGCAATACCTTTCCCCTTCTCGACTGCTCCAGCACTAACTAAACACACAATCCAAAACAAAACACATATAAGTTGAACATCAACAAAACGACTTGAAACAGAAAACGAACCCTACGAGACTTTATCAACCACGTATACTAACTCACAACTCAACCTAACAACATAACAAAACACTCTTGGTTCATGAAACTACAAATTCAACCAATGGACGAAACATCCAAACCTCGTATAAGCCACATACAATTCCAAATCAACACCCAAGCTCACCCAATCACACGATTGGGTGACTCATCCCACAAACATAGTTCAACAAACCCAAGAGAGAGAAACAACCGAAATAGACAACCACTTGAAATCTCAAAACACATGAAAAATACCAAAAATGCCACTGAAATCGAAAACGCTCACCCACGGATTAGGGGACATTTTAAAATTATCAAAACCACCAAGACTAGCTTGCAAACATCAACAGCAAGATAATGAAACCAAAAATTGACAACAAAAATAAAAAACTAGGGCACTTACCATGAAATCCCCAAAATATGTTGTAATACAAAGAACAATCAGATTACGGCTCCTCGAGCGGCAACTAATAGTGGAAATCGGCCAGGGAAGGTTGGAAATGTGTTTTGGGACGAAACCTAGTGGTTTTTTTTCAAAAGGAATTCAACAAGTAGTTTAGGAGGGACTGTGTAAGAAAAAGAGAAGAAGAAGGGGGAGGGCTGTTAGTGTCCATTACAAAGAAAAATTTCTAGTTGTTGGATCAGGCAGGCTATTTATACTCTGGGCCTAGATTCTCGGAAAAACCCGAACGGGTTATTTTAAAATTCTGATATGCTTCGAGTGGGCCAAAATGGATTTTAAAATTAATAACCATAAAAAACGGGTTAAAATAATTGGTTGGGCTAAAAAATGAGTAATTGGGCTTGGAAAATATGAAACTTGCCTAAACAGATTTTTGGACTCAAAAGTCTGCGGTCACTCAAAACAAATTTGGAACCGATCAATATCGATTTCAATTGACTCAAACATCGATACTCAACCTAGAACACTCGTTAAGACTCCAAACGCATACCTAGGCTTTCTATAACTATGTCCACCTATAGATCAACACTTGGGTCAAGGCTTTCTATGACTGTGTCCACCCTAAAGGTCAACTCTCAGGTCAAACTGGTCATTTTCGATCCAATTGGTAAACTCTTGGGTCAAACTGATCAACCTTGGTCAACTACTCACAACAGACCAAAATCGGACACTCTCACTATACGGTCACACTGACTAAGCACTCGGAGGGATGAGGTCTCACGTCTTCCCCTCCTTATAAAATTTTTGTCCTCAAAATTCACTTACCTTGTGCCTTAAACAACTGCGGGTACTGCTCTCATATAGACTGGTCGATCTCCCAAGTCATCTTCTCATATTTGGCACTGTGCCAAACTACCTTGACCATCAGAATACTGCGGCGCTGAAACTGTTTGACTGCTCTGTCCATAATCACATCTGACTGAGTTGTGTAGGGCAAGTCATTTGCTATCTATACCAGTGGTGTCTCCAAAACGTGAGAAAAAACCCTAATATACTTTCTCAACACTGACACGTGGAACACATTATGGATCCTCTGCAAAGATAGTGGAAAATCAAGTTTATACACCACTAGTCCAATCTTCTCAGAGATGATGTATGGACTGATGTACCTCGGTGCACACTTACCACGTTGCTGAAAACCAATTGCATTTTTCCAAGGTGCAACCTTTAGAAACATCATATCCTCAACCTCAAACACAAGATCTCGCCGACAGTATGATAATGGACACACATTCTAACAATAAATGGAGTGAATAAAAACATCAGCGGAAGTCTTTATAATTTAACAAAGGTACCACAACACACAAGTCCCATAGGGATCTAAAAATCAAGCAACTATACCCCCAGTAAATATCGGAAACAAGCAAAGAAGGGAGGCATTCAAAAATTCAGAAAATAGTCCAATCGAACTTTATGTTATATGCACAAAAAATCAAGGAAACATGTATGCGATTGTGATGCAATATCGTCTCGCCGTGCAGCCATGATCTCACACACTGGTACCATAAACATAGGATGTAGATAAGCCTAAAAAATGGTGAAAACAATAGGGTGAGATTACAAGAATCTCAATAGGGTCACAACATTATAAGATTTGTAGAAATCTTAAATGAACATCTCTCGAACAATATCAGATTCGACTACACATCTAAAGCGATATCACGCAACCAATAAGCACTCACAATAGGGATAGGACCAAAAATTATTGGCTGAGGGTGGACTGCAAACACTTCCAAAAATCAGAAGTACGTAGGCAGGAAAAATATTAATCATTCACGTCAACAGAAAAGGCCATACCCTTCCACTTGTATTGTCTAAGGCTTTGCTGCACAAAGGGTAAAAGGTTAGCACACAAGCTGATCAACAAGCCTATTCATCTTGCTAGCACACAGGACAAGGTATCTAGCCAACACACAGGACTAGGCATCCTAACCAGCACACAGGATTAGGACATCTTGCCAGCACACAAGACAAGGCATCTAACCAGGACACAGGAGTAGGCATCTTGTGTGCACAAGCTGCGGATTGCCACCCATACAACTCCTATACCAGTAAGAACCTCTCCTCTCCTCAAGACCATCAGCGCTTACCTCAAGTGGCCACCGAAAAAGGATCTTGATACATAAATGTGTACAAGCACACACAAGCAAGTACAAGGCATGATACCACAGCAGGGCATTCTCAATCATGTCAGAACACAATCAGCATGTTCAATGCATACAACACATGTGAATTAGGCACATACAACTTATGTCAAGGGTTCGAAGTTGCCTACCAACTCCATAGTTCAATGCATAACTAAGCATACCAAACACAAGGCATGCATATATACCAATCAACAAGAACATACATTGAAAATATCAAATAAGCAAAAAAGATTTCTAGAGGAACTGATGAGGTATAGATCCTACCTCTCTTGTCTCTGAACACGAAGTTATTTCTTCGCCATTATTTAAGGGATCCGAACCACCTATATCATCATAAGGCAATGACAAAACCATACTAAGCATGCATACTCAATAATCAAGAAACATCCTATTTCCTGACCAATTCCACTCACCAAACCTATCAAAAACTAGTTATCAGATGTCACAGGTACCTACCTCTTGGATGTGTGATGTGATAGCCAAGAATTCAACAAGAATTCAACAAGAATCAACCTGATATATCATCCCAATCAACCATACAAATTTCAGCACTGAAATAGGGTTCATAATGACAGTTGTGATTTTATGCATACAGGCTTTAAGAGTTTCAATTTCATATTAACAAGGAAGGATTATGTGTTAATAACATATACAATTAAAAAGAACAAGATCAGAAACCAATAGGTAATTCAAGTGATCAAAATCGGCAACAATAGGCAAAGGTGTAGGGCATGTCGATTTCATACATAGAGAAGATTCAAAGGATGAATTAATGATATTACAACATGAATAGATGCCAAACAAAGATACAAAAAAAGGGAACAACAATAGAAACTAATTGAAGGAACAATCACACAATTTCGACAAAAAACTCTAAAAAATTGTGATAAGGATTTGCATAGGGAAGAACTAACCTTCTGATAATCACATCAAGATTGTGATGACCCCAATTCCTAACTATTACTATTTGCTCCGATTAAGGTCATCACTGCCGAGAAACCCAAATACGCCCAAATGACACCTAGGACCTATCTGAATCTCACCAGGCTTACCATTAACTTTCGATTTTTATAGCATGTTTATTTTAATGTTTAACAATATTTGGCGCATGATATTGGACAAATATTCTGGTAACATATAAAGTAAATAAAATATCAGCGGAAGTATTTAGAATAAATCATTGGGTTCATAACACACAACTCCCATAGGGATCCAAACAATCAGCAAGAAATCTTCTAACATATTTCGGAAATAGCAAGCAAAGGAGGGATCTGAAAATAAACCAGAAGGTAGCCCAATCATTCATTTTATATGCACAAGTAAAACAAGGATCAAGCATGAAAATATGATGCGCTATCGCCCCGCCATGCAGCCTTGATCTCACACACTGGTACCACGGACAGTGGATGTACCTAAGTTTGAAAAATGGTAAAAAAAAACTGTATGAGATTACAAAAATCTCAGTAGGGTTGCAGCATCATAAGATCTAAAGAAACCCTAAACACAAATCTCTGAATTCGCATTAGATCATTCCTAAACATCTAAAGGGAATCACGCAATTCAAGAATCATTCAAAAAGGGCTTAGAGCTGAATCTATGGTTGAGGGAGGACTACAAACACTTCCGAAATTATCAGACGTACACAGGTAGGTGAAACTCATTAGATTGCTCTTGAAAATGAAGAAGAAAGGCCATCTCCTTCCACCTATTTTGTCCAAAGATTACTGCACAAAGGATAAACGGTTAACACACAAGCTAATCAGTAAGCCTAGTAAGTCATCATGCCACACAAGGACAAGTCTTCCCAAGCCACACACGGATTTGGGCATCCCAAACCACACAAGGATAAGGATTTCCTGCCACACAAGGACAGGGTTCCTGCCACACAAGGACAGGGTTCCTGCGCGCATACTGAGCTTTGCCACCTATAAAACTTCCATACCAATAAGAACCTCTCCTCTCCCTAGGAGCATCAACGCTTACCCTGAATGGACACCGGAAAAGGATCCTGACACACAAACACGTACAAGCACACACAGGCAAGTACAAAGCATAATACCATAGCAGGGTATCCTCAATCATGTCAGAACACAATCAGCAAATTCAATTCAGATAATATATACAACTCAGGCATTCAATACCTAACTCAGGGGTTCGATATAGCCTATGAGATCCATACCTCAATCCGAAATTCATACTCTCAACGTATAATCAAATCGCATGCTATACAACAAGGGCAGGTACCAAAAATATCAAGAAAAAAACAGGGTCTCTGGAGAAACCGACGAGGCATAAGTCCTACCTCGCTTGTCTCTGAACAAGAATCTACTCCTTTACCTTTATTAGGTAATTTCGAACCACCTATATTATCACCAGGAAAAGACGAAAACAAACTAAGCATGCATATTCAATAATCAATTGAATACCCTATTTCCTTACCAATTCCACTCCCCAAACCTATCAGACACTAGTGATCAGATGCTGCAGGTTCCTCCCCCTTGAATATGTGATGTGATAGCCCGGAACTTAACAAGATTCAACCTGATTTACCATTCCAATTAACTATGCAAATTTCATTGCTAAGAAGTAGGGCATAGGACAATTTTGACTTTAACCATAAAGAAGTTTAAAAGAAGGAAATTCCTGATCATACATCATGAATAGATAATAAGCAATCAAAAGAACACGAGAAACGACAACAAAAATCAACTGAAGACAAAAACTGTAGAAATAAAAAAAAAAACTAATTTCGTCGCCAATTTTCGACTTAACCTTAGACAAGGAAATATTTACGTCCAAACAAAAAAACATATATGGTTTTAAAGGGGATGAAAAAAAATTTCTAACAAGATATTATTTGTAGAGATACAACAAACAATGAAAGCGTTATACTATTTTGAATTTCAAGAAGATTTGGCGAAAACCTAATTCCGTTGCCAATTTTTGACTTATCTTATGAGAAATAAATACTAACCTCCTGATGAAAAACAAAATATGGTTGGAAAGAGGATGAAGAGAGATTTCAAGCAAGCTATTATTTTCAGGAATACTACCAATGATGAAAAAGTTATGCTATTTTGAAGTTCAAGAAGATTTGGCGAAAACTTAATTCCATCATCGATTTTCGACTTATCTTATAAGAAAGAAATACTAATCTCCTGATGAATAACCAAACATTTTTGGAAAGAGGATGAATAGATCTTTCCAACAAGCTATTATTTGAAGGAATCCGACAAGCTATGAGTGAGTTATGCTGGTTTAAATTTTCAACGAATTTTGGCAGATATAGGGAGGTGTTAGGGTTTTAGGCTATATAATTTTTGTGTATTTTCTATGAATGATTTTTGGGGGGGTTGGCTTCTATTTATATAAGACGGTTATGAGATTATAATCCCTATCTTCAAGGATTAATTAAATTCTGTAATTATCTTCCCCTAGTTTTTGGGATTTTAATCTCTAAGGCAATTACCTATCTATAAGGACTTAGCTTAAAGGGAACTTATACCAGAATTAACTACCATACCACTCTTACCAATTTTGGCCATCACACATCCTTTTCTTCAAGGGCAAAATCATCTTTTCACCTGAATGGGTTCTGGACTTCTAAGACTTCTGGCTAGATAGAGGATGAAAAGAGCATTTCAACAAGCTATTATTTTCAGAAATCTGACAAAGGATGAAAGAATTCAGCTATGGTGAAGGCTAGAAAATTTCGATAGCAAAGGATAAGGTGTAGGGTTTGATCGCTTGATAATTTTATGTATTTTTGGTGTTTTGACAACTATGGTTGGCTGGTATGTTTATAGGATTAGTAGGATTAATTTTTTCTACTTTTAAGGTTAGATATAAGGAGATAATCATTAGAATTAAATTCTAGAATTATCCCTCATTTTATGAGATTATCACTTAAAGTAAGATTGATCCAATAAGGAAATGAAATAAAGGAGAATTGAAATCAGAAATGAACACTAAACCTTCAATACCATTTTTGACCATCACACATCTTTTCCTTCAGGGGAAAAATCATCTTTTCACTTGACTGGCTTCTGGACTTTTAGGACTCAAAATTCGGGGTTTCACATCCTCTCCTCTTTATAAGAATTTCGTCCTCGAAAGTTTAGTACAAGTATCTAAATAAAAAAAAAAAGAAATTTTGCACTCATAGATTCCTCAGTCTCCCAAGACTCTTGCTAAAGTTGGCCATTATGGAAAACGACTCATACCATAGGCACGCTTCGACTGCGAAGCTATCGAACTGGCCGATCTAGTATGGCAACTGGCTGTATGGGATAGGATAGGTCTTCAAAAACTTCAACTGGCGGTTCTCTAAGCACATGAGCAGGGTCTTGCATATACTTTCTTAGCATTGAAATGTGAAATACGTTGTGAATTCTTTCCATATTTGGAGGTAGAGCAAGTCGGTATACAATAGGGCCGATTCTTTCGACAATGTCATATGGACCAATGTAGCGAGGTGCTAGCTTACCTCGCTGCTGAAAACGAAAGACTTTTTTCCATGGGGCAACCTTCAAAAATACTTTTTCACCTACTGCAAATTCCAGCTCCCTTCGTCGATAGTCGGCGTAGCTTTTCTGCCGATCCTGGGCTGTTTTTAGCCTTTGTCGGATCAAGTTCAACTGCTCCGTTGCTTGATCAATCAATTCTGGATTGTCTAGGCATCTTTCGCCTACTTCTTTCCAGCAAATGGGAGTTCTGCAATGTCTCCCATATAGTGCTTCATAGGGTGCCATACCGATGCTTACATGAAAACTATTGTTGTAAGCAAATTCTGTCGACGACAGGTATCGATCCCAACTAGTTTGCTGATCCAACACACTCATTCGTAGCATGTCTTCGAGTGTCTGTATCATCCTTTCTGATTGACCATCGGTCTGGGGATGAAATGCTGTACTGAAATTCAATCTTGAACCCAGCGCATTTTGGAATTTCTCCCAAAATTGTGAGGTGAAACGAGGGTCACAATCTGAAACAATAGAAATTGGTACTCCATGCAATCGAACAATCTCGTTCAAGTAACGAACAACCAATCTTTTTGGTGTATCTGTCACACTTATAGGAAGAAAGTGTGCAGATTTTGTCAGTCGATCCATGATCACCCAAATGGCATTGTATGCTCGCTGCGATCTAGGCAAACCAGTCACAAAATCCATTGTGACTTACGCCCACTTCCATTCTGGAATCGGAAGTGACTGAAATAGACCAGCGAGTCCTTGATGTTCGATCTTTACTTGTTGACATACGAGGCATCGGGCAACGAATTCAGCAATGTGACGTTTCATGTTTGGCCACCAATACTACTCCTTCAAATCTCGATACATCTTAGTGCTTCAAGGATGAATAGCGAACTTCGAACTATGCGCTTCTGATAGAATAAGGTTACGAATATCAATATTTTGTGGAGCACATACCCGGTTTCTGAAGACTAGTACTTCGTCATCTCATATTCTGAAATCCCGACTATGGCATCAACACCAACAGCAAGTTGCTTCCGAATTTCAGTAAATTTTGGATCCTCTAATTGTTGATTCCGGATTTCTTCAATTAAGGTAGGTGCGACTTCGATTCGTGCCAACAACGAACCAGAAAAATCTGTGCCAAGATGCACACAGTTAGCTTTCAATTCCAACATCATCGCCAGGTAATGGGTGCGCATGTAGGCCAAAACTGATGGGGAAGGAGGATGAAACTTTCGGCTCAGGGCATCAGCAACAACATTCGCCTTTCCAGAATGATATTCGATGATTAAATCATAGTTTTTAATCAGCTTCACCCATCTTCGTTGTCTTATATTCAATTCTTATTGCGTAAGGAGGTACTTCAGGCTTTTGTGGTCAATGAAGATTCGACACGTCTCGCCGTATAAGTAATGTCGCCATATTTTTAAGGCAAACACCATGGCTGCAAGTTCCAAATCATGCGTAGGGTAGTTGCTCTCGTGCGGTCGCAATTTCCGGCAAGCGTAGGCAATGACTTTCCTATCTTGGATCAACACGCATCCAAGTCCAGATTTTGACGTGAACATACTCCTTTCTTCAAATAGGTAGGGTAAGGATAGGTGCAGAAACTAACCGATTCTTTAGCTCTTCGAAACTTTGCTGGAATTTCTCGTTCCATACAAACGGCTAACCCTTGGGTGTCTATTTTGTCAATGGTCCGGCAAACGATGAAAAATTCTCCACAAAGCGACGGTAGTATCCTGCTAAGCCAAGGAAACTACAAAATTTGAACACACTTCGCGGAGATTCCCAAGCAATCACAGCTTCAATCTTCTTTGGATCAACTAACAGACCTTGCGTGGAAACAATATGGCTAAGGAAACTAACTTCGTGTTACCAGAATTCACATTTTGAGTACTTTGCAAACAACCATCGATCTTTCAGGATTTTAAGCACAATCTACAAGTGCATAGCATGATCCTTTTCCGATTTTGAGTAAATCAGAATTTCGTCAATGAAGAATATCACAAATTTATCCAAGAATTCTCGGAACACAAGATTCATCAAGTCCATAAACACAGCTAGTGCTTTGGTCAAGCCGAATGGCATAACCAGAAATTCGTAGTTGCCGTATCGCGATCTGAATGCTGTCTTCGGAATACCAGCATCACGAACTCTCAATTGATGGTATCCAGATCTGAGATTGATCTTAGAGAATACGGCTGCACCCTGGAGTTGGTTGAACAAATCGTCGATGCGTGGCAAAGGGTATTTATTTTCACAGTTACACGATTCAGCTGTCGATAATCGATATACAATTGCAGCGAACCGTCTTTCTTTTTCACGAACAGAACATGTGCTCCCCAAGGTGACATACTAGGTCGGATAAAACTACGATCCAGAAAATTTTCCAATTGCATTTTTAGTTCCTTCATTTCCGCAGGAGCCATATGATACGGAGGAATAGAAATCAGATTCGTACCAGGCACTAGCTCAATACCGAATTCCATTTCCCTTGCTGGTGGTAAACCGGCTATGTCTTATGTAAATACTTCTGGAAATTCGCGAACCACTGGAACAAAATCCAAATCCGAGGATTTTTAGAAATATCATGTACGTACGCGATGTACGCTGTATATCCTTTTTTGATTAATCGCTTCGACTTAAGCCAGGAAATTATGCAAGTTGGAACAACTCGCCTATCACCTTCAAAATAGTATTTGGCACCATTAGGAAAAGTGAACCACACACACTTGGTGAAACACTCCATATGGGCTTGATATTTCACCAGACAGTCCATGCCTAAGATCACATCCAGCTCTCGGATGTCTAATGGAATCAAATCCACTTCAAGTATATTCGAACCCATACGTACAACACAGCCGTTGTAGACTAGATTACAAATCAGTTGCTCTCCCAATGGAGTTAGAACCGCTATAGGAGGAAATCCTCTAACATATTTCGGAAATAGCAAGCAAAGGAGGGATCTAAAAATAAGCCAGAAGGTAGCTCAATCATTCATGTTATATGCGCAAGTAAACAAGGATCAAGTAAGCAAATATGATGCGATATCGCCTCGCCGTGCAGCCTTGATCTCACACACTGGTACCACGGAAAGTTGATGTACCTAAGCCTGAAAAATGGTAAAAAACAACAGTATGAGATTACAAGTATCTCAGTAGGGTCGCAGCATCATAAGATCTGCAGAAACCCTAATCACAAATCTCCGAATTCGAATTAGATCATTCCTAAACATTTAAAGGGAATCACGCAATTCAAGAATCATTCAAAAAGGGGTTAGGGCTGAATCTATGGTTGAGGGAGGACTACAAACACTTTTGAAATTATCAGAACTACACAGGTAGGTGGAACTCATTAGATTGCTCTCGTAAATGAAGAAGAAAGGTCATCCCCTTCCACCTGTGTTGTCCAAGGCTTACTGCACAAAAGGTAAACGGTTAACACACAAGCTAATCAGTAAGCCTAGTAAGTCATCTTGCCACACAAGGAGAAGTCTTCCCAAGCCACACACGGATTTGGGTATCCCAAACCACACAAGAATAAGGGCTTCCTGCCACACAAGGACAGGGTTCCGGCCACACAAGGACCAGACATCCAAAGCGCATGCTGGGCTTTGCCACCCATACAACTCCCATACCAGTAAGAACCTCTCCTCTCCTTAGGAGCATCAGCACTTACCCCGAATGGCCACCGAAAAAGGATCCTGACACACAAAAACGTACAAGCACACACAGGCAAGTACAAAGTATAATACCAAAGTAGGGTATCCTCAATTATGTCAGAACAC
The DNA here is from genome assembly GCA_019739055.1 of Passiflora organensis. Classification (NCBI taxonomy): domain Eukaryota; kingdom Viridiplantae; phylum Streptophyta; class Magnoliopsida; order Malpighiales; family Passifloraceae; genus Passiflora; species Passiflora organensis. The sequence goes on along the minus strand of JAEPBF010000328.1, from coordinate 664,070 downwards.
AATCAGCAAATTCAATTCACATAACATAAGCAACTCAGGAATTCAATACCTAACTCAGGGGTTCGATATAGGCTATGAAATCCATATCTCAATCCGAAATTCATACTCTCACCCTATAATCAAATCGCATGCAATACAACAAGGGCAGGTATCAAAAACATCAAGAAGCTACTCCTTTGCCTTTATTAGGTAATTCCGAACCACCTATATTAACACCAGGCAAAGACGAAAATTAACTAAGCATGCATATTCAATAATCAATTGAATACCGTATTTCCTTACAAATTCCACTCCACAAACCTATTAGAAACCAGTGATCAGATGCTGCAGGTGCCTCCCCCTTGTATATGTGATGTGATAGCCAGGAACTTAACAAGATTCAACCTGAATTACCATTCAAATTGACTATGCAAATTTCGTCGCTAAGAGTAAGGCATAGGACAATTTCGACTTTAAGCATAAAGAAGTTTAAAAGAAGGAAATTCATGATTATACATCATGAATAGATAATAAGAAATCACAAGAACATGAGAAACGACAACAGAAATCAACCTAGGACAAAAACTGTAGACATCTAAAAAAAAACTAATTTCGTTACTGATTTTTGACTTAACCTTAGACCAGGGAATATTTACATCCAAACAACAAAGCATATATGGTTGTAAATTTGATTAAAAGATATTTCTAACAAGCTATTATTTATAAAGATAAAACGAACGATGAAAGAGTTATGCTATTTTGAAGTTCAAGAAGATTTGGCGAAAACCTAATTTCGTCGCCGATTTTCAACTTATCTTAAGAGAACGAAATACTAATCTCCTGAAACAAAAACAAATATGGTTGAAAAGAGGATAAAGAGAGATTTCCAAAAAGCTGTTATTTTCAGGAATACCACCAATGATGAAAGAGTTACCCTATTTTGAAATTCAAGAAGATTTGGCGAAAACCTAATTTCGTCGCCGATTTTTGACTTATCTTATGAGAAATAAATAATAATCTCCTGATGAAGAACCAATAATGGTTGGAAAGAGGATGAATAGATCTTTCCAACAAGCTATTATTTTCAGAAATTTAACAGGCTATGAGTGAGTTATGCTGGTTTAAAGTTTGAACAATTTTTGGCAGATATTGGGAGGTGTTAGGGTTTTAAGCTATACGATTTTTGTGTGTTTTTTATGAATGATTTTTGTGGGGGTTGGCTTCAATTTATATAAGATGGTTATAAGATTATAATCCCTATCTTCAAGGATTAATTAAAGTAAGATAATTATCAGAATTAAATTCTGTAATTATCTTCCCCTACTTTTAGGGATTTTAATCTCTAAGGCAATTACCTATCTGTAAGGACTTAGAATAAAGGGAATTTATGCCAGAATTAACTACCATACCATTCTTACCAATTTCGACCACCACACATCCTTTCCTTCAGGGGAAAAATTATCTTTTCACTTGGACTGGCTTCTGGACTTCTAGGACTCAAAATTCAGGGTTTCATAAAGATAGCTAAATAGAGGATGAAAAGAGCTTTTCAACAAGCTATTATTTTCAGAAATCTGAGAAAGGATGAAAGAATTCGGCTATGGTGAAGATTAGGAAATTTTGGAAGCAAAGGATAGGGTGTAGGGTTTGATTCCTTGATAATTTTGTGTATTTTTGGTGTTTTGACAACTATGGTTGCCTGGTATGTTTATAGGATTAGTAGGATTAATTTTTTCTACTTTTAAGGTTAGATATAAGGAGATAATCATTAGAATTAAATTCTAGAATTATCCCTCATTTTATGAGATTATCACTTGAGGTAAGATTGAGCCAATACGAAAATGAAATAAAAAATAATTGAAATCAGAAATGAACACTAAACCTTCATTACCGTTTTTAGCCATCAAATATCTATTTCTTTTAAGGGGAAAAAAGTCATTTCACCTGCACTGGCTTCTAGATTTTTAGGACTCAAAAAAAATTAGGGTCTCACATTCTCCCCTCCTTACAAGAATTTCATCCTCAAAATTTCAGTTCAAGTACCTAAGCAAACAGGTAGAAAAATTACGCCAAACAACTCGTACCATAGGCACTTTTCAACTGTAAAGCTGATGAACTGGCTGATCTAGTATGTCAACTGGTTGTACAGGGTAGGATAGGTCTTCAGCAACTTCACCTGCTGGTTCTTCGAGTACATGAGCAGGGTCTTTCACATACTTTCTCAATATTGAAACATGAAACATGTTGTGAATTTTTTTCATATTTGGAGGCAATGCAAGTCGATATGCAACAGGGCCGATCCTCTAAATAATGTCATATGGACCAATGTAACGAGGTGCTAGCTTACCTTGGTGCTTAAAATGAAGGACACCTTTCCACGGGGCTACTCTTAGAAATATTTTGTCACCTATTGCAAATTTCAGTTCCCTTCGTCGATTATAGGCATAATTTTTCTTCCGATCTTGCACTGTCTTAAACCTTTGTCAAATCAAATTCAGCTACTCTATTGCTTGGTCAATCAATTTCGGATTGTCTAAGCATCTCTTGTCTACTTTATTCCAGCAAACAAGAGTTCTGCAATGTCTCCCATATAATACTTCCTAAGGCGCCATACCAATGCTTACATGGAAATTATTGTTGTAAGTGAACTCCACCAAAGGTAGACATCGATCCCAACTGATATTTTGGTCCAATACACTTGCATGCAACATGTCTTCATGTGTCTGAAATGTTCTTTCAGATTGACCATCAGTCTAGAGATGAAATACTATATTGAAATTCAATCTCGAACCTTGTGCATTTTGGAATTTCTCCCAAAATCATAATGTAAAACGAGGGTCATGATCTGAAACAATGGAAATTGGCACTTCATGTAGACAAAAAATCTCGTCCAAATAACAAACAACCAATTTCTCTGGTGTGTCTGTTACACAAACAGGAAGGAAGTGTGCAGATTTCGTCAGTCGATCCACGATCATACAAATGGCATCAAATCCTCACTGAGAACAAGGCAACCCGGTCACAAAATCCATTGTGACATGCTCCTACTTTCATTTTGGAATCAGAAGTGACTGAATTAAACCAACGGGTCTTTAATGCTTGATCTTCACTTGTTGACGTACGAGGCATCAGGCAATGAACTCAGCAATGTTGTGCTTTATGTTCGGCCACCAATATTGCTCCTTTAAATCTCGGTACATCTTAGTGCTACTAGGATGAATAGAGAACTTTGAACTATATGCCTTAGAAAAAATCAGATTACAAATATCAACATCTTGTGGCACACATACCTGGTTTCTGAAGAAAAGAACTCCATCATCTAGCACTCTGAAATCACGAGCTATGGCATCAACACCATCAGATAGTTGTTTCCGAATTTCAGCCAATCTTGGATCTTTTGATTGCTGATTCTAGATTTCTTCAATCAAGGTAGGCGTGACTTCGATTCGAGCCAACAATGAACCAGAAAAATCAGTGCCAAGAAGCACACGTGTAGCTCTCAAATCCAGCAACATTGGCATGTAGTGGGTGTGCATGTAAGCCAAAATCGATGGGGAAGGAGGATGGATTTTTTGGCTTAAGGCATCAGTGACAACATTTTCTTTTCCAGGATGATATTCGATAATCAAATCATAGTCTTTAATCAGCTCCACCCACATTCATTGTCTCATATTCAATTCTTTTTGTGTAAGGAGACACTTCAGGCTTTTGTAGTCAGTAAAGATTCTGCACATTTTTCCATACAAATAGTGTCGCCATATCTTCAATGCGAACACCACAGCTGCAAGCTCCAAATCAATGCGAACAACCACGTATTCTTTTTCGCTGATATGTAAGGTAAGGATAGGTGTGGAAACTAACTAGTTTTTAAGTTTTTTGAAGCTTCGCTAGTATTTCTCTTTCCACACAAATGGCTTTCCCTTGTGTGTCATTTTCGTCAATAGTCCAGCAAGCGATGAAAAATTCTCCATGAAGCGACGGTAGTATCTGGCTAAGCTAAGGAAACTATGGACATCAAACACAGTCCGTGGGGGTTCCCAAGCAACTACGGCTTCAATCTTTTTGGATCGACAAGGACACCTTGGGCGGAAACAACATGGCCAAGGAAATCAACTTCGCGTAACCAAAATTCACATTTGGAGTACTTTGTGAACAACTACTGAACCCTTAGAATTCTCGACTCAATCCGCAAGTGTTTAGCATGCTCTTTCAATTTTGAGTAAATCAAAATGTCGTCGATGAAAACTATCACAAATGTTTCTAGGAACTCATCGAATAGACGATTCATCAGGTCCGTAAACATTGCTGGTGCATTGGTCAAGTCGAATGGCATAACCAAGAATTCATAGTGGCTGTATCGCAATCTGAATGCGGTCTTCAGAATATCAGCTTCATCAACACGTAACTAATGGTATCCTGATTTGAGATCAATCATGGAAAACACGGTTGCACCTTTGAACTGGTCGAACGACTCATCGATCCATGGCAGAGGATACTTGTTCTTTACGGTCACATGCTTCAGCTGCCGATAGTCGATGCACAATTGCAGCGAACCATCCTTCTTTTTCACGAACAAGACAGGTGCTCCCCAAGGTGATGCATTGGATCAGATGAAACCACGATCCAGCAAATCTTCCAATTGCATCTTCAGTTCCTTCATTTTTGCAGGAGCCACACGATACGGAGAAATGGAAATCAGATTCGTACTTTACACTAGTTCAATGTCGAATTCAACTTCTCTTGTTGTTGGCAATCCAGTTACGTCTTGTGGAAATACATCCGGAAACTCGCAAACTACTAGAATAGAATCCAGATCTGAGGACTTTTTGGAAACATTATGCACATGTGTGGGGTATGTAGTACATCCTTTGTTGATCAATCACTTCGCATCAAGCCATGGAATCATACAAGTTGGAATAACTCGCCTATCACTTCCAAAACAATACTCAGAACCATCTGGAAAGATGAACCACACAAGCTTGGTGAAACACTCCATTCGAGTTTGATATTTTGCCAAACAATCTATACCTAGGATCACATCCAACTCTCGGATGTCCAATGGAATCAGATCCACTTCATGTATAATCAAACCCATATGTATAGCATAATCGATGTAGACTAGATCTGTAACGACCCTAATTAATAAACCATTATTCGTTGCTCCGATTAAGGTCATTACCGCCGTGAAACCCAAATAAGCCTTAATGACACCTAAGACCTATTAGAATTTCACAAGGCTACTCATATGATACCGATTTTAATCTTGTTTATTTTGTTGCTTATCAATCAATTGGAGCATGATACTGGACAAATATTCTGGTAACATACGGAGTAAATAAAATCATCAGCGGAAGTCTTAAATTTATCCTTTGGGTTCATAACACATAAGTCCCATAGGGATCCAAATAACCAGTAAGAAATTCATCAACAAATTTCGGAAATAGCAAGCTAAGCGAATGCTTAAAAATAAACCAGAATATCATCCAATCTTTTAAGTTATTTGCGCATGAAACAAGTAAGTATTTATGATGCGACATCGCCCCGCCGTGCAGCCTGGATCTCACACACTGGTACCACGAACAGAGGGTGTACCTAAGCCTGAAAAATGGTAAAAATAACGGTATGAGATTACAAGAATCTCAGTAGGGTCGCAGCATCATAAGATCTATAGAATCCTTAAACACAAATCTCCCAAATCACATAAGATCATTCCCTAAACAACTAAAGGGATCACGCAATTCAACAATAAACCAAAAGAGGTTAAGGCCGAGATTATGGCTGAGGGAGGACCACACTTCCGAAAGTTCAGAAGTACACAGGCAGGTGAAATACAACAAAATCACACTCAATGATGAAGAAAGGCCATCCCCTTCCACCTGTGTTGTCCAAGACTTACTGCACAAAGGGTAGATGGTTAACACACAAACTAATCAGTAAGCCTTTCATCTTATCCTCGCAAGGACAAGTCGACTAGCCCCTCATGGAACAAGTCTTCCCTTAGTCGCAACCAGGGCATCCCCAAATCTCGCAAGATAAGGGCTTCCTGTCTCCCAAGACAGGGATCCGGCCTCGCAAGGACAGATATCCAGCGTGCACTTGCTGGTTCAACACCCATACACCTCCCATAAATCGGTAAGTACCTCTCCTCTCACTAGGAGCATCAGCACTTACCCTGCGTGGCCACAGGAACAGGATCCTGACACACAAACACATACATGCACACACAGGCAAGTACAAAGCATAATACCACAACAGGGTATCCTCAATTATGTCAGGAAACAATCAACACATCCAATTCATATAACAATAGCATCCCAGGCACTCAATTCCTAACTTAGGGGTTCGATATAGCCTAGGAGATTCATATCTCATTCCGGATTTCATATTCACACCCTACAATCCAATCACAATCAAATACAACAAGGGCAGGTAACAAAAACATCAGATAAGAGCAGGGGTGGTTTCTGGAGAAACCGATGAGGCATAGATCCTACCTCCCTTTTCTCTGAACAAGAAGCTACTCCTTTGCCTTTATTAAGTAAATCTGAACCACCTAAATCATCACCACACAAAGACAAAACAATCTAAGCATGCATATCCCAAAAATCAATTGTATACCCTATTCCTTACCAGTACCACTCACCAAATCTATCAGAAAACCAGTGATCAGATGTTTCAGGTGCCTCCCCCTTGGATTTGTGATGTGATAGCCGGGAACTTAACAAGATTCAACCTGAATTTACCATTCCAATTATTTATGCACAACCTGTTGCTAAAAGTAGGGCATATTTATGCACAACCTGATTTCATCTTAACCTAAACAACGAAATATTTACATCCAAGCTGAGATTAATACAGGATTGAAAATATGATGAAAATATCTTTCCAACGAGATATTATTTGCAAGATTTCAACAAACGAGTAGAAAGTTATGCTATTTTGAAGTTCAAGAAGATTTGGCGAAAACCTAATTTGGCCGCCGATTTTCAAAGTAACATTAGACAAAGAAATACTAATCTCCTGACGGAAAACAAAAGATGGTTGGAAATAGGATGAAGAGAGCTTTCCAACAAGCTATTATTCTCAGAGATCCAATGAACGATGAGGGAGTTATGCTGGTTTAAAGCTTCAGAAAATTCTGACGGCTAATGGGAGGTATAGGGTTTTAAGCCTATACGACTTTTGTAAGGTTTTAGGGGACAAATTTTGTGGGGTTGGCTTCCTATTTATATTCAATGAGTGTAGAATTATGTCTACTACTTTTAATCAATCTATCAACCCAATATAATTCACTAAATAACCAAAACTCTTAAATTACCTTCCCTATTTTTAGGGACTTAATCTTTAAGGCAACTATCTACCTTAAAGGATGGTTCCTAAAGCTATTACCCATCTACAAGGACCTAAATCAAAAGGAATTAGAAGCAAATTAATTTACTGAACAATCTTACCAATTTCGGCTATCACACATCCTTCTTTTCAGGGGCAAAATCGTCTTTTCACCTGTATTGGCTTCTGAACTTCTAGGACTCAAAATTCGGGGTCTTACAAGATCACAAGTCAGTTTCTCTCCCAAAGGGGTCAGAACCATAATATGAGGAGACAAGGGAGACAGAGGCCAATCTAAACTAAGTGCGATCCTTGGACTCATAAATGATCTATTAACACTTTAACATTTTGAGAAAAGACTAAAATAATACCTATCACCACATCAGGGCTAGCTTTGGCATCAGTCAGGATGAACAATCTCGTTGGCCTGGGTTGCGCCTCACTAGTAGATTCATTGGGTGGTCCTCCCGGTGCCCGTGCTGGTGGTTTACTAGGATTGGCATACCCACCTCGGCTGGTATTTTGTGCCCCTGTGATATGTCTTGGTTTGGGACAGTCTTTATGAACATGACCCATCTGGCCACAATTATAACATCGTCGTGGCTGCGAATTCCATGTGGATCCATTCGGATTCGAACCAGAAAAGTTCCTTCTGAAGTTACCTCCAGTGTCATTATTTTTCAAAGGGTAGGACCTTAAAAGATAGGGGGTTCCATACTCCGATTGAACTTTGTGTCTCGCCTGAAGGATCTGCCATTATTTGCTGTGAACGGTTTCCCATTTTGCATGGTCTTCTCCACTTCAGATGCAACAACGATTAGTTCTTGCAAATTCTACACCGATGTTGTACCAACTATGGTTTTGAGGTTGGTACTCAGCCCAACTTAGAATCATCTCGCAAGCTAGTACTGTGTGTGTTCCTCCTCTAGTGCAAATTGAGACAACTTGCTTAATACCTTCTCGTATTCCAGAACCAAATGGGTGCCTTGCTCAAGCTTATAGAAAGCTTATCGCTGCTCGTTTTAGCTTATAGAAAGCTTGTCATTGCTTGCTTTTGTGGAATTGAATGTAAAACCTTTTGTCGAATTCCTCCTATGTAGGCAAACGATCCCCGAACCGCAAACTCACGGCTGCCCACCATGCAAGGTGTAAGGATCAAAATTCCAACCTATTAGGACTGTTACCGCCATTAAACCCAAATAATCCCAACTTAGGACCTATCTGTTAAGTTCCAATTTTGATTAGTTTTATATTCATTACTTTTGCTTTTAAATGTTGGAGCATGATATTGGACGAGTATTCTAGAAACATATGGAGTAAATAAAAATATCAACGAAGTCTTTACATTGAATCATTGGAACCACAACACACAAGTCCCATAGGGATCTAAAAGTCCAGCTAGTAAACCTCCAATATCATCCGGAAACAAACAAGTAAAGGAGGGACTCGAAGAACAAAAAACTAATCCAACCAAAATTCATGTTATATGCTCAAGCAACCAATGAAAAAGGAATGCAAATATGATGCAATATCTCCCAGCCGTGCAACCTTGATCTCACACACTGGTACGATGATCAACGAATGTACCTAAGCCTGAAAAATGGTGAAAACAACAAGGTGAGATTACAAGAATCTCAGTAGGGTCATAACATCATAAGAACTACAGAAATCTTAAACAAACATCTTCGAAACAATATCAGATCATCCCTACACATCTAAGGGATATGACGAAATTCAAGAATCAACCAATAGGGTTAGGTCGAATCTAAGGCTGAGGGTGGACTACAAACACTTCCGAAAATCAGAAGTACACAGGTAGGTATACACATCAATCATCTTGGAAAAAGGAAAAGGACATCCCCTTCCATCTGTGTTGTACAAGGCTTCGTTGCACAAATGTTAAAGGTTAGTACAAAAACTAATCAGCAAGCCTATTCATCTTGCCACACAAGGACAAGGCATCCAAGCCACATAAGGACAAGAGCATCCAAACCACACAAGGACAAGAGCATCCAAACCACACAAGGACAAGAGCATCCAAACCACACAAGGATAAGGGCATCCAAACGACACAAGGATAAAGGCATCCAAACCACACAAGGATAAAGGCATGTTGACTCACAAGGACAAGGCGTCTAGCCACACAAGGAATAGGCATCCAGTGTGCACATGTTGGGGATTGCAACCCATATGACTTCCATACTAGTAAGAACCTCTCATCTCCCTAGGAGCATTTGCACTTACCCTGAATGGTCACCAGAAAAGGATCCTGATATACAAAGACATACAAGCACACACAGGCAAGTATAAAGCACAATACCATAACAAGGTATCCTCAATTATGTTAGAACACAATCAGCATGTTCAATGCACACAACACATGCAAATTAGGCACACATAACCTATCTCAAAGGTTTGACAATGCCTAAAGGATCTTATCTTAATCCGCAACTTATGCATATACCACACAAGATATGTGCATACAACATCAACAAGAACATGCATCGAAAACAACAATCAAACAACAAGGATCTCTGGAGAAACTGATGAGGCATAGATCCTACAATCAACACTCAATCCGCAACTATGCATAGACCATTACTCAAGCCGAAATAAACAAGAAAACAAAAGGATCTCTGGTGAAACCGATGAGGCATAGATCTTACTATCAACACTCAATCCGCAAGCATGCAAAGACTATTACTCAAACTGAAACAAACAAACAAACAAACAAAAAGATCTCTGAAGAAACTGATGAGGGATAGATCCTACCTCTCTTGTCTCTGAATAAGAAGCTATCCCTTTTCCTTCATTCAAGGGATCCAAACCACCTATATCACCATAAGGAAAAGAGAAAACCAAACTAAGTATGGATACTCAATAATCAAGTAGATATCCTATTTCCTTACCAATTCCACTCACCAAACCTATCAGACACTAGTGATCAGATGTTGTAGGTGCCTCCCTCTTGGACATGTGATGTTATAGCCAAGAACGTAACAAGAATCAACCTTAATTACCATCCCAATAAACTATACAAATTTCAGCACTAAGAATAGGGCAAATTGCTATTTCATGTATATAAGCTATAGGGGTTGTGATTTAATGTAACAAGGAAGGATTAGGTGTTAATAACTCATACAATCAAAAGGAACAAGATCAAAAACCAACAGGTTAATCAATTGATCAAAATTGGCAACAATAGAGAAAAAGGATAAGGTATGCCGATTTCATGAATAGGGAAGATTCAAAGGATGAATTCATGATTTTACAATATGAATGGATGCCAAACAATCAGACGAACAAAAGAACAACAACAGAAACCAATTGAAGGAAGAATCACACAATCTTGGTACCAAAACCATTGAATTACGACTTGAATTTTGACAGTGAAAAGCTAACCTTCTGATGACCAACCCAAGATAGCTAGATAAAGGATATAAAGAGCTTTCCAACAAGTTATTACGTTCCAAAATCTGACAAAGGATGAGAGAGTTACGTTAGAATGAAGATTATGGAAATTTCAGCAGTAATAGGGTATGGTGTATGGTTTGATGTTTGACGAATTGGTGTTTCTGATGTGAAATATAGGTGTGCCCGGCTACCTCTTAATATAGAGTGTTTATGAGATTAATTTCCCTACTTTAAAGGCTAGATAAGGTAAGATAATCATCAGAATTAAATTCTGAAATTATCCTTCCTTAATTTTAGGGATTTTATCTGTTAAGGTATATTTGAACCAGTAAGAAACCAAAAATGATTACTAAACATTTTATGCCATTTTCGGCTATCACACATCCATTTCTTCAGTGGAAAAACGGTCATTTCACCTACACTGGCTTCTGGACTTCTAGGACTTAAAATTCAGAGTCTTACACAAGGGCTTCTCCCTAGAGTAGGAAAGTAGATGACAACCTTGTTGTCATCAGAGATGCCCAGAAACAAGGATACTCGGCATTGGGTATCAATCCATTCATGAGCCACTGCAACACCTACTGAATTGCTGAAATCCTTGCATCCCAGTTGACAGACTTCTTTCAGCAACTTCGTAATGATAACTGGAAATCGCTCGGCTTCCTTAGGATGACCCGGCTGAACATGTTTAAGTAGAGAAATAGGATCTTCCATAGGTGCGGGTGCATTCTGAAATTTTGCCTTCATATGCTGCTGGTCCGCAGCAATTCCTTGTAACACATTTAGTATTTGTTCTATCCCAGGATCAATGGCTGGTGCCTCATGTTGGCTTTCGGGCTCAGCTTGCCCTCTATGTTCATCCTGTGCATCCGGTTCATTCTGATCAACTAGTTGTTGCTCGACTTGAGCTTCATACCTTCCCCGATGATCTCTTGCTGCGTTCTGCCTTGCCATACTATACTAAAACACAATGTCGCTCAACAGATAACCTAAATACGAATCTAAGGAAAGACAGTGGTACCTGGTAGAGAGGCGTACACCGGATGATATGCATATGCTGGAAAATAAACACATATATCCACAAAAGTACACACAAGTCTCGCCAATCACACACACAAGTTCAGCAATCATAAAAAATCACATAGGAACACTCGACACACATGTTAGTATGCAAGATTGTTCAGCAACACACCTAGGGATCACAATTAACATGCAAAAGCACACATATGCATTTGGTAAATGCAAAGAAAACACAGCAAACACTTTCTAGAATACAGCAAAACACATCAAATCATACAATGCATAAGAACACATATAAACACATTACAACTCACACAATTAATCACAGCAGTTATATATTTCAAACCAAGTACTTTATCATTAGATTGCATTCAGCATTAGTCCTCTTAAGTTTGGGTGTGTGCGCATGTCCTTCCTACAAACACAGAACCAACAAACAAGTTAGCATATAACAAATTATATTTCCTAAACCATGCTCAACTACCAAACCTGTAAGGACTCGAATTCGCTCCACTAGGACCCTTACCGTTATGAAACCCAAAAAAACCCAACCTAGGACCTATCGGAATCTCACAAGCCTTATCCCTCCCTTAATTCTGATTTTTATTAGACTCATTATTTAAACTCTTTAATGGTTTGAGCATGATAATGGACATACATTCTGACAATAAACGAAGTGAATAAGAACATTAGGAAAAGTCTTTATAATTAAACAAAGATTCCACAACATACAAGTCCTATGGGGATCTCAAAATCTAGCACGTATATCCCTAGCAAATTTCAGAAACAAGCAAACAAAGGAGGCATTCGAAAATCCCGAAAGTAGTCCAATCGAACTTCGTGTTATATGCGCAAGCAATAAAGAAAACAGGTATGCGATTGTGATGTAATATCATCCCGTCGTGCAGCCTTAATCTCAATCACTGGTACCACGAACAGAGGATGTACCTAAGCATAAAAAATGATGAAAACAACACGGTGAGATTACAAGAATCTCAGTAGGGCACAACATCATAAGATCTACAGAAATCTTAAGCAAACATCTCCCGAACAACATCATATTCACCTACACATCTAAAAGGATATCACGAAACCAACTATCAATCACAAAAGGGATAGGACCGAAACTATTGATTGAGGGTGGACTACAAACCCTTCCAAAAATCAGAAGTACACAGGAAAGAAAAATATCAATCAATCACATCAATAGAAAAGGTCATCCCCTTCCACCTGTGTTGTCCAATGCTTTGCTGCACAAAGGGTAAAAGGTTAGCACATAAGTGAATCAACAAGTCTATTTATCTTGCCAGCACATAGGGCAAATCATCTAGCCAGCACACAGGAGTAGACATCCTAACCAACACACAAGATTATGGTATCTTGCCAGCACACAGGACAAGGCATCTAGACAGCACAGAGGACTAGGCATCTAACTAGCACACAAGACTAGGCATCCAGTATGCACAAGCTATGGATTGCCACCCATACAACTCTCATACCAGTAAGAACCTCTCCCCCCCTCAAGAGCACCGACGCTTATCCTGAATGGCCACCGAAAAGGATCCTGACACACAAGCATGTATAAGCACACAAAAGCAAGTATAAGGCACAATAGCACAATAAGGCATTCTCAATTATGTCATAATACAATCAGAATGTCAATGTATACAACACATGCAAATTAGGCATATATAACCTATCTCAGGGATTCAAAATTTCCCACCAACTCCACAGTTCAATCCGCAACTAAACATACCAAACACAAGGCATGCACATATACCAATCAACAAGAACATGCATTGAAAACATCAAATAAGCAATAAGGATCGTAGCAAAAACTGATGAGGTATAGATCCTACCTCTCTTGTCTCTGAACAAGAAGCTATTTTTTTTCCTTAATTTAAGGGATCCGAACCACCTATATCATCATAAGACAAAGACAAAACCATACTAAGTATGCATATCAATAATCAAGTAAACGTACTATTTACTTACTAATTTCACTCACCAAATCTATCAGAAACCAGTTATCAGATGTCACAGGTACCTCCCCCTTGGATGTGTGCTATTATAGCCAAGAACTCAATAAGAATCAACCTGATTTACAATCCCAATCAACCATACAAATTTTGGCACTAAGATAGGGTTCTTAAAGGCAGTTGCGATTTTCTGCATACAAGCTTTAGGAGTTGTGATTTCATGTTAACAATGAAGGATTAGGTGTTAGTAACACATCCAATTAAAAGGAATAAGATCATAAACCAATAGGTAAATTAATTAATCAAAATCGACAACAATATATAAAGGTGTAGAGCATGTTAATTTCATGCATAAGGAAGATTCCAAGGATCAATTTATGATATTACAACTTGAAAAGATGCCAAATAACTATACAAACAAAAAAATAACAATAGAAACTAATTGAAGGAAGAACCACACAATTTCGGTACAAAACTTTAGAAAATTGTGATAATGATTTGCATAGGAAAGAATTGAACTTCTGATGATCAAATCAAGATAGCTAGATAAAGGATAAAAAGAGCTTTCCAACAAGTTATTATGTGCAGAAATCTGAAAAAAGATGAAAGAATTTGGCTATGTTGAAGGTTAGGAAATTTCGGCAGCAAAGGGTAGGGTTTAAGGTTTGATCGTTTGATAATTTTGTGTGCTTTTGATGTATGTTGACAACTGTGGCTGGCTGGTATGTTTATAAGATTAGTAGGATTAATTTTTCCTACTTTTAAGGTTAGATAAAAGGAGATAATCTTTAGAATTAAATTATGAAATTATCCCTTATTTTAGAAAATTATCACTTAAGATAAGATTGAGCCAACAAGGAAATGAAATAAAAGAGAAATGAAATAAGAAATGAACACTAAACTTTCGATACCATTTTTTGTCATCATATATCCATTTCTTTCAGGAGCAAAATAGTAATTTCACCTGCACTGGCTTCTAGACTTCTAGGACATAAAAAAAAATCAAGGTCTCACACATCCCATCATAAAAGTGTATGCCACCGCCTACCATACAAAACCTCATATGGTGCCACACTGATGGAAACTTAAAAGCTATTGCTGTTCGCGAACTTAACTAATGATAGACATCTATCCCAAGTAGTCTAACTATCCAACGCACAAACAAGGAGCATATCCTCAAAAATCCGAATCATCCTCTTTGATGGCCTATCTATCTAAGGTTGAAGTTGTGCTGAAATTCAGTGTAACGACCCCAATTCCTAAACCATTAATAATTGCTCCAATTAAGGTCATTACCACCGTGAAACCCAAATAAGCCAAAATGACACCTAAGACCTATTTGAATCTCACCAAGCTTATCATTAACTACCGATTTTCAG
The DNA here is from genome assembly GCA_019739055.1 of Passiflora organensis. Classification (NCBI taxonomy): domain Eukaryota; kingdom Viridiplantae; phylum Streptophyta; class Magnoliopsida; order Malpighiales; family Passifloraceae; genus Passiflora; species Passiflora organensis. The sequence goes on along the minus strand of JAEPBF010000328.1, from coordinate 648,970 downwards.
CTTGTTCATTTTGTTGCTTATCAACATTTCGAGCATGATATTAGACACATATTCTGGTAACATACGAAGTAAATAAAACATCAGCGGAAGTCTTAAATCAAATCATTGGGTTCATAACACACAAGTCCCATAGGGAACCACATAACCAACAAGAAATTCTTCATCAAGGTTCGGAAATAGCAAGTAAAGAAAAGTGCTTAAAATAAACCATAAAGTTGTCCAATCATTCATATTATATGCGCAAGTAACAAGTATGCAAATCTGATGCGATATCGCCCCGTCGTGAAGCCTTGATCTCACATCGTGGTACCACGAACAATGAATGTACCTAAGCCTGAAAAATGGTAAAAACAACGGTTTGAGATTACAAGAATCTCAGTAGGGTAACAACATCATAAGATCTACAGAATCCGTAAACACAAATCTCCCAATTCACATAAGATCATTCCTAAACATCTAAAGGGGATCACGCAATTCAAAAACAAATCAAAAGAGGTTAGTGCCAAATCTATGGCTGAAGGAGGACTGCAAACACTTCCGAAAGGTCAGAAGTACACAGGCAGGTGAAACACATCAGATTACCCTAGGAAATGAAGAAGAAAGGCCATCCCCTTCCACCTGTGATGTCCAAAATTTACTGCACAAAGGGTAGGTGGTTAACACGCAAACTAATCAGTAAGTTTTTCATCTTGTCCTTGCAAGGACAAGTCGACTACTCCCAAACAGACAAGTCTTCCGTAGTCACATACCTACTAGGGCATCCCAGGTCACATACCTACCAGAGCTTCCAGCCACACAAGGACAGGGTTCCGGCCACACAAGGACTAAACCTCCAGCGAGCTCTTGTTGGGATTTGTTGCCCATACAACTCCCATACCAGTAAGAACCTCTCCTCTCCCTAGAAGCATCAGCGCTTACCCCGAATGGCCACCGGAGCAGGATCCTGACACATAAACACTTACAAGCACACACAGGCAAGTACAAAGCATAATACCACAATAAGGTATCCTCAATCATGTCAGAACACAATCAACTTATCCAATTCACAAAACAATTGCATCTCAGGCACTCAATTCCTAACTCAGGGGTTCGATATAGCCTAGGAGATTCATATCTCATTCCGAATTTCATACTCTCACCCTATAATCCAATCGCAAGCAATATAACAAGGGCAGGTAACAAAAACATCAAGAAAAGAAGAGGGGTCTCTGGAGAAACATATGAGGCATTGATCCTACCTCTCTTGTCTCTGAACAAGAAGCTACTCGTTTTCCTTTATTAAGTAAATCGAAACCACCTAAATTATCACCAGGCAAAGAGAAAATCAAACTAAGCATGTATATTCAATAATCAATTGAATACCCTATTTTCTTACCAATACCACTCACCAAAACTATCAGAAAACCAGTGATCAGACGTTGCAGGTGCCTCCCTCTTGGATGTGTGATGTGATAGCCAGGAACTTAACAAGATTCAACCTGAATTTACCAGTCCAATTAACTATGCAAATCTTGTCGCTAAAAGTAGGGCATAGGACGATTTCGTCTTAACCTTAAACAAGAAAATATTTACATCCAAACTTCAATTTATATATGGTTGGAAAGAGGATGAAAGGATCTTTGCAATGATCTATAATTTGTAAGGATTTGATAAAGTATTAGAACGTTATGCTATTTTGAAGTTCAAGAAGATTTGGCAAAAACCTAATTCCGTTGCTGATTTTCAAATTAATCTTAGACAAAGAAATACTAATCTCCTGACAAAAAATAAAATATTTTTAGAAAGAAGATGAAGAGGGCTTTCTAACAAGCTATTATTCGCAGAGATCCGACGAACGATGAGTGAGTTATGCTGGTTTGAATTTTCTACGAATTATGGCGGCTATAGGGAGGTATAGGGTTTTAGGCTCATACGAATTTGTAAGTTTTCTATGAATGATTTTTGTGGGGTTGACTTCCTATTTATAATGAATGGGTATAGAATTATGATTACTACTTTTAATCACTTTATCATAATAAGATAATCTACTAGATAATTAAACTCTAAATTATTTTTCCTATTTTTAAAGTTTTTAATCTCTAAGGCAATTATCCCTCTATAAGGACAATCTCTAAAGCAATTATCCATCTATAAGAACTTAGATCAAAGGGAATTTAAAACAAAGTTAACTACTAAACAATCTTACCAATTTCGACCATCACACAATTTTTCCTTCAAAGGCAAAATCGTCTTTTCACCTGCACTGGCTTCTGGACTTCTATGACTCAAAATTAGGGGTCTTACATCCTCCCCTCCTTATAGGAATTTCGTCCTCGAAATTCTATCATAAGTACCTAACCAGGTAAAGAAATGTTGCACGCGTAGATTCCTCAGTCTCCCAAGACTGTTCTTCAATTTGGCTATTACCCCAAACAACTCGTACCATAGGCACGTTTCGACTGAGAAGCTGTCGAACTGACCAATCTAGTATGGCAACTGGCTGTACGGGATAGGATAGGTCTTCAGAAACTTCAACTGGCGGTTCTTTAAGCACATGAGCAGGATCTCGCATATAATTTTTTAGCATTGAAACGTGAAATACGTTGTGAATTCTTTCCATATTTGTAGGTAGTGCAAGTCGGTATGCAACAGGGCCGATTCTTTAAACAATGTCATATGGACCAATGTAGCGAGGTGTTATCTTACCTCGCTGTTGAAAACGAAGGACTCCTTTCCATAGGGCGATTTTCAAGAACACTTTGTCTCCTACCGTAAATTTCAGCTCCCTTCCTCGATTGTCGGTGTAACTTTTCTGCCGATCCTGAGCAGCTTTTAACCTTTATCGAATCAAGCTTAATTGCTCTGTTGCTTGGTCAATTAATTCCGGATTGTCTAGGCATCTCTCGCCTACTTCATTCCAAAAAATGGGGGTTCTGAAGCGTCTCCCATATAGTGCTTCATAGGGTTTCATACCAATGCTTACATGAAAGCTATTTTTGAAAGCAAATTCTACCAATGGCAGGCATCGATCCCAGCTGGTTTGCTGGTTTGCTGGTTTGCTGGGGATGAAATGCTGTACTGAAATTCAATCTCGAACCCAATGCATTCTAGAATTTCTCCCAAATTGTGAAGTGAAACGAGGGTCACGATCTGAAACTATAGAAACTGGTACTCCATGCAACCGAACAATCTCGTCCAAGTAACGAACTGCCAATTTTTCTGGTGTATCTGTTACACGTACAGGAAGAAAATGTGCAGATTTCGTCAGTCGATCCACGATCATCCAAATGGCATTGTATCCTTGCTGCAATCTAGGCAAACCGGTCACAAAATCCATTGTGAAGTGCTCCCATTTCCATTCTGGAATCGGAAGTGACTGAAGTAGACCAGCGGGTCTTTGATGTTCGATCTTTACTTGTTGACAAACGAGGCATCGGGCAACGAATTCAGCAATATGACGTTTTATGTTTGGCCACCAATACTGCCCCTTCAAATCTCGGTACATCTTAGTGCTTCCAGGATGAAAAGCGAACTTCGAACTATGCGCCTCTGATAGAATAAGGTTACGAATATCAACATTTTGTGGAACACATACCCGGTTTCTGAAGACTAGCACTTCGTCATCTCGTATTCTGAAATCACGAACTATGGCATCAACACCATCAGCAAGTTGCTTCCGAATTTCAGTAAATTTCGGATCTTCTAATTGTTGATTCTGGATTTCTTCAATTAAGGTAGGTGCGACTTTAATTCGTGCCAACAACGAACCAAAGAAATCGGTGCCAAGATGCACACGATTAGTTTTCAATTCCAGCATCATTGGTAGGTAATAGGTGCGCATGTAGGCCAAAACTGTTGGGGAAGGAGGATGAACCTTTCTGCTCAGGGCATCATCGACAACATTCGCCTTTCCAGGATGATATTCGATGATTAAATCGTAGTCTTTAATCAGCTCCACCCATCTTCGCTGTCTCATATTCAATTCTTTTTGCGTGAGGAGGTACTTCAGGCTTTTGTGATCAGTGAAGATTTGGCACGTCTCGCCGTATAAGTAATGTCGCCATATTTTTAAGGCAAATACCACGGCTGCAAGTTCCAGGTCATGTGTAGGGTAGTTTATCTCGTGCAGTCGCAATTGCCTCGAATCGTAGGCAATGACTTTCCCATCTTGCAATAATACACATCCAAGTCCAGATTTTGACGCATCGCTGTAAACCACATACTCCTTTCTGCAAATAGGTAAGGTAAGGATAGGTGCAGAAACTAACCGATTCTTTAGCTCGTCGAAACTTTGTTGGCATTTCTCGTTCCATACGAACGACTCACCATTGCGTGTCAGTTTTGTCAATGGTCCGGCAAGTGATAAAAAATTTTCCACAAAGAGACGGTAGTATCCTGCTAAGCCTAGGAAACTACGAACTTCAAACACACTTCGTGGAGGTTCACAAGCAATCACGGCTTCAATCATCTTTGGATCAACAAACACACATTGGGCGGAAACAATATGGCCAAGGAAACTAACCTCACGTAACCAGAATTCGCATTTTCAGTACTTTGCGAACAACCGTCGATCCTTCAGGATTTTAAGCACAATCCGCAAGTGCATAGCATGATCCTCTTCCGATATTGAGTAAATCATAATGTCGTCGATGAAGACTATCACAAATTTATCCAGGAATTCGTGGAACACACGATTCATCATGTCCATAAACACAGCTGGTGTATTGGTTAAGCCGAATGGAAAAACCAGAAATTCATAGTGGCCATATCGCGATCTGAATGCGGTCTTCGGAATATTAGCATCACGAACTCGCAATTGATGGTATCCAGATCTGAGATCAATCTTGGAGAAGATGGCTGCACCTTGGAGTTGGTCAAACAAATCGTCGATGCGTGGCAAAGAGTATTTATTTTTCACGGTCACACGGTTCAGCTGCCGATAATCAATGCACAATCCCAGCGAACCGTCTTTCTTTTTCACAAACAGAACAGGTGCTCCCCAGGGTGACACACTAGGTCGAATAAAACCACGATCCAGGAAATCTTCCAATTGCGTCTTTAGTTCCTTCATTTCCGCAAGAGCCACACGATACGTGGGAATGGAAATCGGATTCGTACCTAGCACTAGCTCAATGCCGAATCCCACATCCCTTGATGGTGGTGACTATGTCTTCGGGAAATACTTCTGGAAATTCGCAAACCACAGGAACAAAATTCAGATCTGAGAATTCTTTAGAAATATCCTGTACATGCGCAAGGTACGCTGTACATCCTTTGTTGATTAATCGCTTCGCCTTAAGCCAGGAAATCATGCAAGTTGGCACAACTCGCCTATCACCTTCAAAACAGTATTCGGTACCATCAGAAAAAGTGAACCACACCCATTTGGTGAAACACTCCACACGGGCTTGATATTTTGCCAGGCAATCCATGCCTAAAATCACATCCAGCTCCTTGATGTCTAATGGAATTCGATTCACTTCAACTACATTCGATCCCATACGTATAGCATAGCCGATGTAGACCAGATCACAAATCAGTTGTTCTCCCAAAGGAGTTAGAACCGCAATAGGAGGAGTCAAGGAAGATAGAGGATGATCCGCGCTAAGTGCTATCCTTGGACTTACAAACAATCTATTTGCTCCTGGATCAAATAATACTTTAGTGTTTCGAGAAAAGACTAAAATAGTACCTTTCACCACATCAGGACTAGCCTCGGCATCAGTCAAAGTAAAGAGCCTTGTTGGTCTTGGTTGCGCCTCACTCGTGGATCTGTTGGGTGGTCCTTCTGGTGCACGTGTTGGTGGTCTAGCGGGGTTGACATTCCCACCTTTGCCGGTGTTAGGTATTCCTGTGATTCGCCTTGGTTTCGGGCAATCAGTCTGAATATGTCCCATCTCACCATAGTTGTAACATCGCCGTTGATGAAACTTCCACGAAGATCCATTGGAATTTGAACCAGAAAAGTTCTTTCGGTTGGTATTTTCATTGCCATTAATTTTCGGAGGACAGGACGTTAAAGGATAGTGTCCCTTTCGCCGATTGAACCTCGAATCTCGCCCATAGGATCCACCACTAGTGGCTGCAGATGCCTTCTTGGTTTGCACGATCTTTTCAGTTTCCGTTGCGGCAACAATTAATTCTTGAAAATTCTGCACTGGTGTTGTACCAACAATGGTTTTGAGTTCGATACTCAACACATCCTAAAATCGTCTCGCAAGCTGATACGGTGTACGATCTTCTTCAGGTACAAATCAGGACAACTCTTTTAACACTTTTTCATATTCCAACACCGAATGGGTGCCTGGTTCAAGCTTGTAAAAGGCTTGTCGCTGCTCTTTTTTATGGAATCTAGTATAAAATCTTTCATCGAATTCGTACCGGAATTCTTCCCAAGTTGGCAAACGATCGCCGAATCGCAAGCTAACCGATGTCCACCAAGCATGGGCTTCTCCCTCAAGTAAGAATGTAGCAATGGAAACCTTATCATCATCCGAGATACGCAGGAACAAGGATACTCGGCATAAGGTGTCTATCCACTCACGAGCGGCTGCGGCTCCAGCTGAACCACCGAAATCTTTACATCCAAGTTGTCGAGCTTCCTTCAGCAATTTTGTAATCATGACGGGAAGTCTCTCTGTCTCCTTATGATGCGCCGGCTGCACAGGTTCAAGTGGAGGAATAGGTTCTGGTGCAGGCACAGGAGCATTCTGAAATTGCGCCTCCATTCGCTACTGGTTTGCAGCAATTCCTTGTAACACATTTAAGATTTGTGCCATAACAGGGTCAATGCCTGGTGCGGCTGGGGTCTCAGGTTGATTTTCGGACTCAGCTAGCCCTTCCTGCTCAATTTGTGCATTTAGCTCATCTTGCTCAACAGGTTGCTGTTTAGTCTGCATCTCAAACCTACCCCGTTGGTCCCTTTGTTGCCTCGAGCGTGCTATACTACACAAGTGTACGATTGTTACTCAACACACACTAAATACGACACTAGGAATAAGAGTGGTACCTAGTGGAGAGGCATGCACCGGACGATACGCATATGATGGAAAGCAATATACAAATTTTGGGAAATCACATGCACAAATGCAAAGATATTCTTGGAAATTCCATCAACACTCATAATCATTATCAAACATCAAGCAAGCATAAACTCACACATCACCCATATTCGGCAATACACATCATCAATCATATGCATATACATTAGGTAATGACAAGAAACATAGCTAATCATCCACGGAAACATATTAAGACATACTAAAGATAAACATTCATCACATCAGATTATTATTCCCATCAATTAAATCCCATGTTAGCCTTAGTTCCCTTTCGGTTTTAGCCCCTAAGTGAGTGAGTGCGTGCCAATGTTCTTACCTGTAATCACCAAAAATCAATAAATAAGTTAGCATATAACAAATTATAATCCCTAAACCATGCTCCGCTACCAAACTTGTAACGACCCCAATTCCTAAACCATTATTAATTGCTCCGATTAAGGTCATTACCGCCGTGAAACCCAAATAAGCCAAAATGACACCTAAGACCTATTTGAATCTCACCATGCTTATCATTAACTACCGATTTTCATTTTGTTCATTTTGTTGCTTATCAACATTTGAAGCATGATATTAGACACATATTCTAGTAACATACGGAGTAAATAAAACATCAGCGGAAGTCTTAAATCAAATCATTGGGTTCATAACACACAAGTCCCATAGGGATCCACATAACCAGCAAGAAATTCTTCATCAAGGTTCGGAAATAGCAAGTAAAGAAGAGTGCTTAAAATAAACCAGAAAGTTGCCCAATCATTTATATTATATGCACAAGTAACAAGTATGCAAATTTGATGCCATATCGCCCCGCCGTCCAGCCTTGATCTCACACCCTGGTACCACGAACAGTGAATGTACCTAAGCCTGAAAAATGGTAAAAACAACGGTTTGAGATTACAAAAATCTTAGTAGGGTCACAGCATCATAAGATCTACAGAATCCCTAAACATAAATCTCCCATTTCACATAAGATCATTCCTAAACAACTAAAGGGGATCATGCAATTCAAAAACCAATCAAAAGAGGTCAGGGCCGAATCTATGGCTGAGGGAGGACTGCAAACACTTCTGGAAGGTCAGAAGTACACAAGTAGGTGAAACACATCAGATTGCCCTCGGCAATGAAGAAGAAAAGCAATCCCCTTCCACTTGTGTTGTCCAAAACTTACTGCACAAAGGGTAGATGGTTAACACGTATACTAATCAGTAAGCTTTTCATCTTGTCCTCGCAAGGACAAATCGACTAGTCCCACACGGACAAGTCTTCCCTAGTCACATACCTACCAGGGCATCCCAGGTCACATACCTACCAGGGCTTCCAGCCACACAAGGACAGGGTTCCGGCCACACAAAGACCAGACCTCCAGCGAGCTCTTGTTGGGATTTGTCGTCCATACAACTCCCATACCAGTAAGAACCTCTCCTCTCCCTAAGAGCATCAGCGCTTACCCCGAATGGCCATCGGAGCAGGATCCTGACACACAGACACGTACAAGCACACACAGGCAAGTACAAAGCATAATACCACAATAGGGTATCCTCAATCATGTCAGAACACAATCAACTTATCCAATTCACATAACAATTGCATCCCAGGCACTCAATTCCTAATTCAGGGGGTTCGATATAGCCTAGGAGATTCATATCTCATTCTGAATTTCATACTCTCACCCTATAATCCAATTTCAAGCAATACAACAAAGGCAGGTAATGAAAACATCAAGAAAAGAACAGGGATTTCTAGAGAAACATATGAGGCATAGATCCTACCTCTCTTGTCTCTGAACAAGAAGCTACTCCTTTTCCTTTATTAAGTAAATCCAAACAACCTAAATTATCACCAGGAAAAGACAAAAGCAAACTAAACATGCATATTCAATAATCAATTGAATACCCTATTTTCTTACCAATACCACTCACTAAACCTATCAGAAAACCAGTGATCAGATGTTGCAGGTGCCTCCCCCTTGGATGTGTGATGTGATAGCCACTAACTTAACAAAATTCAACCTGAATTTACCATTCCAATTAACTATGCAAATCTTGTCGCTAAAAGTAGGGCATAGGACAATTTTGTCTTAACCTTAAACAAGGAAATATTTACATACAAGCTGTGATTTATATATGGTTGGAAAGAGTCTGAAAAGATCTTTCCAACCAGCTATTATTTGTAAGGATCTGACAAACGATTAGAAAGTTATGCTAATTTGAAGTTCAAGAAGATTTGGCGAAAACCTAATTCCGCCGCCTATTTCTAAATTAACCTTAGACAAAGAATCAAAGATGTTTGGAAAGAGGATGAAGAGGGATTTCTAACAAGCTATTATTCGCAGAGATCTGACGAACGATGAGTGAGTTATACTTGTTTGAAGTTTCTGCGAATTATGGCGGCTATAGGGAGGTATAGGGTTTTAGGCTCATACGAATTTGTAAGTTTTCTATGAATAATTTTTGTGGGGTTGGCTTCCTATTTATAGTGAATGGGTATAGAATTATGATTACTACTTTTAATCACTTTATCATAATAAGATAATCTACCAGATAATTAAACTCTAAATTATCTTTCCTATTTTTAGGGTCTTTAATCTCTAAGGCAATTATCCCTCTATAAGGACAATCTCTAAAGAAATTATCCATCTATAAGAACACTAGATCAAAGGGAATTTGAAACAAATTTAACTACTAAACAATCTTACCAATTTCGGCCATCACACATCCTTTCCTTCAGGGGCAAAATCGTCTTTTCACCTGTACTGGCTTTTGGACTTCTAGGACTCAAAATTATGGGTCTTACATTCAGCCTTGTACCCAAGGAACTGTGAAGCCTCCCCCAAAATCTGAATGTGAATCTCGGATGTCAAACTGATATGATAGACACTAAAACTCCATGTATTCTCATTATCTCATCCATATATATCTTGATGTTAATCTCTCTGGTGTACTCGCCACTCTGATAGGGAGGAAGTGTGTAGACTTGGTCAGTCTATCTACTATCACCCATACTGCATCATAACCTTGCTGAGATCTCAACAATCCAACCATGATGTCCATCGTCACATGTTCCCATTTCCACCCCGGAATGTTTAGTGACTGAAGTAGCCCTATGGGTATCTGATGCTCTGCTTTGACCGGCTAACACACCAAATAGTTAACCATGTACTCTACAATATGCTTCGTCATCCTAGACCACCAATATTGCTTTTGCAATTCTCGGTACATCTTGGTATTTCCGGGATGAACAAAAAATATCAAGCTATGTGCCTCTTCCAAAATCAACTGTCTCAACACTTCATCACTAGGAATATATGCTCAGCCTTGAATGGTCAAAATAACGTCATCGCTGACTCGCTACTCGCTGACCGTACAATAACCACTGCTATCACCATCTAAATTCTATCTCACTCAGACTAACACTAAATCCTCAAGCTACTTGGCTTCAATCTCATTTAGCAAAGGTGGTCTAACGACAAGCTACGCAATCAAGGCTCTGGACTCATCACTATCAAGTTGCACTCTGAATACTCTCAAACACTTCAACATCGGCATATACTCCACTCAGATGTACGCTAAGAAAGATGATGTCTTCCTACTCAACGCATCAGTAACTACATTTTATTTGCCTGGATGATATCTCAATCTCTCGCTCTTATGGCAAATTCGTTATATTGTTTGTGAAAACATCGGGGTACTCTCTCACCACTAGTACACTGCTGATCTATGGGGACTTAATTGTCACATTTCATACATGTTCAAAGAAGCCCATGCAACCCTTTCTGATTATACATTTAGCACTCAACCAAGAAATTACACAAGTCGGTGTCACTCATCTGTCACCCTCAAAACAAAACTCTGTACCATCAGCCAAACTGAACCATACTCTCTTCCTGAAGCAATCCATCAATGTTCTATATTTGGCTAAGCAGTCCATACCCAGAATGATGTCCAACTCTCTGATTTCTAAGGGAATTAAACCTGCCTCCATCGCTACTGAACCCATCCTGAGAACACAATGCAAATACAATCTGCTACAAGCCAACTGCTTACCTAACGGGGTTAAAACCTCAATGGGTGGATCTAGGGGTGACAACAACTCTCTATCGACACTCCTAGCAACCATAGGAAAAATAAATGACCTATTCGCTTTGGGGTCTAATAAGACTCTGGCACATAAAGAGAAAACCGTAATAGTACCTGTCATGACATTCGGACTGGCTATGGCCTCCTCATCAGCCAAAGTGAAGAGACAAGTTTGCTGCCTTTGTAATTGGTGGCCTGTAGTCTGACTACCAGAAAACCTGCCTATTTGTGTCCTCTGCGGTACTCTTGTAGAACCCTGTGGACCTGTATGATTGACTCCAGACCTCTGAGCTACTGGAAGTACTAGAAGCCTTGACTATGAAGCACCCCTCTGGGCTGTTCTAGCTTCAGAACACTCTTTAGCCATTTACCCAAACTGATCACACTGAAATTATTTGGGTGGTTACGGGCAAAAAGGTGGGTGGAATTGTCTGCATTTCCCACACCTCGATGGCCCTAACGGCCTACTCATGCTCTGAAAGGGTCGAGCGAGCCATGAGTGTGTAGTCACTGAGATGGTCCCTCGATATCTCGCGTTCTTTTTTCTCATATTCTTTACAATTACAGTAAACATCAGGTAATGCAGTATGATTTAACATATGATCTTCTATGCTTTGATTTATTCCTTCAATTAGATTTGTCTTTAGAAGCCGTATTTCAGCTATATTTGAAAAATCAATTTGCATTAACTTATCAACACTTTTTTCAATGATTTGTTCTTGGAAGTATGGAACAGAGGGGGTCATTATACCTGTTGCTTTGTTTTGATTCCCTGCAAAAATTCACGTGATAAAAAATCAGGTAAATTATTCTGTGTGCCTGTTATGAATTCAATTGTAAAGTCAAAATTAGACAGTAAAGCTTGCCATCTAGCAAAGATTTGTTTTGACACTAAATTTTGAACATCTTTTTCTAAGATGAATTTAACTGATTGACAGTCAATGCGTATTAAAAATGTTTTATTGAATAAATCATCTTGAAAGGTATTTACACAAAGTACTAAGGCTAATACTTCTTTCTTAACAATAGAGTAATTAGTCTGTGCTTTATTCCAAATTCCTGAGTAGTACCTTACTAATTGTTCTTTGTTTTCTATCTTTTGTTTTAAGATTCCTCCGTATCCGTAATCGGAGGCATCGGTTTCCACAATTAGGAAAGCATCTGGTACAGATATTCCTAAACAAGGAAGTTGCTTAACTTTTGCTTTTATAGATTTAACCACACTTGTCATTTCATTATTCCAATTCGGGGCATTTTTCTTAAGTCGAGTATATAGTGGTTTACATATGATACGTATGTTAGGGATGAAATCAGCAATATAATTAAGGAATCCTAAAAATCTTTGTAGCTGCTGTTTTTCTTTAATCTCATCAGGGAATTTATCAGCAAATTCTATACTGCGTGCTATAGAAGTATATGTTCCTTGATCAATATTATATCCTAAAAATCGGATTTTTGTCTGAAACAATTTTAACTTAGAGGCAGATACAACTAATCCATTCTCCTTGATGACCTGTATAAATTTCTTCACATGTTTGAAATGATCAGTAATATTTTTAGAAAAAATCAAGACATCGTCAATATAAACAATGGCAAATTTATCATAAGGATTAAAAATATCATTCATCATATGTTGGAATTCAGAAGGGGCATTTTTTAATCCAAAAGGCATAACATTCCATTCATAATGCCCAAAAGGGACAGTAAAAGCTGTTTTATATCTATCCTGTTTCTGAATCTGTATTTGCCAGAACCCAGATTTCATGTCAAACTTTGAAAAGACAGTTGCTCCTGAGAGTCGTTTAATCAAATCTCTTTTATTTGGAATTGGATATCGTATCCACTGTAAACATTTATTTAAAGGTTTATAATTTATGACAAGTCGGGGGGCTCCTCGTTCAAGTTCTGCATTATGTTGAACATAAAATGCAGCACATGACCAGGGGGATTTACTTTGTCGAATTAATCCTTTTTCTAGCAATCCTTGGACCTCTTTTTTACAATATTCTAATAACTCTGAATTCATCTAAATAGGTCTGGCTTTTGTAGGAATGTCTGTTTCTTAGAAGTCCTTTTCATATGGGAGTGCTACAAGATGTTTCTTCCTAGCCCAAAAGGCATTAGGTATGGTTGAACAGATATCTGCTTCAATTTGGTTTTGGAGGTATTTTATTTGTTTTATTACGTCTGGGTTTTGCAAAGTTTCTTCTATGCGTGTTAAATTAAGCTCATTTACTAATGAGTGTAAGTGTTTTTTCTTATTGATTAGTGCGATCTCTTTATTTACTTTTATTGACGTTATATTTCTTGCTAAAATACTTCTGCAAAAGTCGAAAGTAATGTTTTGTCCTAGGATTTTTGTTGTAAGTCCTTTTTCTGTTATGGTAAAAGGATATAGTTGTGTTAGGAAAGGAGTTCCTAGTATAATATCTTGCGATAAGTTTTTAACTAAAAGAAACGTAGTTTTGAAACATAAACCTTGTTTGCATATATGAGCATTTGTGAGTTTATATTTAACTTCAAGTTTTTGTTTGTTGGCAGCATGTAGGCGTTCCGTTGTTTTTTCATAGTATTTAGTTGGAACCAATCCTTCTCTAATGCAATTATGATCAGCTCCGGAATCTAAGAGTGCTTTTAATTCTAATTTATAGTCTTTGATCGTTATATTGACATACGTATACCATCTTTGAAATTCTATTTGAGATAAAGCTTGTATGAATTCTTCTTCGTGTGAAGGGGAATCTTCTATTACTGCTTTTCCTTTTGTATCCTTTTTTATTATTTTTATTTCTTCTTTTAAGGTTTCAATTTCTTTTTTGACAATACTAATTTCGTGTTTCAAACCTTCTAGGGTTAGTATTTCTTTATTTTTCTCTGTTTTAAATAAAATATCGTTGAGGTTATATGTCTTTGTTTCTTCAGAGTGGGACTTCTTATTGGTGACCTAAGATTTATATTCCTCTAAGTATTTCTTTTGTAATTCTGTATCTTCTACTTTCATAATTAACTCAAATAAGTCTTTTTCACTAGAAATAGTGTTCAATTCATGACACTGACAAGGTCCTATACAGCCACATTCTTCTATACTTTCTTCGGAACTAGTACTACTATCATCTTCCCTTAGGAGGTTTAATATCTCATCTTTATCAGTATCATTTATCATTAAGGATCTGATCTTTTTTAACAAGGGACAATCTTTCTTAATATGTCCAAATCGTCCGCATTTATAACAGGTAGGGCCATTTTGTTTTGGCACTGGTTTTCTAAAGTTTTTCTTCTTATATTTTGTTTTCTCAGGCTGTTGTTGCTGCTTATAGTTTGGTCTAAAGGGTTTCTTATTTCGTTGTCTTTTAATACTCTTTCTATGTTTTGAGGATGGGGCAGTTATTTTTTCATACCCATATTGGGTACAGAAGGATCCCAGTTCTTTTCTTCCACTGAGTTTGTCTTGCTTTAGTTTAGACTTTAGTTTTAATTCGTTGCATAGATTTAACCCTTCTGTGTTCACTTCCGTAATTAGATCTCCATACGTGATAAGGTCATAATGAATATTACTATCATTAAATTTCCGTTTTATTCTATTTCGGACTCTATCTGCAAAAAGTCGGGGTAGTCCTGCTATAAATCTTTCTTTCCAATAAGATTGCTGACAATCTTCTCTAGTAAATATTTTAGATAGAAACATATCCTTATACCACCTAAAGTCTTGTAATTTTGGACAGGTTAGATTGGTCAGGATGATAGATGCTTTTTCAGCAATGCTTTGAGGGTTACCTATGAAATGTTTGGTAATGGCATAAATGAGAGTAGCAAAAGAGTTTTCTATTGTGAAGGTTTGTCCATCTCTGACTTCGGGTTTAACCATGAGTAAGATTTCATTTTTATCTGCTAAGGATAAGTAGTTATCCCACCATCCTTTTAATTGTCCAGTGAATCCAGAGGTGATTATTCTAGTAATTTCTTTTTCATTATTATTCATTGTTTTGTAGGCAGTAGCTGCCATACACATTTCATTTAGCATATCAGTTATTCCATGTTCAGTCTTTCCATCTAGATTCCATTCATAGATGCTTTTGCCGTCATAGCTTCCTAAAGAATATTTTTCTTCATGTTGCATGTCTGGGAATGATGGTCGATGATAATAATGAGGAATTCGAGGTCTGTCATATATTCTTACTTTATTTACTTCTAACTGTTCTTCAAATTGATCTACTAAGTTATTGACGTCGTCATTATCAGTCTGTTCAGATTCTGATTCTTCTGTTTCAGATATTGTAGATATTTGGGGTTTTGAAGGAGACATTTTTTTAGATGACGATAGTTCTAGGTATTCTAACTGTCTCGTTATTTTTTGTAGAAGTTCATCCTCACGACTTAATTTAAAGTTTTTAATTTCGTCATTAGGTTTTACTAATGGTTTTTCTATTTTTAGTTCTTGTCTTTGTTTTGAAGAGTCTAAGTATTCTATTTGTTGGGCGATTTTCTGAAGCATTTGATTTGTATAATTATTCTGACTTTTAATTTTGCCTAACTCTGAATTGTCTACTTCCTTAAAGGGAGCAGCTAATATTTTATTTCCGTTCCAATCAATAGCTATTTCTTCGAATGGAGGGTAGGTTGATTTTTCAATAGTCTGATCTTTTGTTTTGAACCATGGAGTATAGCTAGAGGAGGCCGTGTTAATTTGTTTATTTTCTTCGATAGATTGTACTAAAGTGGTCTTAATCATGGCTAACAATGTAAGACCTTGAATTTTGAGTCCTAGAAGTCCAGAAGCCAGTACAGGTGAAAAGACGATTTTGCCCCTGAAGGGAAGGATGTGCGATGGCCAAAATTGGTAAGATTGTTTAGTAAATTATTTTGTTTCTAATTCCTTTAGATCTAGGTTCTTGTAGATGAGTAATTGCCTTAGGAATCATCCTTAAGGCTAGATAGTTGCCTTATAGATTAAAGTTCCTAAAAATAAGGGAAGATAATTAAAGAGTTTATAGTTTAGTTATCTAGTAAATTATCGTATTTAAATTAAGTGATTAAAGTAGTAATCATAATTCTATGGAAGTAACAACAAAAAGAACTTTTCTGGTTCGAATTCCAGTGAAACTATATGGAATACTCAGCAAATGTCAATGTTACAATTGTGGCAAAATGGGGCACATTCAGCGGGAATACTAGAAGCCGAGACGTATCACAGGCACATCTAGTGCGAGCCGAGGTGGGTATGCTAACCCCACCAAACCGCCAACATGCAAAACCTAACTGATCCATAGGTGAGGCGCAACCAAGACCTGTAAGCCTATTCACCCTAACTGATGTGGTGATAGTCTTCATCAACGACAATCTGATTTATTCAAAATCGGAAGAAGAGCATGCTAAGCACTTGCGGATTGTGCTGAATGTTTTAAAGGATCAGCGGTTGTTCGCAAAGTACTCAAAATGCGAATTCTGGTTATGCAAAGTTAGTTTCCTTGGCCATGTTGTTTCCGTCCAAGGTGTGTTAGTTGATCCAAAAAAAATTGAATCCGTAATTGCCTGGGAACCTCCGCAAACTGTGTTCAAGGTTCATAGTTTCCTTGACCTAGCAGGATACTACTGTTGCTTTGTGGAAAATTTTTCATCGCTTGCCGGACCATTGACAAAACTGACGAGCAAGGGTGAGCCGTTCGTGCAGAACGAGAAATGCCAACGAAGTTTTGAAGAACTGAAAAATCAGTTAGTTTCCGCACCTACCTTATTTTACCTATTTGCGGAAAGAAGTATGTGATTTATAGCGATGCGTAGAAATCCGGACTTGGATGCGTATTGATGGAAGACGGGAAAGTCGTTGCATATGCTTCCTGGCAGTTACGACTATACGAAAGCAACTATCCTATGCATGATTTGGATCTTGCAGCCGTGGTGTTTGTGTTGATAATATACGGCGAGACATGCCGAATCTTCACTGATCACAAAAGCTTGAAGTACCTACTCACGTAAAAAGAATTGAATATGAGACAACGAAGATGGGTAGAGCTTATAAAAGACTACAATTTGTTCATCGAATATCATCCTGGAAAGGCAAATGCTGTTGCTGATGCCTTAAGCTGAAAGTTTCATCCTCCTTCCCCATCGGTTTTGGCCTATATGCGTACCCATTACATGCCTATGTTGCTGGATTTGAGGACTAATGATGTGCATCTTGGCATTGATTATTCTGGTTCACTGTTGGCAAGAATCGAAGTCATACCTACCTTGATTGAGGAAATCCGGAATCAGCAAGTAGAGGATCCGAAACTAATTAAAAGTCGGAAGAAACTCTCTGACGGTGTTGATCTCACAAGTTGAAAATAACAAGCAAAGGAGGAATCTTAAAATAAACCAGAATGTAGTCCAATTTTTAAGTTATATGCGCAAGTAATCAAGGAACAGGTATGCAAAAGTGATGCGATATCACCCCAGCATACAGTTTTGATCTCACAAACTGGTACCACGAGCAGTGAATGTACTTAAGCCTGAAAAAAATGGTGAAAACACACTGGTACAAGAATCTCAGTAGGGTCACAACATCATAAGATCTGCAGAAACCATAAACACAAATCACCCGAACAACATCTGATCATTCCTATGCTACTAAAGGGATTCATGCAATTCAAAGATTCAATCAAAAAGGGTAGGGCCGAATCTAAGGCTGAGGGAGACAACAAACACTTCCGAAAAGTATAAGAAGTACACAGGCAAGCAGAACTCATCAGAATGTTCTCCGTAATGAAGAAGAAAAAGTCATCCCCTTCCACCTGTGTTGTCCAAGGCTTACTGCACAAAAGATAATTGGCTAACACACAAGCTAATCAGCAAGCCTATTCATCTTGCCACACAAACACAAAACAACCCAAGCCACACAAGGACAAGGGCATCCCAAACCACACAAGGATAAGGACTTTCCAAACCACACAAGGATAAAGGGTTCCTACCACACAAGGACAAGGCTTCTGGCCACACAAGAACCAGACATCCAGCGAGCTCTTGCTGGGATTTGCCACCCATACGACTCCCATACCAGTAAGAACCTCCCCTCTCACTAGGAGCATTAGTGCTTACCCCGAATTCCCACCGGAAAAGGATCTTGACACACAAACATGTACAAGCAGTCACAGGAAAGCACAAAACACAAAACCACAACAGGGTATTCTCAATTCTGTCAGATCACAATTAGCATGTTCAATACACATCACACATGCAAGCTAGGCACTCTTAACCTACCTTAAGGGATTCGGTATAGCCTAGAAATTTCTCGATTCAATCCGTAACTCAAGCATGCATTATTTAATATGAATACGCATACAATTTCACAATCATACATACCGAAATCAATTATGCAAACAACGAGGTCTCTGGAGAAATCGATGAGGCATAGATCCTACCTCTCTTGTCTCTGAACAAGAAATTATTTCCTTGTCTTTATTCAATAATTCTGCACTACCTATAGCATCACAAGGTAAAGCCAAAACCAAACTAAGTATGCATATCCAATATCCAACTAAATACCTTATTTCCTTACCAATTCCGCTCACCAAACCTATCAGAAACCACCGATCAGATACCGCAGGTACCTCCCCCTTGGATATGTGATGTGATAGCCAAGAACTTAACAAGAAACAACCTGAATTACCATCCCTAATTATCATACAATTTTCGGCACTAAGAATAGGGCAATAGGGCAAGTTGCGATTTCATGTTAACAAGTTATAGGAGTTGAGATCTCATGTTAGCAAGGAAGGATTAAGGGTTTATAACATGTATAATCAAAAGAAACAAGATCAGAATCTAATAGGTTAATCAATTGATCAAGATAGACAACAATAAGACAGTAGGGCAAAGGTAGGGCATACTGATTTCATGTATAGAAAAGATTCAAAAGATGAATTCATGTTTGTTCACTATGAATGGATATTAAAAATCATACAAATAAAGGTAACAACATCAGAGATCAATCAAAGGCCGAATTATAAAAACCTGAAAACCTAATTCTGCCGAATTTTGATTTATCTTTAAAGAAAGATAGACTAACCTTCAGAAAAAAATCTAAATACGGATAGAAAGAGGATGAAGATAGCTTTCCAACAAGGTATTATTTGCAGGAATTCGACAAACGATGAGAGAGCTATGCTTGTTTGAAGTTCAAGAAGATTTTGGCAGTTCTACCGAATTTCGATTTAACTTTAAAAAAAGAAGTATTAATCTTCAGACAAAAAAACAAAGATGGTTGGAAAGAGGATGAAGAGAACTTTCTAACAAGTTATTATTTTCAGGAATACGATAAATGATGAGAGAGTTATGCTTATTTGCAGTTCAATAAGAGTTTAACAAAAATTGGAAGGTGCAGAGTTTTTAGGTCCTACGAATTTTGTGTGTTTTCTGTATAAGATTTTTGTATGGCTAACTTGCTATTTATATAAGATGATTATGAGATTAAAATCTCTATCTTCAAGGCTTTTTTAAAGTAAGATAATTATCAGAATCAAATTCTGTAATTATCCCCCATAAACTTAGGGTTTTTTTATTTCCTAAGGTAATTATCAACCAATAAAGAATCAATTTAAAGGGAATTAATACCAGAAATAATTACTAGATATTTCTTACCAATTTCAGCAATCATACATTCTTTTCTTCGGGGGAAAAATCATCTTTTTCACCTGCATTGGTTTCTGGACTTATAAGACTCAAAATTCAGGGTCTCGCATTAAATCTTAAAAAATTTATAAAAATTACTATGCTATTCTGAGAAAATACATTAAAAATTTTTATAAACTCTTTGTGAGTAGTAGTATCTATTAGTACTGTAGAATTATTTTTCACATAAATATATTATTTACTAAAATTCAAATATCTCAATATTTTCCTTAAAAAATCATGATAATAGTAAATACACTTCATAAAATTCTTGAAAACAAAATCATACACCCTTAAATACTATTAATAGATCAATTTCAGGTTTTAAACTCTCAAAACCTCCAATACCACATTCGTAATAATTTTTCAATCATTAATAATAAATTTTAAAAATTTCCAATAATAAATAATTAACTCCAAAATTATACAGAGAACATTTAATCTGTAAAACATTCTAAATGATATATTAAGGTCCGTTAACCTCGTTAATCCTCACTTTGGCTTTTCGGCCCAAACAGGTCTAACAAAATTAATATCAAATCTGATACTAAAAATAAAAATTAAATGATGTATATCAGAAATAAAAAAAAAAGAATAATACTGTCCAGTTGACACCTCACTACCCACAAATATAGTGCTACCCATTTACTATTACAACACACATAATTTGCATTGCTATCTATATTTCAGTTGTTCACATTATTCCATCTTTTCTTTTTAAAATAATTATTCAGTTAGTGAGTTAATAATGGTGGCGGCAACAGAAAAAGTCTCTCGACTTATTTAGAGTTCCAATCTTGATTCAACTAAGGACGATGATGATGGCATACAAACGCTATCTTCCGGCACTATCGGCCAAATCATAGAACGAAGAGGGGATCCTGTTGGCCAGTCAACCAAACCACAAACATACAGTCTGTGTTTCAGGCAACCTTATTTCAACTGCTGGCACTAACAATGGAGATGTTTTGATTGTCAAAGGTACTAATAGGATTATAATCTGGCTTACAACATCCCTCTAGGACAGGTTTAACGAACCATGGAAATTTGTTGTAGTGGTTAAAATGTTGGGTAGGAAGGTTATGCACAAATTAAAGACTCTGTGGTGTATGAGTATTATAATTTGCACATCGACTAGATAAATATGAATAATACATATTATATTTGATATATTTGTTGGTTAAGCACCATAGTTGCACTAGATAAGTATTAAATGGATTGCAAATTAACTATATTATAATTATTTTAATGTTTTGTCATTGTTCCTTCTTGATTTTGTATAATGTTGTGACTTCCACAAAGATTCTTGTGATCTCATCTGATTTGTTGATATTTTTTTTTTCAGAGTTAAGAGTATAGTTAATTCCCAAGTGATGCATCTGTGGCTTGTTAGGTTTTGGACTTAACGTGGCATGTATTTTATGTCTTCACTTTTTTGTTTATACACACTGATGGTTTTATAGCATTTTGTATTTTTGAGATATACGCTTGGTAGCTTTATGTTATACTTATTATATTATATGATGATCAGGTCATTGTATTGTTGATAGATGTGTTGACATGATAATTTTGTTTTTGATTTGATTATCCGTGATAAAGACTTCCGCTGATTTGCATATGCCAAATTCGCAAAAGTATTATCACATATGAATCAACCAGTTTTAGCCCTATCAACCCTCGATAGTTCATTAAAATTAAAATGATCGACATAATAATTGAAAAAATAAAATATCATTAAAGCCTCACTGACCCGTCTAAATCAAACCGTTTCACATCCTTGCCTTGTTGCATACTAACCACCGGATGCTTCTCCTGTATGAATCACTTGTTACTTAATGTTTTATCCATCCCTGGCGCTCATCTGACCTTCCGAGTGGCTCGTTTTGAAGATAGATGGAGAGATCATTCACTTCCCTCCCGGGATGGCATCCTACCTCTACCGGCTAGACAAAGTGCCCCTGCAGGAAACAAACTTCATGCTGAGCGCAGTAGGAGGACAGGACGGTCCTATGCGGCTGTGGTGGGCACCCCACCAGTCCAACCTTCGGTTTCCATTCTTCCTTCTGCTATCAACCAGAGGCGACTATCAAGCAGTGTAGTGGGCATTGCTCGGACCGTGAAACTCCAACATAACAACCTTCCTTCACAGATCCGCCTTACCCATATGGGAGGCGATATGTACCTCCTTTCTTTTCCCTCGATAGAGGATATGCAGCGTGACCTGGTGGATAGACACAGTTGGTGGTCTGCGACATTTGTTACCTTTCACCCATGGCAACCTGCAGATCTCTGCACTAAGAGGTTATGTTGGATCAAAATCACAGGTCTCCCATTGCACGCCTGGTACGAGGAAAGATTCAAACAACTGGTTCGTCCTCTTGGTTCCTTGGTCCAGGCTCATCAAGTCACTTTGAACTGGGAAAGGTTGGATGTAGCTTTTCTGCAGATACTGACACCACGGGACGAGCCCCTCCCGACCCACCTCTGCACAACGATCGAATCTATCCCTTTTGTCCTGTCATTTTTGGAAGTAGATCAGGCTGAAGGACAGTTGCTATCAACAACTTTAGGGGGAAAGGTTTACCTCCAAGAAACCTGTCACTCCACTCAGGCCGCTGGAGCAGTCATCGGATACAGGGGACAAAAGCTGCTTTTTGAAACTAGTTGCAGACTTCATGATGAGGGTAACTCGTGTGGCGCTGCTTCCCCTAGGTCTGAGCACTCTCCTTTATACTTTGGAGAGACTGCCCTAGCTTCCTCTATGATGGGTCCCCTTCCCATTAGTAGACACACACAGGCCCACGATTTAGAGCCCTTCCTACTTCCACTTATTGCCGCCCCAACCCAACATAAATGTCTGGATTATCTCACTCCACATATGCTTTTCCCAGAAATCACACACCCTCTTGGCCCAAGCTCTAAGCCCCATGCTTCTCGGACCCTTCCTTCACCTACGAGTACTCCATCCCACCCCACTTCTTCCTTCCTGCATTCAAAAACACGTGGGATATACTACAATGGAACCTTCCGCCATACAACCTACGTTAGATGGTTGTGGCGCTCTGGCAACCTGCGATCCCGGTCCTCAGAATATGGACCGTTGCTGTAATCCACTCCCCTTGGTTATGCATCCTGCTGAGCCCCTCGATGACGCTGATGATGCCAGTGATCCTTCTGATAGCTCTGGGGTTAATCCGGATATCTTTATCTCCCGTGTCAATCGTCGGCTCCTTAGCGAAGGTGACATTTTGACAGAGTCTACCCCCATCTCTAGAGTTCCAAAGTCGCAGCTTCCGGCGATTGAGGACGAGGTGCAAGCAAATCTGGACGTCATAACTACTCTTGGCCTGGATATGAAACATCGATTTCAATCAGTAGCGGAAAAGTTACAGGAGAAGATTGAAGAAGAAAGAGCTGCTGGAGAAGGAATCCGTCGTTCCTGTCGACGGAAAGGTACCCGTTCCGGCATGACCTGTCCCCTATGATGCACTTCTGCTCATGGAATGTAAGAGGCTTGGGCAGCAGATTAAAGCGGTCTGATGTGGTAAACCTCATTCAAACGAACAGGATCTCCCTTGCGGTTCTTCTTGAAACGAAAATTCCTTCCTGGAATGCAACAATCACCAATTCTATCTGGTCTGGCTCCTCTATTCACTGGCTCGCCATAGATGCTGTTGGTAGATCAGGTGGTCTCTGTATACTTTGGGATAGCAACACTGTGAATGTACATCGATCTTTTAGTTTTGACAGATGGCTGGGTGTTGAATTGACGATCATTTCTAGTGGATATCGTTTCGTATGTATTGGCTTATACACCTATAACAGTAGTACGGAGAGAGACCGACTATGGGATGAGCTTAGCATGGCGAAGAGTCACTCCTCTCTTCCGTGGCTAATGTTGGGGGACTTCAACGAGGTACTGCTTCGGACGGAGCGAACGGGTCCCTCTTTTGATACAAGAGGAGCTACATCGCTAACTCGTTTTCTGGATGACTGTGTGGTAGTGGATATCCCGTTGAATGGAAAATCCTTTACTTGGTTTAATTCCCACGGTGCCTCCAAACTGGATCGAGTCCTAGCTAGTCCTGAGTGGTTGATCCGACACAGCCAGTTAAGCCTATATGCTGGGAATAAACGGTTCTCTGATCATGTTCCCTTAATACTAAGAGCTGATGATTATGATTGGGGGTGAAGACCCTTTAAATCCTGGGATGTATGGTGGGACAAAACCAACTTTTTAGACATAGTGACAAGCTTTTGGGAGGAAGGAAGTAGACTTCTTCCAGACAGGTTCTCTGCAATTCGCAAGTGGCGATTCCTGGACAAATCTTTAGCCTCCTGGAACAAGACGTTGGCTGAGAATCCAGAACGTAGACTGCAGCAAATCCTGCAGGCTCTTGACGAACTTGATGCGACGAGATCATCAGAGATGGGAATTCTGGATCAACACTCGCTATCTCCCACTTACCTGGCACTACAAGCTGAGAAGTGGGAGCTAAAGAGGATGGTTGAGTGCATGTGGCGACAGCAGGCAAGAATTCAGTGGCTGAAGCTTGGCGACAGGAACACCACATTCTTCCGTCTACGAGCCAGTTTACGTAGGCAACGTAACTTTATTGCTGCCCTACGAGTACATGATCTGATCCTGGAGAAACCGGAGGAGATCAAGAATGCCGCCTGCACCTACTTCCGGGACATGTTTAGTAGCGACAATGTGGAGTGGTTGGGATTCGGAGATCTACCTTTTTCAACTCTATCAGAGGCGGAAGCCCTTACTCTCGAATTACCTTTCTCCAATGACGAGATCAAGGAGGCAGTTTGGAGCTGTGGAAGCCACAAGGCCCCGGGCCCTGATGGTTTTAACTTTCATTTTATTAAAAAGGCATGGTCTGTTGTTGGCGATGACATTTCTAGCATGATCCAAGGGTTTTTTCAGCAACGCGTGATGCCTAAAGGGATAAATACTGCTTTCATACTGCTCATCCCTAAACTCAGTGGTGCGGATAGTCTTTCCAACTACCGTCCCATCAGTTTAATCAATAGTCTCTACAAGATTATTGCGAAGCTCTTAGCTAGTAGGCTTCGACGGGTTATAGCTCATATCATCTCCCCTGCCCAGTCAGGATTTATCCCCGAGAGAAACCTCCTTGACTCTGTCATGACAGCAGCTGAGGCGATCCACGTGCTGAAATCAGCTAGACGTAAAGGATGGCTTCTCAAACTGGACTTCCGGAAGGCTTTTGATATGGTTGAATGGCGAATCCTTCTTGTTGTCATGCAGCGTATGGGTTTCGGGTACAAATGGATTCAATGGATCAGTCAATGCATCTCTACCGCTAGGATGGCGGTCCTTATCAATGGATCCCCCACTGCGGAATTCCCAATCGAACGTGGATTACGACAAGGCGATCCCCTCTCTCCTTTGCTATTTAGCATGGTGGCCGAAATTCTATCTCACCTAATGGATAGAGCAGCAGACCGGGATCTGATCCGAGGCTTCCAACTAGGTATTGTCTCTCTCACTCACCTACAATACGCTGATGACACGCTGCTATTCTGTGAAGGGACCACGAATGATCTCAGAAATCTGCAACGTGTTCTCCGTGCCTTCGAATTACTCACTGGCTTACAGATTAACTTCAACAAAAGCTCCTTGATTGGTATTGCCTACCCGCCTCAGGAGGTTGAGCTCAATGCTTGATTCCTCCATTGTTCGCCGCAATCCCTACCGGCTACATACTTGGGCATATCTCTTGGATGCAATCCTAAATCTCTCAACCCCTGGAGAGGAATTGTGACACGGGTTCGAACGAGATTGTCCGGATGGAAGGGGTCATATTTATCTATGGGTGGTAGGCTGATTCTGATTCACTCCACCCTGAATAGCAATCCTATCTACACCATGTCGATTTATAGAATGCCACAAGGTATGCGGAAAGATCTCGATCGGATCCTTCGGAAATTCTTGTGGAAGGGAAGGATTGACAAACGCTGTTTGAACAAGGTTAACTGGAAGCAAATTTGTCTCAGCAAGAAATATGGGGGTGCAGGCGTGGGTTCTATTGAGTTGAGGAATACTGCCCTATTGATTAAATGGTGTTGTAAATTATTCACGTCAACGAGCCAAATTTGGAGACGTATTATTTTTGATCGCTACCATCCTCGTCTCACACCTGATGGGATCTCCTTCGCAAATCATCAGCTCTCCCCAATATGGCGTAGTATCTCGGCCTGTCTCAATGCTGATACTATATTGGCTAGCCGCTGTCGTCTCAACCTGCGATGGAAAGTAGGGAATGGTAACAACAGCCAATTCTGGAAAGATCTCTGGTGTGCGGACCAACCCCTATCTGCTAAATATCCGAGATTGTTTGCATTATCCAACCAGCAAAATCTACTTATATCCCATGTAGGACATTTTGAAGATACTTCTTGGATTTGGTGCCTATCTTGGCGTCGACCCCTTTTTGATTGGGAACATAACATGGTGACTGCCTTGCTCCAATATCTACAGAATTTTCCACCCACAGAATCGCTAGATGATACCTTTGGCTGGGGGCCGAATTGTGCGGAATATCGGGTTAAGGATGGGTATCTTTTCCTGGAAGAGATATGCAAATCACATTCGTTACAGACCATCCCCAATGTCTGGAACAGATCCGGTGCTCCCAAACATCAATTCCTGATGTGGCTTGCCTGTTTGAACAAACTCTGTTCCAAGGCACTTGTCGTGAGGCTAGGGATTCTGCCGTATTCCGAGATCATCTGCCCTAGTTGTGTAGAGGCCGAAAGTGATGCTAATCGTATCCTGTTGTTGTGTAGATCAGCCTGGCTTTGCTGGTCTATACTGTTCCGCAAGTGGGGCTATCAATGGGTTCAGCCACGGTGTCTCACTGATCTGTTTCTCCACTGGGAATTATTTTGCACTAGTCGGACTCAACTGAAAATTTGGTACGCTGTCCTCTTCTCAATGGTGTGGGGGCTTATAGACTAGTAGGAACGCCAAATTATTCCAGCACACTTACAAATGCCCAGCGGAAATCTGCTTTGAGAGTCTGATTCATGGAGTAAGCTGGGCTAAAGTTAACATCTGTACTCTAGATTTTAATGGCTTGGACCTCCTGCCGATTGAAGATCTACATAGGATTTTGAGATAATAGGCTTTGATGGACTGGGATACACTTGCATCCTTCAAGTGTCTTACAGTCAATCCATGCCTTCACTTACAGCCATGTATATACAGCCATGTTTTGGCGTTCTTTCTGTACATTCTTATATCATCTATTCTACTACAACCTTTAAAAAAAAAACAACTCTAAAATCAACAGCATCAGATGTTATCCAAGTTTTCAAAGAATGAGTCAGAGCAAACTCGCTTGCTTTCCCAGTGACTGGAGCAACATCTACATGGGCTTCCTTGGTTGTTTCCTCGTGTGGTTTATCCGAAACAAAGTTTGCATGATTCACTAATGGACTTTTAGCACAATTCATCACTATGGTGCTTAGTTCACTTGTTTCACCCCAGCAAAGTAAAGCCTCGAGCCCCTCGAGTCACTTGGTTTATCTCCTCTACCTACTTGTATAGGAAGAACCAGAATATCAAAAGGACACTGAAAACTGGTTCTCGACTCCAACATATCTACTTCACCTTGGTCCATTCACGGTAACAGCAAACCACTTTCCCTACTCTCAACACGATTATCCTTTTCCCCTACAACATTCTTTCCTTCTCCAGCGCTTTGGTCTGATCTCGCTTGGGCCTTAAAACTGACCAACCCCATTTCATCTGTGTTCCTTTGCGTTCCTTTGACCGTGAGTGAGGGCGAGTATGCCTTGTAGCCTGTATCCAAGGAACAAAATGAGCACTAGGGTTCGAAGGCACAGTAGGCAATTCACTTCTCGTAACATCATCCATCACCGTTGAATGAGGGTATGTAGATTTGACGTAACCAAGACGAACACAACTGAAGAAACTTTGTAGGAGTTTTTTTTGTACACAATTCTGGGCCACTTATCATGAAAATTTAACCTTGGAACCAGTGGTTTTTCTAAATCGAGTTTAACAACAACTCTCAGGATCCGGCCCCTCTCCACATCAACAGTGATGCCATCAATGCTAATTTCCTAGCCAAAACAATTAGCAAAGGACATGAAGAGCTTTTCATAGTGAACTGTATTTGGAAGACCCAAGAATCGAACCAACATCGTGACTATAGGTGTTCGCCTAAAGGATCAAATGACAGATGCAAGGGTTGCACAAGGTAGTGTCCTAGGATTAAAATGGGTCCACCAAGCAAATCCTTTGACACATCATCCTTTGACTGACCATCAGTGGTTGTTTGCTTTTAAAACATGAAAGTCCTCTAGTAATGTTGTAACAGGAAAAGCTTGAGGTAACCCACCAGTGTACCTATTCAGTGTTAGACGTAAAGAATATAAGCATACAAATAAGTATAAACCTACAAGGCAAACGAACAATGTAATACAATGTACAAGAATTCAGTATAAACCTCAAGCTCTCATTACACGTTTGGTATCATGTTCAGGTTACTCTAAATCCTCCCACAATTGAATCAGGAGAGGGAAGTGTTTGTGGTTGTTATCTGCAAACAGTCAGTTGAGACCTTTTACCCAACCGATCAAGGGCACTAGCTAGTCTGGTAAGTGCATGATCGTTAAGGAGTCTCATATTTTTTAGTCCACAATTTGTCTGCGTCAATAGAAGACCGATCTTGACCAGATACTCCAGTCGACCGGTCAAACATTGTTTGCCCAACTGATTGCCATGCCCTAGAAAATCTAGAATATTCACTAGAATCTCCCCCTAACTCATCATTATAAAATACAATAAATTGCATCAGAACCTTCCGAAAACCAAATTGCATGGGTAATTGCACAAAAACCCATAAAAGACAAACTATTTGTTTTTCTTTAAAACAAGCATTAGCCACAACAATGGAGTATCATACCAACATTGGGGAACTATCAGGACAGAAAAAAAAGGTTGTTTAACCTTTCTGTCAATGGTGGTTAACATAGCAGCAGATATAGTGCTTGATGGTGGTTGTGACAATAATTTTCGTGATGTGTAGATTTTATCACTGGGAGTCTTATTCCGTAATTGGATTTGCCAGGTAGTTGTTTAGCTATACTTCGCTTCGGAAGGTGTGAAAATTGTGACAGTCAATGGTGGTAGATGCTATGTGAGGACTCGATTCCAACACATTTTCTTCACAGACGTACACCTCCTTTTAGCCAAACTAGTGGTCTAAAAAAACCATACAAGGTTAAAGCATTATTATAACCCAAGGCGTTCATTTGAAAATACATATAAATTTGAGTCAGTATTGTTTTTAAAGAGCGTAATGAATTAATTTTCTGATCATGGATTCACAATTGCTATCATGATAGCAGATAAATATAATACTCTTGTAACAGAAAAATCATAAAAAAACAAGCATGATCTACAATCAAGAATTTAAGACTATTAAAGTCATCCAACAATACCTATCACAACATATAAATGTACATGTCCAAAAATTCATATGGCCAACACAAATATTTTTCATTAAAACTATCTTCATTAAATTTCTGCATATGGAAAAACAAGCACGGCAAAAGCTCTTAACAAGGAGCAACGACGATAACTAGTGGGAAGGTGAAATTTTATGATGGAGGCATTGACATGCATTATAGGATTGATGAGGGAGATGCTAGGGGTAACATGGAAGTCGGTAATTTGTGTGGTAGCTCTACTGCATGCTCATATTAGGATTCGACACTATGTCTCCCTCTCCAAACCCTAGTTTTCTTGAACATGGAGATCTTGTGATTTCTTGGAGATCTTGTGATTTATTGCAGATCTGATGATATATTTTAAATATCATATATCATCATTTAAATATCATATTAGTACTTGATTTTTAGGACACTTCAGTATATAAATCAGGCATTATCTTCACAAGATTAGTTCTTTTAGACAACATATAATTTTCAAAGAAAAGAAGATAAAACAAGATAGAAGACAAAGATTGAGAGCACAAGGGTTTATTTGGTCCGAACAAAGAGGGAACAAGAGTATATATATTCTAAATAAAGGAGGCATAGTTGCTTTCTTATAGTAAATATATAACTTGTCCATTTTGAATAAAGAGGGTGTAATGACCCCATTTTCTACCTATTAAAATTTGTTCCGATTAAGGCCATTATCGCCGTGAAATCCAAAAAAGCCCAAAGACACCTAGAATTTATCTAAATTCCACCAGGCTTACCCATTAAATTTTTAATAACAAATGGAGCATGATATTGGACAATCATTATGGTATCATACGGAGTGAATAAAACATCAACGGAAGTCTTTAAATTTAATTATTGAAACCAAAACACACAAGTCCCATAGGGATCAAAATAACCAGCAAGAAATCATCCAACCTGTTCCAAAACATAACAAGCAAAAAAGGGATCTTGAAAAACCAGAAAAGTAGTCCAATCTATGATCATATTGTATGCGCAAGCAACCAAAAAAATTGGAATGCAAAGGTGATGCAATATCGCCCCGCTGTGCAACCTTGATCTCACACACTGGTATCACAAACAGTGAATGTACATAAGTCTGAAAAAAATGGTGGAAACAACAGAATGAGATTACAAGAATCTCAGTAAGGTCACAACATCATAAGATCTGCAGAAACCATAAACACAAATCTCCCGAACAACAATAGATCATTCCTAGCAACTAAAAGGGATTATGCAATTCAAGAATTTAGTTAAAAAGGGTAGGGCCGAATCTAAGGCGGGGGGGGCACAAATACTTCCGAAAACTCAGAAGTACACAGGCAGGTAGAACCCATCAGATTGCTCTCTACAATGAAGAAGAAAGGCTATCCTCTTCCACCTATGTTGTCCAAGGTTTACTGGACAAAAGGTAAATGGTTAACACACAAGCTATTCAGTAAGCCTATTCATTTTGCCACACAAAGACAAGTCATCTCAAGCCACACAACGACAAAGGCTTCCTGCCACACAAATACCAGACATCCAGCGATCTCATACTGGGATTGCCACCCATATGACTCCCATACCAGTAAGAACATTCCCTCTCACAAGGAGCATCAGCGTTTACCTCGAATGACCACCGAAAAAGGATCCTGACACACAACATGTACCAGCACGCACAAGCAAGTACAAAACATAATACCACCACAGGGTATCCTTAATTATGTCAGAACACAATCAACATGTTCAATACACACAACACATGCAAACTAGGCACTCATATCCTATCTTAAGGATTTGGTATAGCCTAGAGGATCACATCTTGGTTTTCAATTCAAGCATTCCTACTACAACATATGCGTATACAACATTACATGTAAAGACACCGAAATTAACAAATAAACAACAAGGATCTCTGGAGAAACTCATGAGGCTTAGATCCTACCTCTTTTGTCTCTAAACAAGAAATTATTCCCCTATCTTTATTCAATAATTTTGCACTACCTATAGCATCACAAGGCAAAGCCAAAACCAAACTAAGTATGTATATCCAATATCCAATTAAATATCCTATTTCCTTAGCAATTTTACTCACCAAACCTATCAGAAACCAGTAATCAGATGCCGCAGGTACCTGCCCCTTGGATGTGTGATATGATAGCCAAGAACTTAACAAGAAACAACCTGAATTACCAACCCTAATTATCATATAATTTTCGGCACTAAGACTAGGGCAATAGGGAAAGTTGCGATTTCATGTTAACAAGTTGTATGAGTTGCGATCTCATGTTAACAAGGAAGGATTAAGGGTTTATAACATGTATAATCAAAAGAAACAATATCAGAATCTAATAGGTTAATCAATTGATCAAGATAGGCACAATAAGGTAGTAGGGCAAAGGTAGGGCATATTGATTTCATGTATAGAAAAGATTCAAAGGATGAATTCATGATTGTTCACTATGAATGGATATTAAATAATCATACGAATAAAGGTAACAACATCAGAGATCAATCAAAGGCAGAATTATAAAAATCTAAAAACCTAATTTCGTTGAATTTTGATTTAACTTTAGAGAAGGAAATACTAAATTTTAGACAAAAAATCAAAATTGGTTGGAAAGAGGATAAAGAGAGTTTTCCAACAAGCTATTATTTTCAGGAATCCAACAAGTGATGAGAGAGTTATGCTTGTTTGAAGTTCAATAACAGTTTGACAATTTTATTGAATTTCAATTTAACTTTAGAGAAAGAAATACTAACATTTAGAAAAAAAAACAAAGATGGTTGGAAAGAGGATGAAAATATCTTTCCAACAAGTTATTTTTTTACAGGAATCCGACAAATGATAAGAAAGTTATACTTGTTTGAAGTTTTAGAAGATTTTGGCAGTTCAGCCAAATTTCGATTTAACTTTAAAGAAAGAAATACTAAGCTTCAGATAAAAAACCAAATATTTTTGGAATGAGTATGAAAAGACCTTTCCAACAAGCTATTATTTTAAGGATTCCGAAAAACGATGAGAGAGTTATGCTTATTTGAAGTTTAAGAAGATTTTGGCAGAAATTGGGAGGTGTAGGGTTTTTAGGTCCTATGAATTTTGTGTGTTTTATGTATAAAATTTTTGTGTGGCTGACTTTTTATTTATATAAGATGGTTATGGGATTAAAATTCCTATCTTCAAGGCTTAATTAAATTAAGATAATTATCAGAATTAAATTCTATAATTATCCCCCCTTTAACTTAGGGTTTTTATTTCCTAAGGTAATTATCAACCAATAAAGAATCAATTTAAAGAGAATTAATACCAGAAATAATTATTAGACATCCCTTATCAATTTCAGCCATCACACATTCTTTTCGTCAGGGGAAAAATGGTCTTTTTCACCTGCACTGGCTTCTGGACTTCTAGGACTCAAAATTCAGGGCTCACATCCTCCCCTCCTTACAAGAATTTCGTCCTCGAAATTTTTAGCACAAGTACCTAAGAAAATAGATAATGAAATTTTACGCGCATAGATTCCTCAGTTTCCCAAGACTGTTCCTCAATTTGGACATTACACCAAACAACTCGCACCACAGGCATGCTTCGACCGCAAAGCTGTCAAACTGACCGATCTAGTATGGCAACCTGCTGTACAGGATAGGATAGGTCTTCAGCAATTACAACTGGAGGTTCTTCGAGCACGTGAGCAGGGTCTTGCACATACTTTCTCAACATAGATATGTGGAACACATTGTGAATTATTTCCATATTTGGAGGTAAGGCAAGTCGGTACGCGACAAGGCCGATCCTCTAAACAATGTCATACGGACCAATCTAACGAGGTGCTAGCTTACCTCACTGCTGAAAACGAAGGAATCCTTTCTATGGGACGACCTTCAGAAACACTTTGTCACCTACCGCAAATTCTAGCTCCCTTCGTCGATTATCGGCGTAGTTTTTCTGTCGATTCTGGGCTATTTTTAGCCGTTGTCGAATCAAGTTCAACTGTTCCATTGCTTGATCAATCAATTCCAGATTGTCTAGGCATCTTTCGCCTACTTCATTCCAGAAAATGGGAGTCCTGAAATGTCTCCCATATAATACTTCATAAGGTGCCATACCAATGCTTACATGGAAACTATTGTTGTAAGCAAATTCTGCCAACGGCAAGCATCGATCCCAATCGGTTTGCTGATCCAACACACTTGCTCATAGCATGTCTTCGAGTGTTTGAATCATCCTTTCGGTTTGGCCATTGATCTAAGGATAAAATGCCGTACTGAAATTCAATCTCAAACCCAGTGCATTCTGGAATTTCTCCCAAAATCGTGAGGTGAAATGAGGGTCACGATCTGAAACGATGGAAACTAGAACTCCATGCAATGGAACAATCTCATCCAAGTAATGAACAGTCAATTTCTCAGGTGTATCCGTCACACCTATAGGGAGGAAGTGTGAAAATTTCGTGTAACGACCCTAATTCCTAGCTATTCTTAATTGCTCCGATTAAGGTCATTACTGGCAGTGAAACCCAAATAAGTCTCAATGACACCTAGGACCTATTAGAATTCCACAAGGCTACTCATAAGGTACCGATTTTAAGCTTGTTTATTTTGTTGCTTCTCGATCAATTGGAGGATGATATTGGACACATATTCTGGTAACATACGGAGTAAATAAAAACATCAGCGGAAGTCTTAAATTTATCCTTTGGGTTCATAACACACAAGCTAATCAGTAAGCCTTTCACCTTATCCTCGCAAGGATAAGTCGACTAGCCCCACATGGACAAGTATTCCCTAGTCGCAACTAGGGCAACCCCAAATCTCGCAAGATAAGGGCTTCCTGTCTCGCAAGACAGGGATCCCGCCTCGCAAGGACACATATCCAGCGCTAGCTTGCTGGTTCATCACCCATACACCTCCCATAAATCGGTAAGTACCTCTCCTCTCACTAGGAGCATCAGTGCTTACCCTGCCTGGCCAGCGGAACAGGATCCTGACAAACAAACACGTACAAGCACACACAGGCAAGTACAAAGCATAATACCACAACAGGGTATCCTCAATCATGTCAGGAAATCAATCAACACATCCAAATCATATAACAATAGCATCCCAGGCACTCAATTCCTAACTCAGGGGTTCGATACAGCCTAGGAAATTCATATCTCATTCCGAATTTTATATTCACACCCTACAATCCAATCACAAACAAATACAACAAGGGCAGGTAACAAAAACATCAGATAAGAGCAGGGGTTTCTAGAGAAACCGATGAGGCATAGATCCTACCTCTCTTGTCTCTGAACAATAAGCTAATCCTTTTCCTTTATTAAGTAAATCCGAACCACCTATAATATCACCAGGCAAAGACAAGAACAAACTAAGCATGCATATTCAATAATCAATTGAATACCTTATTTCCTTACCAATACCACTCACCAAACCTATCAGAAAACCAGTGATCAGAAGTCTCAGGTGTCTCCCCCTTGGATGTGTGATGTGATAGCCAGGAACTTATCAAGATTCAACCTGAATTTACCATTCCAATTAACTATGCAAAACCTATTGCTAAAAGTAGGGCATAAGACGATTTCGTCTAGACCTAAAACAACGAAATATTTACATCCAAGCTGCGATTTATATACTGTTAGAAATAGAATGAAAAGAGATTTCCAATGACATATTATTTGCAAGATTCGAACAAACGAGTAGAAAGTTATACTATTTCGAAGTTCAAGAAGATTTGGCAAAAACCTAATTCCGCCGCCGATTTTCAAAGTAACTTTAGACAACAAAGTACTAACCTCCAGAAGCAAAATCCAAAGATGGTTGGAAAGAGGATGAAGAGAGCTTTCCAACAAGCTATTATTCTCAGAGATCCAATGAACGATGAGGGAGTTATGCTGGTTTAAAGTTTCTGCGAATTCTGACGGCTAAGGGGAAGTATAGGGTTTTAAGCCAATACGAATTTTGTAAGGTTTTAGGGGAAATTTTTTGTGGGGTTGGCTTCCTATTTATATTCAATGAGTATAGAATTATGTCTACTACTTTTAATCAATCTATCAATCCAATATAATTTACCAAATAACCAAACTCTTAAATTTCCTTCCCTATTCTTAGGGATTTAATCTCTAAGGCAACTATCTGCCTTAAAGGATGATTCCTAAAGCGATTACTCATCTACAAGAACCTAAGTCAAAAGGAATTAGTAACAAAGTAATTTACTATACAATCTTACCAATTTCGGCCATCACACATCCTTCTCTTCAGGGGAAAAATTGTCTTTTCACCCGCACTGGCTTCTGGACTTCTAGGACTCAAAATTCGGGGTCTTACATTTCGTCAATCGATCCACAATCACCAAATGGCATCGTATCCTTGCTGCAATCTAGGCAAACCGGTCACAAAATTCATTATGGCCTGCTCCCACTTTCATTTTGGAATCGGAAGTAACTGAAGTAGTCCAGCGGGTTGTTGATGTTCGATCTTTACTTGTTAACATACGAGGCATTGGGCAATAAACTCAGCAATATGGCGTTTCATGTTTGGCCACCAATACTGCTCCTTTAAATCTCGATACATCTTGGAGCTTCCGGGATGGATAGCAAACTTCAAACTATGCGCCTTTGATAGAATAAGGTTACGAATATCAATATCTTGTGGAACACATACCCAGTTTCTGAAGACAAGCATTTCGTCATCTCGTATTCTGAAATCATGAACTATGGCATCAACACCATCAGAACGTTGCTTCCGAATTTTAATTAGTTTTGGATCCTCTAATTTCTGATTCCGGATTTCCTCAATCAAGGTAGGTGTGACTTCGATTCGTGCCAACAATGAACCAAAATAATCAGTGCCAAGATGCACACGATTAGGCCTCAAATCTAGCAACATAGGCATGTAATGGGTGACCATATAGGCCAAAACCGATGGGGAAGGAGGATGAAACTTTCGGCTTAAGGCATCAGCAACAACATTTGCCTTTCCAGGATGATATTCGATGATCAAATCGCAGTCTTTGATTAGCTCTACCCATCTTCGTTGTCTCATATTCAATTCTTTTTGCGTGAGTAGGTACTTTAAGCTTTTGTGATCAGTGAAGATTCGACATGTCTCGCCATATAAGTAATGTCGCCATATTTTCAATGCAAACACCACAGCTGCAAGCTCCAAATCATGTGTAAGATAGTTGCTTTCATGCGGTCATAACTGTCGGGAAGCATATGCAACGACTTTCCCGTTTTGCATCAATACACATCTAAGTCCGAATTTCGACGCATCGCTGTAAACCACATACTCCTTTCCACAAATAGGTAAAGTAAGGATAGGTGCGGAAACTAACAGATTTTTCAGTTTTCAGAAGCTTCGCTGGCATTTCTCATTCCACACAAACGGGTCACCCTTGCGCGTCAGTTTTGTGAATGGTCCGGCAAGCGATAAAAAATTTTCCACAAAGCGACGCTAGTATCCTGCTAAGCCAAGGAAACTAAGAACTTCGAACACAGTTTGTGGCGGTTCCCAGGCAATTACGGCTTCAATTTTTTTTGGATCAACTAACACACCTTGGACGAAAACAACATGGGCAAGGAAACTCACTTCGCATAACCAGAATTCGCATTTGGAGTACTTTGTGAACAACCGCCAATCCTTTAAAAACTTCAGCACAATCCGCAAGTGCTTAGCATGCTCTTCTTCCGATTTTGAATAAATCAGAATGTCGTCGATGAAGACTATCACAAATTTATCCAGAAACTCATGGAACACATGATTCATCAAGTCCATGAACACAACTGGTGCATTGGTCAAACTATGAATGGCATAACCAGAAATTCATAGTGGCCATATCGCGATCTGAACGCAGTCTTCGGAATATCAACATTACGAACTCGCAATTGATGGTATCCAGCTCTGAGATCGATCTTGGAGAATATGGCTGCACCCTGGAGTTGGTCGAACAAACCATCGATGCTTGGCAAAGGGTATTTGTTCTTCACAGTCACACGATTTAGTCGCCGATAGTTGTTGCATAATCGCAGCGAACCATCTTTCTTCTTCACGAACAAGACAGGTGCTGCCCAAGGTGACACAGTAGGTCGGATAAAACCACGATCCAGCAAATCTTCCAGTTGCGTTTTTAGTTCCATCATTTCCTTAGGAGCCATATGGTATGGAGGAATGGAAATCAGATTCGTATCAGGCACTAACTCAATGTCAAATTCCACTTCCCTTTCTTGGTGTTAGACTGGTTAAGTCTTCTGGATATACTTCTTGAAATTCGCGAACCACTGGGACAAAATCCAGACCTGAGGATTCTTTGGAAATATCTTGTACGTGCGTGAGATACGCAGTACATCCTTTGCTGATTAGTTGCTTTGCATCAAACCAGGATATCATGCAAGTTAGAACAACTTACCTATCACCTTCAAAACAATACTCGGCACCATCAGGAAAAGTGAACCACACACATTTGGTGAAACATTCTATAAAGGCTTGATATTTCGCCAAACAGTCCATGCCTAAAATCACATCCAGATCTTGGATGTCCAATGGAATTAGATCCACTTTAAGTACATTCGGGCCCATACGTACAGCACAGCCGATGTAAACTAGATCACAAATCAGTTGCTCTCCCAAAGGAGTTAAAATCGCAATAGGAGGAGTCAAAGGGGAAAGAGGTCGATCCGTGCTAAGTGCTATCCTTTGACTTACAAAAGATCTATTTGCTTCGAGATCTATTAATACTTTAGCATTTTGAGAAAAGACTGAAATAGTACCTGTCACCACATTAGGACTAGCCTCGGCATCAATTAGGGTGAATAGCCTAGTTGGTCTTGGTTGCGCCTCACCTGTTGATCTGTTGGGTGGTCCTCCTGGTGTGCGTGTTGCCGGTTTGGTGGAGTTAGCATACCCACCTCAGCTCGCACTAGATGTGCATGTCATACATCTCGGCTTCTGGCATTCCCGCTGAATGTGCCCCATTTTTCCATAATTGTAACATCGACGTTGCTCAGTGGTCCATGTAGTTCAATTGGAATTAGAACCAGAAAAATTCTTCTTGTTGTTACTTCCATTGTAGGTAATTTTTGGAGGATAGGACCTGAAAAGATAGGGTCTTGTACGCCAATTAAATTTTGAATCTCGCCGGAAGGATCCACCACTAGTGACTGCGGGTGGATTTTCGACTTTTCGGCTTCAGTCGCGGCAACAATTAGTTCTTGCAAATTCTGTACCGGTGTCGTACCAACGATGGTTTTGAGTTCGGTACTCAGCCCATCCTGAAATCACCTCGCAAGCTGGTATGGTGAGCGATCGTCTTCAGGTGCAAATCAGGACAGTTCGCTTAATGCCTTTTCATATTCCAGCACCGAACGGGTTCCCTATTCAAGCTTGTTTAAAGCTTGTCGCTACTCGCTTTTATGGAATCTGATTTAAAACATTTCGTCGAATTTATATCAAAATTCTTCCCATGTAGGCAGACAATCGCCAAATCACAAGCTCATAGCTGTCCACCATGCGAGGGTTTCTCCTTCAATAGGAAAGTGGCGATGGCTACCTTGTCATCATCAGAGATACGTAAAAACAAAGATACTCAACACAAGGTGTCAATCCTTTCGCAAGCCGTAGCAGCTCCGGCTGAACCATTGAAATCTTTACATCCCAATTGTTGAGCTTCCTTCAATAGTTTTATAATCATGATGGGAAGTCTCTCAGCCTCCTTAGGATGCGTCAGCCGTACAGGTTCAAGTGGAGGATTAGGTTCTTTCACAGGCACGGGTCCAGGAGCATTCTGAAGTTGTGCATCCATATGCTGTTGATTTGCAGAAATTCCTTGCAATACGTTTAAGATTTGTGCCATCACATGATCGATGGCTGGTGCGGCTGGTGTCTCAGGTTGGTTTTCGGGTTCAGCTTGCCCTCCCTGCTCAGTTTGTTCATTCGGCTCCTCTTGCTCAACAGGCTGCTGTTCGGCCTGAACCTTATACCTACCCTGTCGATTCCTTATAGCGTTCAACCTTGCCATACTATACAAATATATGATTATTACTTAACACATAACTAATTACGCTACCAGGAAAAGAAATGGTATCTAGTGGAGAGGCATGCACCAGACGATATGCAGGTGCTAGAAATCAAAGTACTCAAGCACACGAGTATGGAAATTTTGGCAACCACATGCACACATACAATTCACACTTGGCAATTACCTCAACACACACATGAGCACTCAACAATAGTACAAACCATACACAAAAATCATGCAAAACCACATCTCATACATTCAATAACAAACATGTCTCACACATATTCACATTCGGCAAGCATAGGTTCACACAAAACATACTTAACTTGCATACAAATCAATCACATGCTCGACAAACTTGACAACATTACATAAAGACATACCTAGCAATGATAAGAAATCACATAGGGATACTCAGCAGCATGTACAATAAATACACATTCTCGAAAATGATAAGAAACCCAGCTAAACACTCAAAAACACATCAATTCATACAAGACATAAAAATACTCATAGACACGAAACAAGTTCATCAATCAGACATGACATCTAAACATATCTAACCAGGTTCTTAACATCTTACTAATTTTTGATATTAGTCCTCTAAGTAAGTGGGTATGCGCGCATGTATCTTCCAAAATCAACAATCTAGTTAGCATACAATAAATCATATACCCTAAACAAAGCTCCGCTACCAAACCTGTAATGACCCCAATTCCTACCTATTAAAATTTGCTTCAATTAAGGCCATTACCGCTGTGAAATCCAAACAAGCCCAAAGACACCTAGAACCTATCTGAATCCCACCAGGTTTACCCATTAAATTTTTAATAACAAATAGAGCATGATATTGGACAATCATTCTGGTATCATACGGAGTGAATAAAATATCAACGGAAGTCTTTAAATTTAATTATTGGAACCAAAACACACAAGTCCCATAGGGATCCAAATAACCAGCAAGAAATCCTCTAACATGTTCCAAAACATACCAAGCAAAAGAGGGATCTTGAAAAACCACAAAAGTAGTCCAATCTATGATCATATTGTATGCTCAAGCAACCAAGGAAATAGGAATGCAAAGGTGATGCGATATCGCCCCGCCGTGCAGTCTTAATCTCACACACTGGTACCACTAACAATGAATGTACCTAAGTCTGAAAAAAATGGTAGAAACAACAGAATGAGATTACAAGAATCTCAGTAGGGTCAACATCATAAGATCTACAGAATCTATAAACAAAAATCTCTCAAACAACATCAGATCATTCCTAGCAACTAAAGGGGATCACGCAATTCAAGAATTCAGTTAAAAAGGGTAGGGCCGAATTTAAGGCTGAGGGGGGACTACAAATACTTCCGAAAACTCAGAAGTACACAGTTAGGTAGAACTCATCAGATTGCTTTCGGAAATGAAGAAGAAAGGCCATCCCCTTCCACATGTGCTGTCCAAGGCTTACTGCACAAAAGATAAATGGTTAACGTACAAGTTATTCAATAAGCCTATTCATTTTACCACACAAGGACAAGTCATCCTAAGCTATACAAGGACAAAGGCTTCCTACCACATAAGGATAGGGCTTCTAGCCACACAAGGACCAGACATCCAACGAGCTCATATTGGGGATTGCAATCCATACGACTCCCATACCAGTAAGAACCTCCCCTCTCACAAGGAGCATCAGCGCTTACCCCGAATTGCTACCGGAAAAAAATCCTGACACACAACACGTACCAGCACACACACAAGCACGTACAAAACATAATACCACAACAGGGTATCCTTAATCATGTTAGAACACAATCAACATGTCAATACACACAACACATGCAAACTAGGCACTCATATCCTATCTTAAAGGATTTGGCATAGCCTAGAGGATCGCATCTTGGTCTGAAATTCAAGCATTCCTACTACAACATATGCGCATACAACATTAAATGTAAAAGCACCGAAATTAACAAGTAATCAACAAGGATCTCTGGAGAAACTGATGAGGCTTAGATCCTACCTCTCTTGTCTTTGAACAAGAAGTTATTCCCTTGTCTTTATTCAATAATTTTGCATTACCTATAGCATCATAAAGCAAAACCAAAACCAAACTAAATATGTATATCCAATATCCAATTAAATACCCAATTTCCTTACCAATTCCACTCACCAAGCCTATCAAAAACCAGTGATCAGATGCCGCAGGTACCTCCCCATTGGATGTATGAGGTGATAGCCAAGAACTTAATAAGAAACAACCTGAATTACCATCCCTAATTATCATACAATTTTATGCACTAAGAATAGGGCAATTGGGCAAGTTGTGATTTCATGTTAACAAGTTGTAGGAGTTGCGATCTCATGTTAACAAGGAAGGATTAAGGGTTTATAACATGTATAATCAAAAGAAACAAGATCAGAATCCAATAAGTTAATCAATTGATCAAGATAGACAACAATAAGGCAGTAGGGGAAAGGTAGTGCATACTGATTTCATGTATATAAAAGATTCAAAGGATGAATTCATGATTGTTCACTATCAATGGATATTAAATAATCATACAAATAAAGGTAACAACATCAGAGACCAATCAAAGGCAAAATTATAAAAATTTGAAAACCTAATTCTGCCGAATTTCGATTTATCTTTAGAGAAATAAATACTAACCTTTAGACAAAAAAAAAGATTTTTGGAAAGAGTAGGAAGAGAGCTTTCCAATATGCTATTATTTGCAGGAATCCGAAAAACGATGAGAGAGTTATGCTTGTTTGAAGTTTAAGAAGATTTTGGCAATTCCGCCGAATTTTGATTTTACTTTAGAGAAAGAAATACTAAGCTTAAGACAAAAATACAAAATATTTTTGGAAAAAGGATGAAAATATTTTTCCAACAAGCTATTATTTTCAGGAATCCGACAAACGATCAGAGAGTTATGCTTGTTTGAAGTTCAAGAAGATTTTGGCAGTTACGACGAATTTCGATTTAAATTTAGAGAAATAAATAGTAATCTTGAAAAAAAAAAATTTCAAGTTATTATTTGAAAGAATCAGACAAACGACGAGAAAGTTATACTTGTTTGAATTTCAAGAAGATTTTGGCATTTCCGCCGAGTTTTAATTTAACTTTAGAGAAGTAAGTACTAACCTTCAGAAAAAAAAATATGGTTGGAATGAGGATGAAAAAATCTTTCCAACAAGCTATTATTTTCATGAAGATTTTGGTAGAAATTGGGAGGTGTAGGGTTTTTACGTCGTACGAATTTTGTGTGTTTTCTGTATAAAATTTTTGTATGGCTGACTTTCTATTTATATAAGATGGTTATGGGATTAAAATCTTTATCTTCAAGATTTAATTAAAGTAAGATAATTATCATAATCAAATTTTGTAATTATCCCCCTTTAAACATAGGGTTTTTATTTTCTAAGGTAATTATCAACTAATAAAGAAGCAATTTAAAGGGAATTAATACCAGAAATAATTAATAGACATCCCTTACCAATTTCGGTCATCAC
This sequence comes from Passiflora organensis, assembly GCA_019739055.1. Taxonomy (NCBI): domain Eukaryota; kingdom Viridiplantae; phylum Streptophyta; class Magnoliopsida; order Malpighiales; family Passifloraceae; genus Passiflora; species Passiflora organensis. Next base: position 606,193 of record JAEPBF010000328.1, on the reverse strand, counting down.
ACATCCTTTTCTTCAGGGAAAAAATGGTCTTTTTCACCTGTACTGGCTTCTGGACTTCTATGACTCAAAATTCAGGGTCTCACAGAAGGTCCACTAACCTCGTTGATTCTCAACTAGGCTTTCGAGCCCAACCACCTTGGAAATTTTCAGGGTTTCACAACTCAGAGTCGAAGCTGGCAAGACTTCAACATACCCAACGGTACACATAAACATAAGGAATAAAGTCAACATAAAATAGTTTACCCTTAATGCATCAATCACAAGAATCACATCCATAGGTAAGAAAACATATTTTGATTTATCTTAAATATGATATGAACATTAGCAAATCTATCATGGTAATCACACAATAGTGCAAGTGATGACTCTATTCAAATCCAAGCATTTACCAAGTTTTAGTTAAGAAAATCAAACTCTCACCACTTATCGTGTGGATGACTTGATGACAATGCCCTTGCATTTATCATGCACAGTTGCACCACCTAAGTACACAACAACACAAACAACCACACTAAGCCAAAAGTGAACAAAACAACTAAAATGACAAGAAAATAAGAGCAAATCCTAAGGCACCTTTCGACCCACTAATTAACACTCAAACAATCTAAAAATACTAAACTGATATGAATCAAGCCTTGGAAGACCACCAACACATAACTTTAACCAAAAGCCCAACAAGCAAAAAAAACTCCAACTCAACACAAATCAAAGGCATCAAAACTCAGAAATTGTCTCAAAGGGGCTATTGGCATCAAAATCCTCAAAATCACATTAAACCCCTAAACTCAGCAAATCACACCAATCAACAAACCGAACAATCAAAACTAATGGGGAACCTTTGAAAATATCTTAGCAACACAAAACAACCAACAATCGATTAAAAAAGCAAAGAAATCTTATCCATACCTCAAAAGTATGAATTTTCCAGAGAATGAAGAAACTGACAATTCTCACTCCAAATATGCACACTACTAACAGAAATGCATTGAGAAAGGCTAGGGACATGTTCTGGAAAAACGATCAAGTGTTGATTTTTAAGGAAAATCGATTGGGAAGATTTCAGTTCTTTGGGTGTGTTTTGGGCTGGGCTAGGTATTAATACCCTTGAGACTTGAAAATATTGAAAACACAAATTATACATTTCAAATAGCCAAGATGCTCAAGTGAGCAAAAATGATGTTTCGAAACTCAAAACATCAAAAATAATTTTTTTTTAAAATACAAATGGGCTCGATGAATAATAATGAAGCCCAAAATCAATAAATTAACCTAAAGACCTCGGCCACTCAAGATATGCCTTGTACGTAGACACATGGGTCTCGAAACCTAAAATGAAGGTTTAGACTAAACTCAAGTCTTGAGAACTGATAAATCAAGACAAACCACAAATGAAGAATAAAATAACCGAACGACACGATATGCAATATTATCGACACACTACTAATGATTATACACTCAAGGAACCTTAGAATCAACAACTATACTCTATGATGTCTCTATGTCACAAAGACGGAAGGTCAACTATCATGTCCCAGACCAAAAGATTTTACACGACAATCGTCATAAGCCCACTATATATACCATGTTCACACACAATACCATATATAGTAAGCCTACAGGGCTAAAATGAAATTTGGTACCAAAGATAGTACTAGAAATAACTATTAAAAGAAAAGAAACATATCTAAATAAGAATAAAAAATGTCATCTGCGAGACATCAGGTTACGGAAAACCTCAGTGGGATTAGATGCTAGTAGGATCTCAACATGGATTTTGTATTTAATTTATCATTATTTTGGTTTTCTGATTACAATATGTCATGCATGTAGACTAGGACAATAACGTATCATGTACATAATATACTAGAATCTATAAGGATATCCTAACCATGTTTTCCATTAATTCTTGACTAGTTGTCTAAATAGAAACCATGATCTTATCTGTGAGACCTCGCTCTTTTTGAGGTTTCCATCAGTTATTCTTCCTTTTTATTTTTATCGTATAAGTTATTTTTCAGCATTTTGAGTGTTAGATACGTACTAGACCTATTAGCTAATGACTTCGACGCCCGTACGAGTCATTTCGGCAATGCCTAAATTTTTACTATATCCATTTCTACCGTATTAGTTTGGTCAGTCCCCGAGTTTTACCCCGTCGAGTACTCCGGATGAGTTTTGTTTACCGTGTGACGGTAACATTTTACGATTTAGATGGACCTGAGTGAACCTTAGACATCTGAGTAACCCTATGAAAGGTAAAAGTAATTAGATCCTTGGCCATGTAACTTCTCAAAAACATAAATATACACTACTTATATGATGCAGTTTTACGAATTGTCCGATCGTAAAACTGCTGCAGCCCGTATTTGATTCGTATCTTCATATTTTCGGTCCAATTACCATTCCCAAGGCCCAAGTCCATTCGGAAATTTCCTAAGGCCCAATGTACTCATTCTACATTGATTAAATTGGCCATGTAATTAGACAATCATCATAGAGTAAAATCAGATTACACCAGTCACAAAAACAATTGATCACCGTAAATCCCTGATTTTTCTACTGTACTGTAACTCAGCAATTACAGTGGGTAATTACATAAGATTTTCACCTGGATTAAACCTACATTACCTTACCATACTTACCTCAGGATCCACATCACATACAGCCATAATTTGGGTCCCTTATGTGTTTATACAAGTTGAGTGTCTAGTTATGCCATTATTGTTCAAATCTGCCTTCACATGCTTAACCTTTTGTGTAGGCCACATTCTAAATCAAAGTTGTCTGCCATTTTCATACCTGATGCTCTTCCTTTCAAGCTAAAGTCGGAATTCCTCTCCTGGTGGTGATCCTTTTGAATTTTCCTTTGGTTCATTACCCACCTAACTAGACATTACACACATGATTAATTCAAACTTCAACTTTCCCTAACACACTTGATTAAGCATCATTTCCTGGCCCTCCCACCAGAATGTTTCTCTCCTTTTCCAGCTAAAACACACCTCTCCACTTACCCTTGTCTGCCATTGCAAGATTCCCACTCACTTTCATCTGACTTCCATTGGTTTGGGAACCCCTTTGATCACTCACCATCTTGCAAATTCTGGTTTCTCTTGTGTGTTCCCTCTTGAGTCCGACTTTCCCTATCTTTGGCATGCATTTTCTTTCAATTTCTGGTCTATTCTTGCTTGCATGAATGTACACCTAAGTCACCAGAAGTCTCACCTGAAATACCAAAACTTTATCTGAAATCCAATCATCCAACCAAGTGCTGCTCCAACCAGACTTTTTCTTCTATATGTAGAACTAATCTGTTCTTGATCTTGATACCCAGCTTCTTCAATTTTCTTCCTTCTCTAAGCCTCTCTGAACACCCTCTCTGATACCTTTAACTCTTCTTTGAACCAACCTGCCAAGAAACTCAAGACTGAACCCAGAAATTCATCCCCCAAGTTCATAAACCAAACTCGTCACCCTACAGTTTCCGAAACTTGTAGATTTTCTATCTTTTTTTCTACTCAGCCAAATTTTGCATTCTTTATATCCACGTTCGTCTCAGAATGTCAGGAATCTACGATAAACATTTCATGAGAAATCGTTAAGTTTAACCTATCGGAAGTACCCTTAGACCCACAAGTATCACAATCAAACAAGATACATCAAGGTGAGTTGTTGATTAGTGAGTATATATATATATACTTGGGTCAATTAGATCCATAAGTGTTCTTTGGATTTGAGTATGGATCTGATGGATCCTAACCAGGAGTATGTTATGATCTTATGGTAGGCATAGCAGGGCTTGTAGTAAAGGACTCCGTGATCAGAGACAAAAGGTGGGAGACTTCGTATCATCGGTTTGATCGGCTACTCACTTTTAATATAGTTTACATAAATGATTTTTGTTTTGGTTTTGAGTATGAGGCATGCTTGAAATGGTTTAATTGCGACTAGTGATGTACTCGGCATGTGTTTGAAAATTAATATATATGTATGTGTTTTTGGTTTTGTGAAATATGCGTGAAAACTACCCACATGTTTAAATGTGTTTAAGATGAAGAATATAAACTTGGATGGGTGATGTTTACACTTGATGTTGTCGAGTATCACATGCCGTTTTCTAAGAGTTTTTCCTTTTTGTTTTGGCATGATTTGGGTGTTAAGAACTTACAAGGATGCATGTTTGAAAAAAAATTTATGAAAGATGATTTAGCATGATTTTTGGTTACTTTACCATTTCTATACACATGTGTTGTATGATGTTTTGAACATGTGTAAATTATCCCATTGAAATGATTTTATGAATTTTGGGGCATGTTGGTGGGTATATATATGAGAGATATGATACCGTGAATTACACGAAGCGCTTGGCCAATGCGAGGTAAGTGTTCGGACGTCCCGTAGTAGGGGAGCGATTCTTACCGTAGGGAGTTGTATGGTTGTGTTATGTGACCTTTGATCACAGGTTGTGAGTATGGAGTGTGGAGGACGTGTGTATTCCCTCCGCTCCACAGACAACAATGACGGTGGGACATTTATACATAACTTGTAATAACTCAAACTTTACTGCCATTGGGCCTCCGACGGTTCTACGCGCCGAACCGATTCGTGTGGTGTTTTAATGTCTATCCCGTGGGATTTTTCGATACGATATGATGCGTTTACCGTAACCACTCATTTGAGACCGTTGAGTCTGAGTTTTTGAACTTTCATTATTCTTGTTACTTACACCGGTTTTATACTTGCATTTTAAAAGAAAAAGTTTTTTTGTATTGCCTCTACTCACTCCCCGTGAATGCTTATGATGCTGTGTCTCTCACGGAGGTCCTAGTGATCTCACCCCCATTTGTTATCCCTTTCAGGTTCAACTGAGGAGAAGCCTAGCCTCCCCTAGAACATTGGACAGTAGGTGCTGAACTATGACTATGCAGTTGTGTTGTGGTTTGCATGCATTTTACATTTCTTTGACTTTTATATTTTGGACTGTAATAAATAATTTGGACTGGACTTTCATCCTTTTTGGGTTGATTTGGTTTTCCATTGTTTTCTTTATTTTTATTTATTTGTTGAAATGTTTTCCCGGATTGTGTTTTCAAAATAAATGTTTTGTTTTTTTTTTTTTTTCTTTTACAAAGCCTTCCGTTAAACAACTCCGCAACTTGGTGTTTGAAATAAATATTTTGAAACCCCTTACAAATACAAAGCTTTTAGAACCATGCTCAAACAAGTTTTCATGAGTTAGTAAGGGTTTCCTTGAATATATGAGAATCCAATAAACTTGGTTGTATTGCTGATAAACGGCAACCAGAATTTTATAACTTTATGGATTTTGTAAGAGAAGCCTTGTAGGGTTCTAGTTGGTCCCTTGGTGGGGTCAATTCGAGTCCTATGGCGGTGAGGTCCGGTATCCGGGATCGGGTCCTCACATTATCCATTCCTATTCGAATACAAATCCAAAGATCTGGCAGAATTCTGCTAGGTGAGCTAATGGGAAAAACATATATAACAGACATCCATCACACAATTTAGTGCTAATCACACAAGGGAAGTAGTATATCACAATCAACATATTTAGTGAATCAATGCACACAAGACAGTGTTGGACTGGCATTAACTCTCAGCCCCACTGGCACTAGGTTTAGGACTAGGATTTGTTAGTGGTACCTTGCTCTTACCCTTTTACAATTTAACTTGTTTTCCAATTCCATTGACAATGCTAGGGTGTTAAGTAACGGTGGCTCTACATAAGTGGTTCTCATTCTATAAGATCTTTCTCGCATTCATCAGCTTGGTCATGTAGTCTCTTTTCCACCTTATAGTCTCTTTTTTTGGCATCTCAACGTCCTGCTACCAGGAGAGCTATCAAGGGTTGCATAGGTTACCTTATATGAATACCATGCTTTGATAATTCATACCCAAATACATTCAAACCATCACATACATCTCAATATAACACAAAGCAAAGTATATTCACACAATTAACAACATAGCACATTATACACTAACTTATTCATCATACTTTAGCATAGCACATCGTATCTACTCAATTCATAGTATAGCAGGCATTGTTAAAACATTGCAGGTCACATGCCTCTTAAAAACACACATAATATTACAATTCATAAGCTTATTATCTTTAGTATCCTACATGCAATAATTAATGCCAATATTAAAAATAATAAAAATTTTGTCCATTTACGGGTTTCAAAGCCCATACATGCATCAATGATGCTCCACATCGATTCATTGAGGACCTGCAACTGTAGGTATCCACCTACGTATTATTATAGCCAAATTCTTCATAAATCAAACAAAATTTATAACAATACATAAAATTATGCATCTATACTCTTTAATTGATGCGTTTTTACCTCTGAGTCAACTCAAAACCAAACCGAAATTTTTTTTCTATTTTTTCATATTTTTCTAATATTTTTACAATTTATTTAACCTATCAAATCAACTCCAAAATTTTACAAATTTAGTATCAATAGACTCTAAATTAAATCTAGTATTTTCTATAATTTTATAGAACTTTTCAAATATTTTGATATTTTTTCCTGATTTTTATACTATTTCTGATTTTTTCCTTTTTTTGTAATTTTTAATACTCCAATCAATTAGATTACGCAACCTGCACCTGTTGGGTTCACAAAAGATGGGAGATAATTGGGAAATCTAAGGTGGTAACATTATAGGGTTTTTATTAAAATGACATCGTTTAAGACAAAATGACACCCTGTCAATGGCAAACCAAAACGACAAGGGTTGCTGTCGTTTTGACCACTCTCACTCAAAACAAACAACATGCCCACCTTTCATTTAGAGTTTATATTATTTTATTAATATAATAATGTTATAATGTTAAAAATTTATAATAAAAATTATTATTTTCTTATTTATAGAAATTTTTTAAAATTCATAATAAATGTTATATTGCTTAAAAAATACCCATAAAACTTTTACGAAATATTTAATATTTATAAATAATGCTATCAATTATGATTTTGAATTTTTTTTCCTCAAATATATAATTTATTAAAAATAAAAAATCTCTTTATATACTTTAGAATAATCATTGTAATTCAGATTATTCATAAAAAAATTTCCAGAAAATTCTTTAGTCCCTATAAATCACCCCTAGATCTTCCTAAGATATTAAAACATGAAAACCATCAATATACCTCATTATATAATTTTTTATTCACAAAATATATAAATGAGAATAATATCTCATTTGTAACAATTTCCCAAAAATATAATTAACCATTAATAAAATTTAATATTGTTATCTCTACTTTCAAGAAGTTGAGAAAATATATTTCATGAGAACTTATATGGATAAGCTCAATTACAATATATAAAGGGTACAAGGTGACAAAAATGACCGAAATACCCCGAGTCTCGAGTTCCAGGTAAGCGTTACCCGATTCTCCTTTTTCGGAGTTAAAACTCTTAAACAATCCTTATGAGTCCCTATGAGTGATCAAAAGGGGACAATTGTATCTGAAACATAATCTAATTACTTATGGGTCCAAATAAACAAAACCATCGTACCAAATTCAATAATCCATCTTAAGTACTCACATGGTCCATTGAACTCCTAATAAATCCAGGCTAAGATTCAAAACCTGCTAATTCTTCATCGAAATTGAATTGGCATTTCAATCCCAATAAATTGAAAAAGTCAAGATCTCACATCAACTGCTTTGGTCCACAATCAAGCTGGTTGGTCAAACTATCAACTCTTACTAGTCAACTAGTCAACCAGTTTAAACAGACTAATTCACTCAATCTGACTATACTTAACTACTAATTGAACTCTTCAAGGGAATGAGTCTCACAACCTTCTCTCCCTGTTGGCATTTTGACCTAAAATTCATTGAGTGAAACCCTCAAACAAATGCAAATATTGTTGTCCCATTAGCTACTCTAGCTTTTAAGTTTGCTCCACCAGGCAGTCATTGCTCCGCAACACATATTGTCACATCCCAATTGCAATATTTTTCACAACATTTATTATAGAACAATTATACATGTTGTTATATCACACAATAACACAAATAGTAAACCCTCAAGGGTAAAAAAATGACCAATAAAATATATGATATTGACAAACAATTGTTAAAAGAGTAAGTAGTGGATCTAATTGAATATAAATTATGTAACAATCCAAACCCAACCTATAATGTGAGACCCCAATCCTTCGTAGTTTAGATGTGCTGAAGTTTAGGAGCCAATGCAACTGAAATAACTATTTTTTCCATGAATAAATTGACATACTCTATTTCTAACCCTATATTTGTCAAAATTTGATCAATTGTGTAATGACCATAACACCGAACCTATTATTTACTGCTCCGATTAGGGCCCTTACCGCCGTGAAACCCAAAAAAGCCCAAGAACTAGGACCTATCCGAATCCCACAAGGCTTAGTCATCAATTTCTCAGTTTTTAACATATACATTCTTTATCTTTATCAACAATTGGAGCATGATATTGGACAAGTATTCTGGTATCATACAGAGTGAATGAAATATCAACGGAAGTCTTTAAATAAAATCAATGAATCCACAACACACAAGTCCCATAGGGATCCAAATATCCAGAAAGTTAGTCCCCAACATAAATCGGACACAACAAGTAAAGGAGGAATCTTGAAAAACCAGAAAGTAGTCCAATCATGATTCACGTTATATGTGCAGGCAATCAAGGAACAGGTATGCAAATGTGATGCGATATCACCCCGCTGTGCAGCCTTGATCTCACACACTGGTACCACGGACAGTGGATATACCTAAGCCTGAAAAATGGTGAATACAACAGGATGAGATTACAAGAATCTCAGTAGGGTCACAACATCATAAGATCTACAGAAATCTTAAACATAAATCTCCCGAACAACATCAGATCATCCCTACAGAACTATGAGTATTACTCAATTCAAGAATCAATCAAAGGGGTAGGGCCGAAACTAAGGCTGAGGGTGGACTACAACACTTCTGAAAATCAGAAGTACACAGGTAGAGAAAACTCATCAGATTACTCTTGGTACTAGAAAGAAAGAAAGGTCATCCCCTTCTACCTGTATTGTCGAAGGCTTATTGCACAAAGGGTAAAAGGTTAGTACACAAGCTAATCAGAAATTCTATTCATCTTGCCACACAAGGACAAGACGTCCAAACCATAGAAGGACAAGGCTTCCAGCCACACAAGGACCAGGCATCCAAGCCACACAAGGACAAGGCTTCCAGCCACACAAGGACTAGGCATCCAAGCCACACAAGGACAAGGCTTCCAGAGCGTGCATGCTGGTGATTGGCACCCATACAACTCCCATACCAGTAAGAGCCTCCCCTCTCCCAAGGAGCATCAACGCTTACCCCGAATGGCCATTGGAACAGGATCCTGACACAAAAATACGTACAAGCACACACAATCAAGTACCAAGCATAATACCACAACAGGGTATCTTCAATCATGTCAGAACAAAATTATATGCAATTCAGGCACTCAAAACTGGTTTGGTATGTCCTATAGGATTCATATCTGTATCCGTGATTCATGCACATATTCTACAATCAACTCGCATGCATTAATAACAAAGGCAGGTATCGAAAATAACAAACAAACAACAGGGATCTCTAGAGAAACCGATGAGGCATAGATCCTACCTCTCTTGTCTCAGAACAATAAGCTATTCTTTTGCCCTTATTTAATATTTCCGAACCAACTATAGCATGACAAGGCAAAGACAAAACCAAACTAAGCACAAGTACCTAAGCAAACAGGTAAGGAAATTCCCACGCATAGATTCCTCAGTATCCTAAGACTGTTCCTCAATTTGACCATTACGCCAAACAACTCGTACCATAGGTACACTTCGACTGGGAAGCTTTCGAACTGACCTATCTAGTATGGCAACTGGCTGTACAAGATAGGATAGGTCTTCAGCAACTTCGACTGGGGGTTCTTCGAGCACATGGGTAGGGTCTCGCACATATTTTCTCAACATTGAAACGTGAAACACGTTGTGAATTCTTTCCATATTTGGTGGTAAGGCAATTCGGTATGCAACAGGGCCGATCCTCTCATCAACGTCATACGGACCAATGTAGCGAGGTGCTAGCTTACCTTGCTGCTGAAAACGAAGGACTCCTTTCCATGGGGCGACCTTCAAAAACACTTTGTCACCTACCATAAATTCCAGCTCCATTCGTTGATTATCAGCATAGCTTTTCTGCCGATCCTGGGCTGTTTTTAGCCGTTGTTGAATCAAATTCAACAGCTCCGTTGTTTGATCAATAAATTCTGGATTGTCTAGGCATCTCTCGCCTACTTCATTGCAGCAAATAGGAGTTCTGCAACATCTCCCATATAGTTTTTCATATGGTGCCATACCGATGCTTACATGAAAACTATTGTTGTAAGCAAATTCTGCCGACGGCAGGCATCGATCCCAAACGGTATGGTGGTCTAACACACTCACATATAGCATGTCTTAAAATGTCTAAATCGTCCTTTTTGATTGACCATCACTCTGGGGATGACATGCTATATTGAAATTCAATCTCGAACCCAACGCATTCTGGAATTTCACCCAAAAATCGTGAGGTGAAACGAGGTCACGATCTGAAACGATGGAAACTGGCACTCCATGCAATCAAACAATCTCGTCCAAGTAACGAACAACCAATTTCTTAGGTGTATCCGTCACACATATAGGAAGGAAGTGTGCAGATTTCGTCAATCGATCCACGATTACCCAAATGGCATCGTATCCTTGCTACGATCTAGGCAAACTGGTCACAGAATCCACTGTGACATGGTCCCACTTCCATTTTGGAATCGAAAGTGACTGCAGTAGACTAGTGGGTCATTGATATTCGATCTTTGCTTGTTGACATACGAGGCATCAGGCAACGAACTCAGCAATGTGGCATTTCATGTTTGGCCACCAATACTGCTCCTTTAAATCTTGGTACATCTTAGTGCTTCTGGGATGGATAGCGAACTTCGAACTATGCACCTCCGATAGAATAAGGTTATGAATATCAACATCTTGTGGAACACATACCCGGTTTTTTAAGACAAGAACTTCGTCATCTTGTATTCTGAAATCACGAATTATGGCATCAACACCATCAAAAAGTTTCTTCCGAATTTCAAGTAGTTTTGGATCCTCTAATTGCTGATTCCGGATTTCCTCAATCAAGGTCGGCGTGACTTCGATTCTTGCCTATAATGATCCAGAAAAATCAGTGCCAAGATGCACACGGTTAGTTTTTAAATTCAACAACATAGGCATGTAAGGGGTGCGCATGTAAACCAAAACCGAAGGGGAAGAAGGATGAAACTTTCAACTCAAGGCATCAGCAACAATATTCACCTTTCCAGGATGATCTTCGATGATCAAGTCCTAGTCTTTAATCAGCTCCACCCATCTTTGTTGTCTCATATTCAATTATTTTTGCGTCAGCTGGTACTTCAGGCGTTGGTGGTCGGTGAAGATTCGATACGTCTCTCCATATAAGTAATGTCGCCATATTTTCAATGCAAACACCACGGCTGCAAGCTCCAAATCATGTTAGGATAGTTGCTTTCATGCGTTTGTAACTTTCGGGAAGCATAAGCAGCAACTTTCTCGTCTTGCATCAATACCCATCCAAGTCCAGATTTTGACGCATTGCTGTAAACCACATACTCCTTTCTGCAAATAGGTAAGGTAAGGATAGGTGCAAAAACTAATCGGTTTTTCAGTTCTTCAAAACTTCGCTGGCATTTCTCATTCCACACGAACGGCTCACCCTTGCACGTTAGATTTGTCAATGGTCCGGCAAGTGATGAAAAATTCTCCACAAAGTGACGGTAGTATTCTGCTAAGCCAAGCAAACTACGAACTTTGAACATAGTTCGTGGGGGTTCCCAAGCAACTACGGCTTCGATCTTCTTCGGATCAACTAACACACCTTGAGAGGAAACAACATGGCGAAGGAAACCAACTTTGCGTAACCAGAATTCGCATTTGGAGTACTTTGTGAACAACTGCCGATCCTTCAAAACATTCAGCACAATCCGCAAATGCTTAGCATGTTCCTCATCCGATTTTGAATAAATAAAAATGTCATCGATGAAAAGTATCAAAAATTTATCCAGGAACTCATGGAACACACGATTCATCAGGTCCATGAACACAGCTGGTACATTGGTCAAACCGAATAGCATAACCAGAAATTCGTAGTGGTCATATCACAATCTGAATGCGGTCTTCGGAATATCAGCATCACAAACTCGTAATTAATGGTATCTAGATCTGAGATCGATCTTGGAGAACACGGCTGCACCCTGGAGTTGGTCGAACAAATCGTCGATGTGTGGCAAAGGGTACTTATTCTTCACGCTCACACGATTCAACTGTTGATAATCGATGCATAATCGCAACAATCCATCTTTCTTCTTTACGAACAAGACAGGTGCTCCCCAAGGTGACACACTAGGTCGGATAAAACCACGATCCAGCAAATCTTCCAATTGTGTTTTTAGTTCCTTTATTTCCGCAGGAGCCATACGATATGGAAGAATGGAAATTGGATTCGTACCAGGCACGACCTCAATGCCTAATTCCACTTCCCTTGGTGGTGGTAACCCGACTATGTCTTCTGGAAATACTTCTGGAAATTCGCAAACCACTGGAACAGAATCCAGATCCGAGGATTCTTTAGAATATCATGTACATGCGCGAGGTACGTTGTACACCCTTTGTTGATCAATCATTTTGCATCAAGCCAAGAAATCATGCAAGTTGGAACAACTCGCCTATCACCTTCAAAACAGTACTCGACACCATCAGAAAAAATGAACCACACACGTTTGGTGAAACACTCTATATGGCTTGATATTTCACCGGACAGTCCATGCCTAAGATTACATCCAACTCTCAAATGTCCAATGGAATTAGATCCATTTCAAGTACATTTCGACCCATACGTACAACACAACCAATATAGGCTAGATCACAAATTAGTTGTTCTCCCAAAGGAGTTAGATCCGCAATAGGAGGAGTCAAGGGAGTTAGAGGCCAATCCATGCTAGGTGTTATCCTTGGACTTACAAATGATCTATTTGCTCTGGGATCCAATAATACTTTAGCATTTTGAGAAAAAATTGAAATAGTACGTATCACCACATCAGGACTAGCGTTGGCATCAGTTAGGGTGAATAACCTTGTTGGTCTTGGTTGAGCCTCACTTATGGATCCATTGGGCGGTCCTCTTGGTGCGTGCGTTGGCGGTTTGGTGCGGTTTGCATACCCACCTCGGCCCGCACTAGGTGCACCTATGATACGTCTCGGTTTCTGGCATTCCTACTGAATGTGCCCTATTCTGCCACAATTGTAACATCGATGTTGCTGAGAATTCCACAAAGACCCATTGGAATTCGAACCAGAAAAGTTCTTCTTGTTGTTACATCCATTGCTATTAATTTTCAGAGGATAGGACCTTAAAGGATAGGGTCCCGTGCGCCGATTAAATTTTGAATCTTTCCTAAAGGATCCTCCACTAGTGGCTGCGTATAGCTTCTTGGTTTGCACAATCTTTTCGGCTTCAATCGCGGCAACAATTAGTTGTTGCAAATTCTGTACCGGTGTCGTACCAATGATGATTATGAGTTTGGTACTCAGCCCATCTTGAAATCGTTTCGTAAGCTGATCCAGTGAGTGATCCTCTTCAGGTGCAAATCGGGACAACTCCCTTAATGCCTTCTCAGATTCCAGCACCGAACGGGTGCCCTGTTCAAGCTTGTAGAAAGCTCGTCGCTGCTCGCTTTTATGGAATCTCGTATAGAACCTTTCGTCGAACTCATAGCGAAATTCCTTCCATGTAGGCAGACGATCACCAAATCGCAAGCTCATAGCTATCCACCATGCAATGGCTTCTTCCTCAAATAGGAAAGTGGCGATGGCAACCTTGTCATCATCCGAGATACATAAGAACAAGGACACTCGACATAAGGTGTCGATCCATTCACGAGCGGCAGCAGCTCCGGCTGAACCATTGAAATCTTTACATCCTAATTGTCGAGCTTCCTTCATCAATTTTGTAACCACGATGGGAAGTCTTTCGGCTTCCTTAGGATATGCCGGCTGTACAGGTTCAAGTGGGGGAATAGGTTCTTCCACAGGCACGGGTGTAGGAGCATTCTGAAATTGTGCCTCAATACGCTACTAGTTCGCAGCAATTCCTTGCAATATGTTTAGGATTTGGGCCATCACATGTTTGATGGTTGGTGTGGCTGGTGCCTCAGGTTGGTTTTCGCGATCAGCTTGCCCTCCCTGCTCAGTTTGTGAATTTGGCTCCTCTTGCTGAATAGGTTGCTGTTCGGCCTGAACCTCATACCTACACCATCGATCCCTTGTAGCGTTTGACTTTGCCATACTATACAAGCATACGATTGTTGCTTAACACATAACTAAATACAATACTAGGGAAAGAAGTGGTACCTAGTGGAGAGACATGCACCGGACAATATACATATGCTGGAAAACAATATACAAATTCTGGAAATCATATGCACACATGTAAATGCATACTCGTCATTCATATCATCTCACATATGTACTCTAGGAAATCATTGTCAAGCATTAAGCAAGCATGGATACACACAATCTATATTCGACAATCATGCAAACTCACACCCCATGCATTCGGCAATACACATCAGCAATCACACGCATATACATTCAGCAACATAGAAATCACATAAGGACACTTGGTAATATGCCCCAACAACATACACATTCTCGGTAATGAGAAGAAACACAACAAATCTTCACTGAAACACTTCAAGGCATACCAGGCATAAGAACATACATAAACACATAACAAATCACATTATCATTATCATCATTTAAATCAATCCCTTTTTAGCATTAGTTCATTTTTGGTATTAGCCCCTAAGTGAGTGAGTGTGTGCGCATGTTCTTACCTACAAACACAAAATCAACAAACAAGTTATCATATAACCAATTATATTTCTTAAACCATGCTCCGTTACCAAAACTTGTAACGACCATAACTCCTAACCTATTATTAATTGATCCGATTAGGGCCTTTACCACCGTGAAACACAAACAAGCCCAAGAACCAGGACCTATCTGAATCTCACAAAGCTTACTCATCAAATTCTCGATTTTTAGCATGTACGTTCTTTATGTTTATCAACAATTGGAGCATGATATTGGACAAGTATTCTGGTATCATATGCAATGAATGAAATATCAGCGGAAGTTTTTAAATAAAATCAATGAATCCACAACACACAAGTCCCATAGGGATCCAAATATCCAGCAAGTTAACCCCCAACATAAATCGGACACAACAAGTAAAGGAGGAATCTTGAAAAACCAGAAAGTAGTCCAATCATAATTCATGTTATATGCGCAGGCAATCAAGGAACAGGTATGCAAATATGATGAAATATCACCCCGCCGTGCAGCCTTGATCTAACACACTGGTACTATGGACAGTGGAAGTACCTAAACCTGAAAAATGGTGAATACAACAGGATGAGATTACAAGAATCTCAGTAGGGTCACAATATCATAAGATCTGCAGAAATCTTACACACAAATCTCCCGAACAACATCAAATCATCCCTACACAACTATGGGTATCACGCAATTCAAGAATTAATCAAAGGGATATGGCCGAAACTAAGTCTGAGGGTGGACTACAACACTTCCGAAAATCAGAAGTACACAGGCAGGTTAAACTCATCAGATTACTCTGGGCACTAGAAAGAAAGAAAGGTTCTCCCCTTCCACTTGTGTTGTCCAAAGTTTACTGCACAAATGGTAAAAGGTTAGCACACAAGCTAATCAGAAAACCTATTCATTATGCCACACAAGGACAAGACATCCAAACCACACAAGGACAAGGCTTCTAGCCACACAAGGACTAGGCATCCAAGCCACACAAGGACAAGGCTTCTAGCCACACAAGGACTAGGCATCCAAGCCACACAAGGACAAAGCTTCTAACGCGTGCTTGCTGGGGATTGCCACCCATAGATCTCCCATACCAGTAAGAGCCTCCCCTCCCTAAGGAGCATCAGCGCTTACCCCAAATGGCCATTGGAATAGGATCTTGACACACAAATACGTACAAGCACACACAAGCAAGTACCAAGCATAATACCACAACATGGTATCTTTAATCATATCAAAACATAATTATATGCAATTCAGGCACTCAAAACCTAACTCATGTTAATAAAGAAGAATTAAGTGTTTATAACTTATACAATCAAAAGAAACAAGTTCGGAATCCAATAGGTTAATCAATTGATCACGATAGGCAACAATAGGGCAAGGGTAGGGCATACTGATTTCATGTATAGAAAAGATTCAAAGGATAAATTCATGATTTTATAACATGAATGGATGCAAAACAATCATACAAACAAGAGTAACAACCACAGAAATCAATTGAAGACAGAGTCACACAATCTTGAAACCTAATCCTGTCGAAATACGACTTAACTTTCGATAAAGAAAAACTAACCTTCAGATAAAAAAAACCCAATATTTTTGGAAACAAGATGAAAAGAACTTTCCAAAAAGCTATTATTTGCAAGAATCTGACAAAGGACAAGAGAGTTATGCTATTTTGAAATTCAAGTAGATTTTGGCAATTCCATCGAAATACGATTTAAATTTTGATAAAGAAAAACTAACCTCTAGAAAAAAAAAGATACTTGGAAAGAAGATGAAGAGAGCTTTCCAACAAGCTATTATTCGCAGAAATCTGACAAAGGATGAGAGAGTTATGTTGGTTTGAAGTTCCAGTAGATTTTGGCAGAAATTGTGAGGTACAGGTTTTCAGGTTTTACGAATTTTGTGTGTTTTTTGTATAAGATTTTTGTGTGGCTGGCTTCCTATTTATATAAGGTAGCTATGGGATTAAAAATCCCTATTTTAAAGGCTTGATTAAAGTAAGATAATTATCAAAATTAAATTCTGTAATTATCCCCCCTTAATTTTAGGGATTTTAATTTTTAAGGTAATTATCAACCTATAAAGAACTAGATTAAAGAGAAATAAAACAAAAATTAATTACTGGACATTTCTTAGCAATTTCGGCCATTACACATCTTTTTCTTCAGAGGAAAAAGGGTCTTTTCACCTGCATTGGGTTCTGGACTTCTAGGACTCAAAATTCGAGGTCTCACAAATTGACTTGTCTATTGGTTTCAGATCTTGTTCCTTTTAATCGTTTGAGTAATTGGCACTTATTGCTTCCTTAATTTTATGAAATTGCAGCTCCTACCCCCCCTGATGTTGAAATTGCATATACCCTATTAAGCCTTAAGTTTTTCCAAAATTTGTATGGTGAATTAGGGTGAATAATCAGGTTGTTTCTTGCTGAGTTTCTGGCCATCAGATCACACATTTATGAGGAAGATATTACTACATCCAGATCAATGGATTTTGGTAGGTTAATTGGTAAGGTTACCAAATGCTTTGGTTCTTAATTAAGTATCTTGTGGCTTAGTATTTTTTGGTCTTTGCCTTGTGATGGTTTAGGAGATTTTGATTTTAATGGAAAGGCAAAGGATTACGTCTGACTCAAAAATGTGAGACGTAGGATCTATGCCTTATCGGTTCCTTTGTTTACCCTTTGATTGTATGCTCATTTACTTATAGATTTCCATTTGATAGGCTTTAATATGCATGCGCAATTAGAGGATATAATCATAGGGAATTTCAGAAATTGTTAAGGCTATGAATTACCTATATTAAGTTATAACATGTGTGTTAATTTGTGATTAGTTTTGTATGTGGATTATTGCTGTGATTTGTGTATACATATTCCTTGTGTGTATGTGTCGTTGATTGTGTTTGAAGGATCCTTTTTGTCGCTGGCCATGTGAGGTAAGTGTTATTACTCCTTGGGAGAGGGGAGATGCTTACAGAACCGGGAGGTTTATGGTTGGTTATTCCTAGCAAGAGCTCACTGGATGTCTTGTCGGCTGGCTCAAATCCGGACGTCAGGATGTCTTGTAGGCTGGTTCAAGTCCGGACGTCAGGATGCCTTGTAGGCAATTTAGAGTCTAGACGTTAAGATGCCCTACAGGCCAGTTTGAGTCTGGATGTAAGGATACCATGTTTCTGTGTAGCAGGATAACTTGTGTAAGCAGCTGCAAGAGTGCTCCTATGCTAGTTAAAGGCTAGATGTCGGAGACAACTAAAAGGCTTGCTATAATATTAGTTTTCTAACCGTTTTACCCTTTTTGCAACATAGCCTTGGACAACATGGTTTAATAAGGACAAACCTTGATTTTGAAAATCAAATTATATTATAGGTTGCCTGTATGCTTCCGAATGAGAAGTGTTTTTAGTCTTTCCCCTTTTTTTCTACCAATTTCGGTTTACCTTATTGTTTTCAGTCCTTATAGGAACCCAAACCCAACCTATAAGGATCCTTACCACCGTGAAACCCAAGTAAGCCCAAGCTAGGACCTATGTGAATCCCACAAGGCTTAACCACACTAATTACATTTTATCAGATTCATTTCTTATGCTTTTTAAAGGTTTGAGCATGTTAGTTAGGGACATTCATTATGGTAACATACGAAGTGAATATAAACATAAAAAAAAGTCTTTATAATTAATCAGGGAAATTATAATACACAAGTCCCAAAGGAATCTCAAAATCTAGCAAGATGCTCTCAAATATATTTCGGAAATAAACAACATAAGAGGGCACTAAAGATCTAGAAACAGTCCAATCAAATGGCATATTCAAGGGTATATGCGCAAGCAATCAGCAAGGAAGGAAGTATGCGGATGTGATGTAATATTGTCCCGCTGTGCAACCTTGATCTCACACCCAATTACCACAGACAAAGGATGTACCTAAACCTGAAAAATGGGAAAAACAACAAGAAGATTACAAGAATCTTATTTAGGACACAACATCACACGATCTGCAGAAACCTAAACGAACATTTACCAATCAACATCAGATTTGCCTATACTACTAAAAGGGTATCAAACAATCATCAAACATTCACAATCAGGATAGAGCCGAAAGTAACAAGCTTTGAGTGGACTATCTTCAAGAAAATATCTTCAAGTGTCTGAATAGTTCTTTCAGATTGACCATCGGTCTGGGATTAAACGTTGTATTGAAATTCAGTCTAGATCCCAGCAAAATCTGAAATTTTTCCCAAAATCATAAAGTAAAATGGGGGTCATGATCTGAAACAATGGAAACTTTCACTCTATGAAAACAAAAATTCTTGTCCAAGTAATGAATAACCAATCTCTCGGGGGTGTCTGTCACACGAACAAGAAGTGTTCAGATTTTTTCAATCGATCCACAATCAACCAAATGGCATCGAATCCTCACTGAGATTTAGTCAAACGGGTCACAAAGTCCATCGTGACATGCTCCTACTTCCATTCTGGAATTGGAAGTGACTGAAATAAGCCAGGGGGTCGTTGATGCTTGATCTTCACTTGCTGAAATACGAGGTATCGGCAACGAACTCAGCAATGTGACGCTTCATATTCGGCCATTAATACTGTTTTTTCAAATCTCGGTACATCTTAGTTCTACCAAGATGAATAGAAAACTTTGAACTATGTGCTTCGGATAAAATCAGATGACGTACATCAACATCTTGTGG
This sequence comes from Passiflora organensis, assembly GCA_019739055.1. Classification (NCBI taxonomy): domain Eukaryota; kingdom Viridiplantae; phylum Streptophyta; class Magnoliopsida; order Malpighiales; family Passifloraceae; genus Passiflora; species Passiflora organensis. The sequence goes on along the minus strand of JAEPBF010000328.1, from coordinate 586,504 downwards.
CACACATACTCAATTTCTGTAAACAAGAACTCCATTATCTCACACTCTAAAATCATGAACTATGGCATCAGCACCATCAGATATTTTTTGCCAAATTTCAGCCAATCTTGGATCTTCTGATACTGATTTTGAATCTCTTCCAGAAAAATAGGCTTGACGTCAGTTTGAGCTAACAACAAACCAGAGAAATTAGTGCCATGATGCATACACGTAGTTCTGATATCCAACAATTACGATAATGAAAAGTAAAAGAAAATTCTAACCTTCTAATGATGAAACCAAGACAGCAGGATAGAGTATGGAAGAAAGAGTTTTCCAACAAGATATTATTTACAAAAATCTGATGAAGGATGAAAGAATTCGGCTATGATGAATGTTAAGAAATTTTGACAGCAAAGGTAGGGTGTAGGGTTGATTGCGTGATATTTTTGTGTATTTTTTTTGTGTGTGGACATGTGTGGCCGGCTGGTATATTTATAGGATTATTGAGATTAATTTTTCCTACCTTTAAGGCTAGATATATAGAGATAATCATTAGGATTAAAGTGTGAGAGATACCATTTTTGGTAAGAATGAACCAAGAAAGAAATGAAATAGAAAGGAAATGAATTCAACCAACATAGGAAAGAACCTTCTATACCATTTTCAGCTATCATATATCCATTTCTTCAGAGGCAAAATGGTCATTTCAGGTGCGCTGACTTCTGGACATCTAGGACATAAAAATCGGGGTCTCACATCCTCCACTCTTTATAAAAATTTCGGCATCAAAATTTCAGCACAAGTATCTAAAAAAACAGGTAAGGAAATTTTTTATGCATACATTCCTCAATCTCCCAAGACTGTTCGTCAATTTGGCCATTACGCCAAACAACTCGTACCATGGGCATGCTTCAACTAGGAAGCTGATGAACTGATGTAAGACCCCGAATTTTGAGTCCTAGAAGTCCAGAAGCCAGTGCAGGTGAAAAGACGATTTTGCCCCTGAAGAGAAGGATGTGTGATAGCCGAAATTGGTAAGATTGTTCAGTAAATTAATTTGCTTCTAAGTCCTTTTGATTTAGGTCCTTGTAGATGGGTAATAGCATTAGGAACCATCCTTTAAGGTAGATAGTTGCCTTAAAGATTAAGTCCCTAAAAATAGGCAAGGTAATTTAAGAGTTTTGGTTATTTAGTGAATTATATTGGATTGATGGATTGATTAAAAGTAGTAGACATAATTCTACACTCATTGAATATAAATAAGAAGCCAACCCGACAAAATTTGTCCCCTAAAACCTTACAAAATTCGTATAGGTTTAAAACCCTATACCTCCCTTTAGCCGTCAGAACTTACTGAAACTTTAAACCAGCATAACTCCCTCATTGTTCATTGGATCTCTGTGAATAATAGCTTATTGGAAAGCTCTCTTCATTCTATTTCCAACCATCTTTGTTTTCCGTGAGGAGGTTAGTATTTCTTTGTCTAAAGTTACTTTGAAAATTGGCGGCGGAATTAGGTTTTCGCCAAATCTTCTTGAACTTCAAAATAGTATAACTTTCTACTCGTTTGTTGGAATCTTGCAAATAATATGTCATTGGAAAATTATTTTCATTCTCTTTCCACAAGTATATAAATCGCAGCTTGGATGTAAATATTGCATTATTTTAGGTCGAGACGAAATCGTTTTATGCCTTACTTTTAGCAATAGGTTTTGCATAGTTAATTGGAATGGTAAATTCAGGTTGAATCTTGATAAGTTCCCGGCTATCACATCACACATCCAAGGGGAAGGCACCTGCAACATCTGATCACTGGTTTTCTGATAGGTTTGGTGAGTGGTACTGGTAAGGAATACGGTATACAATTGATTTTTGGGATATGCATGCCTAGTTTCTTTTGTCTTTGTCTGGTGATGATTTAGGTGGTTCAGATTTACTTAATAAAGGCAAAGGAGTAGCTTCTTATTCAGAGACAAGAGAGGTAGGATCTATGCCTCATCGGGTTTCTCCAGAAAACCCCTGCTCTTATTTGATGTTTTCGTTACCTGCCTTTGTTGTATTGTTTGTGATTGGATTATATGGTGAGAATATGACATCCGGAATGAGATATGAATCTCCTAGGCTGTATAGAACCCCTGAGTTAGGAATTGAGTTCCTGGGATGATATTGTTATATGAATTGGATGTGTTGATTATATCCTGATGTGATTGAGAATACCCTGTTGTGGTATTATGCTTTGTACTTGCCTGTGTGTGCTTGTACGTATTTGTGTGTCAGGATCCTGTTCCGGTGGCCACGCAGGGTAAGAACTGATGCTCTTAGGAAGAGGAGAGGTTCTTATCGATTTATGGGAGGTGTATGGGTGTTGAACCAGCAAGCTAGCTCTAGATATCTTAACGAAGATGTAAGACCCCGAATTTTGAGTCCTAGACGTCCAGAAGCCAGTGCAGGTGAAAAGACGATTTTGCCCCTGAAGAGAAGGATGTGTGATAGCCGAAATTGGTATCAGTAAATTAATTTGCTTCTAATTCCTTTTGATTTAGGTCCTTGTAGATGGGTAATAGCTTTAGGAACCATCCTTTAAGGTAGATAGTTGCCTTAAAGATTAAGTCCCTAAAAATAGGGAAGGTAATTTAAGAGTTTTGGTTATTTAGTGAATTATATTGGATTGATGGATTGATTAAAAGTAGTAGACATAAGTCTACACTCATTGAATATAAATAGGAAGCCAACCCCACAAAATTTGTCCCCTAAAACTTTACAAAATTCGTATAGGCTTAAAACCCTATACCTCCCTTTAGCCGTCAGAACTTACAGAAACTTTAAACCAGCATAACGCCCTCATTGTTCATTGGATCTCTGCGAATAATAGCTTGTTGGAAAGCTCTCTTCATCCTCTGTCCAAAAATATATTTTTTTTCATCAGGAGGTTAGTATTTCTTTGTCTAAAGTTACTTTGAAAATCGACGGCGGAATTAGGTTTTTGCCAAATCTTCTTGAACTTCAAAATAGCATAACTTTCTACTCGTTTGTTGGAATCTTGCAAATAATATGTCATTGGAAAGATCTTTTCATTATTTTTCCAAAAATATATAAATTGAAGCTTGAATGTAAATATTTCGTTATTTTAGGTCGAGACGAAATCGTTTTATGCCATACTTTTTGCAATAGGTTTTGCATAGTTAATTGGAATGGTAAATTCAGGTTGAATCTTGATAAGTTCCCGGCTATCACATCACACATCCAAGGGGAAGGCACCTGCAACATCTGATCACTGGTTTTCTGGTAGGTTTGGTGAGTGGTACTGGTTAGGAATAGGGTATACAATTGATTTTTGGGATATGCATGCTTAGTTTGTTTTGTCTTTGTCTGGTGATGATTTAGGTGGTTCAGATTTACTTAATAAAGGAAAAGGAGTAGCTTCTTGTTCAGATACAAGAGAGGTAGGATCTATGCCTCATCGGGTTTCTCCAGAAAACCCCTGCTCTTATTTAATGTTTTCGTTACCTGCCTTTGTTGTATTGTTTGTGATTGGATTATATGGTGAGATTATGACATCCGGAATGAGATATGAATCTCCTAGGCTGCATAGAACCCCTGAGTTAGGAATTGAGTGCCTGAGATGATATTGTTATATGAATTGGATGTGTTGATTATATCCTGACGTGATTGAGAATACCCTGTTGTGGTATTACGCTTTGTACTTGCCTGTGTGTGCTTGTACGTGTTTGTGTGTCAGGATCCTGTTCCGGTGGCCACGCAGGGTAAGAACTGATGCTCCTAGGGAGAGGAGAGGTTCTTATCGATTTATGGGAGGTGTATGGGTGTTGAACCAGCAAGCTAGCGCTGGATATCTGTCCTTGCCAGGCCGGATCCCTGTCTTGCGAGACAGGAAGCCCTTATCTTGCGAGATTTGGGGATGCCCTGGTTGCGACTAAGGGAAGACTTGTTCCATGAGGGGCTAGTCGACTTGTCCTTGCGAGGATAAGGTGAAAAGCTTACTGATTAGTTTGTGTGTTAATCATCTACCCCTTTGTGCAGTAAGTCTTGGACAACACAGGTGGAAGGGATGGCCTTTCTTCATCATTGAGTGTGATTTTGTTGTATTTCACCTACCTGTGTACTTCTGAACTTTCGGAAGTGTTGTCCTCCCTCAGCCATACTCTCAGCCTTAACCTCTTTTGGTTTATTGTTGAATTGCGTGATCCCTTTAGTTGTTTAGGGAATGATCTTATGTGAATTTGGGAGATTTGTGTTTAAGGATTCTGTAGATCTTATGATGCTGCGACCCTACTGAGATTCTTGTAATCTCAAACCGTTGTTTTTACCATTTTTCAGGCTTAGGTACATCCTCTATTCGTGGTACCAGTGTGTGAGATCAAGGCTGCACGGCGGGGTGATATCGCATCACATATAATACATGTTACTTGCGCAAATAACTTGAAAGATTGGACATTGTTCTGGTTTATTTTTAAGCATTTGTTTGGCTTGATATTTCCGAAATTGGTTGATGAAATTCTTGCTGGTTATTTGGATCCCTATGGGATTTGTGTGTTATGAACCCAATGGATTGATTTAAGACTTCCGCTGATGATTTTATTTACTCCGTATGTTACCAGAATATATGTCCAGTATCATGCTCCAATTGATTGATAAGCAACAAAAGAAACAAGATTAAAATCGGTATCATATGAGTAGCCTTGTGAAATTCTAATAGGTCTTAGGTGATTTTGAGGCTTGTTTGGGTTTCACGGCGGTAATGACCCTAATCGGAGCAATGAATAATGGTTTAGGAATTGGGATTGTTACAACTGACCTATCTAGTATGACAACTAGCTGTACGGGGAAGAATAGGTCTTCAACAACTTCAAGTAGTGGTTCTTTAAGCACATGAGTAGGGTCTCGCACATATTTTCTCAACATCAAAACATGAAACACATTATGAAATCTTTCCATATTCGTAGGCAATACTAGTCGGTATGCAATAGGGCTGATTCTTTCAACAATATCATATGGTCTAATATAACGAGGTGCTAACTTACCTCGCTGCTGAAAACGAAAGACACCTTTCCACGGGACGACTTTTAGAATCACCTTGTCACCCACTGCAAATTGTAGCTCCCTTCATCGATTATTGACATAGTTTTTTTTCCGATCTTGCGCTATCCTCAACCTTTGTAAAATCAAATTCAGCTGCTCCATTGCTTAATCAACCAATCTGGATTATCTAGTCATCTCTTGCCTACTTCATTCTAGCAAACATGAGTTCTGCAACGTCTCCTATATAAAGTTTTATAAGGAGCCATACCGATGCTTACATGGAAACTATTGTTGTAAGCAAGCTCCGCCAAAGGTAGACACCGATCCCAATTGGTATTTTGGTCCAATACACTCGCACGCAACATGTCTTCAAGCATCTAAATCGTTCTTTCAGATTGACCATTGGTTTGGGGATGAAATGCTGTATTGAAATTTAATTTCAAACCTAGCACATTCTGGAACTTCTCCCAAAATAGTGAAGTGAAACGAGGGTCACAAACTGAAACAATGGAAATTGGCACTCCATGTAGACGAATAATCTCATCCAAATAACGAACATCCAATTTCTCATGGGTGTCTGTCACATGAACAGGAAGGAAGTGTGCAGATTTTGTCAGTCGATCCATGATCACCCAAATGGTATTGAATCGTTGAGATCTAAGCAAACCGGTCACAAAGTCCATCATGACAAGCTCCCACTCCCATTCTTGAATCAGAAGTGACTAAAGTAAACCAGTAGGGCTTTGATGCTCGATCTTCACTTGTTGACATACAAGGTGTGAGGACCCGTACCCAATAACTGGGAGCCTCACCTCCGTGGATCCCCGGTTGTCCCAACTGGTGGACCAAACGGAACTACACAAGGCTTAACCGTAAAACTCTGTTATGCTAATCGTAATAAATACACAACATATAATTTTTTTTTTTCAAAATATGGCACGCATCAAATTATACTCGGCATAACTAACAAACAACAGAGTAACAACCACATGCAGCGAAGATAACAAATCACATACAACGGGCCATTCGGCCTTAAACATGTAACACCTTAAGTCCACACTCACAGATTCCCAGAAACTCAAAATAACATCACTTCTTATATATATCAGCACAATGCACAAGTATCCAAATATACAAGAAGATGTGAAGAATGACGAGCGAAAAAAAAAACGTGCATGTGCATTTGTCTAGCCCTACTACCAATACCGAGATAGCAACCTCGAAGCTATCTCTCACAATTTCGTCCTGAAACAAAACAATAGAGAGGGGGGGGGGGGGGGGGGGGAGGGGGGGGGGGGGGGAGGGGTGAGATCAAGGATCTCAGTGGAAGTTACCGCGTCATAAGCATAAACGGTGGAATGGAGACAAAACTAAATCATAGTATCAAACATTTATTCAAACCATTACAATCCATGTTCTTCTATGTATCCATCCTAAGTGCACACACCAAACGGCATAAGGAAAATAAATACAAGAGATCCATAAATCACTGCTTTGATATTTGGCTACTATGACCAAAACATAACGGGGTGGACACAAACCACTTTCACGTAACCCCCGCTAAAAGGTTACCTAAAAGCCTACCGATGGTTTTCAGTTGTAGCATATATATAAACAAAACCCCACCATCAGTACTGTCCAAAATTGAATGGAGAAACACAAGCTATCACATTCAATTTTGAGCATACGTAGATATAACGTCGTAAGATATATATAAAGCATTTGTAAGGCCTTTCCCTTCATGGTGCACACAGGACTCAATATACAAACATATATCCAACCATACCTCTCCAAGCTAAGCAACTATCCTCTCTATAAGGACTCCATATAATTACCTAACTTGATCAAGCTTTTACCGTCAATTCCAATCGGTACAGTGCCTAGAAAATATTTATATTTGGTACTCTTGTTTTTTTCTACTTTTATGAAAACATATTGCACAACACATAGCACAATTCATCACACTCAAAAAAAGACTCTCCGGGGTTTAAAACACTCATTCAGACGTTACAAAAGGGTGTGAACATCATCGGGATCCTTACTGGAAATCGGGAGGTCTAATCGGTTAGTGACCAAATAGTGAATTTATCACGTATGGGTTATTAAATCGAAAAATTCATCATATATTCCATGCATGCAATTAAACATTTCCAGCTTGTAAAACAGGTGCCAAACATCTCAAAGTAATATTCAAAGTATTCGGCCACAATGAGAATCATGTTTATGGAAATGAAAAATCACATCGTATGGTAGGTCACAAAACACGTATGAAAATTCGTATGCTTTTAATCCATTTCTTGAAGTGGGCTGGAACAATATAATTTCTTTTTAAAATCTCTTCTCACTTCTCATTCCCAATAACAAATGTATCATCATAATATTATCACAACAAATCACCACAAGGGACTGCTCACCATGGGTAATAATGAACACAACTCTCACAAGGGAAGTATACACCAAACAAGTCAGCATGCTTCAGCTTTGAATATACAGTTAATGCATTCACACATGGCAAACATATTATGATTCTAATATAAATGTTAAACACAGGTCAAGTTACGCCTCAATTTAAACCAAAAACATTTGATCATATTTAATTCTGAAAATAAAACAATTCGCGTATGCAAATGAAACATAAACTCCCACCTCTCGTCGCGTCGACGGTTCTCCAACAATATCCTTGCCTCTACCGCTCGATCCGGTACCACCTAAATAAGCACAAACCATACAACCATACTAAGCATAACTAGTTAAGGAATCAAATGGAAAATAAGTGAAAGCAATCCTATGGATCCTCTCACGCTGCACACACATCTACATTTCCCTATCCAATCTAAACAACTAAATCACAATACTCCTTACATTCAGATACTCTCATTACCAGCTCAACATCAATTCCTCACATAATCAACACACTTCCTCTCAATACTGAGTACAACCCCTCAATTAACATGAATAAACACACTAACATGATCAATAATATGAAGAAACAACCCTCTGATACTGTTCATTTGGAATTCATACAAGAATCATAGGTTGTTTTCATGCATCTGCATCCATCAAAAACACTTAATCACATCATTAGCAACCTAATAAACTAACCAATCCAAAAAGAAAACCAAAGATTAATCGTGTACCAACAACTCTGAAATTTTCAGCCAAAATGAAGAACACCTCAAAATCAGACCTTAAACCCCAATCTAACACTGGAAAAATGTAGAAAATTGATGGGAAAGTGTTTTGAGACAATCCCCCACAAGTTTTTGGGGTCAAATTGAACAAAGTTTGGATTTTGGTAGGTTGGAAGGGTGAATGAAGGAGAAAAACGGGTTAGGGCTGGTGATGAGTGTGTGTTCTGCTGGTCACTTATGGAAGAGGAGTGTTTAAAGGATAAAGTGTGGGCTTGGGCTGATGGGTTTCGGGCCAAAAAGTTCAACAAGGCTGAAACATGAAATCAACGGCCCGTTTCATCACAAATGAGCCCAAGTGACATGTGAAATGTCAACCAAGTGGCCCAACAACTTCTTTGAGTATATAAAGCCATAACAGAAGGGCTGGGAATGAAAAAAAAAAGGCTACATCCCAATACACAAAATTTTGGCCCAAACGGCTCTCGGTCGCTCAAAACGGACCAAAATCAACTTGGTTTGTTTTCCACTGACTCAACCTCGATCATCTAACCTATCTCACTCACAATCATACTTAAACACTCTCAGATTTACTATGGGTTACTTAAAGGCTTCCTACGGCCATGTTCACAACCAACCACTTAGCATCGGCGCGCTGCCACCGGCACTAACGCTACTGCTAACGCTGGCACTCACCGGCACTACAATAGACGGAATCTCACATCCTCCCCTCCTTACAGAAATTTCGTCCGCGAAATTTACTCACCAAGGTCATCGAATAACTGTGGATACTGCCGCCTCATCATCTGCTATGCCACAACACGGATACCATTGGCACTGTACGATTTCGTAATTGTTTTACCGCTCTGTCCACATTTGCAATAGGCTGCGTCTTGTACGACAACTCGTTGGAAATTTCAATTGGTGGTGACTCCAACACATGGAAGACATTGTGGATCTTCTCCAACTCCGGTAGCAAATCCAACCGGTATGCCACTGGTCCAACTCTGGCTATAATGCTGTAAGGTCCAATGAACCTTGGTGCCAACTTGCCTCGTTGTTGAAACCGAAGAACTCCTTTCCATGGTGCCACCTTCAAAAAGACTTTGTCTCCCACAGAAAATTCTAAGTTTTGCCGGCGATTATCAGCAAAATTTTTCTGTCTATCTTGCGCTGTTTTCAGCCTTTGTCGAATCAGTAACAACATGTCCATCGCCTGTTCAACTAATTCGTGACTATCCAGTTTCCGTTCTCCGACCTCGTTCCAACACAAAGGTGTCCGACACCATCGGCCATACAATGCTTCATATGGTGCCATGCCAATAGACACTTGAAAACTGTTGTTATAGGCGAACTCAGCTAACGGTAGGCATCGATCCCATGCCTTCTGCCTATCCAACACGCATGCTCGAAGCATGTCTTCCAAGGTTTGAATCGTCCTCTCAGACTGTCCTTCTGTCTGTGGGTGAAATGTGGTGCTGAAATTTAGTCGCATGTCTAAAGCACTATGAAGTTTCTCCCAAAATCTGGACGTGAATCTCGGATCCCTATCCAACATAATCGACACTGGCACGCCATAAAGTCTGACAATCTCGTCAAGATACTTTACTGCCAACTTCTCCGGCGTATCTGTCACCTTAATGGGGAGGAAGTGTGCAGACTTGGTCAGTCTGTCCACCATCACCCATATCGCATCATAACCTCGCTGTGATCTCGGCAATCCTATTACGAAATCCATCGTCACATGCTCCCATTTCCACTCTGGAATGGGTAACGACTGTAGTAATCCAGCAGGTCTCTGATGATCCGTCTTGACTTGCTGACACACTAGGCACTTTGCCACAAACTCAGCAATATACCTCTTCATTCCGGCCCACCAATATTGTTCTTGCAAGTCCCTGTACATCTTGGTGCTGCCCAGATGAATGGTTAACGTCGAACTATGTGCCTCCATCAAAATCAATTGTCTCAGATCTTCGTCATGAGGGATGCACACTCGTCCTCGAAACGTCAGGATACCATCCTCTCTCACACGATACTCACTTGCTGTACTAGTACCACTGTCTACTTCCTCCAACTGTTTCTTTATTTGACTCAGAACTGGATCTTCATGTTGCTTGGTCCGAACCTCGTATAGTAAAGTCGGCCTCACAATCAACTGTGCTATTAATGCTCCTGAGTCATCACTATCAAGTCGTACTCTAGATGTTCTCAGACACATCAACATAGGCATGTACTCGGTGCGAACATAGGCTAAGGAAGATGATGTTTTCCTACTCAACGCATTAGCGACGACATTCGCATTGCCCGGATGGTAGTCAATCACCAAGTCATAATCTTTGATCAATTCCAACCACCTCCGTTGTCCCAAGTTCAAATTCTTCTGGGTGAGAAGGTATTTGAGACTCTTATGATCGGTGAACATCCTGCATGTTTCACCATACAGGTAATGCCGCCAAATCTTGAGTGCGAACACCACCGCAGCCAACTCAAGATTGTGAGTCGGGTAGTTGCTGTCATGCAGTCTCAACTGTCTCGATACGTAGGCCACTACCTTACCATCTTGCATCAGCACACAACCCAATCCCATCTTCGATGCATCGCTGTACACAATGTATCCCTTGCCGCTGATCAGCAAGGTAAGAACCGGTGCCGATACAAATCTGGCCTTCACTTCCTGAAAACTCTTCTCACATGCCTCTGACCATACAAACGGAACTCCCTTGCGTGTTAGATGCGTCAACAGGCCTTCCAAGACAGAAAAGTTTTCCACAAACCTCCGATAGTAGCCGGCCAGACCAAGAAAACTTTAGATTTTCGTGATACTACGAGGAGGTTCCCATGACACAATGGCTTCTATCTTTTTGGGGTCAACAAGTATACCTTCTACTGATACCACATGTCCCCAAAAACCTATTTCCTTCAGCCAAATTCACACTTAGTGAATTTGGTATACAACTACTGCACTCTAAATCTGTTCAACACAGCCCAAAAATGCACCAAGTGCTCCTCCTCCGACTTTGAATAGATCAAGACGTCATCAATAAACACAATGACAAACTGATCTACGTATTCCCGAAAGACTCTATTCATCAAATCCATAAACATGGCTGGCGCATTAGTCACTCCAAACGGCATCACCAGAAATTCGTAATGCCCATACCGTGACCGGAAGGCTGTCTTTGGTACATCATACTCATGAACCCTCAATTGATGATAACCGGATCTCAAATTAATTTTAGAAAATACAGAGGCTCCTTGAAACTGATCAAATAGGTCGTCACTGCGTGGAAACGGATACCGATTCTTTACTGTAACCTGATTCAGCTGCCTGTAATCGATACACAGTCTCACGTGCCATCCTTCTTCTTGATAAACAAAACTGGTGCTCCCTAAGGTGAAACACTAGGTCTGATAAATCCACGATCCACTATGTCCTCCAGTTGAGTCTTCAACTCTTTCAGTTCAGCTAGTGCCATCCGATATGGTGGAATGGAGATAGGAGCTGTCCCTGGCAACAACTCAATCTCAAATTGAATCTCCCTCTCCGATGGTAACCTTGTCAATTCTTCTGAAACACATCGGGAAAATCTTGTACTACTGGTATTCTGCTTAGCTCCGCCGGCTCAATCGTCAAATCTCTAAAATGTGCTAAGAAAGCTGAATAACCCTTGCGGATCATACGCCTGGCATCCAGCCATGAAATGACACATGAAGGTACGACTCGTCGATCACCTTCGAAACAGTATTCTAACCCATCCGCCAAACAGAATTTCACCTTCTTCGTGAATTAGTCCATCCTTGCTCGATATTTAGCCAAACTGTCCATCCCTAAGATAACATCTATCTCTTTCATATTCAAGGGAATCAGATCAACCTCAATTTCTGCAGAACCCATTCGCAACAATTAGCCCAAATACACACTCTCGCAGATCAACCGTTCACCCAACGGAGTTAAAACTTCTATGGGTGGCTCTAGGGGTGACAACTCCCTATCTGCGCTCACAGCTACTCTAGGACCAATAAAGGATCTATTCGCTCCGGGGTCCATTAATACTTTAGCAGGTATGGAAAAGACAATGAGTGTACCTGTCACCACATCTGGATTGGCACTCACCTCTACCTCCGCCAAAGTAAACAGGCGTGTCTGAGGTCGTTGTGATTGCTGCTGTGAAGATTGATTCGTAGCCTGGCTACTAGATGGTCATCCCATCCGTGCTCTACTCGGTGGTCTTGTTGATCCTTGAGAGCCTATCTGACTCACACCAGCCCTTGGAACCATTGACATTGCTGAGGCTTTCGACTGATATGTCATCGATCTCGCGGTGCAGTCCTGAGGACAATCTCTAGCAAAGTTCCCGGTCTGACCACATGTGTAACAAAGGTTGGGATGGGATCGCGGATACCCAGAGGGTCTGCTAAAACTTGACATCGAGTGGGCAGGTTGCGTTCTAGTCACAAAGGAAGATGTTCCTTGTAATCTAGTTGGGGCTGTAACATATGGGGTGTATCTCTTATTTTCTGGTCTTCGATCAAACTGGCTGCCAAACCTCATGGGGCTCTTTCCCTTACCATAGTCCCGTGATCTACTGACTTGTCCGCTTTGTCCCCATGCTATTTCCTCAGATTTCACGGCCTCCACAACCAATTTCTCAAAGTCTATGCTAGTGTTTGGCCCCATGATAGTGCGGATGTTTTGATTCAGCCCATGCTCAAATCGACTCGCCAAAATAATCATGTCTTGTTCAATTTCCGGCAAAAAATGAACAAGTTCCCGGAACTCCATTTCATACTCCACCACGGTCTTGTTCCCTTGATGAAGCATATAAAATTCAGACCGCTTATTGTTCTGAAAATGAGGCGGAAAATATCGCAAATCAAACTCCTTTTCGAACTCTTTCCACGTGGGCTGACCGTTATAACGGTTCCTAATGGTACCCTACCAGGTAGCTGCATCACGTTCCAGTAAGCGGGTAGCCAATATGACTCGGTCCTCAATTGAAATCCTCAGATCCTGAGCTGTCAATACTATCTTGTCTTTCCACAGCTTCGCCACTAATGCATCACTCGAGCTATAGAAACTTTGGCAGCCCAAGTGCCTTGCCTCCTTCAATAGCTTGGACACTTGTATTGGTAATCTACTGCCTTGTACATCAGCTTGCCTTACCTCTGGCTGTAGTTCTAGTTCAGACTATACCGGTACTTGAACTTGTGGTTGCTAAGTAGCTGCAGTTTGTATCTGTTGCATTGTTTGCTGCATCTGACCCAGAGTTGTTTGTAACGCCGTCAACATCTGAATCAAAACCGGGTCTTGGGCCATAGGTCCTGCCTGTCCTACCTGTGTTGTCTGTTCTATTTAAGCCTCTTCCGTTGGTCCACGGGCATTAGACCTTTCCTCAACATCTTTTGCCTGTACCCGGCGTGGTCTCCTCACCTTCTATTAGGTGCCATCTAAAACCACAGAAGACGCAGCCATAGATATAAGCCTAAGAAAAACAAAAACAAGACAACTAGACACACGCTATGCTGGACAATGCAGGTACCGTGAGTGTGATGCACTTGCCAAAGAAGACTAGTTTGCACTCAATGCACACAAAATAACCATGCTCCACTACCAACCTTGTGAGGACCCGTACCCGGTAACTGGGAGCCTCACAGCCGTGCAGCTCCGGTTGTCCCAACTTGTGGACCAAGCGGAACTACACAAGGCTTAACCGTAAAACTCTGTTACGCTAATCGTAATAAATACACAACATATGAATTTTTATTTTTTTCAAAACATGGCACGCATCAAATTGTACTCGGCATAACTAACAAACAACGAAGTAACAACCACATGCAGCGAAGATAAAAAATCACATACAATGGGCCATTCGGCCTTAAACATGTAACAACTCGAGTCCACACTCACAGATTCCCTGAAACTCAAAATAACATCACATCTTATATATATCAGCACAATGCACAAGTATCCAAATATACAAGAAGATGTGTAGAATGCCGAGTCAAAAAAAAAAATGTGCATGTGCATTTGTCCAGCCCTACGACCAATACCGGGATAGCAACCTCGAAGCTATCTCTCACAACTTCGTCCTGAAACAAAACAATAGGGAGGGGGGGGAGGGGTGAGATCAAGGACCTCAGTGGAAGTTACCGCGTCATAAGCATAAATGATGGAATGGAGACAAAACTAAATCATAGTATCAAACATTTATTCAAACCATTACAATCCATGTTCTTCTATGTATCCATCCTAAGTGCACACACCAAACGGCATAAGGGAAATAAATACAAGGGATCCATAAATCACTGCTTTGATATTTGGCTACTATGCCCAAAACATAACGGGGTGGACACAAACCACTTTCACGTAACCCCCGCTAAAGGGTTACCTAAAAGCCTACTGATGGTTTTCAGTTGTAGCATATATATAAACAAAACCACACCATGTCCAAAATTGAATGGAGAAACACAAGCTATCACATTCAATTTTGAGCACACGTAGATATAACGTCATAAGATATATATAAAGCATTTGTAAGGCCTTTCCCTTCATGGTGCACACAGCACTCAATATACATACATATATCCAACCATACCTCTCCAAGGTAAGCAATTGTCCTCTCTATAAGGACTCCATATACTTACCTAACTTGATCAAGCTTTTACCATAAATTCCAATCGGTACAGTGCCTAGAAAATATTTATATTTGGTACTCTAGTTTTTTTTTTCTTTTACGAAAACATATTGCACAACACATAGCACAATTCATCACACTCAAAAGAAGACTCTCCGGGGTTTAAAACACTCATTCAGACGTTACTAAAGGGTGTGAACATCATCGGGATCCTTACTGGAAATCGGGAGGTCTAATCGGTTAGTGACCAAATAGTGAATTTATCACGTATGGGTTATTAAATCGAAAAATTCATCATATATTCCATGCATGCAATTAAACATTTCCAGTTTGTAAAACAGGTGCCAAACATCTCAAAGTAATATTCAAAGTATTCGGCCACAATGAGAATCATGTATATGGAAATGAAAAATCACATCGTATGGTAGGTCACAAAACACGTATGAAAATTCGTATGATTTAAATCCATTTCTCGAAGTGGGCTGGAACAATATAATTTCTTTTTAAAATCTCTTCTCACTTCTCATGCCCAATAACACATGTATCATCATAATATTATCACAACAAATCACCACAAGGGACTGCTCACCATGGGTAATAATGAACACAACTCTCACAAGGGAAGTATACACCAAACAAGTCAGCATGCTTCAGCTTTGAATATACAGTTAATGCATTCACACATGGCAAACATATTATGATTCTAATATAAATGTTAAACACAGGTCAAGTTACGCCTCAATTTAAACCAAAAACATTTGATCATATTTAATTCTGAAAATAAAACAATTCGCGTATGCAAATGAAACATAAACTCCCACCTCTCGTCGCGTCGACGGTTCTCCAACAATATCCTTGCCTCTACCGCTCGATCCGGTACCACCTAAATAAGCACAAACCATACAACCATACTAAGCATAACTAGTTAAGGAATCAAATGGAAAATAAGTGAAAGCAATCCTATGGATTTTCTCACGTTGCACACACATCTACATTTCCCTATCCAATCTAAACAACTAAATCACAATACTCCTTACATTCAGATACTCTCATTACCAGCTCAACATCAATTCCTCACATAATCAACACGCTTCCTCTCAATACTGACTACAACCCCTCAATTAACATGAATAAACACACCAACATGATCAATAACATAAAGAAACAACCCCCTGATATTGTTCTTCCGGAATTCATACAAGAATCATAGGTTGTTTTCATGCATTTCCATCCATCAAAAACACTTAACCACATCACTAGCAACCTAATAAACTAACCAATCCAAAATAAAAACCAAAGATTAATCATTTACCAACAACTCTGAAATTTTCGGCCAAAATGAAGAACACCTCAAAATCAGGCCTTAAACCCCAATCTAACTGTGGAAAAGTGTAAAAAATTGATGGGAAAGTGTTTTGAGACAATCCCCCACAAGTTTTTGGGGTCAAATTGAAAAAAATTTGGATTTTGGTAGGTTGGAAGGGTGAAGGAAGGAGAAAAACGGGTTAGGACTGGTGATGAGTGTGTGTTCTGCTGGTCACTTATGGAAGAGGAGTGTTTAAAGGATGAAGTGTGGGCTTGGGCTGTTGGGTTTCGGACCCAAAAGTTCAACAAGGCTGAAACATGAAATCAATGGCCCATTTCATCATAAATGATCCCAAGTGACACGTGAAATGTCAACCAAGTGACCCAACCACTTCTTTCAGTATATAAAGCCATAACTTAAGGGCTGGGAATGGAAAAAAAATGGCTACAGCCCAATACACAAAATTTTGGCCCAAACGGCTCGCGGTCGCTCAAAACGGACCAAAATCAACCTGGTTTGTTTTCCACTGACTCAACCTCGATCGTCTAACCTATCTCACTCACAATCATACTTAAACACTCTCAGATTTACTATGGGTTACTTAAAGGCTTCCTACGGCCGTGTTCACAACCAACCACTTAGCATCAGCGCGCTGCTGCCAGCACTAACGCTACTGTTAACACTGGCACTGACCGACACTACAATAGACGGAATCTCACACAAGGCATTGGGCAACGAACTCAGCAATGTGGTGCTTCATGTTCGGCCACCAATATTGTTCCTTCAAATCTCGGTACATCTTTGTGCTACCAGGTTAAATAGTAAAATTCAAACTATGTGTCTCAGAAAAAATCAGATTGCAAATATCAACATTCGGTGGCACACATGCCCGGCTTCTAAAGACAAGAACTTCATCATCTTGTGCTTTGAAATCACGAGATATTGCATCAACATCATCAGACAGCTGCTTACAAATTTCAGCAAATCTTGGATCTTCTGATTGCTGATTCTGGATTTCTTCAATTCAGGTAAGTGTGACTTTGATTTGGGCTAATGACAAACCAGAAAAATCGGTGCCAAGATGTACACTAGTAGCTCTCAAATCCATCAACATTGGCATGTATTGGGTGCGCATGCAAGCCAAAACAGATGAGGAAGGAGGATGGATCTTCTGGTTCAACTCCTTCTGAGTAAGGAGATACTTCAAGCTTTTATAGTCGGTGAAGATTCTGCATGTCTCACCATATAGGTAGTGGCACCATATCTTCAATGCGAACACCATAGTTGCAAGCTCCAAATCATGTGTATGATAGTTTCTTTTGTGCAATTGCAACTATTAGGAAGCATAGGCAATGACTTTCCCATCTTGCATCAACACGCATCCAAGTCCGGATTTCAATGCATCGCTATACACCACATACTATTTTCCGCAGACTGGTAAGGTAAGAATAGGTGCGGAAACCAATCAATTCTTCAATTATTTGAAGCTTCTCTGGCATTTCTCATTCTACATGAACAGCTCTCCTTTGCGCATCAATTTCGTCAAAGGTTTAGCAAGCGATAAAAAATTCTCCGCAAAGCAATAGTATTATCTAGCTAAGCTAAGGAAACTGCCAACTTCAAATATAGTCTGCGGGGGTTCCCAAGCAACTACGACTTCAATCTTTGTTGAATCAACCAATACACCATGGGTGGAAACAACATGGCCAAGGAAACCAACTTTGTGTAACCAGAATTTGCATTTGGAGTACTTTGTGAACAGGTGTCGATCCCTCAAAATTTTTAAGCACGATCCGTATGTGCTCAGCATGCTCCTCTTCCAATTTTGAGTAAATCGGAATATCGTTGATGAGGACTATCAAAAATCTGTCCAGAAACTCTTGGAATATTCGATTCATCAGGTCTATGAACACAGTTGATGCATTGATCAAGCTGAATGGCATAACCAGAAATGTGTAGTGGCTATATCACAATCTGAATGCAGTCTTCAGAATATCAGCTTCATGAACACGAAATTGATCTTATCCCGATCTGAGATCAATCTTTGAAAACATGGCTGCACCTTGGAGTTGGTCAAACAAGTCATCGATTTGTGGCAGAGGATACTTGTTCTTCACAGTTACACGTTTCAGCTGCCGATAGTCTATGTACAATCGCAGCGAACCATCTTTCTTCTTCATGAATAAGACATGTTCTCCCCAAGGTGACACACTAGGTCGGATGAAACAACAATCCAGAAAATCTTCCAATTGTGTCTTTAATTCCTTCATTTTCACATGAGTCATATGATAAGGAGGAATGGAAATCGGATTTGTACCAGATACTAGTTCAATGCTGAATTCCACTTCACTTGGTGGTGGCAAACCGACTACGTCTTTTGGAAACACATCCACAAATTCATGAACCACTGGAACAGAATCTAGATATAAGGACTCTTTAGAAATGTAATGCACATGCACGAGGTACACAGTATATCCTTTTCTGATCAATCGTTTCGCATCAAGCCAGGAAATCATGCAAGTTGGAATAACTTGCCTATCACCCTCAAAAAAAAACTCGGAATCATCAGGAAGAGTGAACCACACACACTTGGTGAAACACTCCATTCGGGGTTGATATTTTGCCAAACAATCCATGCCTAAGATCACGTCCAGCTTTCGGATGCCTAGTGGAATCAGATCCACTTCAAGTATATTCAGACTAATACATACAACACAGCTAATGTAAACTAGATCACAAATGAGTTGCTATCCCAAAAGGTCAGAATAGCAATAGGAGAAGGTAGGGGATAAAGAAGCCGATCCAAACTAAGAGCTATCCTAGGACTCACAAATGATCTATTCGCTCTGGGATCTAATAACACTATAATATTTTAAGAAAAGACAGAAATAGTAACTGTCACCACATCCTGAGTAGCTTCGGCATCAGCCAAAGTGAACAATCTCATGGGCCTGGGCTGATCCTTAATCGTAGATCTGCCTGGTGGTCTCCTAGGTGCGCATGCTAGTTGTTTAGTGGGATTAGCATACCCACCTCGGCTTCCATTTGGTGCGTCTATTATAAGTCTCGGTTTGGGATAGTCTCTCTGAATATGGCCCATTTTTCCACAAATATAGCATCGACATGGCTACGAACTCCACGTAGATCCACTCGAAGTAGGAATGCAAAAGTTCCTTTTGAAGTTACCCCTATTGCTATTATTCTTCGGAGGGTAGGACCTCAAATGATAGGGTCCCGTACGCCGGTTGAACTTTCAATCTCTCCTGAAACATCTGCCACTACTTGCTGCAGTTGGCTTATTGCTTTGCACGATCTTCTTGGTTTCAGTCGTAGCAATGATCAATTCTTGCAAATTCTGCACTGGTGTCATGTCCACAATGGTTTTCAGTTCGGTACTAAGCCCATCTTGGAATCATCTCTAAGCTGATACGGTGTGTGATCCTCTTCTGGAGCAAATCGGGACAATTCCCTCAATTCCTTCTCATATTCCAGCACCGAACAGCTGCCTTGTTCAAGCTTATAAAAAGCTTTTCGTCGCTTGCATTTATGGAATTTGGTGTAGAATCTCTAGTCAAACATATACCAGAATTCTTTCCGTGAAGGCAAATGATTCCGAAACCATAAACTCACGACTGTTCACCATGCGAGGGCTTCTCGCTCAAGTAAGAAAATGATGATGGCAACCTTGTCGTCATTAGAGATGCGCAGAAACAAGGATACTCGGTATACGGTGTCAATCTATTCATGTAGGAGAAGCCGGTTAAACCACTGAAATCTTTACATCCCATCTGACAAGCTTCCTTCATCAACTTTGTAATGACAACTGGAAGTCTCTCGGCTCACTTTGAATGAGCCGGCTGAACAAGTTCAAGTGGAGGAATAGAATCTTCTATTGGTGGTGTGGATGTATACTGAAATTGGTCCTCCATTAGCTGCTGATTCACAGTAATTCCTTGGAATAGATTTAGTATTTATGCCATCACAGAATCAATGGCTGGTGCAGCTGGTGCCTCAAGTTGGTTTTCGGACCCAGCTTGCCCTCTCTGCTCATTCTGTGCATTCGGTTCATTCTTATCAACAAGTTGCTTTTTGGCTTGGGCTTTATACCTACCCCGACGATCCCTTGGTGCGTTCTGCCTTGCCATACTATACAAACACATGATGTCACTCCACATACAACCAGAATACGAAACTAAGGAAAAGAATGTGGTACCTGGTAGAGAGGCGTACAACGAATGATATGCATATGCTGAAAAATAAAACACACATATGCTCACAAGTACACACAAGTCTCGGCAATACACCCATACATATAGAAACACTCTCAGCAATCACACAAATCACACATATACACTCGGCATCATGCATCAACAACGCACACACACACATACAGCATTTACAAAGGAACACAACAAAGCACTCAACAAAACATAGCAAAACACATCAAATCATATAATGTATAAGAACACACCTAAATACAGAACAAATCAAACAATCAATCATAATATTTAAATATTTCAAACAAAATTTTTAACATCAAATTATTTTCGGCATTAATCCTCTAAGTGTGGATGTCTTTTCCTACAATACAAAAACCAACAAACAAGTTAGCATATAACAAATCTTATTTCCTAAACCATGCTCCGCTACCAAACCTATAAGGACCTGAATCCAACTTTTTAAGAACTTTAACGTCGTGAAACCCAAATACACCCAACCTAAGACCTATCTGAATCTCACAACGCTTATCACCTTAAGTTCTGATTTTATTTATTTTCTTTCTTATGCTTTTTAAAGGTTGGAGCATGATAATGAACAAACATTCTAGCAATATATGGAGTGAATGAAAATATCAGCGGAAGTCTTTATAATTTGTTAAAGGTACCACAACACACAAGTCTTATAGGGATCTCAAAATCTAGAAAGTAAACCTCCAGTAAATTTCGGAAATAAATAAGCAAAGGAGGCATTCCAAGAACTAAAAATTAGTCCAATCAAACTTTATGTTATATGCGCATTCAACCAAGGAAATAGGTATGCAAATATGATGCAATATCGTCCCGCTATATAAACTTGATCTCACACACTGGTACCATGAATAAAGGATGTACCTAAGCCTGAAAAATGGTGAAAACAATAGGGAGATATCACGAAAATCTCAGTAGGGTCACAACATCATAAAATCTGTAGAAATCTAAACAATCATCTCCTGAACAACATTAGATTCGGCTACACATCTAAAGAGGGATCATACAAACATTAGCCAATCAACATGGATAGGTCCAAAAGCTATAGGCTGAGCATGGACTGAAAACACTTCCCAAAATCAGAAGTACAGAGGTAGAAAAATCATCATTCAATCGCATCAATAGAAAAGGCCATTCCCTTTCACTTGTGTTGTTCATGGCTTAGCTTCATAAAGGGTAAAAGGTTAGCACACAGACTAACCAGCAAACGTACTTATCTTTCCATCACACAGGACAAGGCATCTAGCTAGCACATAGGACAAGGCATCTAGCTAGCACACAGGACAAGGCATCTTAACCACACAAAGATTAGGGAAACCAAACCACACAAGGATAAGGGCATCTTGTCAGCACACAGGACTAGGCATCCTAATCACACAAGGATTAGGACATCCAAACCACACAGGAATAAGGGAATCTTGCCAGCATATAGGACAAGGCATCCAGCATGCACATGCTGGGGATTGCCACCCAAACGACTCTCATACAAGTGGCAACGCTTATCCCAAGTGGAAACCGAAAAAAGATCCTAACACACAAACATGTACAAGAACACACAAACAAGTACAAGGCATAACATCACAGCAAGGCATCCTTAATCATATCACAACACAATCAGTATGTTCAATGCACACATCACATAAGAATAAGGCACACACAACCTATCTCAAGGGTTCGACATTGCCTAATGTATCATAGCGTAATCTTCAATCTATGCGTACACTCTACAATGCATGCGCATTTAACCAACTACAAAAACATGCACCGAAAATATAAAATAAGCAACAAGGATCTCTAGGGAAACCAATGAGGTATAGATCCTATCTCTCTTGTTTCTGAATAAGTATCTATCTCTTTATCTTTATTTATAGAATCTAAACCACCTATATTATCATAAGGCAAAGATAAAACCATACTTAGTATGCATACTCAATAACCAAGTAAATATCTTATTTTCTTACCAATTCCACTCACCAAACCTATTAGAAACCAGCGATCGGATACTGCTGAAGCCTCCCCCTCAGATGTACGATGTGATAGCTAGGAACACAGCAAGAATCAATATGATTTATCATCCCAATTAACCATGCAAGTTTTGGCACTAAGATAGGGTATAAAGGAAATTGCAATTTCATGCATATAAAGATTAGTGGTTGCAATTTCATGATTACAAGGAAGGATTAGGTGTTAATTACACATACAATTAAAAGGAACAAGATTACAAACCAATAGTCAAGTCAATTGATGAAAATAGACAACAATTGGGAAATTGTATAGGGAATGTCGATTTTTCTTATAAGGAAGATTCAAAGGATGAATTCATGATATTTCAACATGAATAGATGCCAAAAGATCATAAGAACAAAAGAAACAACAAAAGAAACCAATTGAAGGTTCAATCAAAAGATTTTGGCACTAAACACTAGACAATTGTGATAAGGAAAAGTACAAGGAAATTCTAACCTTTTTATGATGAAACTAAGATAGCAGGATAGAGGATGGAAATAGCTTTCCAACAAGCTATTATTTGAAGAAATCTGATGACGGATGAAAGAATTCGGCAAGGACGAATGCTAAAAAATTTTGGCAGCAAGGGTAGGGCGTAAAGTTGATTTCGTGATGATTTTTTGTATTTTTAGTGTGTGTGGACATGTGTGTCCAGTAGGTATGTTTATAGGATTAGTGGGATTAATTTTTCTTACTTTTAAAGCTAGATATATGGAGATAATCATTATGATGAAATTCTACAATTATCTTTTAATTTTAAGATATATACCATTTTTAATAAGGATGAACCAAGAAAGAAATGAAATAGAGAGGAAATGAAATCATTCAAATAGGAAAGAACATTCTATACAATTTTCAGCTATCACATATCCATTTTTTCAGGGATAAAATGGTCATTTTTGTTGCATAGGTTTCTAGACTTCTAGGACACAAAAATCGGGGTTTCAAAAAATCGCAATTTCCCTTGTACTCTAACTTAGCGCCAAAATTTTCATGATTAATTTTGATGATAAATCAGGTTGATTCTAGTTATGTTCTTGGTTATCACATCACACATCCAAGAGGGAGGTCTCAGCAGCATCTGATCACTAGGTTCTGATAGGTTTGGTGAGTGGAATTGGTAAGACACAAGGATGTCGATTTGGTTTCTGAATTGTGTATGCTTAGTAGGGTTTTCCTTTGCCTTATGGTTATATAGGTGGTTTAGATCCTCTTAATAAAGGCAAAGGATTAACTACTTGTTTAGAAACAAGAGAGGTAGAATTTATAACTCATCAGTTTCTTCAGAGATCCTTGTTATTTGTTTGATATTTTTGGTGCATGTCATTGTTGATGATTGTTAATGCATGCCTTGTATAGTGTATGCATGAGTTGCTGATTGAGCTATCTTTTAGACAATTTCGAACCCTTTAGATAGGTTGTGTGTGCCTAAGTCACATGTGTTGTTTGCATTGAACATGCTGATTGTGTTGTGATATTATTAAGGATGCCCTGCTGTGATCTTATGCTTTGTACTTACTTGTTTGTGCTTGTATGTGTTTGTGTGTCAGGATTATTTTCCGGTGGCCATTCGAGTTAATCATTGATGCTCCTTGGGAGAGGAGAGGTTCTTACTGGTATGGGAGTCGTATGGGTGGCAATCCCCAGCTTGTGCACGCTGGATGCCTAGTTCTGTGTGATAGCTATATGCCTTGTTCTGTGTGTTGGCAAGATACCCTTATCCTTGTGTGGTTTGGATACCCTAATCCTACATGCTGGTTAGGATGCCTAGTCTTGTGTGCTGGCTAGATGCCTTCTGTGAGCTGGCAAGATGAATAGGTTTGTTGATTAGCTTGTGTGCTAACCTTGACCCTTTGTGCAGCAAAGCCTTGGTCAATACAGGTGGAAGGGGATGTCTTTTTCCTATTGCCGATATGATTGATGAGTTTTTCCTACCTATGTACTTCTAATTTTCAAAAGTGTTTGTAGTCCACCCTTAGCCTTAGTTTCGGTCCTACACCTTCGGATGTTTGAATGCTAGTATGCTATCCTTTAGTTGTATAGGATGATCTGTTGTTGATTGGGAGATGTTTGTTTAAGATTTTTACAGATTTTATGTTGTGACCTTATTGGCATTCTTGTAATCTCATCTTGTTCTTTTCACCATTTTTCAGGCTTAGGTACATTCGTTGTTTGTGGTACGAGTGTGTGAGAATCAAGACTACACTGTGGGGCGATATCGCATCACATTTGCATACATATTTCTTGATTGTTTGCGCATATAACATAAACTATGATTGGACTATTTTCTGGTTCTTCAAGTTCCTCTTTTGCTTATTTGTTTCTGAATTATGTTGAAGGTTTACTAGATGGATATTTTGATCTCTATAGGACCTGTGTGTTGTGATTTCATTGATTAAATTTAAAGACTTTTGATGATGTTTTTATTTACTATGTATGATACTATAATACTTGTCCAATATCATGCTCCAACCATTAAAAGCATAAGAATAAAACTTGTTAAAATCAGTTCTAAGGGGATAAGCCTTGTGAGATTCAGATAGGTCTTAGGTTGGGTTTATTTGGGTTTCACAATGGTAAGGGTCCTAATAGAAGCAAATTCGGGAATATGGGTTAGAGGTCCTTAAACTTTCCTACTTAAGGGAGAAGCCCTTGCATAGTGGACAGCTGTGAGTTTTTGGTTCGGGGATCATTTGCCTTTGTGGGAAGAATTCTGGTATGAGCTTGACAAAAGCTTCTACACCAGATTCCATAAAAACGAGCAGCGATAAGCTTTCAATAAGTTTGAGCAAGGCACCCGTACGGTGCTGGAATACGAGAAGGAATTAAGGGAGTTGTCGATTCTTATCAATTGACTTTTCTGTTAGTTTCCGATCTTTTTTCTTTAATTGTATTTGTAATTAACACCTAATCCTTCTTTCTTATCATGAAATTGAAATCCTTAAACCTTGTATGCATGAAATTGCAATTTCCTTTGTACCCTAACTTAGAGCCGAAATTTGCATGGTTAATTGAGATGGTAAATCAAGTTGATTCTTGTTATGTTCCTAGCTATCACATCACACATCCAAGGGGGAGGTCTCAACAGCATCTGATCACTAATAGGTTTAGTGAGTGGAATTGGAAAGAAACATGGATGTCTATTTGGTTTCTGAAACAAACATGCTCACATTGGATGCCTACTTCTTGTATGGCTAGATGCTTTGTCCTATGTACTGGCAATATGCCCTTATCCTTGTATGGTTTGGATGCCCTTATCTTTATATGGTTTGGATTCCCTTGACCTTGTGTGGCTTGGATGCCTTGTCCTTGTGTGGCAAGATGAATAGGCTTGTTGATTAGATTTTGAGGTAACCATTTACCCTTTGAGTAGCTAAGCCTTGGACAACATAGGTTGAAGGGGATGGCCTTTTTGTTGATATGATCAAATGATGAATTACCTACCTGTGTACTTCTGTTTTCAGAAGTATTTATAGTCCACCCACAGCCTATAACTTTTGGCCCTATCCCTATTATGATTGTTTGATACCTCTTTAGTTTTGTAGGCGAATCTGATGTTGTTTGGGAGATGTTTGTTTAGATTTCTGCATATCTTATGATGTTGTGACCGTATTGAGATTCTTATAGTCTCACCCTGTTGTTTTCATCATTTTTCAGTCTTAGGTACACCATCTTTCCGTGGTACTGGTGTGTGGACGGTATTGTATCACATTCGCATACCTCCCATGCTGATTTCTTGCGCATTTACCATTACACATGAAGTTTGATTGGACTGCTTTCTGGTTTATTGAATCCCTCTTGTTCCTACTTATTTTGGAGCTTATTGGAGGGTTACTTTTTGAATTTTAAGATCCCTATGAGACTTATGTATTATGGTTCCTATGGTTAATTATAAAGACTTTCGCTGAGGTTTTATGAACTGTGTATATTATCATAATATTTGTCCATAATTATCATGCTCTAACCTTTAAAAAACATAAGACAAGAATTTAATAAAATCGGAAGGAGTGTGATTAAGCCTTGTGAGATTCAGATAGGTCCTAGGTTGGGCTTGTTTGGGTTTGGTGGTGGTAAGGGTCCTAATAAGTTGGGTTTGGGTCCTTATATTAATCAGCTCCACCCGTCTTCGTTGTATCATATTCAACTCCTTCTGCATAAGGAGATACTTCAATCTTTTTTGGTCGGTGAAGATTATGCACATCTCGCCATACAAGTAGTGGCTTCATATCTTTAATGCAAACATCACGGTTGCAAGCTCTAAATCGTGAATTAAATAGTTGCTCTAGTGCGAACACAATTTCCAAGAAGCATAGGCAACGACTTTCCCATCTTGCATCAAAACACATCCAAGTCCGGATATCGATGCATCACTATACACCACATATTCTTTTCTGCTGACTGGCAATGTAAAGGTAGGTGCGGTTACCAGTCGGTTTTATAATTCTACAAAACTTTACTGGCATTTCTCTTTCTACACGAACATCTCTCCTTTGTGCATCAATTTCATCAAAGGTCCAGCAAGTGATGAGAAATTCTACACTAATCGACGGTAATATCCGGCTATGCCAAGGAAAGTACGAACTCTAAATATAGTCCGCAGGGGTTCCCAAGCAACAATGACTTCAATCTTCTTTGGATCAACAAGAACACCACGAGCAGGAACAATGTGGCCAAGGAAACCGACTTCTCATAACAAGAATTCATATTTGGAGTACTTCAAGAATAGGTGTCAATCCCGTAGAATTTCTAACGCAATTCTCAAGTGCTAATCATACTCCTCTTCTGATTTGAGTAAGTCAGAATGTCTTCAATAAAGTGTGAGACCTCGACCCTTTCTTGTTTAGATGTCTAGGAAGTCTAGGAGTCGATGCAGCTGAAATGACTATTTTACCCCTGAAGAAATGGATGCGTGATGGCCTAAATGGTTGCTGCCAGATATTTTATGTTTTAATACTAGTATTTTTATATTAATTATTCTTAGTTTTATCCCTTATTATCCAAGGTATTAGATAATTCTTCCTTTTAAATAGAATATCTCTTTTAGTAGAATTATCCTTTAATTATCTTTTTAAGCTTAAAAATAGAGAATTATCTCTTAGCTAACCCTCCTTAGACACCTATAAAAGAGTGTCCAGCCTATCTAACCTAAACATATCAAAACCCTCCTAGAAATTTTGTAATTTATCTCCTTCTTTTCAATTTACGATTTTTGCCTAAACCCTAGTCGAAACTTCTTGATCTTTATTTTGACATAACTCTCTCATCGTTTATTGGATTTCTGAAACTAATAGCTTGTTGGAAAGCTCTTTCTGTCCTCTTTCTAACCATCTTGTTTTTTGAATTTTTAGATTATTTTTGTTTGTGAAAAATTAATTCGTAATTCGGCGGAACTGCCAAAATATGCTTGAATTTCAAAATAGCATAACTCTTTCATCGTTTTTCGAATTCTTGTAAATAATAGCTTGTTGGAAATCTCTTTCTGTTCTCTATCCATAAATATTGGGTTTTTTGTATGAAAGTTATTTTTTCTTTGTCATAATTTAGGTTGTTATTCGGCGGGACTAGGTTTCAAGATTGTGTGATTCTGACTTCAATTGATTTCTGTTATTGTTCCTCTTGTTCATATGATTGTTTAACATTTATTCATGAAATCAGTATGCCCTACCTTTGCCAAATTGATGGCTATCTTGATCAATTGATTAACCTATTGGATTCTGATATTGTTTCTTTTGATTGTACATGTTGTAAACACCTATTCCTTTTTTAATTTCATGAAATCACAACCCCTAACCTCTCTAATGTTGAAATCGCAAGTTTCTCTATAAACCTTAAGGTGCTGCCAACATTTGTATATTGAATTAGGGTGAATAATCAAGTTAATTCTTATTGAGTTTTTGGTCATCTTATCACGTATTCAGGGGAAAGATATTGCTGCATCCGGATCACTGGATTTGGGTAGGTTAATTGGGTAAGGATTCCTAATCCCTTTGGTTTTTAATTAAGTAGTCTTGTGGCTTAGTATTGTATGGTCTTTGCCCTATAATTGTTTAGGAGATTTTGATCTTATTGGAAAGGCAAAGGATTGCATCTGATTCAGATACATGAGAGGTAGGATCTATGCCTCATGGGTTCCTTTGGTTATCCTATTGTTTGATTACTTGAATATGATTGAATTCGATTGCCTATCTTGGTTATATGCTTGCAAAATGTATGATTATGATGATAGGGAATCTTGGAAGTTAATAGGGTAATAGGTTACCTAATTCGATTATGACTTTGAGGATTGATCTTTGATTTGTATTGTGATTTGATTAAGGATCCTTTGTTGTGATTTGTGTAAGCATGTACTATGTGTGTATGAGTGTATGCATCTTGTTTGTGCTTTGTTTGAAGGATCCTTTTGTCTCTGGCCATGCAAGGTAAGTATTGTTGCTCCTAGGGAGAGGGGAGATGCTTACCAAATTGGGAGGTTTGTGGGTGGTTATTCCCAGCAAGAGCTCGCTGGATGCCTTGTAGATTGGTTCAAGTCCGGACGTCAGGAAGCTTTGTAGGCCAGTTTAAGTGTGGACGTCAAGATTCCCTATAGACCAATTCGAGTCTGGATGTTAGGATGCCCTGTTTGGGAGTGACAGGACTTGTATGCGCTACTGCAATAGTGCTCGTAGGACAGTTCAAGTCTGGACGTCGGAGACAACTAAAAGGCTTGCTGTAATATTAATTGTCAAACCGTTTTACCCTTTTTGCAGTATAGCCTTGGACAACATGAGCAGATGGGGAAAAACCTTGGTTTTGAAAATCAAATTATGTATATGCTGCCTGTGTGCTTCTGAAAAGATAGCGTTTTCAGTCTTTCCCCTTGTTTTCTACCAACTTTAGCCAACCCTCATATTTTGTGTGCTTATGATGATTTCAGCCCCTAATATGTGTGTTTGATGCTTGCGGTTTTAATTAGATATCTTAGATAGTTTTAGGTGTTGATCTTTCGGGTATTGGGAGATGTTTGATTGGGAATCCCTAGGACTTATGATGTTGTGACCCTACTGAGATTTTTGTAATCTTTTCTCTTTTTTTCTCCCCTCTTTGCAGGCTTAGGCGTGTGCTTTGTTGCTGATACCAAAGGTGTGAGATCAAGGTTTCACGGCTGTACGAATTTGAACCCCTTTTTTATTGTATGCGCATACCATATCTTTGAACTTGTGTGGATTTTCATTCTAGCTTTCCAATCCCTCTTTCTCTTTTTTTTGCTTCCGAAATATACATGATACTATTGGTTGATGTTTTCAGATTTCTATGTGACTTGTGTGTTATGTTTCCACTTGTTTTGAGTATTAATATAAGTCTTCCACTGATGTTTTCTTTCACTCTGTATAAGCCAGAAATTCATTAATGTATGAACATGCTCCAACCTTTAAATATCATATAAATCAACCAATAAAATTGACAATTAGGTGACTTGAGCCTTTGGGGATTCAAATAGGACCTTGCGAGGGCTTACTTGGGTTTCAAGGTGGTAAGAGTCCTAATAGGTTGGGTTTGCATCCTTACATAAAGACTATCACAAATCTGTTCAGGAACTCTCGGAATACTCGATTCATCCGGTCCATGAACACTTCTGGTTCATTGGTCAAACCAAACGGCATAACCAGAAATTCATAGTGGCTGTATCACGATCTGAATGAAGTCTTTGGAATGTCAGCTTCATGAACACGCAACTGATGGTATCCTAATCTAAAATCATTTTGGGAAAACACAACTGCACCTTGGAGCAAGTAAAATAGGTCATCGATGTGTAGTAGAGGATACTTGTTCTTAACTGTCACACGATTCAGTTGCCGATAGTTGATGCACAATCGCAGTGAACCATCTTTCTCCTTCACGAACAAGACAGGTGCTCCCCATGGTGACACACTGGGCTGGATGAAACCACGATCCAGCAAATCTTCAAATTGCGTCTTCAATTCGTTCATTTCTATAGGAGCCATACAATAAGGAAGAATGGAAATTGGATTCATACCCAACACTAGTTCAATGCCGAATTCAACTTCTCTTCCTAGTGGCAAAATGGCTACATCTTCTAGAAACACATCCAGAAATTCATGAACCACTGGAACAGAATCCAGATCTGGGGACTCTTTGGAGATATCATGTACATGCTCGAGATATGCAGTACATCCTTTGCTGATCATTGTTGAACAA
The DNA here is from genome assembly GCA_019739055.1 of Passiflora organensis. Classification (NCBI taxonomy): domain Eukaryota; kingdom Viridiplantae; phylum Streptophyta; class Magnoliopsida; order Malpighiales; family Passifloraceae; genus Passiflora; species Passiflora organensis. The sequence goes on along the minus strand of JAEPBF010000328.1, from coordinate 555,960 downwards.
TCGCTTTATATCGAGCCAGGAAATCATGCAGGTTGGAACAACTCACCTATCAACTTCAAAAAAAAAACTCGGAACCATCTGAAAAGGTGAACCACACATGCTAGGTGAAACACTCCATCTGGTCTTGGTATTTTGCCTGACAATCCATGCCTAAGCTTACATCTAGTTCATGGATGTCTGATGGAATCAGATCCACTTCAAGTGTACTCGAACCCATACGTACAACACAGCCGATATTGACTAGATCACAAGTCTGTTACTCTCCCAAAGGAATAAGAACCGTAGTCAGAGGAGACAAGGGAGATAGAGGTCGATTCGTGCTAAGTGCTGTCCTTGGACTCACAAACGATCTATTTGCTCTAGTATCTAATAACACTTTAGCATTTTGAGAAAAAACTAAAATTGTACGTGTCACCACATCTGAGCTTGCCCTGGCATTAGTCAGAGTGAATACCTCATAGATCTGGGTTGCGCCTCACTTGTAGATCCACAAGGTGGTCCTCCAGGTGCTCATGCTGGTGGTTTAGTGGGATTGGCATACCCACCTTGGTTTTCATTTGGTGCGCCCGTGATACGTCTTGATTTAGGACACTCCCTTTGAATATAGCTCATTTCGCCACAGTTGTAACATCGTTGTGGCTGAGAATTCCATGTGAATCCGTTCGGTTTAGGACCAGAAAAATTCTTCCTGTAGTTACCACGATTTCCATTATTCTTCGGAGGATAGGACCTCAAAGGATAAGGTCCCGTATGTCTGCTGAATCTGGAACCTCGTCGGAATATTTCGCAATTGTTTGCTATGGGAGGCTTCTTCCTTTGCATGATCTTCGCGGCTTCAGTGGCAGCAACGATCAATTCTTGAAAACTTGGCACAAGTGTCATGCCTATAGTGGTTTTGAGCTTGGTACTCAGCCCATCTTGGAATCGTCTCACAAGCTGATAAGGTGAGCGATCTTCTTTATGTGCAAAATGGGACAACTCCCTCAATTCTTTTTCATATTCCAGTACCAAATGGGTGCCTTGTTCAAGTTTTTAGAAAGCTTATAGCTGCTCGTTTTTGTGGAATCTGGTGTAGAACCTTTAGTCAAACTCATGCCAGAATTCTTCCCATGAAGGCAAACGATCCCAGAATTGTCACGGTTGTCCACAATGCGAGAGCTTCTCCTTCAAGTAGGCAAGTGGCGATTGCAACCTTGTTATCATCAGTGATGTGCAGGAACAAAGACACTTGACATAGGATGTCAATCCATTCATGAACCGCAACGGCACATGCTGAACTACTGAAATCTTTGCATCCCAGCTGACGAGCTTCCTTTAGCAGCATTGTAATAACAGCTAGAAGTCTCTCGGTTTCCTTAGGATGAGCTGGCTGAACAGGTTCAAGTGGAGGAATAGGGTCTTCCAAAGATGGTGCGGGTGCAGGAGCATTCTGAAATTAAACCTCTATTCACTGCTGGTTCGCAACAATCCCTTGCAATAAGTTCAGTATTTGGGCCATTATGGGATCAATGGCTAGTGCAGCTGGTGCTTCAGGTTGGTTTTCGAGCTCAGCTTGCCCTCCCTACTCATTTTTTGCATTCGGTTCATTTTGCTCAATGGGTTGCTGTTAGGCTTGGGCATCATACCTACCCTAACGATCCCTAAATGCGTTCTGCCGTACTATACTATACAAACACACAAAGTCACTCAACACATAACCCAAATACAGAACTAAGGAAATATAGTAGACCTAGTGGAGAGGCGTTCATTAGACGATATGCATATGCTAAAAAATAAAATACACATATGCACACAAGTACACACAAATCTCGACAATGCACAAATACACATCGAAACACACTCGGCAATTACACTAATCACACATATGCACTCGGCACACATAGAAACATTTTGCAGCATACATCAACAGATCACAATTAACATGTAGCATCTCACATACACATTCGGTAGTCAAAAGGAAACACAACAAACAATCATTTAAACACATCAGAACATATCAAATAATACAACATGTAAGAATATATAGGAACACACAGCAAACACACAATCAAATATAATATTTCAACTTCACAAACCAATCATTTCATCACTAAGACACTCTCGACATGGACTTCTAAAGGGTGTGGGTGTGTTCGCATGTTCTTTCCTACAAGCACAAAACCAACAAACATGTTAGAATCCAACAAATATATATTTTTGAAACCATGTTCCGATACCAAATCTGTAAGGACCCGAACCCGAAAACCAGGTCCTTACCGCCGTGAAACCCAGACAAGCCCAACACGTGGACTAATCCGAATCCCACATGGCTTAGACGACTTTTCAAACACAATTCCCAAAACAAACATATTTAATATTTCAAGAATTGGAGCATGTCAAATAAGAAACAAACATCTGGCAATAAAATCGGAGTAAACATAATACCACAGCGGAAGACTTTATTAGAATAGACAAAATATTCAAAACGGAAAACGGGTTCATACAGTCACAAGCCCAAAATCACAAACTGGGTTTAAAGCCAGGAACATAAAACCGTATCCAGTAGAGTGATAAATGCCTAAGAATATAATGTGAGTCAAAACATCAGAACGAGTCAAACAGAAAATGCTAGAAAAGAAAACCGTGTGAAATGTGCAGGCACGATAGTCCAGCCAAGTCGTAGGAAGCACTCACACCTCAAACACCGTCTACAGCTCACAAACTACTCCTAAAAAGCGGAAATATCAACGGGTGAGATAAAAATCTCAGTAGGAGTCACAGCATCATATGTCCTACGATGGAAACAAGAACACACACAAAGAAGGGAAGAAACGGATCACTATACGAAAAAGAACGTAACTGAACAACTCGAAGAATTTGGAATTTACACATTTGAGTTTTATAACGTAACACATAATTGCAGCCCAATAGATTCTAACTTCACAACTCGGCAAACAATGCCAACCAAAAATCCATCGGGATAGATACAATAAAACACTCCTCGAGCAACCCCCGTTAAAGGGAAACCTGGAGCCCACTAGCAGTGTTAATTTATATTTTTAGAAAAAAATACTAAATATGTAACCCTTACTGCCAGTGTTGTCCAAGACTAGGCAGAGAAACATAACATGTATCATACCCGTCTCATTACTCAATACGAACCAACCTGCGAAGACGAGGCAGGCAAACGAAAACAACACCCATACGACTCCCGAACAGGTAAGCAACTCTCCCCTATCACTGGGATTCCGTATACTCACCTCGCATTGGCCAAGCGAACGTTTAATGACTGTAGATACACGAACTGAGGCATATAGATGGTTATTAAAACTATACTTTGTCAAACGTTACAGTTCCAAAAAAAGTACCTCGTTATTAATACACTTGATCAAATCCATAATACTAAAACAATAGATTTGTAAACTCGTATACCTGACTAACCCACACGTTTCGCTATGAACTCACCCTACAATTACGTTAAACTACATAACTAATACTTAGAAATTCCAGAAAATGTCTTTGTGGAACCCATAAGTGAATAAAAAGGAATATTAGGCAACATATTACATCCCATATACATGATTTATTAATTAATTAATTAATTCATTCATTATTGAGGTGCAACTTCGAGGAAGAGAATACAAAAAATCACTAGAGAAGGAAAACAATACACGCATCGTGCGAAGTGAGAACGAATTGCCGAAAATCAATGGGGAAAAGGAAGCACGGATCCGGTTTTCCCGAATCCGGTTTTCCCGAATCCGGTGAAGATCAAGCTCACGGCACCGGGACAAAACGAAGACAAGAGAGCACACACCGCTTGACATGAAAAGAAGAAACAGAGCGCACGCCTTGCTCAATGGAGGAAAGGAAAGGGAAGAGCATAGCATGCCAGGAAACGCAGGGACGGCCCGTGAGTGAGAGAAATCGGTGAAGCAACAGGTAAGGCTCGACAAAACAAAAAAAAAAAGAAGAACCAGGTGATGCGAGTTGGGAACACAGGAACAACAGGGTAAACGATGGAGCAAACAGGGGAAAGAGGCCTCGCCTGACATGAAGGAATAGGAGGTGCAAGTTAGTGCCAAGGGAGAAGGAAGAGGAGAGCGGCGATCATTATCAGTTCATGGGTACTGCCGCATTGAAGAAGTTTCTCGTGGACGCGTTAAGGGTGGGGTAGCATGACTAGTGGCGAGGCTTCAGGCGAGGCTGATGGACGAAGCTGATGGCAAGGCTACTGGTGCACGACTAGTGGCGAGGCTGGTGACTTCCTACCCTTCGCTTGACCGGAAAGATGGAACAACCAAACAGAGGACTTTGAAGGGCAACGGTCGAGAGGGAATCAGAGAAGGGAAGGCTCGGCTTGAAACCATGGAAAAGGAACGGAAACGAAGAAATTTTTTTGGCTTCCGGACTTGGTGGTGAGTGAAACGGCTGAGACGGATCGCGCGAGCAGTGGTCTTCCAGGGTATATGACGATTAAAACTATTCACGGTTTTGATTGACAAAAGAATCAGGATTTGATGGTCAAGAGGCAGTCCCGACGGAAGGAGAACCAGGGGAAAAACATAGTCAAAGCTAGGGATTTCGCATTAAAAAGACGCGCGACAGTACAACCGTTAAATACGTTTCTAAAAAAAACACGTAAGGAGAAGGATCAAAAGGAACAAACGACATAATAATTATGGGAAAGAACTAAACAAGAGAAAACACAAACAGCAAGGATGAATCAATAACCGATCAAACAGATCAGGCATAGTCTCCTACCTGACGTGCAGATGAACTGGTGGCAATCCCTTTGCCCTTACCACGATACCGAGATTCAGATCCACCTGAATCAAACCACTATGAGAACAAGAAATCACAACCTAATTTAAAATACGGAAAGAAAATTCCTATCGTTTCCTCACCAATCTACAAACCTGACGGACAATCCAACAGTGGGAAAAAGGAAGGGGCTAAAGGCAATCGTTAGGTTGTACGGAGGGAGACACAACAAACGAAAAGAATTGGTGGTGACAGATTGGAAATAACGTGGGAAAGAGGATAGCGGATGACAGAACACAGGTTTTTTGTCTAGAATAAAACAGTGGCAGTGATTAGGGTAGGCAATATGGGTTTAAAAGGTAACGTACAGGGCCTTAGGTAATTAAACGGGCCCGAAAATAAGACAAAGATATGTAGAAGGCCTTAGGGGATATAAACAGGCCCGGAAACAAGTTCGGGTCCGATAAGGGCAAAATGGTAATTTTTTACCTTCTCAATTCCCGTCCCTATCAACTTGTCAAACATACACGTGGACCACTACAACGACGTTGATTGGAAATACGACTATGACGGGGTTTCACAAATTCTGTAAGGGCCAAAACCAAATGTAAGGACTCAAACCCAACCTATTAGGACCCTTACCACCGTAAAACCCAAATAAGCCCTTGCAAGGTTCTATTTGAATTCCATAAGGCTCAAATCACCTAATTGTCAATTTTATTGGTTGATTCATATGCTATTTAAAGGTTGGATGAATTTCTAGCTTATACGGAATGAATAAAAACATCAGCGAAAGACTTACATTAACATTGAAATCAAATGGAAACATGACACACAAGTCCCATTGGAATCTCAAAACATCAACCAATAGTATCATGTATATTTTGGAAGCAACAAGAAAGAGAAAGATGATTTGAAAAGCCATAATGCAAATCCACACAAGTTCAAAGGCATGGCATGCACATTTAATAGGAAAGGGTGCATATAATGTGCAAATTCATCCAACCATGCATGTAAGACCCCGAATTTTGAGTCCTAGAAGTCCAGAAGCCAGTGCAGGTGAAAAGACGATTTTGCCCCTGAAGGAAAGGATGTGTGATGGCCGAAATTGGTAAGATTGTTTAGTAGTTAATTTTGTTTTAAATTCCTTTAGATCTAAGTCCTTATAGAAGGGTAATTGCCTTAGAAATTATCCTTATAGATAGAAAGTTGCCTTAGAGATTAAAGTTCCTAAAAATAGGGGAAGATAATTAAAGAGTTTAGAGTTTAGTTATCTAGTAAATTATTCTATTTAGATAAAGTGATTAAAGTAGTAATCATAATTCTATACCCATTCATTATAAATAGGAAGCCAACCTCACAAAGAATTAGTCATAGAAAACCTACAAATTTCGTATAGGCTTAAAACCCTATACCTCCCTATAGCCACCATAATTTTCAGAAACTTCAAACCAGCATAACTCACTCATCGTTCGTTGGATCTATGTGAGTAATAGCTTGTTGGAAAGCTCTCTTCATCCTCTTTCCAACCATCTTTTGTTTTTCGTCAGGAGGTTAGTATTTCTTTGTCTAATGTTACTTTGAAAATCGGCGGCCGAATTAGGTTTTCGCCAAATCTTCTTGAACTTCAAAATAGCATAAATTTCTGGTCGTTTGTCAGAATCTTACAAATAATATCTCGTTGGAAAGCTCTTTTCATTAGCTTTCCAACCATATATAAATCGCAGCTTGTAGATAAATATTGCGTTGTAAGTCGAGACGAAATCGTCCTATGCCCTACTTTTAGCAATAGGTTTTGCATAGTTAAATTGGAATGGTAAATTCAGGTTGAATCTTGATTAGTTCCTGGCTATCACATCACACATCCAAGGGAAGGCACCTGCAACATCGGATCACTGGTTTTCTGATAGGTTTGGTGAGTGGTATTGGTAAGGAAATAAGGTATTCAATTGATTATTGAATATGCATGCTTAGTTTGTTCTTGTCTTTGCCTGGTGATATTATAGGTGGTTCGGATTTACTTAATAAAGGCAAAGGATTAGCTTATTGTTCAGAGACAAGAGAGGTAGGATCTATGCCTCATCGGTTTCTCCAGAAACCCCCGCTCTTATTTGATGTTTTTGATACCTGCCTTTGTTGTATTATTTGTGATTGGATTGTAGGGTGTGAATATGCAATCCGGAATGAGATATGAATCTCCTAGGCTGTATAGAACCCCTGAGTTAGGGATTGAGTGCCTGGGATGCTATTGTTATATGCATTGGAAGTGCTGATTATTTCCTGACATGATTGAGAATACCTTGTTGTGGTATTATGTTTTGTACTTGCCTGTGTGTGCTTGTACGTGTTTGTTTGTCAGGATCCTGTTCTTCTGGCCAGGCAGGGTAAGAACTGATGCTCCTAGGGAGAGGAGAGGTTCTTATCGATTTGTGGGAGTTGTATGGGAGGTGAACCAGCAAGCTAGCGCTGGATATCTGTGCCTTGTGGCCGGATCCCTGTCTTGCGAGATAGGAAGCCCACTTCTGTGTGATACGGGGATGCCCTGGTTGCGACTAAGGGAAGACTTGTCCATGTGGGGCTAGTCGACTTATCCTTGCGAGGATAAGGAGAAAGGCTTACTGATTAGTTTGTGTTTTAACCATCTACCCTTTGTGCAGTAAGTCTTGGACAACACAGGTGGAAGGGGATGGCCTTTCTTATTCATTGCCGAGGGCAATACTAATGTGTTTCACCTGCCTGTGTACTTCTGACCTTACAGAAGTGTTTGTAGTCCTCCCTCAGCCATTGAATCGGCCTTAACCCTTTTTGAATGATTTATGAATTGTGTGATCCCCTTTAGTTGTTTAGGGATGATCTTATGTGAATTGGGAGATTTGTGTTTAGGGATTCGGTAGATCTTATGATGCTGTGACCCTACTGAGATTCTTGTAATCTCAAACCGTTGTTTTTACCATTTTTCAGGCTTAGGTACATTCACTGTTCGTGGTACCAGTGTGTGAGATTAAGGCTGCATGGCGGGACGATATCGCATCACATTTTAAAACTTGTTACTTGCGCATATAACATATGATTGGGCAACTTTCTGGTTTATTTTAAGCACTCTTCTTTTGCTTGCTACTTCCGAAACTTGGAAGATTTCTTGTTGTTTATTTGGATCCCTATGGGACTTGTGTGTTATGAACCCAATGGATTAATTTAAGACTTCCGCTGATGTTTTATTTACTCCGTATGATACCAGAACATATGTCCAATATCATGCTCCAATTGTTGATAAGCAATAAGATTAACAAGCTTAAAATCGGAAATTCTTAAGATTAGCCTTGTGGAATTCAAATAGGTCTTAGGTGTTATTTAGGCTTATTTGGGTTTCACGGCAGTAATGACCTTAATGGGAGCAATTATTAATAGATAGGAATTAGGGTCGTTACAATGCAGCCTTGATCTCATATCTTTGGTACCATCAACAAAGCACAAACCTAAGCCTGCAAAGAGGGAGAAAAGAAGAGATGAGATTACAAGAATCTTAGCAGGGTCACAGCATCATAAGTCCTAGGGATTCCCAATAACAAAAAGATCAACACCTAAAACCAACCAAGATATCTAATTAAAACCGAAAGCATCAAACACACATAATAAAGACCAAAATCTTCACAAGCATACACAATATGAGGGTAGGCCGAATTTGGTAGAAAACAAGGGGAAAGATTGAAAATATTTCTTTTTCAGAAGCACATGGGCAACCTCGAACATAATTTGATTTTCAAAATCATAGTTTGTCCCCAAGTTCCCATGTTGTCCAAGGCTATGATGCAAAAGGGTAAAACGGTTATACAATCAATATCACAGTAAGCCTTTTAGTTATCTTCAACATCCAAACTTTAAATGGCCTAGGTGCACTCTTGCAGCTGCGCATACAAGTTGTCCTGCCACACAAAAATTGGGCATCCTAACGTCCAGACTCGAGCTGGCCTATAGGGCATCTTGATGTCCAAACTCGTGCTGGCCTACAAGGCATCCTGACGTCCAGAGTTGAACCACCCTACAAGGCATCCAGTGAGCTCTTGCTGGGAATAACTACCCATAAACCTCTCGATTTGGTAAGCACCTCTCCTCTCCCTAGGAGCAACAATACTTACCTCGCATGGACAATAACAAAAGGATCCTTCAAACATAACACAAACAAGGCACAGAAAAACATACACACACATTACACGTATACACAAATCACATCAAAGATTTCGTATCATTATAATCACACATTTGCAAGCATATAATTAAGATAAGCAATAGAATTGAATCATATTCAAACAATCAAACAATAAGGTAACCAGAGGAACCGATGAGGTATAGATCCTACCTCTCACGAGTCTGAATGAGAAGATGCCTTTCCAATAAGATCAAAATCTCCTAAACAATCACAAAGCAAAGACCACACAAAACAAAGGTATAAGATTACTTAATTAAAAACCAAAGGCATTGTGAATTCTTACCAATTAACCTACCAAAATCCAGCGATCTGGATACAACAATATCTTTCTCCTAAATGTGTGATGTGATTGCCAAAAATTCAGCAATAAACAACTTGATTATGCACCCTAATTCATCATACAAATTTCGACAACACCTTAGCGCTTAATAGGGTAAATTGCGATTTCATCATACACATAAGAAGAAGATATGATTTCATATGAATAAGGAAGGAATAGGTACTAGACACTCAAACGATTAAAAAGAACAAGATTTGAAACTAATAGACAAGTCAATTGATCAAATTTGGCAAACATAGGATAGGAATAAGGTATGCCAATTTCAGGTATAGGAAGATTCAAAGGGTGAATTCATGATTTTACAACATGAATCTATGCCAAACAATCATACGAACAAAATAAATAACAGAAATCAATTGAAGGAAGAATCACACGATCTTGGCACAAAAATTGACAAATTATGACTTGAATTTTGACAGGGAAAACTAACCTTCTGATGAAAAACCCAAGATAGCTAGATAGAGGATGAAAAATGCTTTCGAACAAGCTATTATTTGCAGAAATCCAACAAAGGATGAGAGAGTTATGTTAGGATTAAGATTAATGAATTTTGGCTAAGGTTTAGGCAAAGATCGAAAATTTAGTGGAAGGAGAGGAGGGAGGGAATAATTCCAGAATTATTTATAAGGTTTTGGGTATGATTTATCAGGGTAGGTTAGTCACTTTTTTATAGGTGTCTAAGGAGGTTTCGCTAAGAGATAATTCCCTACTTATAAGTTTAAAGGATTATTCTATTAGAAGGATAATTCTATTTAAAAGGATAATTCTATTAAAAGAGATATTCTGTTTAAAAAGAAGAATTATCTAATATCTTGGATAATAAGGGATAAAATTAAAAATAATTAATATATAAATATCATAATTAAAATAGGAAATATTTGGCAGTAACCATTTTATGCCATCACGTATCTATTTCTTCAGGGGAAAAATAGTTATTTCAGCTGCACCGATACCTGAATTACATTTTTGACCTTTGACCTATGGACTTTTAGGACATCTACCCTATGGTGATGTGATAGTCAGGGAAATAACAAGAATCAACACGATATACCATCCTAATTAACCATGCAAATTTTGGCACTAAGATAGGGTAATAGAAAAAATTACGATTTCATGCATAATAAATTTAGGAGTTGTGATTTCATGATTACAAGGAAAGATTAGGTATTAACTACACACACGATTAACAGGAACAAGATCAGAAACCAACACACAAGTTAATTGGTAAAAATTGACAACAATAGGATAAAGGTTTAGAGCATGATGATTTCATACATGGGGAAGTATCAAAGGATGAATTCATGATCTTAGAACATGAATAGGTGCCAAACAATCATATGAACAATAGGAATAATACCATAAATCAATTGAGGAATCAATTAAAGAATTTTGGCACTAAACCCTAGATATTTGGCATAAGAAAAATTATAGAGGAAATCTAACTTTCTGATGATGAAACTAAGATAGGAAGATAGAGGATGGAAAGAGGTTTCCAGCAAGCTATTATTTTCAGAAATCTGATGAAGGATGAAAGAATTCGGCTAGGGTAAGTGTTTAGAAATTTTCAGAAAGAAGGGTAAGGAGTGGGGTTTATCACATAATAAGTTTGTGTGTTTTTGGTGTGGGATCTATATTTGGCCAGCCACTCTTTTTATAAGGTGCAATGGGGTTAATTTTTCCTACTTTTAAGGCTAGATATAAGGAGGTAATCAATAGGATTTGATTTTGGAATTATTTCTTAAGAATAGATAATGTATCATTAATGTTAGAAATGAAATAAGGGAGAAATGAAAACAGAAATGAACACTAAATCTTCAATAACATTTTCGCCTACCACACATCCATTTTTTCAGGAGCAAAATTTTCATATCAACTACACTAGCTTCTGGACTTCTACGGCAAAAAATCGGGGTTTCACATCTTACCCTCTTTATAAAAATTTCGTCCTCAAAATTTCAGCACAAGTACCTAAAAAACAGGTAAGGTAATTTCGCACGCATGGATTCTTCAGTCCCCAATACTGTTCCTCAACTTGACCATTATACCAAACAATTCGTATCATAGGCACGCTTTGTGAGTCCCAGAATTTTGAGTCCTAGAAGTCCAGAAGCCAGCGTAGGTAAAAATACCATTTTTCCCCTAAAGAAAAAGATATGTGATGACCGAAATTGGTAAGAAATGTTTGGTAATTATTTCTGGTATTAATTTCCTTTATTTTGGTTCTTAATTTGTTCATAATCACCTTAGGAATTAAAATCCCTAAAATTAAAAGGGGATAATTTCAGAATTTAAATCTGGTAGATATCTTACTTTAATAAAGCCTTTAAAGTACTAATCTTAATTCCATACCCATCCATTCTAAATAGGAAGCCAACCCAACAAAAATCATTCATAGAAAGCACACAAAACTCATATAACCTAAAACCTTTACACCTCTATATATCTGCCAAAATTCACTGAAATTTTAAACTAGCATAACTCTCTCATCGTTTGTCGGATTCCTGCAAATAACAGCTTGTTGGAAATCTCTCTTCATCCTTTTTCCAACCATCTTTGGTTTTTTTCAGGACGTTAGTATTTCTTTATTGTAAGATAAGTCGAAGCTCGGCGGAACTGCCAAAATCTTCTTGAACTTCAATATAGTATAACTCTTTCATCATTTTGTCGGATTCCTACAAATAATAGCTTGTTGGAAAGCTCTCTTCAACCTCTTTCCAACAATTTTTTTTTTTTTTGTTTAGACGTTTATATTTTGTTGTCAAAAGATAAATTTAAAACCGGCGGCGGAATTAGGTTTTAAGATTTGTATAATTCTGCCTTTGATTGATCTCCGATGTTGTTGCCCTTATTCATATGATTATTTAGAATCCATTCATAGTGAACAAGCATGAATTCATCCTTTGAATCTTTTCTGTACATGAAATCACTATGCCCTACCTTTTCCCTATTGCCTTATTATTTCTTATCTTGATCAATTGATTAACCTATTGGATTCTATTCTTATTTCTTTTGATTATAAATATTATAAACCCTAAATCCTTCCTTGTTAACATGAGATCGCAAATCCTACAACTTGTTAGCATGAAATCGCAACTTGCCTTATTGCCCTATTTTTAGTGCCGAAAACTGTATGATAATTAGGGATGGTAATTCAGGTTTTTTCTTGTTAAATTCTTGGCTATCACATCACACATCCAATGGGAAGGTACCTACGGCATCTGATCACTGGTTTCTGATAGGTTTGGTGAGTGGAATTGGTAAAGAAATAGGGTATTTAATTAGATATTGGGTATGTATACATAGTTTGGTTTTGGCTTTGCCTTGTGATGCTGTAGGTAGTGCAAAATTATTGAATAAAGGCAAAGGAATAACTTCTTGATCAAAGATAAGAGAGGTAGGATCTATGCCTCATCGGTTTCTCCAGAGACCTCGTTGTTTGCTTAGTTGATTTTGGTACTTATGATTGTGAAACTATATGTGCATTCATATTAAATAATGCATGCTTGAGTTACGGATTAAATTGAGGAATTTCTAGGCTATACCAAATCCTTTAAGGTATGTTAGGAGTGCCTAGCTTGCATGTGTGATGTGAATTGAACATGCTGAATGTGATATGACAGAATTCAGAATATCCTGTTGTAGTTTTGTGCTTTATGCTTGCCTATTTGTGCTTGTACATGTTTGTGTGTCAGGATCCTTTTACAGTGGCCATTCGGGGTAAGCACTGATGCTCCTAATGAGAGGGGAGATTCTTACTAGTATGGGAGTCGTATGGGTGGTAAATCCCAGCAGGAACTCGCTGGATGTCTAGTCCTTGTGTGGCCAGAAGCCCTATCCTTGTGTGGCAGGAACCCCTTATCCTTGTGTGGTTTGGGAAGCTCTTATCTTTGTGTGGTTTGGGATGCCCTTGTCCTTGTGTGGCTTGGGATGTTTTTTCCTTATGTGGCAAGATGAATAGGCTTGCTAATTAACTTTTCTGTTAACCAATTACCTTTCGTGAAGTAAGCATTGGACAACACAGGTGGAAGGGGATGGCCTTTTCTTCTTCATTGTTGAGAACAATCTTAAGAGTTTTGTCTGCCTGCGTACTTCTGATACTTTTCAGAAGTGTTTGTAGTCCGCCTCAGCCTTAGATTTTGCCCTATCCTTTTTGATTGAATCTTTGAATTGCATGAATCCTTTTAGTTGCGTAGGAATGATCATATGTTGTTCGAGAGATTTGTGTTTATGGTTTCTACAGATCATATGATGTTGTGACCCTACTGAGAATCTTGTAATCTCACTCCGTTGTTTTCACCATTTTTTTCAGGTTTAGGTACATTTACTGCTCGTGGTACCAGTGTGTGAGATCAAGGTTGTACAATGGGGTGATATCGCATCACTTTTGCATACCTGTCCCTTAATTACTTGCGCATATAACTAGAATAAAAATTGGACTACATTTTGGTTTATTTTAAGAATCCTCCTTTGCTTGTTATTTTTTACTACATTGGAGGAATTCTTGCTGGTTATTTGGATCCTTACGGGACTTGTGTGTTATGAATCCAGTGATTTAATTTAAATACTTTCGCTGATGTTTTTACTCACTCCGTATGATACCAGAATGATTGTCCAATACCATGCTCCAACTATTATTAAACATGTAGAGTGAATATGCTAAAAGTCAAAAATTTAGTGAGTAAGCCTGGTGAGATTTAGATAGGTCCTAGGTGTCTTTGGGTTTGTTTGGGTTTCACGGTGGTAATGACCTTAATCGGAGAAAATATTAATAGGTAGGAGTTGGTGTCGTTACAGGTTTGGTATCGGAGCATGGTTAAAGGAAAATAATTTGTTATATGCTAACTTATTTGTTGATTTTGATGTTTGTAGGTAAGGACATTCTCATTCACTCACTCACTTAGGGGCTAATACCGAAGGTGAACTAATGCTAAAATGAGATTGATTTGTAAGATTTAAATGATGAGAATGATAATCAGATGTGATGTTTATTCGTGTATGTTCTTATGCCTGGCATACCATGATATGTTTCGGTGAGTGTTTGTTGTGTTTCTTATCATTGCTGAGAATGTGTGCGTTGATTTATGCATGCTGCCGAGTGTCCCTATTTGACTCCTGTTTTGCTTAATGTATATGTATGTGATTGCTAGTGTGTATTGCCGAATATGGATGTTGTGTGAATCCATGCTTGCTTGATGTTTGATGATGATTTCCAATAGTATATATGAGTGTTCATGTAATTGCCGAGAATACCTTTGCATGTGTGCACGTAATTTCCAAAAATTTGTATGTTACTTTCCAATATATGCGTATCGTCTGGTGCACGCCTCTCCACCAGGTACCACTTCTTTTCCTAGTATCGTATTTAGTTATGTGTAAGTAACAATCGTATGTTTAAATAGTATGGCAAGGTTGAATGCTACGAGGGATCGATAGGGTAGGAATGGGATTCAAGCCGAACAATAACTTGTTGAGCAAGAGGAGCCGAATGCACAAATTGAGTAGGAAGTGCAAGCTGAGCCCGAAAATCAATCTGAGCCACCAGCTGCACCAGTCATTGATCCTGTGATGGCATCATTATTAAATGTATTACAAGGAATTGCTGCAAATCAGCAGCGTATGGAGGTGCAATTTTAGAATGCTCCTGTACTTGCACTAGTGGAAGAACCTATTCCTCCACTTGAACTTGCACAGCCGGCACATCCTAAGGAAGCCGAGAGACTTCCCGTCGTGATAACAAAATTGTTGAAGGAAGCCCGACAAATGGGATGTAAAGATTTCAATGGTTCAGCCGGAGCTACTGCTGCTCGTGAGTGGATAGACACCTTATGCCGAGTATCCTTGTTCTTATGTATCTCGAATGACGACAAAGTTTCCATCGCCACTTTCCTACTCGCCCTCGCATGGTGGACATCTGTTAGCTTGCGATTCAGTGATCATTTGCCAACTTGGGAAGAATTTCAGTATGACTTCGACGTAAAATTTTATACGAGGTTCCATAAAAACAAGCAGAGACAAGCTTTTAACAAACTTGAACAAGGCAACCATTCGATGCTGGAATATGAGAAAATGTTAAGGGATTTGTCCGGATTTGCAGCAGAAAAAGATCGTACACCATACCAGCTTGCGGGACGATTTCAGGATGGGTTGAATACAGAACTCAAAACCATCGTAGGTATGACATCGGTATAGAATTTGCAAGAACTAATCATTGCCGCAACCAAAACTGAAAGGATCATGTAAACCAAGAAGCCATCCGCAGCCACTAGTGGCGGATCCTATAGGCAAGATTCGAAGTTCAATCGACGAACGAGACCCTATCCTTTAAGGTCCTATCCTCTGAAAATTAATGGCAATGTAAATACCAATAGGAAAACTTTTCTGGTCCAAATTCCAATGGATCTTCATGGAATTCTCAGCAACGTCGATGTTACAACTGTGGCGAGATGGGACATACTCAGAGGGAATGTCTGAGACCAAGGTGAATCACAGGTGTACCAAACGCAGGCTGAGGTGGGTATGCTAACCCCACCAAACTACTAACACGTGCACCAGGAGAACCACCCAACGGATCCACAAGTGAAGTGGAACCAAGACCAACAAGGCTATTCACCCTAACTGATGTCGAGGCTAGTTCTGATGTGGTGACAGGTTATTACCGTCGCTTTGTGGAAAATTTTTCATCGCTTTCCGGACCATTGACAAAACTGACGCGCAAGGGTAAACTGTTTGTGTGGAACGAGAAATGCCAACGAAGTTTTGAAGAACTGAAAAATCGGTTAGTTTCCATACCTATCCGTACTTTACCTATTTTCGGAAAGGGGTATGTGGTTTGCAGCAATGCGTCGAAATCAAGACTTGGATGCGTATTGATGCAAGACGAGAAAGTCGTTGCATATGCTTCCCGACAATTACGACCGCATGAAAGCAACTATCCTACACATGATTTGGAGCTTGCAGCCGTGGTGTTTGCGTTGAAAATTTGGCGACATTACTTATATGACGAGACATGCCGAATCTTCACCTATCACAAAAGCTTGAAGTACCTACTCACACAAAAAAAATTGAATATGAGACAACGAAAATGGGTAGAGCTGATTGAGGAAATCCGGAATCAGCAATTAGAGGATCCAAAACTAATTGAAATTCGGAAGCAACTTTTTGACGATGTTGATGCCATAGTTCGCGATTTCAGAATACGAGATGAAAAAGTGCTTGTCTTCAGAAACCGGGTATGTGTTCCATAAGATATTGATATTCGTAACTTATTCTATCGGAGGCGCAAAGTTCGAAGTTTGCTATCCATTCCGGAAGCACTAAGATGTATCGAGATTTGAAATAGCAGTATTGGTGGCCAAACATGAAACGTCACGTTATTGAGTTCGTTGCCCGATGCCTCGTATAAAGATCGAACATCAACGACCCGCTGAACTACTTCAGTCACTTCCAATTCCAGAATGGAAGTGGGTGCATGTCACATTGGATTTTGTGGCCGGTTCGCTTAGGTCACAGCGAGGATACGATGCCATTTGGGTGATCGTGGATCGATAGACGAAATCTGCACACTTCCTTCTTATACGTATGACGGATACACCTGAGAAATTGGTTATTCGTTATATAGATGAGATTGTTCGATTGCATGAAGTGCCAATTTCCATCGTTTTAGATCATGACCCTTGTTTCACCTCATAATTTTGGGAGAAATTCCAAATTTCACTGGGTTTAAAATTGAAGTTCAGTACAACATTTCATCCTCAGACCGATGGTCAGTCAGAAAGGACGATTCAGACACTCGAAGACATGCTACAAGCGAGTGTGTTGCATCAGCAAACCGGTTGGGATCGATGTCTGCCGTTGGCAGAATTTTTTTACAACCATAGTTTTCATGTCAGCATCAGTATGGCACCTTATGAAGCATTATATGAGAGACGTTGCAGAACTTCCATTTGCTGAAATGAAGTAGGTGAAAGACGCCTAGACAATTCAGAATTGATTGTGTGAGACCTCGAATTTTGAGTCCTAAATGTCCAGAAGCCAGTGCAGGTGAAAATACCATTTTTCCCCTGAAGAAAAGGATGTGTGATGGCCGAAATTGGTAAAAAATGTTTGGTAAATATTTTTGGTATGAATTCTCTTTAATTTGGTTCTTAATTTGTTGATAATCACCTTAGGAAATAAAATCCCTAAAATTAAAAGAGGATAGTTACAAAATTTAAATCTGGTAGTTATCCATACCCATCCACTATAAATAGGAAGCCAACCACACAAAAATCATTCATAGAAAACACAAAAAACGCGTGTAACCTAAAACCTTTACACCTCCCTATATCTACAAAAATTCGATGAAACTTTAAACCAGCATAACTCTCTCATCATTTGTCGAATTCCTACAAATAATAGCTTGCTGGAAAGCTTTCTTCATCCTATTTCCATCCATATATGGTTTTTAATCAGGAGGTTAGTATTTCTTTCTTGTAAGATAAGTCGAAACTCGGCAGAACAGCCAAAATCTTCTTGAACTTCAATGTAGCATAACTCTTTCATCATTTTTCGGATTCCTGAAAATAGTAGCTTGTTTTCATTCTCTTTCCAACCATATTTATTTTTTTGTTTAGACGTTCGTATTTCGTTGTCAAAAGCTAAGTTGAAAATCAGCGGTGGAATTAGGTTTTAAGATTTGTATAATTCTGCCATTGATTAATCTCTGATATTGTCGCCCTTATTCATATGATTGTTTAGAATCCATTTATAGTGAACAATCATGAATATATCCTTAAAATGTTTTGTAAGAGCCCGAATTTTGAGTCCTAGAAGTCCAGAAGCCAGTACAGGTGAAAAGACAATTTTTCCCCTGAAGGAAAGGATGTGTGATGTCCGAAATTGGTAAGAATATTTAATAGTTAATTTTGTTTTAAATTCCTTTAGATCTAAGTCCTTATAGATAGATAATTACCTTAGAGATTAAAATCCCAAAAAATATGGGAAGATAATTAGAGTTTAGAGTTTAATTATCTAGTAAATTATCTTATTTTGATAAAGTGAGTAAAATTAGTAATCATAATTCTACACTCATTCATTATAAATAAGAAGCCAACCCCACAAAAATCCCTCATAGAAAACTTACAAAATTCGTATGAGCCTAAAACTCTATACCTCCCTATAGCCGCCATAATTCGCAAAAACTTTAAACCAGCATAACTCACTCATTTTTCGTTGGATCCCTGAAAATAATAACTTGTTAGAAAACTCTCTTCATCCTCTTTCCAACCATCTTTGATTTGTTGTCAGTATATTAGTATTTCTTTCTCAAAGTTCAAGTTTAAATTCGGAGGCACTGCCAAATCTTCTTGAAATTCAGAATAGTATAACTCTTTCGTTGTTTGTTATATCTCTGCGAATAATATCTTTTTGGAAAGATATCTTCCTGCTCTTTCCAAAAATATTTTTATTTTGTCAGAAGATTAGTATTTCTTTGTCTAAGGTTAACTTGAAAATCGGCGGCGGAATTAGGTTTTCGCCAAATCTTCTTGAACTTCAAAATAGCATAACTTTTTAATCGTTTGTCAGATCCTTACAAATAATAGCTCGTTGGAAAGATCTTTCCATCCTCTTTCCAACCATATGTGTTTATAAATTTTTATGTAAATATTTCCTTGTTTAAGGTTAAGCCGAAATTGTCCTATGCCCTACTTTTAGCAAGAAGATTTGCATAGTTAATTAGAATGGTAAATTCAGGTTGAATCTTGTTAAGTTCCTGGCTATCACATCACACATCCAAAGGGAAGGCACCTGAAACATCTGATCACTGGTTTTCTGATAGGTTTGGTGAGTAGTATTGGTAAGGAAATAGGGTATTCAATTGATTATTGAATATGCATGCTTAGTTTGTTTTCGTCTTTGCCTGGTGATATTATAGGTGGTTCAGATTTAATTAGTAAAGGAAAAGGAGTAGCTTCTTGTTCAGAGACAAGATAGATAGGATCTACGCCTCATGGGTTTCTCTAAACCCCTGTTATTTTCTTGATGTTTTTGTTACCTGCCCTTGTTGTATTGCATGCGATTGGATTATAGGGTGAGAGTATGAAATTCGGAATGAGATATGGATCTCATAGGCTATATCGAACCCCTAAATTAGGTATTGAATGCCTGGGTTGCATATGTTATGTGAATTGAATATGCTGATTGTGTTCTGACATGATTGAGGATACCCTGTTGTGGTATTACGCTTTGTACTTGCCTGTGTGTGCTTGTACGTGTTTGTGTGTCAGGATCCTGTTCCGGTGGCTCTTCAGGGTAAGCGCTGATGCTCCTAAGGAGAGGAGAGGTTCTTACTGGTATGGGAATTGTATGGGCGGCAAAACCCAGCAAGAGCTCGCTGGATGTCTGGTCCTTGTGTGGCCGGAAACCTGTCCTTGTGTGGCAGGAAGCCCTTTTCCTTGTCTGGTTTGGGGTGCCCAAGTCTGTGTGTGGCTTGGGAAGACTTTTCCGTGAGAGAAAAGACGACTTACTAGGCTTACTGATTAGTTTGTGTGTTAACTGTGTATCCTTTGTACAGTGAGCCTTGGACAACACAGGTGGAAGGGGATGGCCTTTCTTCTTCATTGTCGAGAGCAATTTGATGTGTTTCACCTACCTATGTACTTCTGAACTTTCGGAAGTGTTTGTTGTCCTCCCTCAGCCATAGATTCAGCCCTAACCTTTTCGTTTGATTCTAGAATTGCGTGATCCCCTTTAATTGTTTAGGATTGATCTAATGTAAATTAGGAGATTTTTGTTTAGGGTTTATACAGATCTTATGATGTTGTAACCCTACTCAAATTCTTGTAATCTCATACCGTTGTTGTTTACCATTTTTCAGGCTTAGGTACATCCACTGTTCATGGTACCAGTGTGTGAGATCAAGGCTGTGCGGCGGGGCGATATCATATCACATTTTTATAGTTGTTACTTGCGCATATAACATGAATGATTGGACAACTTTTCGGTTTATTTTAAGCACCCTTCTTTGTTTGCTTTTTCCGAAACTTGTTGAAGGATTTCTTGCTGGTTATTTGGATCCCTATGGGACTTGTGTGTTATAAACCCAATGAATTAATTTAAGACTTCCGCTGATGTTTTTATTTACTTCGTATGATACCAGAATATGTGTCCAATATCATGCTCCAATAGTTGATAAGTAATAAGATTAACAAGCTTAAAATCGGAAATTTATGATTAGCCTGGTGAGATTCAAATAGGTCTTAGGTGTCATTTAGGCTTATTTAGGTTTCACGGCGGTAATGACCTTAATCGGAGCAATTATGAATAGTTAGGAATTGGGGTCGTTACATCGTTTCTATACAGGAAATCAATATGTCCTATCTTTTCCCTACTTCCCTATTGTTGCCTATCTTGATCAATTGATTAACCTATTGGATTCTGATATTGTTTCTTTTGATTATACATACTATAAACCCTTAATCTTTCCTTGTTAATATGATATCGCAACTCCTACAACTTGTTAGCATGAAATCTCAACTTGCCCTATTCCCTATTCTTAGTGCCAAAAATTTTATGATAATTAGGGATGGTAATTCAGGTTGTTTCTTGTTAAGTTCTTGGCTATAACATCACACATCCAAGGGGAAGGTACCTGCGACATCTGATCATGGGTTTCTGATAGGTTTGGTGAGTAGAATTGGTAAGGAAATAGGGTATCTAATTGGATATTGGATATGCATACTTAGTTTGGTTTTGGTTTTGCCTTGTGATACTGTAGATAGTGCAGAATTATTGAATAAATGCAAGGGAATAACTTATTGTTCAGAGACAAGAAAGGTAGGATCTATGCCTCATCGGTTTCTCCAGAGACCTCGTTGTTTGCTTAGTTGATTTCGGTACCTATGATTGTGAAACTGTATGCGCATTCATATTAAATAATGCATGCTTGAGTTGCAGATTGAATTGTAGAATTTCTAGGCTTTACCGAATCCCTTAAGGTATGTTAGGAGTGCCTAGCTTGCATGTGTGATGTGAATTGGACATGCTGAATGTGATATGACAGAATTGACCTATTGTTGTTTTATGCTTTGTGCTTGCCTGTGTGTGCTTGTACGTGTTTGTGTGTAAGGATCCTTTTACGGTAGCCATTCATGGTAAGCGCTGATGCTCCTAGTGAGAAGGGAGCTTCTTACTGGTGTGGGAGTCGTATGGGTGGCAAATCCCAGCAAGAACTGGATGGATGTCTGGTCCTTGTGAGGCCAGATACCCTGTCCTTGTGTGGCAGGAACCCCCTTATCCTTTTGTGGTAGGAACCCCTTATTCTTGTGTGGTTTGGGAAGCCCTTATACTTGTGTGGTTTGGGATGCCCTTGTCCTTGTATGGCTTGGGATTTTTTCCTTGTGTGACAAGATGAATAGGCTTGTTGATTAGCTTGTGTGTTAACCAATTACTTTTCATGCAGTTAGCCTTAGACAACACAGGTGGAAGGGGATGGCTTTTTCTTCTTCATTGCCAAGAACAATCTGATGAGTTCTGCCTGCCTGTGTACTTCTGATACTTTTCGGAAGTATTTGTAGTCCCCCTCAGCCTTAGATTCGTCCCAATCCTTTTTATTGAATCTTTGAATTGCATGGATCCCTTTAGTTGCATAGGAATGATCAGATGTTGTTTGGGGTTTTTGCAAATCTTATGATGTTATAACCTTATTGAGATTTTTGTAATCTCATTCTGTTTTTTTTCACCATTTCTTTCAGGCTTAGTTACATTCACTGCTCATGGTACCAGTGTGTGAGATCAAGGCTGTACGGCGGTGCGATATCACATCACTTTTGCATACCTGTTCCTTGATTACTTTCGAATATAACTTGAATAAAAATTGGACTACTTTCTGGTTTATTTTAAGAATCCTCCTTTGTTTGTTATTTTCGACTATGTTGGAGGAATTCTTGCTGGTTATTTGGATCCTTACGAGACTTGTGTGTTATGAATTCAGTAATTTAATTTAAAGACTTTCGCTGATGTTTTTACTCACTCCGTATGATACCAGAATGATTGCCCAATATCATGCTCCAACTGTTATTAAACATGTAGAATGAACATGCTAAAAGTCGAAAACTTAGTGAGTAAGACTGGTGAGATTTAGATAGGTCCTATGTGTCTTTGGGTTTGTTTGGGTTTCACGGCAGTAATGACCTTAATCGGAACAAATATTAATAGGTAGGAATTGGGGTTGTTACTATGAGACCCAACCCGTAGGTGGTTAGGGTACCCAATCCCACATCAGAAAGGAGCGAGGGAGTTCTTGGGGTTATATATGTTGTGTGAGTGGATCATTTGTAACAAGATGTATCTTTTGGGCCTTGTGGTTAAAAGCCCAATTGAGCATTGCAGTTGTGATCCATCACGCACACATACACGTCCGGGGCGCTGGGCCGAAGGTCCAGGGACTGGGTGGTGACATGCTTCGACCGCAAAATTGGCGAACTGACAGATCTAGTATGACAACTTGCTGTATAAGCTAAGATATCTTCAGCAACCACAACTGGTGGTTCTTCAAGCACATGAGTAGTGTAAGAACCCGAATTCCAACCTATTATTCTTATTTGCTCCTATTAGGACCCTTACCATGGTGAAACCCAAATAAGCCCAAAACCAGGACCTAGCTGAATCCCACATGGCTTATCCATCTAATTTCTGATTTTAGCATGTTCATTCTTTTATATTTTAAAGATTAGAGCATGTTAATACTGGAGCACATGAGTAGTGTAAGGTTCCGAATTCCTACCTATTATTCTTATTTGCTCCTGTTAGGACTCTTACTGCGGTGAAACCCAAATTAGCCCAAAACCAGGACCTATCTTAATCCTACAAGGCTTATCCATCAAATTTCTGATTTTAGCATGTTCATCCTTTTATCCTTTTAAAAATTGGAGCATGTTAATATTGTACAAATATTTGGACTCATATGAAGTGAATAAAACATCAGCATAAGACTTTATGATTAATCAAAGGAATCACAGCACACAAGTCTCATACGGATCTCAAAATCTAGCAAGTAAATCCACAGTATGTTTTCAAAACAATCAAACAACGGAGACATTCTAAAAACCAGAAAATTTTCGGATCAATCTTCATGTTATATGCAGAAGCAATCAAGGAAACAAATATGATGAAATATCACCCCGCTGTGCAGCCTTAATCTCACACATTGGTACGACGAACAGAGAATGTACCTATGCCTAAAAAATGGTGAAAACACCAGGGTGAGATTACAAGAATCTCAGTACAGTCACAACATCATAAGATCTATAGAAATATTAAACAAACATCGGTGTAGGGCAAAAGATAGGGTTCATAAAGGCAAATGCGATTTTATGCATACAAGCTTTAGAGGTTACAATTTCATGTTAACAAGGAAGGATTAGGTGTTAATAACACATATAATTAAAAGGAGCAAGATTAGAAACTAATAGATTAGTCAATTGATCAAAATCAGCAATAATTGGCAAAAGTGTAGGGCTTGCTGATTTCATGCATAAGGAAGATTCGAGGGATTAATTCATGATATTACAACATTAATGGATGCCGAACAATCATACAAACAAGAGGAACAACAACAGAAACCAATTGAAGGATGAATCTCACAATTTCGGCACTAATGCATATCAAATTGCGATAAGGGTTTTAACAGGGAAGAACTGACCTTCTGATGATCAAACCATAATAGCTAGATAGAGAATGAAAAGAGCTTTCCAACAAGTTATTATTTGCAGAAATTTGACTAAGGATGAAAGATTTCGGCTTTGGTGAAGGCTTGGGAATTTCGGCTACAAAGGGTAGTGTGTAGGGCTTAATCACTTAATAATTTTGGTGTTTTTAGTGTAGGAACTAAGTGCGGCTGGCTACTCCTTAAATAGAATGTAATAGGATTAAATTCCTTACTTTAAAAACTAGTTATAGGGAGATATTGTTTAGAATTAAATTCTGGAATTATCTCCTTAATTTTAGGAAATTATCATCTAAAGTAATATTAAACTAGTAAGGAAATGAAATAAAGAAGAAATGAATGTTAAACCTTTATTACCACTTTAAGCTATCTCATATCCATTTATTCAAGGGAAAAATGGTCATTTCACCTGCACTGGCTTCTGGACTTCTAGAACTCAAAAATTAGGGTCTCACAAATACTTTCTCAACATCGAAATGTGAAACACATTGTGAATTCTTTCCATGTTTGGAGGTAATGCATGTCGGTAAGCAACCGGGCCGATTCTCATAACAATATCATACAGATCAATGTATCAGGTGCTAGCTTACCTCGTTGCTGAAAATAAAGGACACCTTTCCACGGGTAGACTTTCAGAAACACCTTGTCACCAACCGAAAATTCCAGCTCCCTTATTCTATTATCAGCATAGTTTTTTTTGTCGCTCTTGCATTGTCCTCAGCCTTTGTCAAATCAGATTCAATTGCTCCGTTACTTGATCAATCAATTCCAGATTGTCTCAACGTCTCTCGCCTACTTCATTCCAGCAAATAGGAGTTCTGCAATGTCTCCCATACAATGCTTCCTAAGGAGCCATTCCGATGCTTACATGAAAACTATTGTTGTAAGCGAATTCTACCAAATGTAGACATCAATCCCAACTAGTATTTTAGTCCATCATGCACACATGCATCATATCTTCAAGAATCTGAATTGTTCGTTTAGATTGACCGTCGGTTTTGGGATGAAACGAAAAACTGAATTTCAGTCTCGAACTCAGCACAATGTAGAATTTCTCCCAAAATCATGAAGTGAAAGGAGGGTCACGATCTGAAACAATGGAAACTGGCACTCTATGTAGATTAAAAATCTCGTCTAAATAACGAATTGCCAATTTCTTAGGGATGTCTGCCACACGAACAAGAAGGAAGTGTGTGGATTTTGTCAGTCGATCCACAATCACCCAAATGTCATCGAATCCTCACTGAGATCTAGGCAAACCGGTCACAAAGTCCATCGTGACATGCTCCCACTTCCATTCTGGAATCATAAGTGACTGAAGTAAACCAACTGATCTTTGATGATCGATTTTCACTTGTTGACATACGAGGCATTGAGCAACAAACTCAGCAATGTGGCACTTTATGTTTGGCCACCAACACTGTTCCTTCAAATCTTAGTACATCTTAGTGCTACCAAAATGAATAGAAAACTTTGAACTATACGTCTCGAAAAAAATCAGATTGCAAATATCAACATCTTGTGGCACACATACCCGGTTTCTAAACACAAGATCTCCATCATCTCGCACTCTAAAATCACAAACTATGGCATCAACACCATCAGATATTTATTGCTGAATTTCAGCCAATCGTGGATCATCATATTGCTGATTTCGGATCTCTTCCAGCAGAGTAGGCTTGACTTCAATTCAAGCCAACAATAAACTAAAAAAATCACTCCCAAGATGCACATGCGTTGCTCTCAAATTCAGCAACATTGGCATGTATTACGCAAGCAGATAGGCTAAAACAAACAGAGAGGAAGAATGGGTCTTCCGGATTAAGGCATCAACAACAATATTTGCTTTTCCGAGATGATATTCAATGATCAAATCGTAGTCTTTTATTAGCTCCACCCATCTTCGTTGTCTCATATTCAACTCCTTTTGTGTAAAGAGATACTTCAAGCTTTTGTGGTCGGTGAAGATTCTGCATGTCTCACAGTGAAGGTAGTACCGCCATATATTTAATGCGAACACCACGGCTGCAAGCTCCAAATCGTGTGTAGGATAGTTGTTCTCGTGCAGATGCAACTGTCGAGAAGCATAGGAAATGACTTTCCCATCTTGCATTAACACACATCCAAGTCCAGATTTCAATGCATCGCTATACACCACATATTCCTTTCTTCCGAATGGTAAGGTAAGAATAGATGCAAAAACTAACCAATTCTTCAAAGCTTTGCTGGAATTTCTTGTTCCACACAAACGACTCTCCCTTGCGTGTCATTTTTTCCAAAGATCCAGCAAGCGATGAAAAATTCTCCACAAAACGATAGTAGTTTCCGGTTAAACCAAGGAAACTGCGAACTTCAAACACATTCCACGGGGTTCCAAAGCAACAACGGCTTCAATCTTCTTTGGATCAACAAGAACACCACCGGAAGAAACATCATGGCCAAGGAAACTGACTTCACGTAACCAGAAATCGCATTTGGAGTATTTCACAAACAGCTGTCGATCCCTCAGTGTTTCCAACACAATCCGCAAGTGCTCAGTATGTTCTTCTTCTGATTTTGAGTAAATCAGAATGTCATTGATGAAGACTATCACAAATCTGTCCAGATGCTCTCGGAATACTTGATTAATCAGGTCTATGAACACTGCTAGAGCATTGGTCAAACCGAATGGCATAATCATAAATTCATAGTGGTCGTATCATGATCTGAATGCAATCTTTGGAGTATCAGCTTCACGAACAAGCAACATATGGTACCCTGTTCTAAGATCAATTTTGGAAAACACGGCTGCACCTTGGTGTTTGTCAAACAAGTCATCGATTTGCAGCAAACAATACTTGTTCTTAATGGTTATACGATTCAGCTGCTGGTAGTTGATGCACAACCGCAGCAATCCATCTTTCTTTTTCACAAGCAAGATAGGTGCTCCCCAAGGTGACATACTGGGTAGGATGAAACCACGATCTAGCAAATCTTCCAATTGCATCATCGATTCTTTTATTTCCGTAGGAGCCATAAGATAAAGAGGAATGGAAATCGGATTCGTACCCAGCAGTAGTTCAATGTCGAATTGCACTTATTTTGGTGGTGGCAAACCGGTTATATATTCTGGAAACACATCCGGAAACTCACAAAATACTGCAATAGAATCCAGATCTGAGGACTCTTTGGAAATGTCATGCATATACGCGAGGTATGCAGTACATCCTTTGCTAATCAATCACTTTGCATTGAGCCATAAAATCATACAAGTTGGAACAACTCGTCTATCACCTTCAAAACAATACTAGGAACCATCTGGATGAGTGAACCACACACGCTTGGTGAAATACTCCATTCGGGCTTGATACTTGGCCAAACAATCCATGCCTAGGATCACATCCAGCTCTTAGATATCCAGTGGAATCAGATCCACCTCCAGTATACTTGAACCCATACGTACAGCACAACCGATGTAGACTAGATCACAAATCAATTACTCTCCCAAAGGAGTTAGAACCACAATAGTAGGTGATAGGGGAGACAGAAGCCGATCTGAACTAAGGGCTATCCTTGGACTCACAAATGATCTACTCACTCTGGGATCTATTAACACTTTAGCATTTTGAGAAAAGACTGAAATAGTACCTGTCACCACATCAGGGCTTACTTTGGCATCAGTTAGTGTGAATAACCTCAGAGGTTTGGCCTGTGCCTCATTTGTAGATTTGCGTGGTTGTCCTCCAGGTGCATGTGCTGGTGGTTTAATGAGATTAGCATACCCACCTCGGCTTGCATTCGGTGCACCTATAATATGTCTCAGTTTGGGATAGTCCCTCTGATTATGGCCCATTTCACCACAATTGTAGCTTCGAAATGGCAGCGAACTCCACGTAGATCTAGTGGGATTAGGACAAGAAAAATTCTTCCTGAAGTTACCCCATTACTATTATTCTTCAGAGGGTAGGACCACAGAGTATCGGGTCCTGTATGACGGTTGAACTTGGAATCACGCCTAAATGATCCGTCATTGTTTACTGCCAGAGACTTCTTGCTTTGAATGATTTTTTTGGCTTCAGTGGTTGCAACAATCAATTCTTGCAAATTCTGCACTGCTGTTATGCCCACAATAGTTTTGAGCTCGGTACTCAGCCCATTTTGGAATCATCTTGCAAGCTTATAAGGTGAGCGATCCTTCTCTAGTGCAAATTGGGACAACTGCCTCAATTCCTTCTCATATTCCAGCAGTGAATGGGTGCCTTGTTCAAGCTTGTAAAAACCTTGTTGCTACTCACTTTTGTGGAAATTTGTGTAAAACTTTTTGTCAAATTTATGCTAGAATTCTTCCCATGAAGGCAAATGATCCCTGAACCGTAAACTCATGGCTGTCCACCACGCGAGGGCTTCTCCTTTGAGTAGGAAAGTAGTGATGGCAACCTTGTCGTCATGATAGATGCTCAAGAACAAAGACACTTGGTATAGAGTGTCAATGTATTCACTAGCCACAGCGGCACCAGTTGAACCACTGAAATCTTTGCATCCCAGCTGACAAGCTTCCTTCAGCAGCTTGGTGATGACAACTGGAAGTCTCTTGGTTTCCTTAGGATGAGCCGGCTGAATAGGTTCAAATGGAGGAATAGGATCTTCCACAAGTGGTGTGGGTACAAGGGCATTATGGAATTGGGTTTTCATTCGCTGCTGATTTGCAGCAATCCTTTGCAACACGTTCTGTATTTGTGCCATTGTGGGATCAATAGATGGTGCGGCTAGTGCCTTAGGTTTGTTTTCGGGCTAAGCTTGCCCTCCTTGCACATTTTGTGCATTTGGATCATTTTGGTCAATAAGTTTCTGTTCGGCTTGGGCTTCATACCTACCCCGACGATCTCTAGGTGCGTTCTGCCTTGCCATACTGTACAAGCACGTAGAGTCACTAAATACATAACCCAATTACAGAACTAAGGAAAAGAAATAGTACTTGGTGGAGAGGCATACATCGAACGATATGCATATGCTGAAAAATAAAACACACATATGCACACAAGTATACACAACTCTTGTCAATACACATAGAAGCACTATCAGAAATGCATTTATACACACCTAAAACACACTCGGCAATCATACAAATTAACCATATACATTCGGCACAAATGCAATCATACTAGAACATTCATCAACACACATCTAGGGATTACAACCAACATGCAGCTAGTTACGCAAACACTCAGCAATTGCAAGGAAACATAGGAAGACAATCATCAAAACACATTAGAATACATCAGGTTATATAGCATGCAAGAACATTCATAAACACACAATCAAGTACAGCAATCAAACATTATGAAACAAGCATTTTAACATTAAGTCACTTTAGGCATTAACTCTAATGAGTGTGGTTGTGTGCGCATGTTCTTTCCTACAAACACAAAACCAACAAACATGTTAGTTTATAACAAATTTATATTTCCTAAATCATGCTCCGTTACCAAACCTGTAAGGACCCAAAGCCAACCTATTAGGACCGTTACTGCTTTGAAACCCAAAAAGCCTAACCTAGGACCTATCTGAATCTCACAAGGCTCTAATCATC
Organism: Passiflora organensis; assembly: GCA_019739055.1. Classification (NCBI taxonomy): domain Eukaryota; kingdom Viridiplantae; phylum Streptophyta; class Magnoliopsida; order Malpighiales; family Passifloraceae; genus Passiflora; species Passiflora organensis. The sequence goes on along the minus strand of JAEPBF010000328.1, from coordinate 526,397 downwards.
CTAAACCATTTCATTAGATTTATTTCTTATGCCTTTTAAAGGTTGGAGCATGATAAAAATGGACAAACATTCAGGAAACATACAAAGTGAAATAAAAATATTAGCAGAAGTCTTTATAATTAATGAAAGAAACTACAACACACAAGTCCCATAGGGATCTCAACATCCAGCAAGTAATCCTCCAATAGATTCCTCAAATAAACAAGAAAAGGCGGGATTCAAAGAACCAGAAAGTAGTCCAATCAAATTTCATTTTATATGCATCAGCAATCAAGGAAGAAGGGATGTGAATGTGATAAAATATCATCCCGCTATGCAGCCTTGATCTCATACAATGGTACCACGAGCAGATGATGTACCTAAGCCTACAAAATGTTGAATACAATAGAGTGAGACTACAAGAATCTAAAGTAGGGTCACAACATCATAAAATCTGCAGAAATCGAAACAAATATCTCCAAAACAACATGAGTATCTGCATACACAACTAAAGGGGAATCAAACAACCATCAAACCATCACAATAAGGATAAAGCCGAAAGTTTTTTGGCTGAGGGTGGACTGTAAACACTTCTGGAATCAAAAGTACACCAGCAGGTAATTCATAATTTAATCATATTAACAAAAGGCCAACCCCTTCCACCTGTGTTGTCCAAGGCTTTGCTGCACAAAGGATAAGTGATTAACACAACCTAATTAGCAAGCCTATTATTCATCTTGACAGCATATAGGACAAGGCATCCAAGTCACACAAGCACAAGGGCATCCAAACCACACAAGGATAAGGGCATCTTGCTAGCACACAAAACAAGACATCTAACCACACAAGGGCTAGGCATCCAGCGAGCTCTTGCTAGTTATTGCTACCCATACGACTCTCATACTAGTAAGAACCTCTCCTCTCCTCAGGAGCATCAGCGATTACCCCGAATGGCCATTGAAAAAGAATCTTGACACACAAACATGTACAGGCACACACAAGCAAGTACAAGGCTTATATCATAGCAAGACATCCTCAATCATATCACGACACAGTCAACATGTTCTAAGCACACAACACATGAGAATTAGGCACAAACAACATATCTCAAGGGTCCGAAATTGCTTAAAGGATCATAGCTCAATTTGCATCTCATGCATACACTATATAAGGCAGGCGCATACATAATAGAATGGACAAGAACCGAATTCATCATTCAAACAATAGGGATCTCTGGAGAAACTGATGAGGTATAGATCCTACCTTTCTTGTCTCTGAACAAGTACTTGCCTTTATTAAGAGGATCCTAACCATCTATATAACCATAAAGCAAAGACCAAACCCTACTAAGCATGTATACTCATTAACCAAATAAACATCCAATTTTCTTACCAATTCCACTCACCAAATCTATCAAAAAACCAGTGATCAGATGCTGCTGAGACCTCACCCTCAGATGTGTGGTGTGATAGCCAAGAACACAACAAGAATTAATCTTATTTACCATGCCAATTAACTATGTGAATTTTGGCACTAAGTTAGGGTACAAAGGAAATTACGATTTCATGCATACAAGGTTCATAATTTCATGATAACAAAGAAGGATTAGGTGTTAATTACTCATACAGTTAATAAGAACGAGATTATAAACCAGCAGACAAGTTAATTGGCAAAAATTAGCAACAATAGGATAAGAGTATAGAGCATGCCAATTTCATACATAAGGAAGACTCAAAGGATGAATTCAAGATGTTACAACATTAATAGATGCCAAAAACTCATATGAACAAGAGGAATAACAACAAAAACCAATTGAAGAATCAATCAAAGAATTTTGACACTAAGCCCTAGGTATCTACAATAAGAAAAAGTATAAGAGAAATATAACCTTTAGATGATGAAACTAAGATAGCAAGATAGAGGATTGAAAGAGGTTTCCAACAAGTTATTATTTTCAGAAATCTAATGAAGAATGTCGGCTAGGGTAAGTGTTTAGGAATTTTTGCAGCAAGGGTCAGGAGTATGGTTTATCATGAGACCCTATCCTTTAAGGTCCTACCTTATGAAAAACAATGGCAATGGAGGTAACAACAGGAAGAACTTTCCAGTCCTAGTCCTAATGGATCTACGTTGAATTCGCAGCCACGTCGATGCTACAATTATGGTAAGATGGGCCATGTTCGGAGGGACTGTCCCAAACCAAGACGTATCACAGGCACACCGAATGCCAATCGAGGTGGGTGTGCCAATCCCGCTAAACCACCAGCACATGTACCGGAAGGACCACCCAACTTATCCACAAGTGAGGCGCAACCCATACCAATGAGGCTATTCACCTTGACTGATGCCAAAGCTAGCCATGATGTGGTGACAGATATTATTTTAGTCTTTTCTTAAAATGCTAAAGTATTGTTAGATTCTGGAGCAAACAGGTCATTTGTAAGTCCAAAGATAGCAACTAGCACAGATCGGCCTCAGTCTCCCCTTGGGAGAACAACAAACTTGTGATTTAGTCTAAATCGGTTTTGTTGTACGTATGGGTCCAAGTGTACATAAAGTGGATCTGATTTCATTAGACATCGGAGAGCTGGATGTGATCTTAGGCATGGATTGTTTAACGAATTATCAAGCCCAAATGAAGCATTTCACCAAGTGTGTGTGGTTCACGTTTCCTAATGGGTTCGAGTACTACTTTGAAGGTGATAGGCGAGTTGTTCCAACTTACATAATTTCTTGGCTCGATGTGAACCGATTGATTAGAAAAGGATATACATCTTACCTCATGCATGTACACAACGTGTCTAAAGAGTCCTCAGATCTGGATTCTGTTCCAGTGGTTCGTGAATTTCCGGATTTGTTTCCAGAAGATATAGACGATTTCTATTCCTCTGTATCATATGGCCCTTGCAGAAATGAAGGAACTAAAAACAAAATTGGAAGATTTACTGGATCATGGTTTTATCTGACCCAATGTGTCACCTTGGAGATCACCTGTTTTCTTTGTAATGAAGAAAAACGGTTCGTTGCGATTATGCATTGACTATCGATAGCTAAATCGTGTGACTGTAAAAAAATAAGTATCCACTAACGCGCATCAACGACTTGTTCAACGAGCTCCAAGGTGCAACCGTGTTTTCCAAGATCAATCTCAGATTAGGATACCATCAATTGCGAGTTCATGATGCTGATATTTCGAAGACTGCATTCAAATTGTGTTATGAGTTTCTGGTTATGCCATTCGGTTTGACCAATACAGCAACTGTGTTTATGGACCTGATAAATCATGTGTTTTGTGAGTTTCTAGACAAATTTTTGATAATCTTCATCGACGATATTCTAATTTATCAAAATTGGAAGAGGAGCATATTGAGCACTTATTGTGCTGAGTGATCGACACTTATTCACAAAGTACTCCAAATGTGAATTCTGGTTATACGAAGTTGGTTTCCTTGGCCATGTTGTTTCCGCCCAAGGTGTGTTTGTTGATCTGAAGAAAATTGATGTCATAGTTACTTAGGAAATTCGACGAATTGTGTTCGAAGTTCATAGTTTCCTTGGCTTAGCCTGATACTACTATCGCTTCATAGAGAATTTTTCATCGCTTGCTGGACCATTGACGAAGTTGACATGCAACAAAGAATTGTTCATGTGGAGCCACCAAAGTTTCGAAGAATTGAAGAACCGGTTAGTTTTCGCACCCATTCTCATCTTACCAGTCGGTGGAAAATAGTACATAATGTACAAAGATGCATCAAATTCCAGCTTGAAATATCTTCCTATGCAAAGGAAGACAATCATCAAAACACATCGGTTGGCATGAGCTGATTAAAGACTATGATCTGATCATCGAATATCATCCTGGAAAAGCAAATATTGTTATTGATGCCATGAGCCGAAAGATTCATCCTCCTTCCCCATCGGTTTTGGTTTACATGCACACCTAATACTTTCCAATGTTGCTAGATTTGAAGGCTACACATGTGCATCTTAGCACTATTTTTTCTAGTTCGTTGTTGGCATGAATCGAAGTCACGCCTACTTTGATTGAGGAAATCCAGAATCAGCAATCAGAAGATCCAAGGTTGGCTGAAATTCAGAAGCAATTATCTGATGGTGTTGATGCCATAGCTCTGATTTAAGAGTACGAGATGATGGAATTCTTTTCTTCAGAAACTGCGTATGTGTACCACAAGATGTTGATATTCATAATCTGATTTTATTTGAGGCACATAGTTTGAAGTTCACTATCCATCCTGGTAGCACCAAGATGTACCGAGATTTAAAGGAGCACTATTGGTAGCCTAACATAAAATACCACATTGCTGGGTTTGTTTCCTGATGCCTTGTAAGTTAACAAGTGAAGATTGAGCATCAAAGACCTGTTGGTCTACTTCAGTCACGATGGATTCCACAATGGAAATGGGAGCATATCACGATGGATTTTGTGACTGGTTTAACTAGATCACAGCGAGGATACGATGCCATTTGGGTGATCATTGATCGACTGAAAAAATCTACACACTTCCGACCTATTCGTATGATAGATACCCCTGAGAAATTGGTTGTTCATTACTTGGACGAGATTTTTTTATTACATGGAGTGCCAATTTAAATTTTTTCAGATTGTGACCCTAGATTCACATCACGATTTTGGGAGAAATTCCAGAATGCGCTGGGTTCAAGATTGAATTTCAGTATAACATTTCATCCTTAGATCGATGGCCAATCTAAGATGACGATTCAGACACTTGAGGACATGCTGCGTGCGAGTGTACTAGACCAACATACCAGTCGGGATCGATGTCTACCATTGGTAGAGTTTCCTTACAACAATAGTTTCCATGTTAGCATCAGTATGACTCCTTTTGAAGCACTATACGAGAGACATTGCAGAACTCTCATTTGCTGGAATGAAGTAGGCGAGAGACGCCTAGACAATCCAGAATTGATTGATCAAGCAACAGAGCTGCTGAATTTATTTCGAAAAAGGGTGAAGACGACGCAAGATCGGTAGAAAAACTATGCCGATAATCGACGAAGGGAGCTGGAATTTTCAGTGGGTGACAAGGTGTTTCTAAAAGTCACCCCTCGGAAGGGTGTCCTTCATTTTCAGCAGCGAGGTAAGCTGGAACCTCATTACATTAGTCCGTATGACATTATTGAGAGGATCGGCCCTGCTGCATGCCTACTTGCACTGCCTCTGAATATGGAAAGAATCCAAAATGTGTTTCACATTTCAATGTTAAGAAAGTATGCCCGAAACCTTACTCATGTGCTTGAAAAACCACCAATTGAGGTTGCTGAAGATCTATCCTATTCCATACAACTAGTTGCCATACTAGATCGGTTATTTCATCAGCTTCGCAATCGAAGCATGCCTATGGTTTAATCAAAAAAAGATCAGTCTTTCCTTGTAAAAATCCTTGTCGCAATTGCCTTAAAGTTTGTGCAGAAATTGTGTGATTTTTCTATCAATTTGTTTTTGTTGTTGTTCCTTTTGTTCGTATGATTGTTTAGCATCCATTTATGTTGTAATATCATGAATTCAACCTTTGAATCTTCCCTATATATGAAATTGACATGCCCTACACTTTGTCTTATTACAGCCGATTTTGATTAATTAACTAACCTATTGGTTTCTGATCTTGTTAATATGTAATAGTGAACCCTACACCTTGTATGCATGAAATCACAACTGTCCTATTGCTATATCTTAAGTTCCGAAAATTACATAGTAAATTAGGGTGGTAATTCAGATTGAATCTTGTTAAGTTCATGGCTATCACATCACACATCCAAGTGGGAGGCACCTGCAGCACTTGATCACTGGTTTCTAATACGTTCTTTGAGTGGAATTGGTAAGGAAATAGGATATTTACTTTGTGAGACCCCGAATTTTGAGTCCTAGAAGTCCAGAAGCCAGTGCAGGTGAAAAGACTACTTTGCCCCTAAAGAAAAGGATATGTGATGGCTGAAATTGGTAAGGAATGTTTAGTAATTATCTATGGTATTAATTCCCTTTAATTTGGTTCTTAATTTGTTGATAACCACCTTAGGAATTAAAATCTCTAAAATTAAAAAGGGATAATTACAGAATTTAAATTTGGTAGTTATCTTACTTTAATAAAGCCTTTAAAGTAGTAATCTTAATTCCATACCCATCCATTATAAATAGGAAGTCAACCCCACAAAATCATTCAAAGAAAACACACAAAACTCTTATAGCCTAAAACCCTTACACCTCCCTATATATGCCAAAATTCATTGAAACTTTAAACCAGCATAACTCTTTCATCGTTTGTCGGATTCCTGCAAATAATAGCTTGTTGGAAATCTCTCTTCATTTTCTTTCCAACTATATTTGTTTTGTTGTTTGGAAGTTCATATTTCTTTGTCTAAAATCGACAGCGGAATTAGGTTTTAAGATTTTTATAATTCTGCCTTTGATTGATCTCTGATGTTGTTGCCCTTATTCATATGATTGTTCAGAATCCATTCATACTGAACAATTATGATTTCATCCCTTGAATGCATGAAGTCAAAAATTGTTTTGTGCCTTACTCTTAGTGTCAAACTTTGCATAGTTAATTGGGATGGTAAATCAGGTTGAATTGTTAAGTTTTTGGCTATCACATCACACATCCAAGGGGGAGGAACCTGCGGCATCTGATCACTGGTTTCTAATAGGTTTGGTGAGTAGAATTGGTAAGGAAATAGGGTATTTATTTGGTTATTGCGTATGCACGCTTAGTTTGTTTTTTTTTGTGTTTGCCTAATGATGAATTAGGTGGTTCGGAAGTATCTAGTAATGGCAAAGGAATAGCTTATTGTTCAGAGATAAGATAGGTAGGATCTATGCCTCATCGGTTTCTCCAGAGATCTCGTTGTTTACTTAAATGATTTTGGTACCTATGATTGTGAAACTGTATGTGCATTCATATTAAATAATACATGGTTGAGTTATGAATTGAATTGAGGAATTTCTAGGCTATATTGAATCCCTTAAGGTAGGTTAGGAGTGCGTAGCTTGCATGTGTGATGTGTACTGAACATGTTGAATGTGATCTGACAGAATTGAAAATACCTTGTTGTGGTTTTGTGCTTTGTGCTTGCTTGTGTATGCTGATACGTGCTTATGTTAGAGGATCCTTTTTCGGTGGCCATTCAGGGTAAGTGCTGATGCTCCTAGTGAGAGGGGAGGTTCTTACTGGTATGGGAGTCGTATGGGTGGCAAATCCCAACAAGAGCTCGCATGATGTCTGGTCCTTGTGTGGCCAGAAGCTCTGTCCTTGTATGCCAGGAACCCCTTATCCTTGTGTGGTTTGGGAAGCCCTTATCCTTGTGTGGTTTGGGATGCTCTTGTCTTTGTGTGGCTTGGGATGTTTTGTCCTTGTGTGGCAAGATGAATAGGTCTTCTGATTAGCTTGTGTGTTAACCAATTACCTTTCGTGTAGTAAGCCTTGGACAACACAGGTGGAAGGGGATGGCCTTTTCTTCTTCATTTCCGAGAACAATCTGATGAGTTCTGCCTGCCTGTGTACTTCTGATAATTTTTGGAAATTTTTGTAGTCCCCCTCGGCTTTAGATTCGACCATACCCTTTTTGATTGAATCTTTGAATTGCATGAATCCCTTTAGTTGCCTAGGAATGATCAGATGTTGTTCGGGAGATTTGTGTTTATGGTTTATACAAATCTTGTGATGTTTGACCCTACTGGGATTCTTGTAATCTCATTCCGTTATTTTCACCATTTTTTTCAGGCTTAGGTACATTCACTGCTGGTGGTACCAGTGTGTGAGATCAAGGTTGTACGGCGGGGCGATATCGCATCACTTTTGCATACCTGTTCCTTGATTACTTGCGCATATAACTTGAATAAAAATTGGACTACTTTCTAGCTTATTTTAAGATTCCTCTTTTTCTTGTTATTTTCGACTATGTTGGAGGAATTCTTTCTAGTTATTTGGATTCGTACGGGACTTGTGTTATATGAATCCAGTGATTTAATTTAAAGTCTTCCGTTGATGTTTTTACTCACTCGGTATGATACCAGAATGATTGTCCAATGTGAGACCCCGAATTTTGAGTCCTAGAAGTCCAGATGTCAGTGCAGGTGAAAAGACGATTTTGCTCCTGAAACAAATGATGTGTTATGGCCGAAATTAGTAAAATTTGCATGGTAGTTAATTATGGTTTTAATTCCCTTAATCTAAGTCCTTATAGCTAGATAATTGCCTTAGAAATTAAAGTGCTTAAAAATAGGGAAAAATAACTAAAAAATTTAATTATCTGGTAATTATCTTACAAATAAAAAAGCCTTTAAAGTAGTAATCTTAATTCCATACCTATCCATTATAAATAGGAAGCCAACCCCACAAAAATCATTCATAGAAAACACACAAAACTCATCTAGCCTAAAACCCTTACACCCCTATAGCTGCCAAAATTCGCTGAAAATTAAAACCAGCATAACTCTCTCATCGTTTGTCGAATCCCTGCAAATAATAGCTTGTTGGAAAGATCTCTTCATCCTCTTTCCAACCATCTATGAGGTTTTTTCGGGAGGTTAGTATTTATTTCTCTAAAGTTAAGTTTAAATTCGGCAGTACTGCCAAATCTTCTTAAAATTCAGAATAGCATAACTCTTTCATTGTTTGTTGTATCTCTACAAAATAATAGCTTGTTGGAAATTTTTTATGATCCTCTTTCCACCCATATATATGTTGTTGTTTGGACATAAATATTTCCTTGTTTAAGGTTAAGTTTAACTCAGCGACGGAATTAGGTTTTTCGATTTCTACAGTTTTTGTCTTCGGTTGATTATTGTTGTCGTTTCACGTGTTCTTATGATTTCTTAGCATCTATTCATGATGTATGATCATGAATTTCTTTCTTTTAAACTTCTCTATGCTTAAAGTCGAAATTGTCTTATGCCCTACTCTTAGCGACGAAATTTGAATAGTTCATTGGAATGGTAATTCAGGTTGAACCTTGTTAAGTTCCTGTCTATCACATCACACATCCAAGGGGGAGGCACTTGCAGCATCTAATCACTGATTTCTTATAGGTTTGGTGAGTGGAGTTAGTAAGTAAATAGGGTATTCAATTTATGATTGAATATGCATGCTTAGTTTGTTTTCGTCTTTGCTTGGTGATAATATAGGTGGTTCGGAATTACCTAATAAAGGAAAAGGAGTAGCTTCTTATTCAGAGACAAGAGAGGTAGGATCTACGCCTCATCAGTTTCTCCAGAGAACCCTGTTATTTTCTTGATGTTTTTGAAACCTGCCCTCGTTGTATTACATGCGATTTGATTATTGGGTGAGAGTATGAATTTCAAATTGAGATATGGATCTCATAGGCTATATCGAACCCCTGAGTTAGGTATTGAATGCCTGAGTTGCATATGTTATGTAAATTGAATATGTTTATTATGTTCTGACATGATTGAGGATACTCTGTTATGTTATTATGCTTTGTACTTACCTATGTGTTCTTGTACATGGTTGTGTGTCAGGATCCTTTTCCGATGGCCATTCGGGGTAAGCGCTGATGCTCCTAGGGAGAGGAGAGGTTCTTACTGGTATGGGTGTTGTATGGGTGGCAAAGCTCAGCATGCGCGTGCTGGATGTCTAATCCTTGTGGTCGGAACCATGTCCTTGTGTGGAAGGAAGCCCTTATCCTTCTGTGGTTTGATATGTCCTAGTCCGTGTGTGGCTTGGGAAGACTTGTCCTTGTGCGGCAAGACGAATTGTACTTGTGTGGCAAGATGAATAAGCTTACTGATTAGCTTGTGTGTTAACCGTTTACCCTTTGTGCAGTAAGCTTTGGACAACACAGGTGGATGGGGATGGCTTTTTTTCTTCATTGCCAAGAGCAATCTAATGAGTTCTACCTGCCTGTGTACTTCTAATTTTTTGGAAGTCATCATAATCCTCCCTCAACCATAGATTCGGCCCTAACCTTTTTTGAATGGTTCTTGAATTACATGATCCCCTTTAGTTGTTTAGGAATGATCATATGTGAATTGGAAGATTTCTGTTTAGCGTTTCTGCAGATCTTATGATGCTGTGACCCTACTGAGATTCTTGTAATCTCATACCGTTGTTTTTACCATTTTTCAAGCTTAGGTACATCCATTGTTCATGGTACCAGTGTGTGAGATCACGACTGCATGGCGGGGTGATATCACATCACATTTGCATACTTGTTTACTTGTGCATATAACATGAATGATTGGCCAACTTTCTGGTTTATTTTAAGAACCTCCCTTGCTTGCTATTTCAAAAATATGTTGGAGGATTTGTTGCTGGTTATTTGGATCCCTATGGGACTTGTGTGTTACGAACCGAATGATTTAATCTAGAGACTTTCGCTGATATTTTTTTCACTCCATATGTTACTAGAATATTTTTCCAATATCATGTTCCAATTGTTGTTAAACATTAAAATAAACATGCTAAAAGTCGGAAGTTAATGGTAAGCCTGGTAAGATTCAGATAGGACCAAGGTGTCATATGGGCTTATTTGGGTTTCACGACGGTGATGACCTTAATGGGAGCAAATAGTAATAGTTAGGAATTGGGGTCGTCACACCCAATATCATGCTCCAACTGTTATTAAACATGTAGAATGAACATGCTAAAAGTTGAAAACTTAGTGAGTAAGCCTGGTGGGATTCAGATACGTCGTAGGTGTCTTTGGGCTTGTTTGGGTTTCACAGCGTAATGACCTTAATTAGAGAAAATATTAATAGGTAGGAATTGGGGTCGTTAAAGGTTTGGTAGTGGAATATGGTTTAGGGAAAATAATTTGTTATATGCTAACTTATTTGTTGATTTTGGTGTTTGTAGGTAAGGACATGCGCACACACTCACTCACGTAGGGGCTAATACCGAAAAGGAACTAATGCTAAAATGGGATTGATTTGTAAGATTTAAATGATGAGAATGATAATCTGATGTGATGTTTTTTCGTGTATGTTCTTATGCCTTGTATGCCATGATATGTTTTGGTGAGTGTTTGCTGTGTTTCTTATCATTGCTGAGAATGTGTGTGTTGATTTATGCATGCTGCCGAGTGTCCCTATTGGACTCATGTATTGCTGAATGTATATATATGTGATTGATGGTGTGTATTGCCGAATATGGATATTGTGTGAATCCATGCTTGCTTGATGTTGGATGATGATTTCCGAGAGTATATATGAGTGTTGATGTAATTGCCGAGAATACTTTTGCATGTGTGCATCTGATTTCCGAAAATTTGTATGTTGCTTTTCAGCATATGTGTATCGTCCGGTGCTCGCATCTCCACTAGGTACCACTTCTTTTCCTAGTATCGTATTTAGTTATGTGTAAGTAACAATAGTTTGGTTAAATAGTATGGCAAGGTTGAACACTACGAGGGATCATTTGCCAACTTGGGAAGAATTTCGGTACGAATTCGACGAAAGATTTTATATGAGGTTCCATAAAACCGAGCAGCGACAAGCTTTTCACAAACTTGAACAAGGCATCCGTTCGGTGCTGGAATATGAGAAAGTGTTAAGGGAGTTGTCCCAATTTGCTCCAGAAGAAGATCGTACACTGTACCAGCTTGCGAGACGATTTCATGATGGGCTGTGTACCGAACTCAAAACCATCATTGGTACGACACTGGTACAGAATTTGCAATAACTAATTGTTGCAGTGACTGAATCCGAAAAGATCATGCAAACCAAAAGACCATCCGCAACCACTAGTGGTGGATCCTTCTGGCGAGATTCGAAATTTAATCGGCGCACGGGACCCTATCCTTTAAGGTCCTATCCTCCGAAAATTAATGGCAATGGAAATACCAACAGGAAAAACTTTTCTGGTTCAAATTCCAATGGATCTTTGTGGAATTCTCAGCAACGTCGATGTTACAACTGTGGCGAGATGGGACATATTCGGACGGAATGCCCAAAGCTAAAGCAAATCACAGGTGTACCAAACGCAGGCCGAGGTGGGAATGACAACCCTGCCAGACCTCCAACACGCGCACCAGGAGGACCACCCAACGGATCCACAGGTGAGGTGCAACCAAGACCAACAAGGCTATTCACCCTAGCTGATGTCGAGGCTAGTTCTGATATGGTGACAGGTACCATAGCTTTGTGAAAAAAATTTTGTCGCTTGCTGCACCATTGAAAAAACCGGATATGGTGGAACGAGAAATGCCAGCGAAGTTTTGAAGAACTGAAAAACCGGTTAGTTTCCGCACCTATCCTTACTTTACGTATTTGCGGAAAGGGGTATGTGGCTTACAGCGATGCGTCAAAATCCAGACTTGGATGCGTATTGATCAAGACGGGAAAGTCGTTGTATATGTTTCCCGATAGTTACGACCGCATGAAAGCAACTATCCTACACATGATTTGGAGCTTGCAGCCGTGGTGTTTGTGTTGAAAATATGGCGACATTACTTATACGGCAAGACATGCCGAATCTTCACTGATCACAAAAACTTGAAGTACCTACTCACGTAAAAAAAATTGAATATGAGACAACGAAGATGGGTAGAGCTGATCAAAGATTACGATTTGATCATAGAATATCATCCTGGAAAGGCAAATGTTGTTGCTGATGCCTTAAGCCGAAAGTTTCATACTCCTTCCTCATCAGTTAAGGCCTATATACACGCCCATTACATGCCTATGTTGCTGGATTTTAGGACTAATCGTGTGCATCTTGGCACTGATTATTCTAGTTCATTATTGGCACGAATCGAAGTCACACCTACCTTGATTGAGGAAATCCGGAATCAGCAATTAGAGGATCCGAAACTAATTGAAATTCGGAAGCAACTTTCTGATGGTGTTGATGGCATAGTTCGTGATTTCAGAATACGAGATGACAAAGTGCTTGTCTTCAGAAACCGGGTGTGTGTTCAACAAGATATTGATATTCGTAACCTTAAGATTTGTATAATTCTGTTTTTATTTGATCTCTAATGTTGTTGCCCTTATTCATATGATTGTTTAGAATCCATTCATAGTGAAACATTATGATTTCATCCTTTGAATGTATAGAGACGAAAATTGTCTTGTGCCTTACTCTTAGTGCTAAACTTTGCATAATTAATTTGGATGGTAAATCAGGTTGAATCATTAAGTTTCTGGCTATCACATTGCACATCCAAAGGGGAGGCACCTGCAGCATCTGATCACTAGTTTCTGATAGGTTTGGTGAGTGGAATTAGTAAGGAAATAGGGTATTTACTTGGTTATTACGTATGCACGCTTAGTTTTTTTTTTTATCTTTGCCTATTGATGAATTAGGTGGTTCGGAAGTATTTAGTAAGGGAAAAGGAATAGCTTATTGTTCATAAACAAGAGAGGTAAGATCTATGCCTCATCGGTTTCTCCAGAGACCTCATTGTTTGCTTAGTTGATTTTGGTACCTATGATTGTGAAACTGTATGCGCATTCATATTAAATAATGCATGCTTGAGTTGCAGATTGAATTGAGGAATTTCTAGGCTATACCAAATCCCTTGAGGTAGGTTAGGAGTGCCTAGCTTGCATGTGTGATATATATTGAACATGATGAATGTGATCTAACAGAATTGAGAATACTCTATTGTGGTTTTGTACTTTGTGCTTGCCTGTGTGTGCTGGTACGTGCTTGTGTGTTAGGATTCTTTTCCGATGGCCATTCGGGGTAAGCACCAATGCTCCTAGTGAGAGGGGAGGTTCTTTCTGGTATGGGAGTTATATGGGTGGCAAATCCCCGCAAGAACACGCAGGATGTAAGGTCCTTGTGTGTCCAGAAGCCCTGTCCTTGTGTTGCAGGAACCCCTTATCCTTGTGTGGTTTGGGAAGCTCTTATCCTTCTGTGGTTTGGGATACCCTTGTCCTTGTTTGGCTTGGGATGTTTTGTCCTTGTGTGGCAAGATGAATAGGCTTGCTGATTAGTTTATGTGTTAACCAATTACCGTTCGTGCAGTAAGTCTTGGACAACACAGATGGAAGGGGATGGCCTTTTCTTCTTCATTTCCGAGAACAGTCTTATGAGTTCTACCTGCCTATCTACTTTTGATACTTTTCGAAAGTGTTTTTATTCCTTCTCAGCCTTAGATTCAGCCCTACCCTTTTTGATTGAATCTTTGAATTGCATGAATCCCTTTAGTTGCGTATGAATTTTTAGATATTGTTCGGCAGATTTGGTTTTATGTTCTATGCAGATCTTATGATGTTGTGACCCGACTGAGATTCTTGTAATCTCATTCCGTTGTTTTCACCATTTTTTCCAGGCTTAGGTACATTCACTGCTCGTGGTCCTAGTGTATGAGATCAAGGTTGTACGGCGGGGCGATATCGCATCACTTTTGCATACATGTTCCTTGATTACTTGCACATATAACTTGAATAAAAATTGGACTATTTTCTAGTTTATTTTAAGATTCCTTCTTTGCTTGTTATTTTCGACTATGTTGGAGAAATTCTTGCTGGTTATTTGGATCCTTACAGGACTTGTGTGTTATGAATCCAGTGATTTATATTAAAGACTTCCGCTGATGTTTTTACTCACTTCTTATGATACCAGAATGATTGTCCAATATCATTCTCCAACTGTTATTAAACATGTAGAATGAACATGCTAAAAATCGAAAACTTAGTGAGTAAACCTGGTGGGATTCAGATAGGTCCTAGGTGTCTTTGGGCTTGTTTGGTTTCATGGCGGTAATGACCTTAATGAGAGCAAATATTAATAGGTAGGAATTGGGGTCGTTACATACTTTATTATTGAGTATGCATGCTTAGTATAGTTTTGTCTTTGCCTTATGATGTTATAGGTGGTTCGGATCCCTTGAATAAAGGCAAAGGAATAGCTTATTGTTCAAAGACAAGAGAGGTAGGATCTATGCCCCATCGGTTTCTCCAGAGATCCTTGTTAATTGCTCGTTGATTATGGTGTATGTGCTTGTTGTTTGTATGAGCATATATGAGATAGTATATAGATGAATTTCGGATTAATTTAAGGCTCACTTAGGCTATACTGAACCCATGAGATAGGTTATGAGGGGATAATTTGTATTTGTTGGTGTATTGAACATGCTGATTGTATTTTAACATGGTTGACGAAGCTTTGCTGTGGTATTGTGCCTTGTACTTGCTTGTGTGCGCTTGTAAGTGTTTGTGTGCCAGGATCCTTTTCCAATGGCCAGTCAAGGTAAGCTCTGATGCTTCTTGGGAGAGGAGAGATTCTTACTGGTATTGGAGTTGTATGGGTGGCAATCCCCAGGAAGAGCTCACTGGATGCCTAGTCCTGTGTGTTGGCTTGATGCCTTGTTCTATATGTTAGCAAGATGAATAGACTTGCTGATTAGCTTGTGTGCGAACCCTTTACTCTTGGTGATTGATGAATTTTCCTGCCTGTGTACTTCTGATTTTTGGAAGTGTTTGCAGTCCACCCAGAACCTATAGCTTTTGGTCCTATCACCTTTGAATGTTTGAATGCTTGTGTGATACCCTTTAGTCACATAGGTTGATCTGATGTTGTTTGGAGGATGTTTGCTTAAGATTTATGCAAATCTTATAATAATGTGACCCTACTGAGATTCTTGTAATCTCATCCTGCTATTTCACCATATTTCAGGCTTAGGTACATTCACTGTTCGTGGTACCAATGTGCGAGATGAAGGCTGCATGACCGGGAGATATTGCATCACATTTGCATTCCTATTTCCTTGATTACTTGTGCATATAACATGAAGTTCAATTGGGCTACTTTCTGGATTTTTGAATGTCTCATTTGTTTGCTTGTTATCGAAATTTATTGAGGGTATACTTGCTGGATTTTGAGATCTGTATGTGACTTGTGTGTTGTGGTACTTTTGTTGAATTATAAAGACTTCCACTGATATTTTAATCACTTTGAATATTGCCAAAATGTATGTCTATTATCATGTTCGAACCATAAAAAGCATAAAGAATAAACTTATTAAAATCAGAACTAGATGGATAAGTTTTGTGGGATTCAGATAGGTCCTAGTTTGGGGCTTGTTTGGGTTTCACGACGGTAAGGGTCTTAATAGGTTGGAATTCAGGTTCTTACATTTAAAATTAACCAAAGATACCACAATACACAAGTCCTACAGGGATCTCAAAATCCAGCAAGTAATCCTCCAATAAATTCTGGAAATGAACAAGCAAAGCAGGAATTCAAAGAACCAAAAAGTAGTTCAATCAAATTTCATGTTATATACGCAAGCAATCAAGGAAGAAAGGATGCGAATGTGATGTAATATCGTCCTGCCATATAGCCTTGATCCCACACAATGGTACCACGAACAGATGATGTACTTACACCTGAAAAATGGTGAATACAACCTAATGAGATTACAAGAATCTTAGTAGGGTGACAATATCATAAGGTTTGTAGAAATATAAACAAACATCTCTTAAACAACATCAGATTTGCCTACACTACTAAAGGGACATCAAGCAATCATCAAACCATCATAATAAGGATAAAGCCGAAATTCATAGGCTAAGGGTGGACTACAAACACTTATAAAAA
Organism: Passiflora organensis; assembly: GCA_019739055.1. NCBI lineage: Eukaryota > Viridiplantae > Streptophyta > Magnoliopsida > Malpighiales > Passifloraceae > Passiflora > Passiflora organensis. The sequence goes on along the minus strand of JAEPBF010000328.1, from coordinate 509,871 downwards.
TACAAGTACACAGGTAGGTAATTTATCATTCAATCTCATAATTAGAAAGGTCATCCCCTTCCACCTATGTTGTCCAAGGCTTTTCTGCACAAAGGGTAAATGGTTAGCATACAATCTAATCAGCAAGTTTATTCATCTTACCCGCACACGGGACAACGCATCCAAGCCACAAGGACAGGGGTATCTAAGCCACACAAGGATAAGGGCATCCAAACCACACAAGGATAAGGACATCCAAACCACACAAGGATTAGGGCATCTTGCCAGCACACATAACAAGGCATGTACCCACACAAGGACTAGGCATCCAGCGAGCTTTTGCTAGGGATTGTCACCCATACGCCTCCCATACCAGTAAAAACCTCTCCTCTCCTCATGAGCATCGACGCTTACCCCGAATGGTCACCAAAAAAAGATACTTAGACACAAACATGTACAAGCACACACAAGCAAGTACACTGCATAACACCACAACAAGGCATCCTCAATCATATCATAACACATTAAGCACATTCAAAACACACAACATATGAAAATTAGGCACACATAACCTATCTCAATGGTTCGAAATTGCCTAGGTGATCCACAACTCATTCCGCAACTCATGCATACAATAAACAAGGCATGCGCAAACACAATAGCATGGAGAAATACTGAATACATCAATCAAACAACAAGGATCTCTAGAGAAAACGATGAGATATAGATCCTACCTTTCTTGTCTCTGAACAAGTAGATAATCATTTTCCTTTATTAAGAGGATCTGAACTATCTATATAACCATAAGGTAAAAATAAGACCATACTAAGTATGCATATTCAATGAACAAGTAAACATCATATTTCCTTACCAATTCCACTCACCAAACCTATCAGAAACCAGTGAACAGATGCTGCTGAGACCTCCCCTTTGGATGTGTGATGTGAAAGCCTGGAACTCAACAAGAATCAACTTGATTTACCATCCCAATTATCCGTGCAAATTTCGGCACCAATATAGGGCAATAGCGTAAATTGTGATTTCATGTATACGAGGTTTAGGGGTTGTGATTACATGATAACAAGGAAGGATTATGTTTTAATTACACATACGATTAAAAAGAACAAGATTAGAAACCAACAGACAAGTTAATTTCTAAAACATCGGCAACAATAGGGTAAGGGTATTGGGCATGCTGATTTCATACATAAGAAAAATTCAAAGAATGAATTCATGATATTAAATCAAGAATAGGTGCCAAACAATCATATGAATAAGAGGAACAACAACATAAACCAATTAAAGAACTAAACAAAGAATTTTGGCACCAAACCCTAGGTATTTGGGATAAGAAAAAGTATAAAGGAAATCTAACCTTCTGATGATGAAACCAAGATAGCATGATAGAGGATGGAAAGAGGTTTTCAACAAGCTATTATTTGTAAGAATCTGATGAAGGATGAAAGAATTCGGCTAGGGTAAGTGTTTAGTGAATTTTGATAACAAGGGTAAGGAATAGGGTTTATCACATGATAAGTTTGTGTGTTTTTGGTGTGGGATTTATGTATGGCCAACTAATTTTTTTTATAGGGTATAATGGGATTAATTTTCCTATTTTTAAGGCTAGGTATAAAGAGATAATCATTAGGATTTAATTCTAGAATTATCTCTTACGAATAGATAATGTATCATTAATGCTATAAATGAAATAAGGAAGAAATAAAACCAGAAATGAACATTAAACCCTTAATACCATTTTTGGCTACCACACATCCATTTCTTCAGAGAAAAATGATTATTTCAGCTCCTTGTGTGAGGACCCGATCCCGGATACCGGACCTCAGCGCCGTAGGACTCGAATTGACCCCACCGAGGGACCAACCAGAACCCTACAAGGCTTCTCTTACAAAATCCATAAAGTTATAAAATTCTGGTTGCCGTTTATCAGCAATACAACCAAGTTTATTGGATTCTCATATAAGTTTATTGGATTCTCATATATTCAAGGAAACCCTTACACTCATGAAAAATTGTTTGAGCATGGTTCTAAAATCTTTCTATTTGTAAGGGGTTTGAAAATATTTATTAAAAGAACAACTTAGATTATTTCAAACACCAAGTTGCGAAGTTGTTTAGCGGAAGGCTTTGTAAAAGAGAAAAAAAAACATTTATTTTGAAAACACACAATCCGGGAAAACATTTCAACAAATAAATAAAAAAAAATAAATAAAACAATGGAAAACCAAATCAACCCAAAAAGGATGAAAGTCCAGTCCAAAGTATTTATTACAGTCCGAAATATAAATATCAAAGAAATGTAAAATGCATGCAAACCACAAACACAACTGCATAGCCATAGTTCAGCACCTGCTGTTCGATGTTCTAGGGGAGGCTAGGCTTCTCCTCAGCTGAACCTGAAAGGGATAACAAATGGGGGTGAGATCACTAGGACCTCCGTGAGAGACACAGCATCATAAGCGTTCACGGGGAGTGAGTAGAGGCAATACGAAAAACTTTTTCTTTTAAAATGCAAGTATAAAATCGGTGTAAGAAACATGAATAGTGAAAGTTCAAAAATCAGACTCAACGGTCTAAAATAAGTGGTTACGGTAAACGCATCATATCGTATCGAGAAATCCCACGGGACAGACATAAAACACCACACGAATCGGTTCGGCGCGTAGAACCGTCGGAGGCCCAATGGCAGTAAAGTTTGAGTTATTACAAGTTATGTTTAAATGTCCCACCGCCATTGTTGTCTGTGGAGCGGAGGGAATACACACGTCCTCCACACTCCATACTCACGACCTGTGATCAAAGGTCACATAACGCAACCATACAACTCCCTACGGTAAGAATCGCTCCCATACTACGGGACGTCCGAATACTTACCTCGCATTGGCCAAGCGCTTCGTGTAATTCACGGTATCATATCTCTCATATATATACCCACCAACATGCCCCAAAATTCATAAAATCATTTCAATGGGATAATTTACACATGTTCAAAACATCATACAACACATGTGTATAGAAATGGTAAAGTAACCAAAAATCATGCTAAATCATCTTTCATAAATTTTTTTTTTCAAACATGCATCCTTGTAAGTTCTTAACACCCAAATCATGCCAAAACAAAAAGGAAAAACACTTAGAAAGGGGCATGTGATACTCGACAACATCAAGTGTAAACATCACCCATCCAAGTTTCTATTCTTCATCTTAAACACATTTAAACATGTGGGTAGTTTTCACGCATATTTCACAAAACCAAAAACACATACATAAATATTAATTTTCAAACACATGCCGAGTACATCACTAGTCGCAATTAAACCATTTCAAGCATGCCTCATACTCAAAACCAAAACAAAAATCATTTATGTAAACTATATTAAAAGTGAGTAGCCGATCAAACCGATGATACGAAGTCTCCCACCTTTTGTCTCTGATCACGGAGTCCTTTCCTACAAGCCCTGCTACGCATACCATTAAAATCGTAACATACTCATGGTTAGGATCCATCAGTTCCATACTCAAATCCAAAGAACACTTATGGATCTAATTGACCCAAGTATCTATATATATATACTCACTAATCAACAACTCACCTTGATGTATCTTGTTTGATTGTGATACTTGTGGGTCTAAGGGTACTTCCGATAGGTTAAACTTTACGATTTCTCATGAATTGTTTATCGTAGATTTCTGACATTCTAAGAAGAACGTGGATATGAAGAATGAAAAATTTGGCCGAGTAGAAAAAAAGATAGAAAATCTACAAGTTGCAAAAACTGTAGGGTGACGAGTTTGGTTTATGAACTTGGGGAATGAATTTCTGGATTCAGTCTTGAGTTTCTTGGCAGGTTGGTTCAAAGAAGTGTTCAAGGTATCAGAGAGGGTGTTCAGATAGGCTTAGAGAAGGAAGAAAAATTGAAGAAGATAGATACCAAGATCAAGAACAGATTAGTTCCAAAAGATAGAAGAAAAGGTCTGGTTGCAGCAGCACAAGTTTTGGTTGGTATTTCAGGTGAGACTTCTGGTGACTTAGGTGTACATTCAGGAAAGCAAGAATAGACCAGAAAGTGAAAGAAAATGCATGCCAAAGATAGGGAAAGTCGGACTCAAGAGGGGACACACAAGAGAAACCAGAATTTGCAAGATGGTGAGTGATCTAGGGGTTCCCAAACCAATGGCAATCAGATGAAAGTGAGTGGGAATCTTGCAATGGCAGACAAGGGTAAGTGGAGAGGTGTGTTTTAGCTGGAAAAGGAGCGAAAAATTCTGGTGGGAGGGCCAGGAAATGATGCTTAATCAAGTGTGTTAGGGGAAGGTTGAAGTTTGAATTAATCATGTGTGTAATGTCTAGTTAGGTGAGTTATTAACCAATATAAAACAAAGAAAAATTCAAAAGAATCACCACCAGGAGAGGAATTCCGACTTTAACTTGAAAGGAAAAGCATCAGGAATGAAAATTGCAGACAACTTTGATTTAGAATGTGGCCTACACAAAAGGATAAGTATGTGAAGGCAGATTTGAACAGTAATGGCACAACTAGACACTCAACTTGTATAAACACATAAGGGACCCAAATTATGGCTGTATGTGATGTGGATACTGAGGTAAGTATGGTAAGGTAATGTAGGTTTAATCCAGGTGAAAATCTTATGTAATTACCCACTGTAATTGCTGAGTTACGGTACGGTAAAAAATCAGGGATTTACGGTGATCAATTGTTTTTGTGACTGGTGTAATCTGATTTTACTCTATGATGATTGTCTAATTACATGGCCAATTTAATGAATTTAGAATGAGTACATTGGGCCTTAGGAAATTTCCGAATGGACTTGGGCCTTGGGAATGGTAATTGGACCGAAAATATGAAGATACGAATCAATTACGGTCAAAAGCAGTTTTACGATCGGACAATTCGTAAAACTGCGTCATATAAGTAGTTTATATTTATGTTAACTGAGAAGTTACATTGCCAAAAATCTAATTACTCACTTTTACCTTTCATAGGGTTACTCAGGTGTCTAAGGTTCACTCAGGTCCATCTAAATCGTAAAATGTTACCGTCACACGGTAAACAAAACTCATCCGGAGTCCTCGACGGGGTAAAACTCGGGGACTTACCAAACTAATACGGTAGAAATGGATACAGTAACAATTTAGGCATTGCCAAAATGACTCGTACGGGCGTCAAAGTCATTAACTAATAGGTCTATACATATCTAACACTCAAAATGCTGAAAAATAACTTATACGATAAAATTAAAAAGGAAATATAACTGATGGAAACCTCTAAAAGAGCGAGGTCTCACAACCTCCCCTCCTTACAAGATTTTCGTCCCCGAAATTCACATATCTGATTTGAACAAGTTTGGGTAACGTCGTCGCATTGACTCCTCCGTCTCCCAGCTTTCCTCCTCAAAAGAACCGTTACGCCAAGTCACACGAACCATTGGAACGGTTCGTCGGCGTAACTGCTTCTCCATACGATCCACAATTGCCACAGGCTGAACGGGAAATGACAAGTCACTAGTGACCTCTACTCTACTGGCGGCTGCTGTAAAACCCCGAATTTTGAGTCCTAGAAGTCCAGAAGCCAGTGCAGGTGAAAAGACAATTTTGCCCCTGAAGAAAAGGATGTGTGATGGCCGAAATTGGTAAGATTGTTTAGTAGTTAATTTTGTTTTAAATTTCTTTAGATCTAAGTCCTTATAGGTTGATAATTTCTTTAAAAATTATCTTTAAGGCTAGATAGTTGCCTTATAGATTAAAGTTCCTAAAATAGGGGAAGATAATTAAAGAGTTTAGAGTTTAGTTATCTAGTAAATTATCCTATTTAGATAAAGTGATTAAAATAGTAATCATAATTCTATACCCTCTCATTATAAATAGGAAGCCAACCTCACAAAGAATTATTCATAGAAAACCTACAAAGTTCGTATAGGCTTAAAACCCTATACCTCCCTATAGCCACCATAATTCGCAAAAACTTCAAACCAGCATAACTCACTCATCGTTCGTTGGATCTCTGTGAGTAATAGCTTGTTGGAAAGCTCTCTTCATCCTCTTTCCAACAATATTTTGTTTTTCTTCAGGAGGTTAGTATTTATTTGTCTAAAATTACTTTGAAAATCGGTGGCGGAATTAGGTTTTCGCCAAATCTTCTTGAACTTCAAAATAGCATAACTTTCTACTCGTTTGTCAGAATCTTACAAATAATATCTCGTTGGAAAGCTCTTTTCATTATCTTTCCAAAAATATATAAGTCGAGACGAAATCGTCTTATGCCCTACTTTTAGCAATAGGTTTTGCATAGTTAATTGGAATGGTAAATTCAGGATGAATCTTGATAAGTTCCTGGTTATCACATCACACATCCAAGGGGGAGACACCTGCAACTTCTGATCACTGGTTTTCTGATAGGTTTGGTGAGTGGTATTGGTAAGGAAACAAGGTATTCAATTGATTATTGAATATGCATGCTTAGTTTGTTCTTGTCTTTGCCTGGTGATATTATAGGTGGTTCGGATTTACTTAATAAAGGCAAAGGATTAGTTTATTGTTCAGAGACAAGAGAGGTAGGCTCTATGCCTCATCGGTTTCTCCAGAAACCCCTGCTCTTATCTGATATTTTTGTTACCTGCCCTTGTTGTATTTGACTGTGATTGGATTGTAGGGTGTGAATATGAAATCCGGAATGAAATATGAATCTCCTAGGCTATATCGAACCCCTAAGTTAGGAATTGAGTGCCTAGGGATGCTATTGTTATATGAATTGGATATGTTGATTGTTTCCTGACATGATTGAGGATACCTTGCTGTGGTATTATGCTTTGTACTTGCCTGTGTGTGGTTGTACGTGTTTGTGTGTCAGGATCCTATTCCGGTGGCCACGCAGGGTAAGAAATGATGCTCCTAGGGAGAGGAGAGGTTCTTATCGATTTATGGGAGGTGTATGGGTGATTGAACCAGCAAGTGCACGCTGAATATCTGTCCTTGCGGGGCCGAATCCCTGTCTTGCGGGACAGGAAGGCCTTATCTTGCGGGATTTGGGGATGCCCTAGTTGCGGCTAAGGGAAGACTTGTCCATGTGGGGCTAGTCGACTTGTCTTTGCAAGGATAAGGTGAAAGGCTTACTGATTAGTTTGTGTGTTAGCCATCTACCCTTTGTGCAGTAAGTCTTGGACAACACAGGTGGAAGGCGATGGCCTTTCTTTTTCATTGAGAGAGATTTTGTTGTATTTCACCTGCCTGTGTACTTCTGAACTTTCGGAAGTGTGGTCCTCCCTCAACCATAATCTCGGCCTTAACCTCTTTTGGTTTATTGTTGAATTGCGTGACCCCTTTAGTTGTTTAGGAATGATCTTATGTGAATTAAGAGATTTGTGTTTAGGGATTCTGTAAATTTTATGATGCTGTGACCCTACTGAGATTCTTGTAATCTCAAACCGTTGTTTTTACCATTTTTCAGGCTTAGATACATCCTCTGTTCGTGGTACCAGTGTGTGAGACCAAGGCTGCACGGCGGGCCGATATCGCATTACATTTTCAAACTTGTTACTTGCGCATATAACATATGATTGGGCAACTTTCTGGTTTATTTTAAGCACTCTTCTTTACTTGCTATTTCCGAAACTTGTGAAGAATTTCTTGTTGTTTAGTTTGGATCCCTATGGGACTTGTGTGTTATGAACCCAATGGATTAATTTAAGACTTCCGCTGATGTTTTATTTACTCCGTATGTTACCAGAACATGTGTCCAATATCATGCTCCAATTGATTGATAAGCAACAAAATAAACAAGCTTAAAATTGGTATCTTATGAGTAGCCTTGTGGAATTGTAATAGGTTTTAGGTGTAATTGAGGCTTATTTGAGTTTCACGGCAGTAATGACCTTAATCGGAGCAATTAAGAATAGTTAGGAATTGGGGTCGTTACAGCTGCGCCAACACATGCGAAGGATCGGGAACATATTTCCGTAGCATAGATACGTGAAACACACTGTGGATCCTCTCCATATCCGGCGGCAACTCTAGTCGGTACGCCACTGGTCCCACCCGCTCGATGATAAGGAACAGGCCAATGTACCTCGGTGTTAACTTGCCTCGTTGCTGAAAACGAAGCACACCACGCCACAGAGCAACTTTGAGAAAGACTCGGTCTCCAACCTCGAACTCAAGCTCACGTCGTCGATGATCGGCATAACTCTTCTGCCTATCCTGAGCTGCTCTCAGCCTCTGACGAATCTGTACGAGCTGCTCGGTTGCCTGGTCAATCAACTCGGGATTATCAAGGCGCCTCTCACCGACTTCATCCCAGCATAATGGTGTCCGACATCGCCTCCCGTACAAAGCCTCATACGGTGCCATACCGATACTAACCTGGAAACTGTTGTTGTATGCAAACTCCGCCAATGGAAGACAACGGTCCCAAGTAGTCTCTCGGTCTAAGGCACAAGCTCGTAACATATCCTCCAATGTCTGGATCGTGCGTTCAGATTGACCATCCGTCTGAGGGTGAAAAGCTGTACTGAAATTCAGCTTTGTACCCAAGGCACTATGTAATTTCCCCCAAAAACGGGACGTAAATCTTGGATCACGATCGGAGACAATCGACAGCGGCACTCCATGCAATCGGATAATCTCGTCCATGTATCTTGATGCCAGACGCTAGGGTGTATCTGTCACTCGAATCGGTAGAAAATGGGCAGACTTGGTTAATCTGTCCACGATCACCCAAACAGCATCAAAACCTCGCGGTGTCCTTGGTAATCCCACAACAAAATCCATCGTTACGTGCTCCCACTTCCACTCGGGGATCGGAAGTGATTGTAACTTACTCGCTGGTCGTTGATGCTCAGCCTTAACCTGCTGACACACCAAACAACGGGATACAAACTCAGCAATATGTCTCTTCATACCGGACCACCAGTACTGCTGTCGTAAATCACGGTATATTTTGGTGCTTCCGGGGTGAATGGAAAATGCCGAATTGTGAGCTTCCTCCATAATCAACTGTCTCAAACTATCATCATGCGGCACACATACACGGCCTCAAAAAGTAAGAATGCCATCATCACGAACACAGAACTCGCTGACTGAATCACCGGCATCAGGATTGTCTAATTGACTCCCCACACGAACTAAATTCGGATCCACTGATTGCTTATTCAGAATAGTCTCCAAGAGAGTGGGTCTGACCACAATCTGAGCTAGCAAAGTTCCCTTGTCATCATAATCCAACTGCACTCTAGAAGATTTCATGGACGGTAACATCGGCATGTACTCAGCTCGAACATATGCTAAGGAAGATGATGTCTTCCTGCTCAAAGCATCTGCTACGACGTTGGCCTTCCCGGGATGGTACTCAATCACCAATTCGTAATCTTTGATCAATTCCAACCATCGCCTCTGTCTCAAGTTCAGCTCCTTCTGGGTCAGGAGGTATTTGAGACTCTTGTGGTCTGTGAAGATTCTGCACGTCTCTCCATAGAGATAATGACGCCAGATCTTCAAGGCAAATACTACTGCTGCAAGCTCCAGATCATGGGTAGGATAGTTACACTCGTGCGGTCTCAACTGTCGCGAAGCATAGGCGACTACCTTCCCATCTTACATCAGAACACAACCCAAACCATTCTTCGATGCATCATTGTACACCACGTAACCTTTTCCAGTGACAGGCAAGGTCAAGACTGGTGCAGTTACCAAACGGGACTTCAATTCAGCAAAACTCTTCTCACATTGTTCTGACCAAACGAACGGAGTACCCTTACGTGTCAATCATGTCAATGGGCCTGCCAATAATGAGAAGTCCTGAACAAACCTTCGATAATAACCGGCTAAACCAAGGAAACTATGTATCTCGGTCACACTCCGGGGAGGCTCCCATGCAACAACGGCTTCCACCTTCTTGGGATCAACATGCACACCTCTGACAGATACTACATGTCCCAAGAAACTCACCTCGGGTAACCAGAATTCACACTTTGAGAACTTGGCATACAACTGTTGTGCTCGTAGAATGCCAAGAATAGTCCTCAAATGGTTGACATGTTCCTCCTTCGACTTCGAATAAATCAGGATGTCATCGATGAAAACAATGACAAACTGATCAAGGAACTCACGGAATACCCGGTTCATCAGGTCCATGAAAAATGCTGGTGCATTCGTTAACCCAAACGGCATCACCAAAAACTCATAATGGCCGTATCGTGACCTGAATGCAGTCTTTGGGACATCAGACTCCCGAACTCTCAGCTGATGGTAACCTGTCCTCAGGTCAATCTTTGAGAACACTGCGGCTCCCTGCAACTGATCAAATAAATCGTCAATACGAGGCAACGGATACTTGTTTTTTATGGTCATCCGGTTCAACTGACGATAATCTATGCACAGCCTTAGCGAACCGTCTTTCTTCTTAACGAACAAGACCGGTGCTCCCCAAGGTGATACACTCGGACGGATAAAGCCTCGATCAACAAGATCCTCTAACTGAATCTTCAGCTCTCTCATCTCTGCTGGTGCCATACAATATGGGGGAATAAAAATCGGAGTAGTGCCCGGCAATAACTCGATCTCGAACTCGATCTCACGAACGGGTGGCAAACCGGTAATATCATCGGGAAACACGTCTGGAAAATCATGAACAATAGGAACTTCCTCCAACTTCGGCGGTTCAGCCTGGATCTCACGAACATGGGCTAGAAAGGCAACACAACCTTTGCTGATCATCTTTTGTGCGCGAAGACCCGAAATAAGGCAGTTCAAAATGACTCGCCGATCGCCCTCGAAACAGAATTCAGTTCCGTCGGGAAGACTGAACCACACCTTCTTCGAATGGCACTCCATCCTTGCTCGATATCGAGATAAGCAATCCATGCCAAGGATAATATCAAGCTCCAGCATGTCGAGCGGAATCAAATCAACCTCGATCGCGATCGTCCCCATACGTAGTTCACAAGCAAGCAATACATGATCACACGTCAACTGCTGTCCTAGTGGTGTCCAGACTACCATCGGGGGCTCAAGTAATGATAATTCCCTATCCGCATACTCAACTATACTTGTGCTAACAAATGAATGATTTGCTCCGGGATCAAGTAAAACACAAGCGGTACGAGAGAAAGCAATAAGGGTACCTGTCACCACATCAGGGTTGACGCATGCCTCTGTGTTAGTCAAAGTGAATAGTCGAGTGTGAGTTGGCTGTGTCTGTGGTACTCCAGGTGCCTGACTGGTGGAAGGGCGGCCAGGTGCTCTCGTTGGTCTAGATGAACTCTGAGTAGGTCCACGGCTAGGTCTGGCTCTAACGGCTGGTGCGACACTCTGACTCGAAGCACCTCTCGGACAATCTCTGGCAATATAACCCATCTGGTTGCAAGTAAAACACCTTACCGGGTGAGGACATGGTGGTGGGTGGCTCTGCCTACAGTTGGCACACCACGGTGCTGATGCAGATGCTATGGAATAGACTGGTCGGCTTGCAGAGAAAGACCTCTGTGGGAATGATCGGAAATAGCCAGTCGGGGTAGAACGATTAGGTCGGCTCAATCGCTGATCAGGTCTCCGTCCGTGTCGGATAGGTCCACCGCTACGAGAAGGTTGTAGGTGTCCTAGCCTGTGACCCCTTTGTCGGAGTATGATCCTCTCTGCTCACGTCGCAGCTACAAGTAATGCCTGAAAGTCAGTCGTCGGTATGGTACCGATGTCTCGTTGAATCTCGTCACTGAGGCCCTCCTGGAAACGGTGGGCTAGCTTGGCAGGTGTACGGTCCTCTGCTGGGGCATAGACTGCTAACTGACGTAACACCTTCTCGTACTCAAGAACAGTCTGAGTTCCCTGGCGAAGCTGATAGAATGCAGTACGCCTCTGTTCATGATGGTACACAGTATTGAAGCGTTCATCAAACTCAGCTATGAATTGCTCCCATGTTGGCTCGTGGTCGTATCGAAGACCTACGGAGTCCCACCAGACAAGAGCCTCCTCCTCAAGCGAAAATGTCGCCAGGTTCACCTTGTCAATGTTGGAAAGTCTCATGGCTCGCGCTGCACGGCAAACCATGTCCATCCAACTCCGAGCAATGGATGCATCACTGGTACCTGAGAAACTTTGACATCCCAACTCTCGTGCCTCACGAAGTAGCTTTAAAATTTCAACAGGTAACGGTCCACCAATGGGTAGGCGGTCGTGTTCAACAGGTGCAGGCGGCACAGGTGGACGAATAGGATCCATTACAGGTGGTGGAGGTGGGGGCTGATGCTGATGAACAAGCTGATGTAATGTAGCCTGCATGGTGGTCATGGTGGTAAGAAGCTGGAGTAGAATAGGGTCAAGTCCAACATGTGCTGCAGGTGCTACGGGCTCGGGCTCAGCCTGGGGATTTGCTGCTGCCTCTACTTGCACCTCAGGTGCATTAGGTCCATCAACAGACTCGGCACTAGCTGACCTCTCCAGGTCAGCCTCAACTCGGTGAGCAGCATTTTTTCCTTTCTTTGCCATCCCTAAGGCATAAAAAAAATATGTTTAGTTTAATACACTATCACTACCACTCGACTATAGCTGAACTATGATCATGCTATGAAATACTAAAAAAAAAGAAAAGAACTAGTTGTACAAAACTATTTTAAACCAACATGTGAAAACCATGCTCCGCTACCAACCTTGTGAGGACCCGATCCCGGATACCGGACCTCAGCGCCGTAGGACTCGAATTGACCCCACTGAGGGACCAATCAGAACCCTACAAGGCTTCTCTTACAAAATCCATAAAGTTATAAAATTCTGGTTGCCGTTTATCAGCAATACAACCAAGTTTATTGGATTCTCATATAAGTTTATTGGATTCTCATATATTCAAGGAAACCCTTACACTCATGAAAAATTGTTTGAGCATGGTTCTAAAATCTTTCTATTTGTAAGGGGTTTGAAAATATTTATTAAAAGAACAACTTAGATTATTTCAAACACCAAGTTGCGAAGTTGTTTAGCGGAAGGCTTTGTAAAAGAGAAAAAAAAACATTTATTTTGAAAACACACAATCCGGGAAAACATTTCAACAAATAAATAAAAAAAAAATAAAACAATGGAAACCAAATCAACCCAAAAAGGATGAAAGTCCAGTCCAAAGTATTTATTACAGTTCGAAATATAAATATCAAAGAAATGTAAAATGCATGCAAACCACAAACACAACTGCATAGCCATAGTTCAGCACCTACTGTTCGATGTTCTAGGGGAGGCTAGGCTTCTCCTCAGCTGAACCTGAAAGGGATAACAAATGGGGGTGAGATCACTAGGACCTCCGTGAGAGACACAGCATCATAAGCGTTCACGGGGAGTGAGTAGAGGCAATACGAAAAACTTTTTCTTTTAAAATGCAAGTATAAAACCGGTGTAAGTAACATGAATAGTGAAAGTTCAAAAATCAGACTCAACGGTCTAAAATGAGTGGTTACGGTAAACGCATCATATCGTATCGAGAAATCCCACGGGACAGACATAAAACACCACACGAATCGGTTCAGCGCGTAGAATCGTCGGAGGCCCAATGGCAGTAAAATTTGAGTTATTACAAGTTATGTTTAAATGTCCCACCGCCATTGTTGTCTGTGGACCGGAGGGAATACACACATCCTTCACACTCCATACTCACGACCTGTGATCAAAGGTCACATAACGCAACCATTCAACTCCCTACGGTAAGAATCGCTCCTCTACTACGGGACGTCCGAATACTTACCTCGCATTGGCCAAGCACTTCGTGTAATTCAGGGTATCATATCTCTCATATATATACCCACCAACATGCCCCAAAATTCAGAAAATCATTTCAATGGGATAATTTACACATGTTCAAAACATCATACAACACATGTGTATAGAATTGGTAAAGTAACCAAAAATCATGCTAAATCATCTTTCATAAATTTTTTTTTTTCAAACATGCATCCTTGTAAGTTCTTAACACCCAAATCATGCCAAAACAAAAAGGAAAAACACTTAGAAAGGGGCATGTGATACTCGACAACATCAAGTGTAAACATCACCCATCCAAGTTTCTATTCTTCATCTTAAACACATTTAAACATGTGGGTAGTTTTCACGCATATTTCACAAAACCAAAAACACATACATATATATTAATTTTCAAACACATGCCGAGTACATCACTAGTCGCAATTAAACCATTTCAAGCATGCCTCATACTCAAAACCAAAACAAAAATCATTTATGTAAACTATATTAAAAGTGAGTAGCCGATCAAACCGATGATACGAAGTCTCCCACCTTTTGTCTCTGATCACGGAGTCCTTTCCTACAAGCCCTGCTATGCCTACCAATAAAATCGTAACATACTCATGGTTAGGATCCATCAGCTCCATACTCAAATCCAAAGAACACTTATGGATCTAATTGACCCAAGTATATATATATATATACTCACTAATCAACAACTCACCTTGAACAATCTTACCAATTTCGGCTATCACACATCCTTCTCTTCAGGGGCAAAATCGTCTTTTCACCTGCACTGGCTTCTGGACTTCTACGACTCAAAATTCGGGGTCTTACAGGTATTTCAGGTGAGACTTCTGAGACTTAGGTGTACATTCAGGCAAGCAAGAATAGACCAAAAAGTGAAAAAAAATGCATGCCAAAGATAGGGAAAGTCGGACTCAAGAGGGGACACACATGAGAAACCAGAATTTGCAAGATGGTGAGTGATCTAGGGGTTCCCAAACCAATGGCAATCAGATGAAAGTGATTGGGAATCTTGCATTGGCAGACAAGGGTAAGTGGAGAGGTGTGTTTTAGCTGGAAAAGGAGAGAAAAATTCTGGTGGGAGGGCCAGGAAATGATGCTTAATCAAGTGTGTTAGGGGAAGGTTGAAGTTTGAATTAATCATGTGTGTAATGTCTAGTTAGGTGGGTTATTAACCAATATAAAACAAAGAAAAATTCAAAAGAATCACCACCAGGAGAGGAATTCCGACTTTAACTTGAAAGGAAAAGCATCAGGTATGAAAATGGCAGACAACTTTGATTTAGAATGTGGCCTACACAAAAGGTTAAGCATGTGAAGGCAGATTTGAACAATAATGGCACAACTAGACACTCAACTTGTATAAACACATAAGGGACCCAAATTATGGCTGTATGTGATGTGGATCCTGAGGTAAGTATGGTAAGGTAATGTAGGTTTAATCCAGGTGAAAATCTTATGTAATTACCCACTGTAATTGCTGAGTTACGGTACGGTAANCTCGCATAACCATTCCTAAACAGTGTAGGTGTTAGCCTTTGGTCGAGGACTATTTGACTCAAAAACTTGAATTTTTGGGACACCTTAATCGGCTGTAAAATTAGAATTAATACGAGAATATTAGGTTAAAAAGGAGAGTATAATGCTCAAAGAAATCTGTCCCTCACACAGCCCTTTCTAAATAGTGTGGGTGTTAGCCCATCCTAAATAGTGTGGAAGTTAACCTTTGGTCAAGAACCATTTGACCCAAAAATCTGAATATTTGGGAAACCTTATTCGGCCGTAAAATTAGAATTAATACGAGAATTTTAGGCTAAGAAGGAGAGTATAATGCTCAATGTCAGTCCCTCGCATAGCCGTTCCTAAACAATATAGGTTTTAGCCTTTGGTGAGGACCATTTGACCCAAAAACCTGAATTTTTGGGAAACCTTATTCGGCCATATAATTAGAATTCATACGAGTATTTTAGGCCAAAAAGGAGAGTATAATGCTCAAAGTAGCCAGTCCCTCGCATAACCAGTCCTCAACAGTGTAGGTGTTAGCCTTTGGTCGAGGACTATTTGACTCAAAAACTTGAATTTTTGGGAGACCTTAATCGCAGTATAATTAAAATTAATACGAGAATTTTAGGTTAAAAAAGAGAGCATAATGCTCAAAGTAGTCAGTCCCTCGCATAGGCATTCCTAAACAGTATAGGTTTCAGTCTTTGGTCGAGGACCATTTGACCCGAAAACCTGAATTTTTGGGAAACCTTATTCGGCCGTATAAGAAGAATTATTACGAGTATTTTAGGCCAAAAAGGATATTACAATGCTCAAAGTAGTCAATCCCTCGCATTACGTTTCCTAAATACTTTGGGTGTTAGCTTTTTGTCGAGGACCATCTGACCCAAAAACCAAAATTTTTGGGAAACCTTATTCGGCCGTAAAATTAGAACTAATATGAGTATTTTACGCCGAAAAGGAGATTATATTGCTCAAATTAGTCAGCCCTTGCAGAACCATTACTAAACAGTGTGGGTGTTAGCCCATCCTAAATAGTATGGATGTTAACTTTGGTTCAAGGACCATCTGATCGAAAAACCTGAATATTTGGGAAACCTTATTCGGCCATAAAATTAGAATTAATACTAATATTTTATGCCAAAGAGGAGAGTATAATGCTCAAAGAAGTCTGTCCCCCACATAGCCGTTCCTAAACAGTATGGGTGTTAGCCCATCCTAAATAGTGTGGGTGTTAACCTTTGGTCAAGAACCATTTGACCCAAAAATCTGAATATTTGGGAAACTTTATTCGGCCGTAAAACGAGAATTAATACGAGAATTTTAGGCTAAGAAGGAGAGTATAATGCTCAAATTAGTTTGTCCCTCGCATAGCCGTTCCTAAACAATATAGGTTTTAGCATTTGGTGAGGACCATTTGACCCAAAAACCTGAATTTTTGGGAAACCTTATTCGGCCATATAATTAGAATTCATACGAGTATTTTAGGCCAAAAAGGAGAGTATAATGCTCAAAGTAGCCAGTCCCTCGCATAACCATTCCTAAACAGTGTAGGTGTTAGCCTTTGGTCGAGGACTATTTGACTCAAAAACTTGAATTTTTGGGAGACCTTAATCAGCTGTAAAATTAGAATTAATACGAGAATTTTAGGTTAAAAAGGAGAGTATAATGCTCAAAATAGTCAGTCCCTCGCATAGCTGTTCCTAAACAGTATAGGTTTCAGTCTTTGGTCGAGGACCATTTGACCCGAAAACCTGAATTTTTGGGAAACCTTATTCGGCCGTATAAGAAGAATTATTACGAGTATTTTAGGCCAAAAAGGACATTACAATGCTCAAAGGAGTCAATCCCTCGCATTACGTTTCCTAAATACTTTGGGTGTTAGCTTTTTGTCGAGGACCATCTGACCCAAAAACCAAAATTTTTGGGAAACCTTATTCGGCCGTAAAATTAGAACTAATACGAGTATTTTACGCCAAAAAGGAGATTATATTGCTCAAATTAGTCAGCCCTTGCAGAACCATTACTAAACAGTGTGGGTGTTAGCCCATCCTAAATAGTATGGATGTTAACTTTGGTTCAAGGACCATCTGATCGAAAAACCTGAATATTTGGGAAACCTTATTCGGCCATAAAATTAGAATTAATACTAATATTTTATGCCAAAGAGGAGAGTATAATGCTCAAAGAAGTCTGTCCCCCACATAGCCGTTCCTAAACAGTATGGGTGTTAGCCCATCCTAAATAGTGTGGGTGTTAACCTTTGGTCAAGAACCATTTTACCCAAAAATCTGAATATTTGGGAAACCTTATTCGGCCGTAAAACGAGAATTAATACGAGAATTTTAGGCTAAGAAGGAGAGTATAATGCTCAAATTAGTTTGTCCCTCGCATAGCCGTTCCTAAACAATATAGGTTTTAGCCTTTGGTGAGGACCATTTGACCCAAAAACCTGAATTTTTGGGAAACCTTATTCGGCCATATAATTAGAATTCATACGAGTATTTTAGGCCAAAAAGGAGAGTATAATGCTCAAAGTAGCCAGTCCCTCGCATAACCATTCCTAAACAGTGTAGGTGTTAGCCTTTGGTCGAGGACTATTTGACTCAAAAACTTGAATTTTTGGGACACCTTAATCAGCTGTAAAATTAGAATTAATACGAGAATTTTAGGTTAAAAAGGAGAGTATAATGCTCAAAATACTCAGTCCCTCGCATAGCTGTTCCTAAACAGTATAGGTTTCAGTCTTTGGTCGAGGACCATTTGACCCGAAAACCTGAATTTTTGGGAAACCTTATTCGGCCGTATAACAAAATTTATTACGAGTATTTTAGGCCAAAAAGGATATTACAATGCTCAAAGGAGTCAATCCCTCGCATTACGTTTCCTAAATACTTTGGGTGTTAGCTTTTTGTCGAGGACCATCTGACCCAAAAACCAAAATTTTGGGGAAACCTTATTCGGCCGTAAAATTAGAACTAATACGAGTATTTTACGCCAAAAAGGAGATTATATTGCTCAAATTAGTCAGCCCTTGCAGAACCATTACTAAACAGTGTGGGTGTTAGCCCATCCTAAATAGTATGGATGTTAACTTTGGTTCAAGGACCATCTGATCGAAAAACCTGAATATTTGGGAAACCTTATTCGGCCATAAAATTAGAATTAATACTAATATTTTATGCCAAAGAGGAGAGTATAATGCTCAAAGAAGTCTGTCCCTCACATAGCCGTTCCTAAACAGTATGGGTGTTAGCCCATCCTAAATACTGTGGGTGTTAACCTTTGGTCAAGAACCATTTGACCCAAAAATCTGAATTTTTTGGGAAAGTTTATTCGGCAGTAAATTAGAATTAGTACGATTATTTTATGCCAAAAAGGAGAGTATAATGCTCAAAGTAGTGAGTCCATCGCATAGCCGTTCCTAAACAATATAGGTTTTAGCTTTTGGTGAGGACCATTTGACCCAAAAACCTGAATTTTTGGGAAACCTTATTCAGCCATATAATTAGAATTCATACGAGTATTTTAGGCCAAAAAGGAGAGTATAATGCTCAAAGTAGCCAGTCCCTCGCATAACCATTCCTAAACAGTGTAGGTGTTAGCCTTTGGTCGAGGACTATTTGACTCAAAAACTTGAATTTTTGGGACACCTTAATCGGCTGTAAAATTAGAATTAATACGAGAATTTTAGGTTAAAAAGGAGAGTATAATGCTCAAAATAGTCAGTCCCTCGCATAGCCGTTCCTAAACAGTATAGGTTTCAGTCTTTGGTCGAGGACCATTTGACCCGAAAACCTGAATTTTTGGGAAACCTTATTCGGTCATATAACAAGAATTATTAGGAGTATTTTAGGCCAAAAAGGACATTACAATGCTCAAAGGAGTCAATCCCTCGCATTACGTTTCCAAAATACTTTGGGTGTTAGGTTTTTGTCGAGGACCATCTGACCCATAAACCAAAATTTTCGGGAATCCTTATTTGGCCGTAAAATTAGAATTAATACGAGTATTTTACGCCGAAAAGGAGATTATATTGCTCAAATTAGTCAGCCCTTGCAGAACCATTACTAAACAGTGTGGGTGTTAGCCCATCCTAAATAGTATGGATGTTAACTTTGGTTCAAGGACCATCTGATCGAAAAACCTGAATATTTGGGAAAACTTATTCGGCCATAAAATTAGAATTAATACTAATATTTTATGCCAAAGAGGAGAGTATAATGCTCAAAGAAGTCTATCCCTCACATAGCCGTTCCTAAACAGTGGTGGGTGTTAGCCCATCCTAAACAGTGTGGGTGTTAGCCTTTGGTCGATGACCATCTGACCCAAAAACCTGAATTTTTGGGAAACCTTATTCAGCCACAAAACGAGAATTAATACGAGAATTTTAGGCTAAGAAGGAGAGTATAATGCTCAAAGTAGTTAGTCCCTCGCATAGCCGTTCCTAAACAATATAGGTTTTAGCCTTTGGTGAGGACCATTTGACCCATAAACCTGAATTTTTGGGAAACCTTATTCGGCCATATAATTAGAATTCATACGAGTATTTTAGGCCAAAAAGGAGAGTATAATGCTCAAAGTAGCCAGTCCCTCGCATAACCATTCCTAAACAGTGTAGGTGTTAGCCTTTGGTCGAGGACTATTTGACTCAAAAACTTGAATTTTTGGGACACCTTAATCGGCTGTAAAATTAGAATTAATACGAGAATTTTAGGTTAAAAAGGAGAGTATAATGCTCAAAGAAATCTGTCCCTCACACAGCCCTTTCTAAACAGTGTGGGTGTTAGCCCATCCTAAATAGTGTGGAAGTTAACCTTTGGTCAAGAACCATTTGACCCAAAAATCTGAATATTTGGGAAACCTTATTCGGCCGTAAAATTAGAATTAATATGAGAATTTTCGGCTAAGAAGGAGAGTATAATGCTCAATGTCAGTCCCTCGCATAGCCTTTCCTAAACAATATAGGTTTTAGCCTTTGGTGAGGACCATTTGACCCAGAAACCTAAATTTTTGGGAAACCTTATTCGGCCATATAATTAGAATTCATACGAGTATTTTAGGTCAAAAAGGAGAGTATAATGCTAAAAGTAGCCAGTCCCTCGCATAACCAGTCCTCAACAGTGTAGGTGTTAGCCTTTGGTCGAGGACTATTTGACTCAAAAACTTGAATTTTTGGGAGACCTTAATCGCAGTAAAATTAGAATTAATACGAGAATTTTAGGTTAAAAAAGAGAGCATAATGCTCAAAGTAGTCAGTACCTCGCATAACCATTCCTAAACAGTATAGGTTTCAGTCTTTGGTCGAGGACCATTTGACCCGAAAACATGAGTTTTTGGGAAACCTTATTCGGCCGTATAAGAAGAATTATTACGAGTATTTTAGGCCAAAAAGGACATTACAATGCTGAAAGGAGTCAATCCCTCTCATTACGTTTCCTAAATACTTTGGGTGTTAGCTTTTTGTCGAGGACCATCTGACCCAATAACCAAAATTTTTGGGGAACCTTATTCGGCCGTAAAATTAGAACTAATACGAGTATTTTACGCCGAAAAGGAGATTATATTGCTCAAATTAGTCAGCCCTTGCAGAACCATTACTAAACAGTGTGGGTGTTAGCCCATCCTAAATAGTATGGATGTTAACTTTGGTTCAAGGACCATCTGATCGAAAAACCTGAATATTTGGGAAAACTTATTCGGCCATAAAATTAGAATTAATACTAATATTTTATGCCAAAGAGGAGAGTATAATGCTCAAAGAAGTCTATCCCTCACATAGCCGTTCCTAAACAGTGTGGGTGTTAGCCCATCCTAAATAGTGTGGAAGTTAACCTTTGGTCAAGAACCATTTGACCCAAAAATCTGAATATTTGGGAAACCTTATTCGGCCGTAAAACGAGAATTAATACGAGAATTTTAGGCTAAGAAGGAGAGTATAATGCTCAAAGTAGTTAGTCCCTCGCATAGCCGTTCCTAAACAATATAGGTTTTAGCCTTTGGTGAGGACCATTTGACCCAAAAACCTGAATTTTTGGGAAACCTTATTCGGCCATATAATTAGAATTCATACGAGTATTTTAGGCCAAAAAAGAGAGTATAATTGTGAGACCTCACCCTTCTGAGAGTAGCGTACGATAGAGTGCAGATTCGATTCGTAAATTTTTAGGTTGGGTGCCTCAGCCTTAGGAAGTCCTTAGCGTGTTTGAGTGTTTTAGGGTGTCTAGATGGGATCGAGAGTACGATAGAATGCGAGATTGAGGATTGAGTCAGTGGAATTTTACAGATTATGACCCGTTTTGAGTGACCATGAATTTTTGGGTCGATTACTATTCATCGATCCCAAATACTGTTCATCGAGCCCAAACACTATTCGTAAGCCCAATTGCTTAACCGAAATTCCAGACACCCGTATTGTCACACAAAATTTTATTCGGGTCATTTGGGATGATACGGGCTGTGAAATTAACATTTATGTACTTGGTAGACCTTGGGATTTAGCCCAATTCAGTCTCAGCCCCAATCCATTGTGTCAGCCCATGTACTAACCCATTAGTTACACTTAAGTCTTGCCATTTGTGCATTAAACCCAGCCCATGTACTAGCTAACCCATTAGTTACACTTAAGTCTTGCCATTTGTGCATTAAACCCAGCCCATGTACTAGCTAACCCATTAGTTACACTTAAGTCTTGCCATTTGTGCATTAAACCTAGCAGACCATTCATTTCATCTGCCCTAAATGCCTTTCCCGTTTTTCTTTTCTCTTCATCATCCAAGAGTACCAACATTCACCTTCAACTCAGTTTTCCCTCAGAAATCATTAGGGGATCATACCCTAACACTCCCCTAGTGTTTTCCACACATTTCCACTGGTAGTTTGGTGGGTGGGGGTGATTTCTAAAGCTGTTTTCATTCTGGACGAAAATTGAGATTTTACTGGTAAGTGGTTTAATTCTTGTTTCCATGCTTCTAAGATAGTTCCTTTAGGTTGCTAGTAATGTTGCTGAGTTAATTTAGTGAGTGATTGTGGCTGGAAACACCCTGAAAGTTTTGTGTAATTTACGGGTGAACAGTGTCAGAGGGTGGAATTTGAATGTTCTTGATGAATTAGGTGTATTGGTTACTTGAGATAAGTTCTGTATGTATGGAATGTGAGTTGAGGGATACAGGTTTTGTCATTAAGTGTTATTATGATGTGTGAATGCTTACTGGTCAGAGTTGTGATTAAGGGGGAATGGTTGTGAGTTTATGGAGTGGTATGAGTTTGAGCAGTGACATTAAATTGTTCAATTGCAGAGGAGTGTTGAGTGGTAATTGTGAGAGGGTCCTTTAGGTTTCAATTTCAGTTGTAGTTTCTGATCACTTGAACTCAGGGTAGCTTACGGTTCTCTGACTGCCTTATGTGTATAGGTGGTATTGCGGCAGCTGAGAAAGGCAAAGGTATCGCTGGTACGTCGTCAGCGCGACAAGAGGTGGGAGTTTAAGTTTCATCTGCATATGCGTACTGGTTTGTTTAATTAAAATTGGATTGCATGGTTTGATTTGAATAGAGGCATTGCTGGTACTCTGATAATTAATCATGTTAGACTCATATGAATGCTTGTCATACTTTGGAACGCATTAAATGTATGTTCAAAACTAAGCATGATGGTTGTGTGATGTGCATTGTGTTGCCTTGAGTGAATTGCTGCTTGTAACTGAGTGTGTGGCAACACAAAGGAGACTTGTTAAAAATGTGAGATTGGCCTAATGTGGAATTGTATAAATACATAGCATGCATTACAAGTTTTTCCTAAACAATGTGGTATAAGCATTTTCTTAGGAATTTACTGGAATTGACGAACTATGCTTGATCAAGCTAGGTAAGTATATGGGGATCCCAGCTGAGGGGACAGTTGCTTACCTTGGAGGGTTATGGAGGATATATCTGTATGAATGGTTACTCGAGTGCACTATAAACTATCAGTCCTCATGATGCTATATGCATACATCTACGAAACTGAGATGGAATCTGATAAATTGATTTCTCCATTCAGTTTCGGACAACCTTGATGGTAGGGGTTTTGAACTGCTAAATTAAAACCATCAATGGGCTTCCAGGTGATCCTTTAGCGGGGATTATTCGGGAGTGGTTTGTGTCCACCCTGGTAGATTTTGGGCATACTAGCCGTGTATCAGAAAGATGATTTTCTGCAATTGCATAATGTTTTGGTCATTGTGCATTGTGCATTGTGCATTGTGCATTGAGAATTTCGTTATGTGCATATATGAGCATGAGACTCAATTGTGTTACGTATTTGCTTACAAACTGATTTAGTAACTGCCTCTATTCCAACGTTTGTGCTTATGACGCGGTACTCCCACTGAGGTCCTTTGATCTCACCCCCCTTGCTTTATTTTCCTCAGGGCTAAATTGAGAGACTAGCAGTTCAGCTCCCAGGTTACGATTCCATTGTTGGTCGTGTAGGGCTGGACATTGTACTCCACACATTTTGGACACTCGGCATTATTTGTGTTGTAGGTATACATTTGACGTGTGCATATGTATGCTAAGCGTGCGAATCTGGAATTTAAATTTTATACTGCAAAATTTGTATGACAGTGAAATATTATGTGAAATGTGTGACTTGTGGGTTGATATGTGTAAAAGACTTCCGCTGACGGTTAATAATTCCGTTGTTGATTTTGCCGAGTTTTTATTATAACGTGCCATGCTTCAATTTCAAAGAAAAGTTTCAAGAATGGAAAATGATTTTTACAGTAAGCCTTGTGTGGTTCCGATTGATCCACCCGTTGGGTCGATCGGGGTTGCACGGCGGTGAGGTTCCCATTTACCGAGAACGGGTCCTCACAATAATGCTCAAAGTAGCCAGTCCCTCGCATAACCATTCCTAAACAGTGTAGGTGTTAGCCTTTGGTCGAGGACTATTTGACTCAAAAACTTGAATTTTTGGGACACCTTAATCGGCTGTAAAATTAGAATTAATACGAGAATTTTAGGTTAAAAAAGAGAGTATAATGCTCAAAGAAGTTTGTCCCTCACATAGCCGTTCCTAAACAGTGTGGATGTTAGCCCATCCTAAATAGTGTGGGTGTTAACCTTTGGTCAAGAACCATTTGACCCAAAAATCTGAATATTTGGGAAACCTTATTCGGCCGTAAAACTAGAATTAATACGAGAATTTTAGGCTAAGAAGGAGAGTATAGTGCTCAATGTCAGTCCCTCGCATAGTCGTTCCTAAACAATATAGGTTTTAGCCTTTGGTGAGGACCATTTGACCCAAAAACCTGATGCTTAAAGGAGTCAATTCCTCGCATTACGTTTCCTAAATACATTGGGTGTTAGCCTTTGGTCGAGGACAATCTGACCCATAAACGAGAATTTTTGGGAAACGTTATTCGGCCCCAAAATTAAAATTAATATCAGTATTTTAAACTGAAAAAGGGATTATATTACTCAAAGTAGTTCGTCTCTCGCACAGCCCTTCCTAAACAGTGTGGGTGTGAGACCTTCCTAAGTAGAGTGAGTGTTAGCTTTTGCTCAAGAACTATCTGACCCAAAAATTTGAATTTTTTGGGAAAGTTTATTCGGCAGTAAAATTAGAATTAGTACGAGTATTTTATGCCAAAAAAGAGAGTATAATGCTCAAAGTAGTGAGTCCCTCGCATAGCCGTTCCTAAATAATATAGGTTTTAGCTTTTGGTGAGGACCATTTGACCCAAAAACCTAAATTTTTGGGAAACCTTATTCAGCCATATAATTAGAATTCATACGAGTATTTTACACCAAAAAGGAGAGTATAATGCTCAAAGTAGCCAGTCCCTCGTATAACCATTCCAAAACAGTGTAGGTGTTAGCCTTTGGTCGAGGACTATTTGACTCAAAAACTTGAATTTTCGGGACACCTTAATCGGCTGTAAAATTAGAATTAATACGAGAATTTTAGGTTAAAAAGGAGAGTATAATGCTCAAAATAGTCAGTCCCTCGCATAGCCGTTCCTAAACAGTATAGGTTTCAGTCTTTGGTCGAGGACCATTTGACCCGAAAACCTGAATTTTTGGGAAACCTTATTCGGTCATATAACAAGAATTATTAGGAGTATTTTAAGCCAAAAAGAACATTACAATGCTCAAAGGAGTCAATCCCTCGCATTACGTTTCCTAAATAATTTGGGTGTTAACTTTTTGTCGAGGACCATCTGACCCATAAACCAAAATTTTTGGGAAACCTTATTCGGCCGTAAAATTAGAACTAATACGAGTATTTTACGCCGAAAGGGAGATTATATTGCTCAAATTAGTCAGCCCTTGCACAACCATTACTAAACAGTGTGGGTGTTAGCCCATCCTAAATAGTATGGATGTTAACATTGGTTCAAGGACCATCTGATCGAAAAACCTGAATATTTGAGAAACCTTATTCGGCCCTAAAATTAGAATTAATACTAATATTTTATGCCAAAGAGGAGAGTATAATGCTCAAAGAAGTCTGTCCCTCACATAGCCGTTCCTAAACAGTGTGGGTGTTAGCCCATCCTAAATAGTGTGGGTGTTAACCTTTGGTCAAGAACCATTTGACCCAAAAATCTGAATATTTGGGAAACCTTATTCGGCCGTAAAACGAGAATTAATACGAGAATTTTAGGCTAAGAAGGAGAGTATAATGCTCAAAGTAGTTAGTCCCTCGCATAGCCGTTCCTAAACAATATAGGTTTTAGCCTTTGGTGAGGACCATTTGACCCAAAAACCTGAATTTTTGGGAAACCTTATTCGGTCATATAATTAGAATTCATACGAGTATTTTAAGCCAAAAAGGAGAGTATAATGCTCAAAGTAGTCAGTCCCTCGCATAACCATTCCTAAACAGTGTAGGTGTTAGCCTTTAGTCGAAGACTATTTGACTCAAAAACTTGAATTTTTGGGACACCTTAATCGGCTGTAAAATTAGAATTAATACGAGAATTTTAGGTTAAAAAGGAGAGTATAATGCTCAAAGAAATCTGTCCCTCACACAGCCCTTTCTAAACAGTGTGGGTGTTAGCCCATCCTAAATAATGTGGAAGTTAACCTTTGGTCAGGAACCATTTGACCCAAAAATCTGAATATTGGGGAAACCTTATTCGGCCGTAAAACTAGAATTAATACGAGAATTTTAGGCTAAGAAAGAGAGTATAATGCTCAATGTCAGTCCCTCGCATAGCCGTTCCTAAACAATATAGGTTTTAGCCTTTGGTGAGGACCATTTGACCCAAAAACCTGAATTTTTGGGAAACCTTATTCGGCCATATAATTAGAATTCATACGATTATTTTAGGCCAAAAAGGACAGTATAATGCTCAAAGTAGCCAGTCCCTCCCATAACCATTCCTAAACAGTGTAGGTGTTAGCCTTTGGTCGAGGACTATTTGACTCAAAAACTTGAATTTTTGGGACACCTTAATCGGCTGTAAAATTAGAATTAATACGAGAATTTTAGGTTAAAAAGGAGAGTATAATGCTCAAAGAAATCTGTCCCTCACACAGCCCTTTCTAAACAGTGTGGGTGTTAGCCCATCCTAAATAATGTGGAAGTTAACCTTTGGTCAAGAACCATTTGACCCAAAAATCTGAATATTTGGGAAACCTTATTCGGCCGTAAAACTAGAATTAATACGAGAATTTTAGGCTAAGAAGGAGAGTATAATGCTCAATGTCAGTCCCTCGCATAGCCGTTCCTAAACAATATAGGTTTTAGCCTTTGGTGAGGACCATTTGACCCAAAAACCTGAATTTTTGGGAAACCTTATTCGGCCATATAATTAGAATTCATACGAGTATTTTAGGCCAAAAAGGAGAGTATAATGCTCAAAGTAGCCAGTCTCTCGCATAACCATTCCTAAACAGTGTAGGTGTTAGCCTTTGGTTGAGGACTATTTGACTCAAAAACTTGAATTTTTGGGACACCTTAATCGGCTGTAAAATTAGAATTAATACGAGAATTTTAGGTTAAAATGGAGAGTATAATGCTCAAAGAAATCTGTCCCTCACACAGCCCTTTCTAAACAGTGTGGGTGTTAGCCCATCCTAAATAGTGTGGAAGTTAACCTTTGGTCAAGAACCATTTGACCCAAAAATCTGAATATTTGGGAAACCTTATTCGGCCGTAAAACTAGAATTAATACGAGAATTTTAGGCTAAGAAAGAGAGTATAATGCTCAAAGAAGTCTGTCCCTCACATAGCCGTTCCTAAACAGTGTGGGTGTTAGCTCATCCTAAATAGTGTGGGTGTTAACCTTTGGTCAAGAACCATTTGACCCAAAAATCTGAATATTTGGGAAACCTTATTCGGCCGTAAAACAAGAATTAATACGAGAATTTTAGGCTAAGAAGGAGAGTATAATGCTCAAAGTAGTTAGTCCCTCGCATAGCCGTTCCTAAACAATATAGGTTTTAGCCTTTGGTGAGGACCATTTGACCCAAAAACCTGAATTTTTGGGAAACCTTATTCGGCCATATAATTAGAATTCATACGAGTATTTTAGGCCAAAAAGGAGAGTATAATGCTCAAAGTAGTCAGTCCCTCGCATAACCAGTCCTCAACAGGGTAGGTGTTAGCCTTTGGTCGAGGACTATTTGACTCAAAAACTTGAATTTTTGGGACACCTTAATCGGCTGTAAAATTAGAATTAATATGAGAATTTTAGGTTAAAAAGGAGAGTATAATGCTCAAAATAGTCAGTCCCTCGCATAGCCGTTCCTAAACAGTATAGGTTTCAGTCTTTGGTCGAGGACCATTTGACCCGAAAACCTGAATTTTTGGGAAACCTTATTCGGTCATATAACAAGAATTATTAGGAGTATTTTAAGCCAAAAAGAACATTACAATGCTCAAAGGAGTCAATCCCTCGCATTACGTTTCCTAAATACTTTGGGTGTAAGCTTTTTGTCGAGGACCATCTGACCCATAAACCAAAATTTTTGGGAAACCTTATTCGGCCGTAAAATTAGAACTAATACGAGTAATTTACGCCGAAAAGGAGATTATATTGCTCAAATTAGTCAGCCCTTGCAGAACAATTACTAAACAGTGTGGGTGTTAGCCCATCCTAAATAGTATGGATGTTAACTTTGGTTCAAGGACCATCTGATCGAAAAACCTGAATATTTGAGAAACCTTATTCGGCCATAAAATTAGAATTAATACTAATATTTTATGCCAAAGAGGAGAGTATAATGCTCAAAGAAGTCTGTCCCTCACATAGCCGTTCCTAAACAGTGTGGGTGTTAGCCCATCCTAAATAGTGTGGGTGTTAACCTTTGGTCAAGAACCATTTGACCCAAAAATCTGAATATTTGGGAAACCTTATTCGGACGTAAAACGAGAATTAATACGAGAATTTTAGGCTAAGAAGGAGAGTATAATGCTCAAAGTAGTTAGTCCCTCACATAGCCGTTCCTAAACAATATAGGTTTTAGCCTTTGGTGAGGACCATTTGACCCAAAAACCTGAATTTTTGGGAAACCTTATTCGGCCATATAATTAGAATTCATACGAGTATTTTAGGCCAAAAAGGAGAGTATAATGCTCAAAGTAGTCAGTCCCTCGCATAACCAGTCCTCAACAGGGTAGGTGTTAGCCTTTGGTCGAGGACTATTTGACTCAAAAACTTGAATTTTTGGGACACCTTAATCGGCTGTAAAATTAGAATTAATATGAGAATTTTAGGTTAAAAAGGAGAGTATAATGCTCAAAATAGTCAGTCCCTCGCATAGCCGTTCCTAAACAGTATAGGTTTCAGTCTTTGGTCGACGACCATTTGACCCGAAAACCTGAATTTTTGGGAAACCTTATTCGGTCATATAACAAGAATTATTAGGAGTATTTTAAGCCAAAAAGAACATTACAATGCTCAAAGGAGTCAATCCCTCGCATTACGTTTCCTAAATACTTTGGGTGTAAGCTTTTTGTCGAGGACCATCTGACCCATAAACCAAAATTTTTGGGAAACCTTATTCGGCCGTAAAATTAGAACTAATACGAGTATTTTACGCCGAAAAGGAGATTATATTGCTCAAATTAGTCAGCCTTTGCAGAAAAATTACTAAACAGTGTGGGTGTTAGCCCATCCTAAATAGTATGGATGTTAACTTTGGTTCAAGGACCATCTGATCGAAAAACCTGAATATTTGAGAAACCTTATTCGGCTATAAAATTAGAATTAATACTAATATTTTATGCCAAAGAGGAGAGTATAATGCTCAAAGAAGTTTGTCCCTCACATAGCCGTTCCTAAACAGTGTGGGTGTTAGCCCATCCTAAATAGTGTGGGTGTTAACCTTTGGTCAAGAACCATTTGACCCAAAAATCTGAATATTTGGGAAACCTTATTCGGACGTAAAACGAGAATTAATACGAGAATTTTAGGCTAAGAAGGAGAGTATAATGCTCAAAGTAGTTAGTCCCTCGCATAGCCGTTCCTAAACAATATAGGTTTTAGCCTTTGGTGAGGACCATTTGACCCATAAACCTGAATTTTTGGGAAACCTTATTCGGTCATATAATTAGAATTCATACGAGTATTTTAGGCCAAAAAGGAGAGTATAATGCTCAAAGTAGCCAGTCCCTCGCATAACCATTCCTAAACAGTGTAGGTGTTAGCCTTTGGTCGAGGACTATTTGACTCAAAAACTTGAATTTTTGGGACACCTTAATCGGCTGTAAAATTAGAATTAATACGAAAATATTAGGTTAAAAAGGAGAGTATAATGCTCAAAGAAATCTGTCCCTCACACAGCCCTTTCTAAATAGTGTGGGTGTTAGCCCATCCTAAATAGTGTGGGTGTTAGCCCATCCTAAATAGTGTGGAAGTTAACCTTTGGTCAAGAACCATTTGACCCAAAAATCTGAATATTTGGGAAACCTTATTCGGCCGTAAAATTAGAATTAATATGAGAATTTTCGGCTAAGTTGGAGAGTATAATGCTCAATGTCAGTCCCTCGCATAGCCGTTCCTAAACAATATAGGTTTTAGCCTTTGGTGAGGACCATTTGACCCAAAAACTTGAATTTTTGGGAAACCTTATTCGGCCATATAATTAGAATTCATACGAGTATTTTAGGCCAAAAAGGAGAGTATAATGCTAAAAGTAGCCAGTCCCTCGCATAACCAGTCCTCAACAGTGTAGGTGTTAGCCTTTGGTCGAGGACTATTTGACTCAAAAACTTGAATTTTTGGGAGACCCTAATCGCAGTAAAATTAGAATTAATACGAGAATTTTAGGTTAAAAAAGAGAGCATAATGCTCAAAGTAGTCAGTACCTCGCATAGCCATTCCTAAACAGTATAGGTTTCAGTCTTTGGTCGAGGACCATTTGACCCGAAAACCTGAATTTTTGGGAAACCTTATTCGGCCGTATAAGAAGAATTATTACGAGTATTTTAGGCCAAAAAGGACATTACAATGCTCAAAGGAGTCAATCCCTCGCATTACGTTTCCTAAATACTTTGGGTGTTAGCTTTTTGTCGAGGACCATCTGACCCAAAAACCAAAATTTTTGGGAAACCTTATTCGGCCGTAAAATTAGAACTAATACGAGTATTTTACGCCGAAAAGGAGATTATATTGCTCAAATTAGTCAGCCCTTGCAGAACCATTACTAAACAGTGTGGGTGTTAGCCCATCCTAAATAGTATGGATGTTAACTTTGGTTCAAGGACCATCTGATCGAAAAACCTGAATATTTGGGAAACCTTATTCGGCTATAAAATTAGAATTAATACTAATATTTTTTGCCAAAGAGGAGAGTATAATGCTCAAAGAAGTCTGTCCCTCACATAGCCGTTCCTAAACAGTATGGGTGTTAGCCCATCCTAAATAGTGTGGGTGTTAACCTTTGGTCAAGAACCATTTGACCCAAAAATTTGAATATTTGGGAAACCTTATTCGGCCGTAAAACGAGAATTAATACGAGAATTTTAGGCTAAGAAGGAGAGTATAATGCTCAAAGTAGTTAGTCCCTCGCATAGCCGTTCCTAAACAATATAGGTTTTAGCCTTTGGTGAGGACCATTTGACCCAAAAACCTGAATTTTTGGGAAACCTTATTCGGCCATATAATTAGAATTCATACGAGTATTTTAGGCCAAAAAGGAGAGTATAATGCTCAAAGTAGTCAGTCCCTCGCATAACCAGTCCTCAACAGGGTAGGTGTTAGCCTTTGGTCGAGGACTATTTGACTCAAAAACTTGAATTTTTGGGACACCTTAATCGGCTGTAAAATTAGAATTAATATGAGAATTTTAGGCTAAGAAGGAGAGTATAATGCTCAAAGTAGTTAGTCCCTCGCATAGCCGTTCCTAAACAATATAGGTTTTAGCCTTTGGTGAGGACCATTTGACCCAAAAACCTGAATTTTTGGGAAACCTTATTCGGCCATATAATTAGAATTCATACGAGTATTTTAGGCCAAAAAGGAGAGTATAATGCTCAAAGTAGCCAGTCCCTCGCATAACCATTCCTAAACAGTGTAGGTGTTAGCCTTTGGTCGAGGACTATTTGACTCAAAAACTTGAATTTTTGGGACACCTTAATCGGCTGTAAAATTAGAATTAATACGAGAATTTTAGGTTAAAAAAAAGAGTATAATGCTCAAAGAAGTTTGTCCCTCACATAGCCGTTCCTAAACAGTGTGGATGTTAGCCCATCCTAAATAGTGTGGGTGTTAACCTTTGGTCAAGAACCATTTGACCCAAAAATCTGAATATTTGGGAAACCTTATTCGGCCGTAAAACGAGAATTAATACGAGAATTTTAGGCTAAGAAGGAGAGTATAATGCTCAATGTCAGTCCCTCGCATAGCCGTTCCTAAACAATATAGGTTTTAGCCTTTGGTGAGGACCATTTGACCCAAAAACCTGAATTTTTGGGAAACCTTATTCGGCCATATAATTAGAATTCATACGAGTGTTTTAGGCCAAAAAGAACAGTATGTTGCTTAAAGGAGTCAATTCCTCGCATTACGTTTCCTAAATACATTGGGTGTTAGCCTTTGGTCGAGGACAATCTGACCCATAAACGAGAATTTTTGGGAAACGTTATTCGGCCCCAAAATTAAAATTAATATCAGTATTTTAAACTGAAAAAGGGATTATATTACTCAAAGTAGTTCGTCTCTCGCACAGCCCTTCCTAAACAGTGTGGGTGTGAGACCTTCCTAAGTAGAGTGAGTGTTAGCTTTTGCTCAAGAACTATCTGACCCAAAAACTTGAATTTTTTGGGAAAGTTTATTCGGCAGTAAAATTAGAATTAGTACGAGTATTTTATGCCAAAAAGGAGAGTATAATGCTCAAAGTAGTGAGTCCCTCGCATAGCCGTTCCTAAACAATATAGGTTTTAGCTTTTGGTGAGGACCATTTGACCCAAAAACCTGAATTTTTGGGAAACCTTATTCAGCCATATAATTAGAATTCATACGAGTATTTTACACCAAAAAAGAGAGTATAATGCTCAAAGTAGCCAGTCCCTCGTATAACCATTCCAAAACAGTGTAGGTGTTAGCCTTTGGTCGAGGTCTATTTGACTCAAAAACTTGAATTTTTGGGACACCCCGAAAATTATTTAGATGACATAAAAGAAATAAATGAAACATCTTCTAGTTACAAATCATGGATAAAAACCCAATCACAAACTACCGAAAAATCAAAATATCCGCCCTTTGAAGAAGTAGCAATAGACTGGAACGGAAACACCATTCTCGCTGCCCCCTTCAAAGAAGCCGACAATACAGATCTAGGAAAAATAAAAAGTCAGAATAATTATACCAATCAAATGTTACAATTAATTTCACAGCAATTGGAATATCTAGAATACTCGCAAGAAAAGAAAGAAGTACGAATTGAGAAACCTTTAGTAAAACCAAATGAAGACATTAAGGAATTTAAGTTAAACCCAGAGGATGAATTGTTAAAGAAAATAACAAAGCAATTAGAACTTTTAGAATTATCGAAACCACAGATAACAGCTATTTCTGAAACAGATAACGAATCAGTATCAGAGAATGAAAATACAGAAATAGACGAAGTAATAGAACAATTCGAAGATAAGCTAGAAATTAATAAAGTACGACTTTATGATAGACCTAGGATTCCCCATTATTACCCTAGACCATCCCTACCTGACATACAAATAGAGGAAAAGTATTCTCAAGGAAGTTATGATGGTAAAAGCATTTACGAATGGAATTTAGATGGTAAAACTGAACAAGGAATCACCGACTTACTAAACGAAATGTGTATGGCAGCTACTGCCTATAAAATAATAAATAACAGTGAGAGAGAAGTAACAAAGATAATAACCTCAGGATTCACCGGACAATTAAAAGGATGGTGGGATAATTATCTGTCTACTTCACAAAAAACTGAAATCCTAACAACTGTAAAACCAGAGATACGCGAAGGTCAACAATATGTTGTAGAAAATTCCTTTGCTACATTAATATACGCAATAACAAAACATTTTATAGGAAATCCTCAAAGTATTTCCGAGAAAGCCTCCATAATCTTATCTAACCTTACTTGTCCAAAGTTACAAGATTTCCGTTGGTACAAAGATATGTTTTTATCTAAAGTATTCCTTAGAGAAGATTGCCAACAGCCTTACTGGAAAGAAAGATTTATTGCTGGATTACCCCGGCTATTCGCCGATAGAGTCAGAAATAGAATCAAAGGAAAGTTTAATGGCAATAGTATACATTATGATATGATAACATATGGAGATCTAATCACAGAAGTAAACACTGAAGGATTAAATCTATGTAACGAATTAAAATTAAAATCTAAACTTAAACAAGACAAGATTAGTGGAAGAAAAGAGTTAGGATCTTTTTGTACTCAGTATGGATACGAAAAGATATCAGCCCCTTCTGCCAGACATAAAGAGAGGCGAATTAAGAAAAAACAAAAAAATAAATATCGCGAACCATTTAGAAAAGGTTATGATAAAACAAAATATGAAAAACCTAAGTATAGTAAAAGGAAAACAAGGTTTAAGAAATCTGATAATAACGCCCAAAAAGGACCCACTTGCTTTAAGTGTGGACGAGCTGGACACCTCCGAAAAGATTGTCCTTTACTTAAAAAGATCAGAGCTCTAGAAATAAATGATAGTGAAAAGGAAGAGTTACTTAACATGATAGGAAAAGAAGAACATAGCACAGAAACATCTGACATAGAAACCATAGAAGATTGTGAGTGTATTGGACCTTGTCAGTGCTATGAGATTAATACTTTAGCAAAAGAGAACAATTTACTTGATCTAATTTTAAAAGAAGAAGACAAAGAATTACAGAAACATTATTTACTAGAATATGAAACTTATGTTAAGACTAGCAAAGAAACAAAACAAAAAGAGAATAAAACTTATAACTTAAATGAAATCCTATTTAAAAAAGAAAATAGAAAGGAACTATTAACCCTAGAAGGATTAAAACAAGAAATTAAATATGTCAAAGAAGAAATACAAGGAATTAAGCAAGACTTAGAGTTGCTAAAACACCAGAATAAAGGAAAAGCAAAAGTTATAGATCTCCCAGAAAGTAGTAATATACAAGACGAAGAATTTATAAATGCTATATCAAAAATAGAATTTCAAAAATGGTACTCTTACGTCACTATTGTAATAAAAGACTTTAAAATCACAATCAGAGCTTTACTAGATTCAGGAGCAGATCATAATTGTGTACGAGAAGGACTAATTCCAACTAAATACTACGAAAAGACAAGAGAAAGACTACATGCAGCCAATAAACAAAAGTTAGAAGTAAAATATAAAATCTCAGATGCTCATATATGCAATCAAGGTATATGCTTTAAAAATACCTTCTTACTAGTGAAAAATCTATCACAGGATCTTATACTAGGAACTCCCTTTCTAACCCAAATATACCCTTTCATAGTAACTCATAAAGGATTAGAAACTGAGATCTTAGGAAAGCAATTACATTTTGAGTTCTGTAAAAACATACAAGAACGAGATATCTTTATGATGAAAAAATTAGGAATCCAAAAAGAAATATTATTACTAAATAAAAGGACACATTTACATTCATTATTAAATGAATTCAACCATTCTAAAATAGAGGAAGATTTACAGAAACCAGAAATTAAACAACAGATAACACAACTACAAAAACAGATTGAAAATGAGGTCTGTTCAAATCTACCAAACGCTTTCTGGAATAGACGAAAACATATTGTCAGATTACCCTATGAAAAAGATTTTAAAGAAGAAGATATCCCAACAAAAGCCAGGCCCATTCAAATGAATACAGAATTACTAGGATACTGTAAAGAAGAAATAAAAGGCTTACTAGACAAAGGACTAATAAGAAGTAGTAAATCACCCTGGTCATGTGCGGCCTTTTATGTACAAAATAATGCAGAATTAGAACGAGGTGCCCCAAGACTTGTTATCAATTATAAACCGTTAAATAAATGTTTGCAATGGATTAGATATCCCATTCCAAACAAAAGAGATTTAATCAAACGATTATCTGGAGCAACTATATTCTCTAAATTTGATATGAAATCAGGATTCTGGCAAATACAGATACAAGAAGAAGATAAATATAAAACAGCATTCACAGTGCCCTTTGGACACTACGAATGGAATGTAATGCCATTCGGTTTAAAAAATGCACCATCAGAATTTCAAAAGGTAATGAATGACATTTTTAACCCATATGATAAATTTACAATTGTATATATAGATGATGTGTTAGTATACTCCAAATCTATTACAGAACATTTTCGACATGTTAAAAGATTTGTAAGTATAGTCAAAGAAAATGGTTTAGTTGTGTCTGCATCAAAAATAAAACTCTTCCAAACTAAGATAAGATTTTTAGGATACAATATAAATCAAGGAACTATTACTCCTATAGATAGGAGCATTGAGTTCTCTAGTAAATTTCCTGATGAAATAAAAGATAAGCAACAATTACAACGCTTTTTAGGATGCTTAAACTATATAGCTGATTTTATACCCAAAATACGGATAATATGTAAACCTTTATATGCTAGGTTAAAAAGAACGCTCCCGAATGGAATGACGAAATGACGAACGTAGTAAAAGAGATAAAACAAAAGGTTAAACAACTTCCGTGTTTAGGAATTCCTTTACTAAATGCAAACTTAATAGTTGAGACAGATGCCTCAGAATATGGTTATGGTGGTATATTAAAACAAAAGATTAATAATAAAGAACAATTAATACGATACTATTCAGGAATCTGGAATCAAGCACAAATAAACTACTCTATTGTTAAAAAGGAAGTTTTAGCTATAGTTTTATGTACTAATGCTTTTCAGGACGATTTATTTAATAAAACATTCTTAATACGTGTAGACTGTTCTTCGGCTAAATTCATATTGGAAAAAGATGTTAAAAACTTAGTATCAAAACAAATATTTGCCAGATGGCAAGCTTTGTTATCAAATTTTGATTTTAACATTGAATTCATTAAAGGCAAATTAAATAATTTACCTGATTTTTTATCACGAGAATTCTTGCAGGGATATAAAGATCATAAAAGGAGCGACTAGAGCATAAAAAGACTACAACAGGTAACATGGCTGTTCCCTACGCTCAAGAAAGGACTATAGAAAAATGTGTTGACAAATTAATGGAAATAGATTTTTCACGAATTGAAGAAATTAGGATGTTAAAAACTAAATTGATAGAAGGCATACGTGATAGTGTAGACGGACACGTAATTAATCATATTGCCTTACCTGATTATTGCGACTGCAAAGAATTTGAAAAAAGAGAACATTTTGGAAGGAAAATGCTAAGAATAATTGAAGAACTCATTGAAGAACATGAAAGAGAAAATCTTTAAGCTAATAACGATAAAAGCTAAAGTAGGAAAAAAGATTGATAAAAATTGGAATAAATATAAACAACATAGAAAAAGAAAATATTTACAAAGGATAAATACTCATATTGAGATTTTATGTGAACTCGATGATGATATTTTATATTTACAGCAGAATAAGAAATGAGACAGCAGACGATTATTACAGAAGTTGAAAAAGATAAAAGCTATCCCCATAGTTACAGTTGGCGGACGTATTGGGTAACCGAAAGGTTAACACAGGATAAAGAAAAGGTGATTAAGACTTATCGCCATCAGCCCTTTTTTACCATAAAACAACAG
Source organism: Passiflora organensis (assembly GCA_019739055.1). Lineage (NCBI taxonomy): Eukaryota > Viridiplantae > Streptophyta > Magnoliopsida > Malpighiales > Passifloraceae > Passiflora > Passiflora organensis. The sequence continues at coordinate 472,416 of JAEPBF010000328.1, read as the reverse complement.
GCTATACGGGCAAATCTCAAAGAAAGAGAACGGCGAAAAGAAATCAACAATCTCGAAAAGGTAATCAAAAGACAAGTCAAGAATGGCGGACCAGTCATTGAGCTTTTACGCCTAAAGAAGTTTGTTCAGACAGAAATCAACCGCATCGTTCACCTCACGGGATAAGATGGATAAAAGAAAATCACTGACAGCTATGCTGGCCTCCTCGTCAGATAAAAGGTATGGAAATTCTCCCCCTTCTTCTCCCGCTTCTCCCTCTGCTATAATTCAACCCAGTTACTATTCAGCCCTAGTCACCGCCCCAGTAACTCCAGACCAAATCAAACGAAAATCCCTTGTTCCTTTACCCTTATACCCTCATAGATCTCCCCAAACCATTACCACAAGAATATCATCCCCAATCTTTCAAGACTTAGCCAATCAAAAAGACAAAACCGATTTATACACCCACAAGAGTGATTTGAAAATCATTGAGCTAGAAAAAGATGAAGAAACCAAAGAGTTAAAAGAATTATCGGCTCAGATTTTCCCACCAAAAGAATATCACTTGATAGAGCATCCGTATAAAATAGTTCTCTGGTATTATCGATATCCATAAGAGAATATGACTATACTGTAAGAAGACTATACTGTAAGAACAGAAGAACTTATGTTTTATCATGGTCACACTGATTTCTTTATCTGGTGGAAAACCAGACGCGAAAATTATTTAGATGACATAAAAGAAATAAATGAAACATCTTCTAGTTACAAATCATGGATAAAAACCCAATCACAAACTACCGAAAAATCAAAATATCCGCCCTTTGAAGAAGTAGCAATAGACTGGAACGGAAACACCATTCTCGCTGCCCCCTTCAAAGAAGCCGACAATACAGATCTAGGAAAAATAAAAAGTCAGAATAATTATACCAATCAAATGTTACAATTAATTTCACAGCAATTGGAATATCTAGAATACTCGCAAGAAAAGAAAGAAGTACGAATTGAGAAACCTTTAGTAAAACCAAATGAAGACATTAAGGAATTTAAGTTAAACCCAGAGGATGAATTGTTAAAGAAAATAACAAAGCAATTAGAACTTTTAGAATTATCGAAACCACAGATAACAGCTATTTCTGAAACAGATAACGAATCAGTATCAGAGAATGAAAATACAGAAATAGACGAAGTAATAGAACAATTCGAAGATAAGCTAGAAATTAATAAAGTACGACTTTATGATAGACCTAGGATTCCCCATTATTACCCTAGACCATCCCTACCTGACATACAAATAGAGGAAAAGTATTCTCAAGGAAGTTATGATGGTAAAAGCATTTACGAATGGAATTTAGATGGTAAAACTGAACAAGGAATCACCGACTTACTAAACGAAATGTGTATGGCAGCTACTGCCTATAAAATAATAAATAACAGTGAGAGAGAAGTAACAAAGATAATAACCTCAGGATTCACCGGACAATTAAAAGGATGGTGGGATAATTATCTGTCTACTTCACAAAAAACTGAAATCCTAACAACTGTAAAACCAGAGATACGCGAAGGTCAACAATATGTTGTAGAAAATTCCTTTGCTACATTAATATACGCAATAACAAAACATTTTATAGGAAATCCTCAAAGTATTTCCGAGAAAGCCTCCATAATCTTATCTAACCTTACTTGTCCAAAGTTACAAGATTTCCGTTGGTACAAAGATATGTTTTTATCTAAAGTATTCCTTAGAGAAGATTGCCAACAGCCTTACTGGAAAGAAAGATTTATTGCTGGATTACCCCGGCTATTCGCCGATAGAGTCAGAAATAGAATCAAAGGAAAGTTTAATGGCAATAGTATACATTATGATATGATAACATATGGAGATCTAATCACAGAAGTAAACACTGAAGGATTAAATCTATGTAACGAATTAAAATTAAAATCTAAACTTAAACAAGACAAGATTAGTGGAAGAAAAGAGTTAGGATCTTTTTGTACTCAGTATGGATACGAAAAGATATCAGCCCCTTCTGCCAGACATAAAGAGAGGCGAATTAAGAAAAAACAAAAAAATAAATATCGCGAACCATTTAGAAAAGGTTATGATAAAACAAAATATGAAAAACCTAAGTATAGTAAAAGGAAAACAAGGTTTAAGAAATCTGATAATAACGCCCAAAAAGGACCCACTTGCTTTAAGTGTGGACGAGCTGGACACCTCCGAAAAGATTGTCCTTTACTTAAAAAGATCAGAGCTCTAGAAATAAATGATAGTGAAAAGGAAGAGTTACTTAACATGATAGGAAAAGAAGAACATAGCACAGAAACATCTGACATAGAAACCATAGAAGATTGTGAGTGTATTGGACCTTGTCAGTGCTATGAGATTAATACTTTAGCAAAAGAGAACAATTTACTTGATCTAATTTTAAAAGAAGAAGACAAAGAATTACAGAAACATTATTTACTAGAATATGAAACTTATGTTAAGACTAGCAAAGAAACAAAACAAAAAGAGAATAAAACTTATAACTTAAATGAAATCCTATTTAAAAAAGAAAATAGAAAGGAACTATTAACCCTAGAAGGATTAAAACAAGAAATTAAATATGTCAAAGAAGAAATACAAGGAATTAAGCAAGACTTAGAGTTGCTAAAACACCAGAATAAAGGAAAAGCAAAAGTTATAGATCTCCCAGAAAGTAGTAATATACAAGACGAAGAATTTATAAATGCTATATCAAAAATAGAATTTCAAAAATGGTACTCTTACGTCACTATTGTAATAAAAGACTTTAAAATCACAATCAGAGCTTTACTAGATTCAGGAGCAGATCATAATTGTGTACGAGAAGGACTAATTCCAACTAAATACTACGAAAAGACAAGAGAAAGACTACATGCAGCCAATAAACAAAAGTTAGAAGTAAAATATAAAATCTCAGATGCTCATATATGCAATCAAGGTATATGCTTTAAAAATACCTTCTTACTAGTGAAAAATCTATCACAGGATCTTATACTAGGAACTCCCTTTCTAACCCAAATATACCCTTTCATAGTAACTCATAAAGGATTAGAAACTGAGATCTTAGGAAAGCAATTACATTTTGAGTTCTGTAAAAACATACAAGAACGAGATATCTTTATGATGAAAAAATTAGGAATCCAAAAAGAAATATTATTACTAAATAAAAGGACACATTTACATTCATTATTAAATGAATTCAACCATTCTAAAATAGAGGAAGATTTACAGAAACCAGAAATTAAACAACAGATAACACAACTACAAAAACAGATTGAAAATGAGGTCTGTTCAAATCTACCAAACGCTTTCTGGAATAGACGAAAACATATTGTCAGATTACCCTATGAAAAAGATTTTAAAGAAGAAGATATCCCAACAAAAGCCAGGCCCATTCAAATGAATACAGAATTACTAGGATACTGTAAAGAAGAAATAAAAGGCTTACTAGACAAAGGACTAATAAGAAGTAGTAAATCACCCTGGTCATGTGCGGCCTTTTATGTACAAAATAATGCAGAATTAGAACGAGGTGCCCCAAGACTTGTTATCAATTATAAACCGTTAAATAAATGTTTGCAATGGATTAGATATCCCATTCCAAACAAAAGAGATTTAATCAAACGATTATCTGGAGCAACTATATTCTCTAAATTTGATATGAAATCAGGATTCTGGCAAATACAGATACAAGAAGAAGATAAATATAAAACAGCATTCACAGTGCCCTTTGGACACTACGAATGGAATGTAATGCCATTCGGTTTAAAAAATGCACCATCAGAATTTCAAAAGGTAATGAATGACATTTTTAACCCATATGATAAATTTACAATTGTATATATAGATGATGTGTTAGTATACTCCAAATCTATTACAGAACATTTTCGACATGTTAAAAGATTTGTAAGTATAGTCAAAGAAAATGGTTTAGTTGTGTCTGCATCAAAAATAAAACTCTTCCAAACTAAGATAAGATTTTTAGGATACAATATAAATCAAGGAACTATTACTCCTATAGATAGGAGCATTGAGTTCTCTAGTAAATTTCCTGATGAAATAAAAGATAAGCAACAATTACAACGCTTTTTAGGATGCTTAAACTATATAGCTGATTTTATACCCAAAATACGGATAATATGTAAACCTTTATATGCTAGGTTAAAAAAGAACGCTCCCGAATGGAATGACGAAATGACGAACGTAGTAAAAGAGATAAAACAAAAGGTTAAACAACTTCCGTGTTTAGGAATTCCTTTACTAAATGCAAACTTAATAGTTGAGACAGATGCCTCAGAATATGGTTATGGTGGTATATTAAAACAAAAGATTAATAATAAAGAACAATTAATACGATACTATTCAGGAATCTGGAATCAAGCACAAATAAACTACTCTATTGTTAAAAAGGAAGTTTTAGCTATAGTTTTATGTACTAATGCTTTTCAGGACGATTTATTTAATAAAACATTCTTAATACGTGTAGACTGTTCTTCGGCTAAATTCATATTGGAAAAAGATGTTAAAAACTTAGTATCAAAACAAATATTTGCCAGATGGCAAGCTTTGTTATCAAATTTTGATTTTAACATTGAATTCATTAAAGGCAAATTAAATAATTTACCTGATTTTTTATCACGAGAATTCTTGCAGGGATATAAAGATCATAAAAGGAGCGACTAGAGCATAAAAAGACTACAACAGGTAACATGGCTGTTCCCTACGCTCAAGAAAGGACTATAGAAAAATGTGTTGACAAATTAATGGAAATAGATTTTTCACGAATTGAAGAAATTAGGATGTTAAAAACTAAATTGATAGAAGGCATACGTGATAGTGTAGACGGACACGTAATTAATCATATTGCCTTACCTGATTATTGCGACTGCAAAGAATTTGAAAAAAGAGAACATTTTGGAAGGAAAATGCTAAGAATAATTGAAGAACTCATTGAAGAACATGAAAGAGAAAATCTTTAAGCTAATAACGATAAAAGCTAAAGTAGGAAAAAAGATTGATAAAAATTGGAATAAATATAAACAACATAGAAAAAGAAAATATTTACAAAGGATAAATACTCATATTGAGATTTTATGTGAACTCGATGATGATATTTTATATTTACAGCAGAATAAGAAATGAGACAGCAGACGATTATTACAGAAGTTGAAAAAGATAAAAGCTATCCCCATAGTTACAGTTGGCGGACGTATTGGGTAACCGAAAGGTTAACACAGGATAAAGAAAAGGTGATTAAGACTTATCGCCATCAGCCCTTTTTTACCATAAAACAACAGGCTATACGGGCAAATCTCAAAGAAAGAGAACGGCGAAAAGAAATCAACAATCTCGAAAAGGTAATCAAAAGACAAGTCAAGAATGGCGGACCAGTCATTGAGCTTTTACGCCTAAAGAAGTTTGTTCAGACAGAAATCAACCGCATCGTTCACCTCACGGGATAAGATGGATAAAAGAAAATCACTGACAGCTATGCTGGCCTCCTCGTCAGATAAAAGGTATGGAAATTCTCCCCCTTCTTCTCCCGCTTCTCCCTCTGCTATAATTCAACCCAGTTACTATTCAGCCCTAGTCACCGCCCCAGTAACTCCAGACCAAATCAAACGAAAATCCCTTGTTCCTTTACCCTTATACCCTCATAGATCTCCCCAAACCATTACCACAAGAATATCATCCCCAATCTTTCAAGACTTAGCCAATCAAAAAGACAAAACCGATTTATACACCCACAAGAGTGATTTGAAAATCATTGAGCTAGAAAAAGATGAAGAAACCAAAGAGTTAAAAGAATTATCGGCTCAGATTTTCCCACCAAAAGAATATCACTTGATAGAGCATCCGTATAAAACCCGGCTTTTTTATGAGCAAATTCTCTTGGAAACTCAATCCCTCGAAATAAATCATACCATGGATAAAAGATTCCCCGATCAAATTGCCTTCTCCCGTATAAAAATCTTGAGAGTCATGACCAAGGATGAGTGGAAACAACATCCTTACACCAATAAAACCTTCTCTGTTAAAATTACTGATCAGCCTCTCGGTGGATATAATTATTATGATTATCAAAAGGCATGGTTGAGAGTTCTATGGTACAAACCAATGTATCATACCTGGTTCATTTATTTTGCTAAAACCTGTCAAAGACATTTCCCGCAATGGTGGGTTACTTGGTTCAATACTGTTAGACCAATGACTGGACTTTTCCAGCCCAGTATTGAAGATGCGATAAAAATATTTTCGTATTTTTCGGATTTGGGAAATCTAACACCCAATCCGGTACTCCAATATCTGATAACCTACTCTGTACCCTGGATTCTTTGCTGGGACTTAGCCAAGAATCGTGATAATGCAACCCAGATCACATATTTGGTCCGACGGATAAAACAAAAGAATTGGCCCAAGTATGAAACCAGCAGAGCTGATGCGCAAGCCGTTAAAAGGTTATTAAAACTATCGAGGACAATCTGACCCATAAACGAGAATTTTTGGGAAACGTTATTCAGCCCCAAAATTACAATTAATATCAGTATTTTATGCTGAAAAATGGATTATATTACTCAAAGTAGTCCGTCCCTCGCACAGCCCTTCCTAAACAGTGTGGGTGTGAGACCTTCGTAAGTAGAGTGAGTGTTAGCTTTTGCTCAAGAACTATCTGACCCAAAAACTTGAATTTTTTGGGAAAGTTTATTCGGCAGAAAAATTAGAATTAGTACGAGTATTTTATGCAAAAAGGAGAGTATAATGCTCAAAGTAGTCAGTCCCTTGCATAGCCGTTCCTAAACAATATAGGATTTAGCCTTTGGTGAGGACCATTTGACCCAAAAACCTGAATTTTTGGGAAACCAAATTCGGCCATATAATTAGAATTCATACGAGTATTTTAGGCCAAAAAGGAGAGTATAATGCTCAAAGTAGCCAGTTCCTCGCATAACCATTCCTAAACAGTGTAGGTGTTAGCCTTTGGTCGAGGACTATTTGACTCAAAAACTTGATTTTTGGGACACCTTAATCGGCTGTAAAATTAGAATTAATACGAGAATTTTAGGTTAAAAAGGAGAGTATAATGCTCAAAGTAGCCAGTCCCTCGCATAGCCGTTCCTACACAATATAGGTTTTAGCTTTTGGTGAGGACCATTTGACCCAAAAACCTGAATTTTTGGGAAACCAAATTCGGCCATATAATTAGAATTCATACGAGTATTTTGGGCCAAAAAGGAGAGTATAATGCTCAAAGTAGCCAGTCCCTCCCATAACCATTCCTAGACAGTGTAGGTGTTAGCCTCTGGTCGAGGACTATTTGACTCAAAAACTTGAATTTTTGGGACACCTTAATCGGCTGTAAAATTAGACTTAATACGAGAATTTTAGGTTAAAAAGGAGAGTATAATGCTCAAAGTAGTCAGTCCCTCGCATAGTCGTTCCTAAAGAGTATAGGTTTCAGTCTTTGGTCGAGGACCATTTGACCCGAAAACCTAAATTTTTGGGAAACCTTATTCGGCCATATAAGAAAAATTATTACGAGTATTTTAGGCCAAAAAGAACAGTATGATGCTTAAAGGAGTCAATTCCTCGCATTACGTTTCCAAAATACATTGGGTGTTAGCCTTTGGTCGAGGACAATCTGACCCATAAACGAGAATTTTTGGGAAACGTTATTCAGCCCCAAAATTACAATTAATATCAGTATTTTATGCTAAAAATGGATTATATTACTCAAAGTAGTCCGTCCCTCGCACAGCCCTTCCTAAACAGTGTGGGTGTGAGACCTTCGTAAGTAGAGTGAGTGTTAGCTTTTGCTCAAGAACTATCTGACCCAAAAACTTGAATTTTTTGGGAAAGTTTATTCGGCAGAAAAATTAGAATTAGTACGAGTATTTTATGCAAAAAGGAGAGTATAATGCTCAAAGTAGTCAGTCCCTTGCATAGCCGTTCCTAAACAATATAGGATTTAGCCTTTGGTGAGGACCATTTGACCCAAAAACCTGAATTTTTGGGAAACCAAATTCGGCCATATAATTAGAATTCATACGAGTATTTTAGGCCAAAAAGGAGAGTATAATGCTCAAAGTAGCCAGTTCCTCGCATAACCATTCCTAAACAGTGTAGGTGTTAGCCTTTGGTCGAGGACTATTTGACTCAAAAACTTGATTTTTGGGACACCTTAATCAGCTGTAAAATTAGAATTAATACGAAAATTTTAGGTTAAAAAGGAGAGTATAATGCTCAAAGTAGCCAGTCCCTCGCATAGCCGTTCCTACACAATATAGGTTTTAGCTTTTGGTGAGGACCATTTGACCCAAAAACCTGAATTTTTGGGAAACCAAATTCGGCCATATAATTAGAATTCATACGAGTATTTTGGGCCAAAAAGGAGAGTATAATGCTCAAAGTAGCCAGTCCCTCCCATAACCATTCCTAGACAGTGTAGGTGTTAGCCTCTGGTCGAGGACTATTTGACTCAAAAACTTTGAATTTTTGGGACACCTTAATCGGCTGTAAAATTAGACTTAATACGAGAATTTTAGGTTAAAAAGGAGAGTATAATGCTCAAAGTAGTCAGTCCCTCGCATAGTCGTTCCTAAAGAGTATAGGTTTCAGTCTTTGGTCGAGGACCATTTGACCCGAAAACCTAAATTTTTGGGAAACCTTATTCGGCCATATAAGAAAAATTATTACGAGTATTTTAGGCCAAAAAGAACAGTATGATGCTTAAAGGAGTCAATTCCTCGCATTACGTTTCCAAAATACATTGGGTGTTATCCTTTGGTCGAGGACAATCTGACCCATAAACGAGAATTTTTGGGAAACGTTATTCAGCCCCAAAATTACAATTAATATCAGTATTTTATGCTGAAAAATGGATTATATTACTCAAAGTAGTCCGTCCCTCGCACAGCCCTTCCTAAACAGTGTGGGTGTGAGACCTTCGTATGTAGAGTGAGTGTTAGCTTTTGCTCAAGAACTATCTGACCCAAAAACCTGAATTTTTTGGGAAAGTTTATTCGGCAGAAAAATTAGAATTAGTACGAGTATTTTATGCAAAAAGGAGAGTATAATGCTCAAAGTAGTCAGTCCCTTGCATAGCCGTTCCTAAAGAGTATAGGTTTCAGTCTTTGGTCGAGGACCATTTGACCCGAAAACCTAAATTTTTGGGAAACCTTATTCGGCCATATAAGAAAAATTATTACGAGTATTTTAGGCCAAAAAGAACAGTATGATGCTTAAAGGAGTCAATTCCTCGCATTACGTTTCCAAAATACATTGGGTGTTAGCCTTTGGTCGAGGACAATCTGACCCATAAACGAGAATTTTTGGGAAACGTTATTCAGCCCCAAAATTACAATTAATATCAGTATTTTATGCTAAAAAATGGATTATATTACTCAAAGTAGTCCGTCCCTCGCACAGCCCTTCCTAAACAGTGTGGGTGTGAGACCTTCGTAAGTAGAGTGAGTGTTAGCTTTTGCTCAAGAACTATCTGACCCAAAAACTTGAATTTTTTGGGAAAGTTTATTCGGCAGAAAAATTAGAATTAGTACGAGTATTTTATGCAAAAAGGAGAGTATAATGCTCAAAGTAGTCAGTCCCTTGCATAGCCGTTCCTAAACAATATAGGATTTAGCCTTTGGTGAGGACCATTTGACCCAAAAACCTGAATTTTTGGGAAACCAATTCGGCCATATAATTAGAATTCATACGAGTATTTTAGGCCAAAAAGGAGAGTATAATGCTCAAAGTAGCCAGTTCCTCGCATAACCATTCCTAAACAGTGTAGGTGTTAGCCTTTGGTCGAGGACTATTTGACTCAAAAACTTGATTTTTGGGACACCTTAATCGGCTGTAAAATTAGAATTAATACGAGAATTTTAGGTTAAAAAGGAGAGTATAATGCTCAAAGTAGCCAGTCCCTCGCATAGCCGTTCCTACACAATATAGGTTTTAGCTTTTGGTGAGGACCATTTGACCCAAAAACCTGAATTTTTGGGAAACCAAATTCGGCCATATAATTAGAATTTATACGAGTATTTTAGGCCAAAAAGGAGAGTATATTTCTCAAAGTAGCCAGTCCCTCCCATAACCATTCCTAGACAGTGTAGGTGTTAGCCTTTGGTCGAGGACTATTTGACTCAAAAACTTGAATTTTTGGGACACCTTAATCGGCTGTAAAATTAGACTTAATACGAGAATTTTAGGTTAAAAAGGAGAGTATAATGCTCAAAGTAGTCAGTCCCTCGCATAGTCGTTCCTAAAGAGTATAGGTTTCAGTCTTTGGTCGAGGACCATTTGACCCGAAAACCTAAATTTTTGGGAAACCTTATTCGGCCATATAAGAAAAATTATTACGAGTATTTTAGGCCAAAAAGAACAGTATGATGCTTAAAGGAGTCAATTCCTCGCATTACGTTTCCAAAATACATTGGGTGTTATCCTTTGGTCGAGGACAATCTGACCCATAAACGAGAATTTTTGGGAAACGTTATTCAGCCCCAAAATTACAATTAATATCAGTATTTTATGCTGAAAAATGGATTATATTACTCAAAGTAGTCCGTCCCTCGCACAGCCCTTCCTAAACAGTGTGGGTGTGAGACCTTCGTATGTAGAGTGAGTGTTAGCTTTTGCTCAAGAACTATCTGACCCAAAAACCTGAATTTTTTGGGAAAGTTTAATCGGCAGAAAAATTAGAATTAGTACGAGTATTTTATGCAAAAAGGAGAGTATAATGCTCAAAGTAGTCAGTCCCTCGCATAGTCGTTCCTAAAGAGTATAGGTTTCAGTCTTTGGTCGAGGACCATTTGACCCGAAAACCTAAATTTTTGGGAAACCTTATTCGGCCATATAAGAAAAATTATTACGAGTATTTTAGGCCAAAAAGAACAGTATGATGCTTAAAGGAGTCAATTCCTCGCATTACGTTTCCAAAATACATTGGGTGTTAGCCTTTGGTCGAGGACAATCTGACCCATAAACGAGAATTTTTGGGAAACGTTATTCAGAGGTATGTTCAAACCTACCTAATGCAATTTGGAATAGGATGAAGCATATAATGAGATTATCTTACGAGAAATACTTTACAGAAACAGATATACCAACAAAAGCAAGATCAAATCAAATGAATTCAGAATTATTCAAATACTGTAAAAAGAAATAAATGAATTGTTAGATAAAAAAATTTTCAGAAATGATATACTTATGTAACCGTACTCATAAAAGATTTTAAAATACAAATAAAAGTTTTACTAGATTCAGAAGCAGACCATAACTGTGTTAGAGAAGGATTAATTCCTACTAAGTACAATGAGAAAACTAGAGAAAGACTACAGGCTGCTAATAAACAAAAGTTAGAGGTGCAATATAAAAAGTAAAATGCTCATGTATGTAATCAAGGTATATATTTTGAAAATACCTTTCTATTAGTTAGAAACTTATCTCAAGATTAATATTAGGAACCCCCTTTCTCACCCAGATTTATCCCTTCGAAGTAAATAATAAAGGCCTTAATACTAAAATTTTAGGAAAAGAAATAACTTTTGAATTCTTTAAAACTATGCAAGAAAAAGATATAGACATAGCAAAAGAATTAGAAATTAAAAAAAAAATTTAATAATTAATAAAAAAAAGCATTTACATTTTTTGACTAATGAATTAAATCTTGAAAAAACAGAAGAAGATTTACCAAGGAAAAAATAAAAAAAAATAGAAGAATTATAAAAACAAATAGAAACAGAGGTTTGTTCAAACCTACCTAATGCATTTTGGAATAAGAAGAAGCATATAATGAGATTACCTTACGAAAAAAATTTACAGAAACAGATATACCAACAGAAGCAAGACGAATTCAAATGAATTCAGAATTATTCGAATACTGTAAAAAGGAAATAAATAAATTGTTACATAAATACAGTTTCAGAAATGGTATACTTATGTAACCATAGTCATAAAAGATTTTAAAATACAAATAAAAGCTTTACTAGATTCAGGAGTAGACCATAACTGTGTTAGAGAATGATTAATTCCTACTAAGTACAATGAGAAAATTAGAGAAAAACTACATGCTGCTAATAAACAAAAATTAGATATAAAATATAAAATATCAAATGCTCATGTATGTAATCAAGGTATATGTTTTGAAAATACCTTCTTATTAGTTAGAAACTTATCTCAAGATTTAATATTAGGAACCCTTTTCCTACCCAGATTTATCCATTCGAAGTAAATAATCATGGCCTTAGTACTAAAATTTTAGGAAAACAAATAACTTTTGAATTCTTTAAAACTATGCAAGAGAGATATAGATATAGTAAAAGAATTATGAATAAAAAAGGAAATTTTATTAATTAATAAAAAGAAACATTTACATTTTTTGACTAATGAATTAAATCTTGTAAAAATAGAAGAAGATTTACAAAGCAAAGAAGTAATAAAACAAATAGAAGAATTACAAAAATAAATAGAGACAGAGGTATGTTCAAACCTACCTAATGCAATTTGGAATAGGATGAAGCATATAATGAGATTACCTTACGAGAAATACTTTACAGAAACAGATATACCAACAAAAGCAAGATCAAATCAAATGAATTCAGAATTATTCAAATACTGTAAAAAGAAATAAATGAATTGTTAGATAAAAAAATTTCAAAATTGATATACTTATGTAACCATAGTCATAAAAGATTTTAAAATACAAATAAAAGCTTTACTAGATTCAGGAGTAGACCATAACTGTGTTAGAGAAGGATTAATTCCTTCTAAGTACAATGAGAAAACTAGAGAAAGACTACATGTTGCTAATAAACAGAAATTAGAGATAAAATATAAAATATCAAATGCTCATGTATGTAATCAAGGTATATGTTTTGAAAATACCTTCTTATTAGTTAGAAACTTATCTCAAGATTTAATATTAGGAACCCCTTTCCTACCCAGATTTATCCCTTCGAAGTAAATAATCATGGCCTTAATACTAAAATTTTAGGAAAACAAATAACTTTTGAATTCTTTAAAACTATGCAAGAAAAAGATATAGATATAGTAAAAGAATTATGAATAAAAAAATAAATTTTATTAATTAATAAAAAGAAACAATTACACTTTTTGACTAATGAATTAAATCTTGTAAAAACAGAAGAAGATTTACAAAGCAAAGAAATAATAAAACAAATAGAAGAATTACAAAAACAAATAGAGACAGAGGTATGTTCAAACCTACCTAATGCATTTTGGAATAGGATGAAGCATATAATGAGATTACCTTACGAGAAAGATTTTACAGAAACAGATATACCAACAAAAACAAGATCAATTCAAATGAATTCAGAATTATTCAAATACTGTAAAAAAGAAATAAATGAATTGTTAGATAAAAAAAATTTCAAAATTGATATACTTATGTAACCATAGTCATAAAAGATTTTAAAATACAATCAAAAAATTTTTCGCTGTCTAATTCTTTTAAAATGTCTCGGATAGTAAAACTCGTATTTGTGAGACATTGAATACCTAGTTGATAAAGATCGTCTAGGTGGTTCAATTGGTCTTTTAAATATAATGTCAGCGTGTCCTTTATCATTTTCTACAACTTCGAGTGGCTGAGTTCTAGGTTGTATTGGTCGTAACGGAACAGTATTATGTATTTGTCAATTATCTGGATACGTAACTTGGTTCCAGTCTATTAATTTAGGTGTATGAATATTAACATGATCATAGTTGGCCTCGATTAAGACAGTAGATTCTTTTGCAGATTCGATCTTAGCTCTAGGGCTGAGATTTGATTTCATAATTTTATAATGTATTCTATATATTATAGCTACGTTTTTCGAACTTTCCATCATCGTAGATGGTATCTTCATATTACGAGTCAAGATTTTGCTTAAATTTTCATCAAAGAGGTCAATACTAAAGTTGGGATAGCAATTAAAGTATACAGGTCCAGTGGCTAGATTTGATTCACAGACAGCTAATAGGGAGTCGGTGAATGAAGTAAATCTAGCATCTCTTAAACACATCAAAATTGGAGTATCTAATCCAATTCGATGTAAGGGTTTGATTGCTATTTGAATTAAACCTATATGCATAAATTTATATTTAGTTTTAAATTTTAATAATTTGTTATGATCTATTAACTCTAATTGTTCTATTTGAGGATTAACAGGTAAAGACTTTTCAGTAGTTTCTATTACATAATCATGTGTGAATAAATTTTGAAAACCGAATCCAGTTTCATAAATTTTATTATTAGGAATTTTAGGAATAGTCCAGTTTTGCAATTTCTGCTCAATTGCAGAAATATGGAGTACCCTAGTGTTATCTATATCCATTTGTTTACAAATAGTTATTTAAGTCGCAAGAAAACAGATAGATAAATAGAAAGTTCCCTATCCATTGCATCATCAGATAAAACACAAGCAACACATGACAATTTCAAACTAACCTTATACAGATAGTATGGAGTGGTTAACATAGCATAGCATAATCATAAACATATCAAAGAGGAAACACGCTCAGGCTTACCAACGGTCTTACTCGCCTCCAGCTGCCGGGAACACCTTACACCACACTATCAACCTCTTACAGTATGTTTTGACTAGCGTACGCCGTGTGTCTGGCTCCGCTACCATATGCGCAGGATCGTCCTTCTTATGTTTGTGTTGCTGTTTTTCACCATTTATGCAAGGATAAGGTGTGAGATCCCGTCTATTGTGGTGCCGGTCAGTTGCAGCGCCAACGGTAGCGTTAGTGACATCGGCTGCGTGCCGATGCTAAACTGTTGGTTTGTGAACACAGCCGTAGGAAGCTTTTAAGGAACCTATAGTGAATCTGAGAGTGTTTACGTATGAGTGTGAGTGAGATAGGTTAGACGATCGAGGTTGAGTCAGTGGAAAACAAACCAGGTTGATTTTGGTTCGTTTTGAGCGATCGCGGGCCATTTGGGCCAAATACAAGCCCATTGGGCTCATTTGTGACGAAACGGGCTGACGATTGGCCAGTCCATCCTTGTTGAACTTTTGGGCCAAAACCCATCAGCCCAAGTTCACTACATCCTTTACCCATCAGCCCAAGTTTACACTTCACCCTTTAGACATTCCTCTTGCATAAGTGACCAGCAGAACACACACACACCACCAGCCCTAACTCGTTTTTCTCCTTCCTTCACCCTTCCAACCTACCAAAATCCAACCCTTGCTCAAATTGATCCCAACAACTTGTGGGGGATTGTCCCAAAACACTTTCCCATCAATCTTCTACACTTTTCCACTGTTAGTTTGATGTCTAAGGCCTGATTTGAGGTGTTCTTCATTCTGGACGAAAATTCCAGAGTTGTTGGTAAGTGCTTAATCTTTGGTTTTCTTTTGGATTGGTTGGCTTATTAAGGTTGCTAGTGATGTGATTGAGTGTTTTTGATGGATGGAAATGCATGGAAACAACCTCTGATTCTTGTATGAATCTCAGATGAACAGTATCAGGGGGTAGTTTCTTCATGTTCTTGATCATGTTGGTGTGGTTATGCATGTGAATTGAGTGGTTGTGGTCAAAGGAGGAGGGTATCTGAAGTACTGTGATTTGGTTGTTTAGATTGGATATGAATTGGTTGTTTAGATTGGATATGAATTGGTTGTTTAGATTGGATATGATTTGAGTGTTGAGATTGGATAGGGGAATGTAGATGTGTGTGCAGCGTGAGAGGGTCCATAGGATTGCTTTCAATTATTTTGCATTTTTGATTCCTGGATTGGTTATGCTTAGTATGGCTGTATGGTTTGTGCTTGTTTAGGAGGTACTGGATCGATCAGTAGAGGAAAGGATATCGTTGGCGAACCATCGACGCAACGAGAGGTGGGAGTTTATGTTTCATTTGCATACGCGTAACGTTTTGTTTTCAGAATTCATATATGATCTAATGTTTTGGTTTGAATGGAGGCATGACTTGAAATGTGTTTAACAATTGTGTTCAAATGATAATTTTCTGGCCAAGTTTGAATGCTGGATATTAAAAAGCTGAAACATGCTGATTTGTTTGGTGTACATGAAATTTCATACGGGATTTGCAACCTTCCATACGATATGATTTTTCGGCTTCTTAGACATTTTTTCTATTGTGGCTGAATACTTCGAATATTATTTTGAGATGTTTGGCACCTGATTCTTAGATGGCAATGTTTAAATGCATGCATGGAATATCTTATGAATTTTTAGTTTTAATGACCCATACTGGATAAATTCGTTTTTGGTCACTGTACCGATTGGAGTTGACGGTTAATGCTTGATCAAGTTAGGTAAGTATATGGAGTCCTATAGAGAGGACAGTTGCTTACCTTGGAGAGGTATGGGTGGCTATGTGATTGAGTGTTGTGTGCACTATGAAGGGAAAGGCCTGATACATGCTTCATATATATCTTACGACGTTATATACGTGTGCAAAATTGAATGTGACAGATTGTGTTTTCTCCATTCAATTTTGGGACAATACTGATGGTGGGGTTTTGTTTATAGATATATGCGACAATTGAAAACCATCAGTAGGCTTTTATGTAGCCCTTTAGCGGGGGTTACGTGGAAGTGGTTTGTGTCCACCCCATTATGTTGGGCATAGTAGCCAAGTATCAAAACTGTTTTTACTTCCTTTTGCATTTTGGTGTGTGCACGTATGATGGCTACATTGAAGAGTATGGATTGTACTGGTTTGAATAAATGTTTGATACTATGCTTTGGTTTTGTCTCCATTCCACCGTTTATGCTTATGACGCGGTAACTTCCACTGAGGTCTTTGATCTCACCCCCTCCCTTTTTGTTTCAGGACTAAGGTGTGAGAGCTAGCTGTTCAACTTTGAGGTTACTATCCCGGTATTGGTCGTAGGGCTGGATAAATGCACATGCACGTTTTGGACTCAGCATCTTTCACATCTTCTTGTATATTGAAATACTTGTATCGTTTGTTGGTGCATATGTGTACAACACATGCTTGCATATTCTGATGTTTTGATATATACAAAGTAGTGTTGTTGTGAATTTCTGGGAACCTGTGAGTGTGGACTCACGGTGTTGTATGTTTGAGGCCGTATGGCCCATTGTATGTGATCTGATATTTCCGCTGCAGGTGTTTGCTACTCCGTTGTTTGCAAATTGTGCTGAGTACCAATTGATGCATGCCATGTTTTAAACAAAAAGATTTAAATGTTGAGTATTTCTACAAATTCAGATGTTGTGTTTTTCGGATAAGCCTTGTGTAGTTCCGCTTGGTCCACCAGTTGGGACAATCGGAGCTGCACGGCGGTGAGGCTCCCGATTACCGGGAACGGGTCCTCACATAAGGAATATGAATTTAGCTAGTCATGGGTCGAGGGTTATGATGGATCAAGTGATAAAAGAGGTAGATGATTACCATCGCTATATTTGAACAATCAGTACTAGAAGAGACTCGAGAACATAACTGAATATCACACGATGTTATTCAATACTCATTCAAGCTTGCTCACAATTGAAAGCTGATGGCATACTTATAGTAGAGGCCTTTTATCAAACAGACTAGTTTACCCTTACTTTATTACATTATTGGTGCCCTTCAAGGGAAAGTAGCTAAATTCTAGTCCACTGCTTTTATAGTGCGTCTGTGCGTCATGCCATGCGTCATAGTGCGGTTGTGCGTCATTCCTTACGTCAGCTTGTCTGCCACTTTGTCGGTCATGCTTTACCTTTTGTCACATCTTGCTTTTACTTATGATATGCCAGGAGCAAGTCACGGTCTGGATCATGATTGGCGAACTGGTCGTCATCGTCGTCCGTGTCATCTTTTTTATCTGCTTCATGCCTTTTGCCATAAATTTCTTTTAATTTTTCTAGGGAAGATGCTCGGGACACCATGTCTTCATCAACGGATTTCTCCTTGTGAATAAGTGCTGACTGAAGTTCGTCTGCACTTAATTTTAACAATTGACTGACAGCTTGGATATTTGCCCGTTTGAGCTCATATTTGGGCCAATGTTTTTGCTTGAGGCGTCGGACAAGAAAAGTGATATGTGTAGAGGAATCTTGATTTTTTGCAAGGTCCCAAAAAATGATCCAGGGGACTCCGAAGGTGATAAGGTATTGCAATAAGGGGAGGTTGGTGAGATTTTCTAGATCGGCATATTGAGAAAAGACTTTGATTGCTTCCTCAATAGGTTGTGGAAACAATCCTAACATGGGTTTTATGGTATGAAACCAGGAGACCCACCATTGGGGAAAAACTCTCTGGCAAGTTTTTTAAAAATAGACAAACCAAGTATGATAAGTGGGTTTATACCAAAGAACCCGTAACCATGCTTTTTGATAATCAAAGTAATTATAACTTGAAAGCTATTGGTTGGGTATTTTTGCGGAAAACAATTTACCAGTGAATGGGTGTTGACGCCACTCTTCTTTTGTCATGATTCAGAGGATTTTGATTCGGGAAAAGGCAATTTGATCTGGGAATCGTTTGTCCATAGTACGAGAAATTTCAACCGATTGGGTTTCCAATAAAATTTGTTCATAGAAGATGCGCCCTTTGAAAGGGTGATCTAACATATGATATTCACGAGGGGGAAAAAACTGGGTCATGAGTTCCTTAATTTCTTTTTTCTCATTGGAGGTTTCAAGCTCAATGATTTTGATATCAATTTTGGGCTTGTACAGATCAATTTTCTCAAGTTGATTATACAGTTCTTTAAGAATAATAGCAGGAGGTGGTCTAGAAGAAATACTTTGAGGGGCTCTAGGAGGATATAAGAGTAATGGAACAAGACCTTTTCTTTTTACTGGCTCAGGGGTAATTGGAGGAACAGAAGGAGTGATAAGAGCAGAAAAATAGCTAGGTTGTAGTAGTGGGACAGGCGAAAAGGGAGAAGAAGGAGGAGATGGAGTATACATTTCTTTTGACGTGGATGCCAGCATGGCTGTCCAGGACTTCTTTTTCTTCTCCATTTTAAATGAGAACAGGAGCTTTAGCCAAGTCTCTTTTAAGATAGCGAAGTAAATCGCGTATTTCAGCAATGCTAGCCCAACGTTCTCTCGCCGAACGATTCGTCGTTGGAGTACAACCTCTACTCTTTTTATTTCTGCTTTCAAAGCTCGGTTATCTTCTGCGATACAATAAGCTTGCTGTTTGAGAGAAAAAACTCGCTGATAGATGTAGGTAGTGTTGACGAACTGTTGATCTGCAGGCAAAGTTTGAGTAACCCAAAAATGACCAAATTTGCGCTTCTTTGGATAGTCTCCTTCTTTGGGTTTGGACCGAATTCTGTGTTGAAATTTAGAGTAGTGTGGCATTTATCCTGTAATGTTTTAATTGGTCTAAATCATTTAGTAATTCACATAAAATACTAACATTCGAATTAATTTTTTGTAGATATTTTCTTTTCTTTGTTTCTTTATATTTATTCCAATATTTATCTATTTTTTTACCAATTTTTTCTTTTACCCTTAAGAGTCTTAGGAATCGATTAGTCATGTTCGTCAATTAATTCATTGAGTAGTCTAATCATTTTTCTTCCAAGTTGCTCACGTTTTTCATATTCTTTGCAATCATAAAATTCATCAGGCAATGTAGAATGATTAATCATATGATCTTACATGCTTTGATTTATTCCTTCTATTAATTTGGTTTTTAGAAATCTTATCTCTTCTATCCTAGAAAAGTCTATTTGCATTAATTTGTCTATACTTTTCTCTATTATCTGTTCTTGAAAGTAGGGTATAGTGTTAGTCATACCTTTTATTTGTCTTGTTGACCCTGCAAAAATTCGCGTGAGAGAAAATCAGGTAAATTGTTTAAGTTTCCTTTTATAAATTCAATGGTAAAATCAAAATTAGACAAAATGGCTTGCCATCGAGCAAATATTTGCTTTGATACTAAATTTTTTACATCCTTTTCTAGAATAAATTTTGTTGATTGACAATCAACCCGTATTAAAAACGTTTTATTAAATAGATCATCTTGGAAAGCATTTACACAGAGGACAATAGCTAATACTTCTTTTTTAACTATAGAGTAATTATTTTGAGCTTTATTCCAGACTCCGGAATAATAGCGTACCAATTGTTCTTTTTCAGATATTCGTTGTTTTAAGATTCCTCCGTAGCCATAGTCAGAGGCATCTGTTTATACAATTAGAAAAGCATTTGGTAATGGTATTCCTAAACAAGGAAGTTGTTTAACTTTTAATTTTATTTCTTTGACTACATTTGTCATTTCTTCATTCCAGTTCGGGACATTCTTTTTAAGTCTCTCTCTTGAGCTTGCTGTTTTAAATTAAACACGCTTTGAAAGCAATAAGTCATTGTCACTTCCATTTTATCCTTTGACAAAGTTTCTGTTACCCAGAACCGATCTACTTTATGGCTCCTGGGATATTCGCCTTCTTTGAATCTTATTACCCTTAAGTGAAACTTCTGATAATACATTGTCCTAATACATTAACTTATCGATGCATTATTCTTATTCTAACCTGTGCATAAACAACAGGGTTAGTCATGATACTTTTTATTCGGTGTAGCTTTTATTCTTTGGTCCTTTTTATCTTCTTTTCCCTGCAAGAATTCCCTAGATAAGAAATTGGGTAAATTATTTAATTTTCCTTTAATGAACTCAATATCAAAATCAAAACTGGATAATAAAGTTTGCCATCTAGCGAATATTTGTTTGGATACCAAATTTTTAACATCTTTTTCCAATATGAAGTTTGCCGATTGACAATCAACTCTTAATAAAAAGCTTTTATTAAATAAATCATCTTGAAAGGTATTAACATACAAAACAATAGCTAATACTTCTTTTTTAACAATGAAATAGTTATCTTGGGCTTTATTCCATATTCCAGAATAATACCTAACTAATTGCTCTTTATTTTTTATTCTTTGTTTTAAAATTCCTCCATATCCATGTTTTGATGCGTTTGTTTCTACTACTAAATATGCATCCTCCTGAGGAATACCTAGGCATGGTAATTGCTTTACTTTCTCTTTTATATCTCTTACTATATTAGTCATATTAGTATCTCAATTAGGAGCATCTTTTCTTAATCTTTTAAATAATGATTTACATATTATTCTTATGTTAGGAATAAAGTCTGCAATATAATTTAAGAATCCTAAAAACCTTTGCAACTGCTGTTTATCTTTTATTTCATCAGGAAATTTGCTGGAAAATTCTATACTTCTATCTATGGGAGTAAAAGTCCCTTGACCTATATTATACCCTAAGAATCTTATCCTTGTCTGGAACAACTTTATCTTTGTCGCTGACACAACCAGTCCATTTTCTTTTATTATGTTTAAAAATTTTTTAACATGCCTAAAATGTTCCGTAATTGACTTTGAATAAACTAAAACATCATCTATATAAACAATAGTAAACTTGTAATAAGGATTAAATATATCACTCATCATATTCTGAAATTCTGAAGGTGCATTTTTAATCCAAAGGGCATTACATTTTATTCGTAATGTCTGAAAGGAATAGTAAATGTTGTTTTATATTTATCTTCCTCTCGTATCTGAATTTGTCAAAATCCTGATTTCATATCGAATTTTGAGAATACAATTGCTCCTGATAGCCTTTTTTTTAAATCTCTTTTATTTGGGATAGGGTACCTAATCCATTGCAAACATTTATTCAAAGGTTTGTAATTTATGACTAACCTGGGTGCTCCTCTTTCCAATTCTGCCTGATTCTAAACATAAAAGGCAGCACACGACCATGAGGATTTGTTGACTCTTATTAGGCCTTTTTCTAATAATTCTTTTATTTTCTTTTTTCTAATATTCTAATAATTCCAAATTCATTTGAATTGGCCTAGATTTAGTTGGTATATTTTTTTCTCTGAAGTCTTTTTTATAGGGCAACCAATGATATGTCTTTTCCTTTTCCAAAAGGAATTTGGAAGATTTGAACAAACTTCCTCTTCGATCTGTTTTTGTAGTTGTGTTATCTGTTTTATTATTTGTTTGTTTTGTAAGTCTTCTTCTATCCTTGTATAATTTAATTCATTTGTTAATGAGTGTAAATGTTTCTTTTTATTTATTAATAAAATTTCTTTTTTAATTCCTAGTTCTTTCATTATATTTATATCTCTTTCCTGTATATTCTTGCAAAATTCAAAAACGATTTGTTTTCCTAAGATTTTTGTATTTAAACCTTTGTTATCTACTTTAAAAGGATATGTTTGTGTAAGGAATGGAGTTCCTAATACTAAATTTTGGGATAAGTTTTTAACTAATAAAAATATATTTTTAAAGCATATGCCTTGATTACATATATGGGCATCGAATATTTCATACTTAACTTCTATTTTTTGTTTATTTGCTGCATGTAGTCTTTCCCTAGTTTTTTTATAGTATTTGGTGCGGATTAATCCTTCTCTAATACAATTAAGATCAACTCCTGAATCTAGTAGAGCTTTTATCTGTATCTTAAAGTCCTTTACAGCTATAGTTACATATGTGTACCATTTATAAAATTCTATTTTTGATATAGCACTTACAAATTCTTCTTTATTGCTACTTTTTGAAAAGTCTTCTACTTTAGTTTTTCCTTTTATATTCTATAGCATATTATTTAATTCTTCTTTTATAATTTTTATTTCTTCCTTAATATTTTGTATTTCTTGTTTTAATCCTTCTAAGGTTAATAGTTTCTTTTTATTTTCCTTTTTAAATAATATTTCGTTTAAGTTATATGTCTTATTTTCCCTATTCTTTATTTCTTTATTATTTTTAACATAGGTTTCGTATTCTAGCAGATATTTTCTTTGTAAATTTCTGTCTTCTTCTTTCATAATCAGGTCGAGTAAATTATTTTTTTTAGTTATAGTATTTATTTCATAACATTGACAGGGTCCTACACAACCGCAGTCTTCTAAACTTATATTATGATCAGAAGTGCTAGTATTATCACTTTTTTTCCTATCATATTTAATTTTCCTTGTTTGTCACTATCGCTAATTTCTAAGGCTCTTATCTTTTTAAGAAAAGGACAATCTTTTTTATAATAACCGAACCTGCCACACTTGTAGCACGTTGGTCCTTGTGTCTTATCATTGTCATTTCTTTTGAATTTCTTTTTATTCTTATTATATCTAGGTTTTTCATACTTCGATTTATCATAAGCTTTACTAAAGGATTTTGATATTTATTTATTCTACTTTTCTTAATTTTCTTTTCTTTATGTTTTGCTGAAGGGGCTGAGATCTTTTCATATCCATATTGAGTACAGAAAGATCCTAATTCTTTTCTACCGCTAAGTCTATCTTGTTTAAGTATTGATTTTAGTTTTAATTCATTGCATAGATTTAAACCTTTTGTATTAACTTCTATAATTAAGTCTTCGTAAGTTATCATATCATAATGTATGCCATTGTCATTAAACTTACTTTTTATTCTATTTCTTACTATGTCGGCGAATAACCTAGGTAAACCAGTTATGAACCTTTCTGTCCAGTATGACTGTTGCGAATCTTCTCTAAGAAATACTTTTGATAAAAATATATCTTTGTACCACCTAAAGTCCTGTAGCTTAGGACAAGTTAAGTTTAATAATATAATCGAGGCCTTTTTTGCTATACTTTGAGAGTTTCCTACAAAGTGTTTGGTTATAGCATATATGAGGGTTGCAAAAGAGTTTTCTACACTATAAGTTTGTCCGTCTCTTATTTCTGGTTTGACTGTCATAAGTATTTCGTTTTTCTCTAGGGGTGATAAGCAATTATCCTACCATTCTTTTAACTGTCTTGTGAATCCTGACGTTATTATCCTCGTTATTTCTCTCTTGTTATTATTTATTATTTTGTAGGCAGTAGCTGCCATACACATTTTATTTAACATATCGATTATTCTATGTTCAGTTTTTCTGTCTAGATTCCATTCATAGATACTTTTACCGTCATAATTTCCTTTAGAGTATCTTTCTTCATTTTGTATATCAGGTAGTGATGGTCTAGGATAATAGTGTGGTATCCTAGGTCTATCATAAAGTCTTATTCTATCTATTTCTAATTTTTCTTCAAATTATTCTGTTATTTCTTCTAATTCTGAATTCTTTGATTCTGTCTCACTATGAGTCTCTGAGATGGCTGATATCTTGGGTTTTGAAGATAATTCTAAGAATTCTAATTCTTTTGTTATATTTTTTAGCAATTCGTCATCATGTACTAATTTAAAATTCTTTATATCTTCGTTTGGTTTTATTAGCGATTTTTTCTGTTTTTACTTCTTTCTTTTCTTGATTAAGTTCTAGGTATTCTAGTTGTTGTGCTATTAAATTGTAATATTTGATTCGTATAATTATTCTGACTTTTTGTTTTTCCTAGATCGGAATTATCGGCTTCTTTGAAGGGAGCAGCCACGATGGTGGAACTATATTTAATATTTACCAGTTATCAGGATAAGTTATTTGATTTCAATTTATTAATTTAGGTATATGAACATTTACATGTTCATAATTTACTTTTATTAAAACGGTTGACTCTTTTGCTGATTCTATCTTTGCTCTAGGGCTTAAATTTGTTTCATTACTTTATAATGAATCCTATATATAATTGCTATGTTTTTAAAGTTTTCCATCATAGTTGAAGGTATTTTTATATTTAAAGTTAATGTTTTACTTAAATTTTCGTCAAAAAGGTCTATGCTAAAGTTTTGATAACAATTAAAATAAATTGGTCCAGTAGCTAAATTTGATTCACAAACTGCCAATAAGGAGTCTATAAAAGAGGTAAACAACATCTCTTAAACACATCAGAATAGGGGTGTCTAATCCAATTCTATGTAAGGGTTTTATAACTATCTGTACTAATCTTATGTGCATAAATTTATACTTTCCTTTAAATTTTAATAATCTATTATTATCTATGAGTTCTAGTTGTTCAACCTGTAAATTTATAGGTAGACACTTCTCTATCGTTTTTATTACATAATCATGAGTAAATAAATTTTGAAATCCAAATCCAATTTCATATATTTTATTATTAGGTATTTTAGGTATGGTCAAATTTTGCAATTTCTGCTCTATAGCATAAATATGCAATTTCCTAGTATTATCAGTATCCATTGTTTAGACAAATACAGTTAAGTAAATGCAAGTGATAGAGATTCAGATAAAATCTATCCTTAACAATCAATTTATAACTCATATTCTATGCACATAATCAATTCACAATCAAGAATAAATGATTGAAAAGGTTAATAGAAATATCACACTCTTAGATGCTTAGGTCGGGAACACCTGCAGAATACCAATGGACTTACTTCGCAATCACCAGCTGCTGCCAGGAACAACATACCAGGCTTGCCAAACGCCCTTTGCACCTTTGAATATAACACGCCTACTTGGCTCCACTACCATCTGCTCAAGATCATGTTTGATTGTGAATATAGTACGGTCAAGTTGATTGTTAAGGATAGAGGATAGTGTTTAGCTAGACATTTTTTATATTTTATGGATCAAATGATAAAACCTGAAGTAGAGAGCAAACATATTTCAAACTGAAAATTTCATTCGATGATTCAAGTTTGCTTACAACTGAGATATCAAGTCCCTTATATAGCTGATAGATAGGCTATCTTTTACAATTTTATCCTTATTTTTATTTAATAATGTATGCCCTTAGTGGAAAAGTAAGTTTTATCTTCACCACTCCTTTTTGAGAGATTTTTTTATCTCTTTTGTTCATATCATGCTTTTTGAAAAGCAGATTCCTTCTTATTTGGTATCCATTGTGATAAGCCAAGAATAGGTCCCGATCTGGGTCATGATTGGCAAACGGGGGTCGTCATCTTCATCTTCTTCGGTAGCTTTATTCTTTCCTTTATGGCTTCAATAAATTTCTTTTAACTTTTCCAAAGAAGATGTCCTAGAAACCATATCTTCATCCTCTTTTTCTTTTTCTTTTGTTTCGTCGGCAAGCACCCTTTGAGTCTCTTTGTCAGTTAATTTTAACAAATCTTTTACATCTTGGACATCAGCTCTCTTTGTTTCATACTTGGGCTAATTCTTTTGCTTCATCCTGCGGACCATGTAAGTAATCTGGGTGGAAGGATCATGATTCTTTATTAGATCCCAACATACAATCCATGGAACAACAAAGGTAATTAAAAATTGTAGTAGAGGAATAGGAGTCATATCCTTTAAATCAGTGTGATGCAAGAAGAATTTTATGGAGAAAGATTACACGCTGCAAACAAAAATTAGAAGTAAAATATAAAATATCAGATGCTCATATATGTAATCAAGGCATATGTTTCAGAAATACCTTTTTGTTAGTTAAAAACTTATCTCAAGACTTGATACTAGGAACCCCTTTCCTAACCCAGATATACCCGTTTAGAGTAGATAATAAAGGTTTAAATACTGAGATATTAGGGAAGCAGATTACTTTTGAATTTTGTAAAAATATACAAGAAAGAGACATAAACGTAATGAATGAATTAAAAATAAAAAAAGAAATCTTATTAATTAACAAAAAGAAACATTTACATTCTTTGACCAATAAATTAAATTATATAAAATTAGAAGAAGACCTACGAAACACAGAAATAGTAAGATAGATAGAAGAATTACAAAAATAAATAGAAAACGAGGGATGTTCGAACTTACCTAATGCTTTCTAGAATAGAAAGAAACACATAGTTAGATTACCTTATGAAAAGGACTTTAGAGAAAAAGACATACCGACAAAAGCTAAACCTATCCAAATGAACTCTGAATTACTAGAGTACTGTAAAAGGAAAATTAAAGAATTGTTAGATAAAAAAATTATAAGAGTTAGTAAATCTCCATGGTCGTATGCGACCTTTTATATTCAAAACCAAGCCGAGATTTGATAAAAAGACTATCAGGTGCAATCATAATTTTAAAATTCGATATGAAATCTGGATTCTGGCAAATTCAAATACATGAAGAAGATAAATATAAAACAACTTTTACAGTTTCTTTCTAACACTACGAATGGAATATAATGCCTTTTGGTTTAAAAAATGCATCCTCTGAATTTCAAAATGTTATGAATGATATGTTTAATCCTTATCATAAATTTCCTCAATATGACGTATTTCTACTCGAAAATCAATACGAAACCGATCCAGACATTTTTCCTATTTTTTCTTATTTTTCTGGATCTTAATCTAATTATTTGACCTATTATAAGATCTGCAGAAATCTTAAACAGACATCTCCCGAACAACATCAGATTCGCCTACACATCTAAAGGGATATCACGCAACCAATAAACAATCACAATAGGGATAGGACCGAAAACTATTGGCTAAGGGTGGACTGTAAGCACTTTAGAAAATCAGAAGTACACAGGCAGGAAAAATGTCAATCAACTTCATCAACAGAAAAGGTCATCCCCTTCCAACAGCAAAGGGTAAAAGGTTAGAACACAAGCTAATCAGCAAGCCTATTCATCTTGCCAGCACACAGGACTAGGCATCGTAACTAGCACACAGGATTAGGGCATCTTGCCAGCACACAGTACAAGGCATCTAGCCAGCACACAAGACTAGGCATCCATCGTGCACAAGGTGGGGATTTCCACCCATATGACTCCCATACGAGTAAGAACCTCTCCTCTCCTCAGGAGCATCAGCGCTTATCCCAAATGGCCACCGAAAAAGGATCCTGACACACAGACACGTACAAGCACACATAAGAAAGTACAAGGCATAATACCTCAGTAGGGCATTCTAAATCATGTCATGTTCAATGCATACAGCACATGCGAAATAAGAATATACAACCTATCTCAGGGTTTGAAATTGCCTACCAACTCGATAGTTTTGTCCGCAACTAAGCATACCAAACACAAGGCATGCGCATATACCAATCAACAAGAACATGCATCGAAAATATCAAATAAGCAACAAGGATCTCTGGAGAAACCGATAAGGCATAGATCCTACCTCTCTTATCTTTGAACAAGATGTTATTCCTTTGCCTTTATTCAAGGGATCCGAACCACCTATATCATCATAAGGCAAAGACTAAACCATATTAAGTATACATACTCAATAATCAAGTAAATATCCTATTTCCTTACCAATTCCACTCACCAAACCTATTAGAAACCAGTAATTAGATGCCACAGGTGCCTTCCCCTTGGATGTGTGATGTGATAGCCAAGAAACAAGAATCAACCTGATTTACCATCCCAATCAACCATACAAATTTTGGCACTAAGATAGGGTTTACAAGAGCAATTGCGATTTTATGCATACAAGCTTTCGGGGTTGCGATTTCATGTTAACAAAGAAGGATTAGGTGTTAATAACACATACAATTAAAAGAAATAAGATCAGAAACCAATAGGTAATTCAATTGATTAAAATCAGCAATAATAGGCAAAGGTGTAAGGCATGCCGATTTTATTCATATGGAAGATTCAAAGGATAAATTCATG
The DNA here is from genome assembly GCA_019739055.1 of Passiflora organensis. Taxonomy (NCBI): domain Eukaryota; kingdom Viridiplantae; phylum Streptophyta; class Magnoliopsida; order Malpighiales; family Passifloraceae; genus Passiflora; species Passiflora organensis. The sequence continues at coordinate 443,976 of JAEPBF010000328.1, read as the reverse complement.
ATATTACAACATGAATAGATTCCAAACACTTATATAAAAAAAAGGAACAATAACATAAACCAATTGAAGGATCATTCAAGGAATTTCAACATAAACTTCTAGAAAATTGTGATAAGGGTTTTGATAGGTAAGAACTGACCTTTTGATGATCAAAACAAGATAGCTAGATAGAGGATGAAAAGAGCTTTCCAACAAGTTATTATTTGCAAAAATCTGACAAGGGATGAAAGAATTCGGCTATGGTGAAGGCTAAGACAATTTCGGCAACAAAAGGTAGGGTGTAGGGTTTGATCGCTTTATAATTTTGTGTGTTTTTGGTGTGTGTGGACAAGTGTCGCCTGCTGATATGTTTATAAGATTAGTATGATTAATTTTTTCTACTCTTAAGGTTAGATATAAGGAGATAACCATTAGAATTAAATTTTGGAATTATCCCTTATTTTAGGAGATTATCACTTAAGGTAAGATTGGACCAATAAGAAGATTAAATAAATGAGAAATGAAATTAGAAATGAACACTAAACCTTCAATACCATTTTCAACCATCATACATCCATTTCTTCAGGGGTAAAACGGTCATTTCACTTGCACTGACTTTTGGACTTCTAGGAACAAAAATTGGGGTCTCACAATCTCTCCTCTCCCTAGGAGCAACAACACTTACCTCGTATGGCCAGTGACAAAACGAATCCTTCAAACACAATCAAAAACATATACAAGCATATACATAAGGTACACGCATACACAAATCACAGCAAGGTTCCACAAACAAAACCAATCACAAATCAAGACACATGTTATAGCCGATTATAGGTAATTTATAGCCTTAATGATTTCCGAAATTCCCTATGGTTATATCCTCTAATTGCACATGCATATTAAAGCCTATCAAACCAAATTCATCAAGTAAACAGGCATACAATCAAAGTGTAACCAAAGGAACCGATGAGACATAGATCCTATCTCTCATATGTCTGAATCAATAGCAATTCTTTGCCTTTCCAATAAGATCAGAATTTTATAAACCATCACAAGGCAAAGATCACACAGTACTAAGCCACAAGATACTTAATTAAAAACCAAAGACATTGGGAAACCTTACCAATTAACCTACCAAAATCCAGCGATTTGGATGCAGCAAAATCTCCTAAATGTATGAAGTGATGGCCAGAAACTCAACAAGAAACAACCTGATTATTTACCATAATCCACCATCGTAAATTTCGGCAACATTTAGTGTGAAACCCCGTCCTAGTCATATGTCCAGTCAGCTTCGTTTTAGTGGTCCACATATATGTTTGACATTTTGAATGAGACGGAAATTGAGATAATAAAAATTACCGTTTTGCACTTACCAAACCCGAACTTGTTTCCGGGATTGTATATTACCCTAAGGCCTTATTCGTACCTCTTTAAGCCTATCTGCTTACCCTAGTCGCTGCCACTGCTTTTGTTTCAGACAGAAAACCTGTGTTCTTTCGTCCTCTATTCTTTTTCTCACGCTATTTTTGTTCTGCCGCCATCAATTTTTCTCGTTTGGTGCGCCTTCCTCTATACAACCCAACACCGCCTTTAGCCCCCTTCCTTTTTCCACTGTTGGATTGTTCATTGGTTTTATAGATCGGTGAGGTAACGGTAGGAATTTTCTCTTCCGTATTTTAAATCTGGTCTATGATTGCTTATTCTAAGGTTGGTTTGATTCAGGTGGTTCTGAATCTAGGTTTGATAAGGGCAAAGGAATTGCCACCAGTTCATCTACACATAAGGTAGGAGACTATGCCTCATCTGTTTGATCGGTTATTGCTTCATCCTTGTAGCTTGTGTTTTCTCTTATTTATTTCTTTTCTTTAGTTATTATGTTGCTTGAATCCTCTTGATCTTTCTCCGTACGCCTTCTAGAGAAAAGTATTTAGCTGTCGTCTTGTCGCACCCTACGACTTGTGAGCTTGATGTGAAATCCCTAGCTTTGACGGTGCTCTTTCTCTGGTTCTCCTTCCGTCGGGACTGCTTCTTGACCGTCAAATTCTGATTCCTGTTTTGCCAATTAAAACTGTGAGGTTATGACATGGTATAACATCTGACGCTGGACCCACCTCTATTCTTGGAGGAGTCGTATGAGGCAGAAGCTCCACGTACAGGATTGAAGCCGAGGCTTCCCATAGGTCTGATTCTGTAGACAGGCACCGAGCCCCCCTTTTCTCATTCCTCCCCATCCTTCATTCAGACCCAGCATCCTAGACACAGAGGATTTGAGAGAGGCACGGTGCGGAAGCTTGTTCGAAGCCGAGCCTTTCGTGCGCATGTTAACGGCTGCGCAGCCCCTTCCTTCTCTTGCTCCTTGCCGTTCGTCGTTCTTTCCTTTAGAAGCTGACCCATTTTTTTTCTGATTGAGTGAAGGGTGAGAAACGCACCAGCCTCGCCAGCAACCTTGCTGCCACCAACCACGCATACCTGGAGAAACTCCTCCAGTGCGGCGATACCCAGGATCTTGTCCTCTACCGGATTTGGACAGTCGATAGTGAACGCCGCCCCTTCTTCCTTCCCCCTGGACACCACCTGTTGTTCCTGCGTTGCATCTACTTATTCTGTTTCTTTCTTTTACGTCGAGCGAGGCGTGTTCTCCCTATTGCTCCACTGATTTCCCCACCGGCTGTTCCTATGTTCCCGACTTGCCCTGCGAATTCTCTTCTTCCTTTTTTTTTCCTTTTCGTTGAGTGAGGCATGTTCTCCTTCTGCTTCATTGATATTCTTTTATTTGTAATTTTCTTTCCCTTTTGTAGTCTTGTACTTAATTAATTGATTAACTAATTAGTGGACATGGGTATATGCCTCTTAGTATTAATATTCACTTAGGGGTCTCATAAGGATATTATTAGAGGATCTTCTGGATATTAGTTATATAGCTTAAGTTAATTGTAGGGTGATTTATACTTGGACATAATTTGAGGATGTGTGATGTATGTGCACGTTTTACATTCAATTATAAAAGTAGGGTGTTGTACTATTAGTTTAGGCAAGTATATTGGCTGATAAACCTATTGTTTGGGTATTATGGATTTTATAAAGTATATTGATCTATAAATGTAGTATTTTTGGAATTGTGACGTTTGTCAAGTTTATTACTTCATAAACATTCTATATGCCTCAGTTTGGTATCTACAGTTATTAAACGTTCGCTTGGCCAACGCGAGGTGAGTATATGGAATCCCAGTGATAGGGGAGAGTTGCTTACCTGTTCGGGAGTTGTATGAGTGTTGTCTTCGTTTGCCTGCCACGTCTTCGCAGGTTGGTTCGTGTTGAGTATTGAGACGGGTATGATACGTGTTGTGTTTTCTCTGCCTAGTCTCGGACAACACTGGCAGTAGGGGTTACGGGTATATTTAGTATTTTCCTAAAAATAAAATTAACACTGCCAGTGGGCTCTTGGTTTCCCTTTAGCGGGGGTTACTCGAGGAGTGATTTATTATGTCCATCCCGATAGGTTTTGGTAGGCATTATTAGCCGTGTTGTTTTATGAATTGTTGAGTTATAACCTATTGGGCTGGAATTATGTTTTACGTTATAAAAATCAAATGTGTGAATTCCATATCCTTCGGGTTGTTTCAGTTACGTCCTTGTTCATGTAGTAAACCGTTTCTTCTCTTCTTAGTATGTGCTCTCGTTTTCGTGGTTTTCTTTTCTGGCATTTCCTTTTCGGTTTGTCTCGATGTTTTGACTCACATCATATTCTTACGTTTTATTACTTTACTGGATACGGTTTTACGTACCGGGCTTTAAGCCCAGTTTGTGATTTTGGGCTTGTGACGGTATGGACCCGTCTTTCGTTTTGGATATTTTATTTATTTAAGTAAAGTCTTCTGCTGTGGTATTTTGTTCACTCCGATGTTATGCCAGATGTTTGTTTCTTATTTGACATGCTCCAATTCTTAAAATATTAAATATGTTTGTTTTGGAAATCGCATTTGAAAAGTCTTCTAAGCCTTGTGGAATCGGATTGGTCTACGTGTTGGGCTTGTCCGGGTTTCACGGCGGTAAGGGCCTAGTTTTAAGGTTTGAGTCCTTACAGTTAGGGCTTAATAGGGTATATATGATTTCAACATTAAAGAGGTTAGGTGCGATTTTATGAAATTAAGAAAGGAATAGGTACCAATTACTCAAACGATTAAAGAGAACCAGATCTGAAACCAATAAACAAGTCAATTGATTAAATTTTGGCAAACATAGGGTTAGGAATAGGGCATGTCGATTTCTTCAATAAGGAAGATACAAGGACTGAATTCATCTTAACATAACAAGGATAGGTACCAAACATTTAAATGACGAAGATGAACAGAAACAGAAACCAACAATGGGTTCAATCATAAGAAATTCGGCTAAGAACCCTAAAAATTATGGCAAAAAAATAAAAAGAGAAACACTAACATTTTGCTTATGAAACCAAGATAATAAGATGCATAATGAAGAGAGAATTCCAACAAGTTATCACATGCAGAAATCTGATGAAGGATGATTAATTTCGGCTAGGACTTAGGGAAAAGAAATTTTGGCCAAGAGGGAGAGGGAGAGAGTTTGTTTTTGTGTGAAAAAGAGAGAATAATTGTGTGCTAGATAGGGTGGCTGGCCATGTTAAATTTTGGCCTTAAGGAGGTTTAATTAAGAGACAGTTCCCTACTTTTAAGCTTAGAATAATAAGATATGATTAAAAGATAATTCTATTAAAAAAGTAATTCTATTTAAAGGGAAAAATTATCTAATACTTTAGATAATAAGGGATAAAACTTAAGAATAATAAAAATACCAAAGTTAAAATAGAAAATATTCTGCAATAACCATTTTAGGCCATCATGCATTCATTTCTTCAAAGGCAAAATAGTTATTTCAGCTGTATCGACTCCTGAACTTTGTGGACATCTAAACTAGAAAGGATCGGGGTCTCACAATAGGGGTAAAAGTTCCTTGTACTATATCATATATTAAAAATCTTATCTTCGTTTGAAACAATTTCATCTTAGATGTAGACACCACTAATCCATTTGAAATAATTCCAACAAAAAAATTATGATGACGCAGACATCTCAATCTTCTCAAGAAGGATTACCTAAAAAGACACTAAACAAGGAGAATTATCTTTATTACTACTAGATAAGAAACTTTATAAAAGCATCATATATGGCCAAACAAAGATAATCATCTTTATCAAAGTGCTATCACTAGAAGAAAAAAGACTTTATTAAAGCATAATAATCATATCTCAAAATATTACTTTTATAAAAAGGTATCCATTATTGTAAAAAGTTAGGTGTTAATATAGTATATGTGTACAACCTTATGGCATGAACTGAATAAACAATGAATAAGTTGAAATCCTAATATAATGTTTATCTCAAATCCGAAGGTGTGGTTAAGTGGCAAAACTCATTCATTCTTAACCAAATATTAGGAGTTCGAATTTTAACTTTGGATATGAAGTATTTTTAAAATTTCAGATTAGCTAGATCTACTTATAATTAATGCTTAAAATACAGCGGAAGGAGATTAGTTATTGTTGTCAATGGCAAATTCCCTTTAATTTTTTTAAAACTTATCTATCTCAAAATCTCTCTTCTTAGTACCATATGCCAAACACTCTTAACTATCATAATTTTGTTAGCTTTGTTGATATTAATCTAATTAAACTAATAAATTTTTGTTTGATAAAACTAATGGTTATTCAAATTCCTATACTTGTGGAAATGATAAATCCAAAGAAAAATATAGGTTTATCAAAACCAACAAGATGTTTTATAATTATATTTTTTAAACAATTAAAAAAGTATTTTTTCTTATCACAAACCTCGCCCATCTGACTCACAATGTCCCATTAACACACATCGTTTAAACAAAACACTCCCATTGATAGAAAACCACAACGCTATACAGAATGAAGTTTTTTACGGCACCTCATGCTCTTTTATAGGTTTTTGTTTATAACTCATCTCATTTTTTATAATTTTTGTATTTAGATTTTTTAATAAATTTTTTTATTTTTTAAACTTCATACATAATTCCGCGTTGAATCCCATATCATTTCCCCTTTTAAATCATCTCATTTTCTTCTCTGTTTACACATTTCTCAGAATTTTTTTCATGCCTATGTTTTTTGCCTTTTAGTGTACACACCTCAGAAAGATATTATTTGGGCGTGTTTTTCTTTTATCAGGCCATATACTAATATGTTTGAATTTTTTCTTTTCTCATACAAGATAAATACAAACTCAAGGTATTGGTCACACGCCCGTGTATTCTTTTTACACGAACAATGCACTTTTCACACGAATGTGTTATTTTTTATGACAAATAAATTTAAATAAGAGTATTTTAGGTAATTTATAAAATATAAAAAACTAACGACTGATAAAGTTTTTTTCTACCAGATTAATTTACATAAATTAGCAACTTAAAACTAATAAAAATAAAATTTTTCAACATTAATAATTTTATATACCAAATAAGAGTTAATTTATTTCCTATGTATGCGATGGTAGCGGAATATATAAAGTACCGATTAGGGACTCAAAAGTCAAAACCAACGGAATCAACGAGTGCTCTAGAGCATTTGTTTTTCTTTTTTTACAAATGAGACGGTTCATATCTGCATTCTGATTCCCGCCCCTGATTTCGTCGTATTCCAAGTTAATTGCCTTTAACAACCGGATGCCGCCACGTCACGCGACCGTGCCACCTGTCCGTAAGGGGTTCCCCAACGCAAAATCTTGTAACGACTGTCATCTTACATAAACAGAGTCGGCTCCGTCACGTTACCGCAATCTCACAGCTTATAAGCATGCGCGTGAACAACGTGATCACAAGCATAATAACCCCCACCAGGTTCGTAAAGTACCCTTCTTCCGCTAGGAAATGGCTTTCCCGTGAACTCCTCGACATCATTTTGAGAACAGGAAAGACCCACAAATCGTGGAGGGCATTATGGTCATTCACAAAACCCTATCCACTTCTCATAAAAATGCATCTGGCACTACACCAACTCCCCATAAAAGAAAATACTTCTGTAGTCTCGTGCCTTGTCTCTCGTTTCCATTCGACCAGAACTTGGGCTGACTAATAACACGCGCATCTCTCTTCTAATAGTTTCAGTCTACTTCTGGAATCCAAAAGGTTGAATCATTTGGTGACCACTGGCTTTTCATAACCTCGAAATTCTAACTGCCGTCAAAGATCCTCCCCGCGGATCAAAATCTTCTCACTTTTGTGTCTTACTACTGCATTCCTCTCTCGCTTTCCCATGGAAACTGCAGCAGACGCAACTGTTTAACGCCCAAGAACCGGAGGGATGGATTTGACTGAAGGAGTTGGCGAGAGCTCTTCGCCGCCCCGGAGTTTTGGGAGTTTCAGCAACTACGATGTGAGGAACGACGTGTTCAGTCGGTTGCTGGAAAGCGGCCACGAGGAGGCCGTTTCTAATCCCGAGCTGTTTCGCGAGCAAGTCCACGCGCATTTCAATCGGTTGCCTGCTAGGTTTTTCCTCTTCTTTTTCATTTATTTTTTGATGTTTAGTGACCATTCTTACTGCTATGGATTCAAAAACTTAATCGTTGTAGTTTCTTGTTTTATTTGGTGTCAGTTACGGTCTCGACGTTAACATGGATAGAGTGGAGGATGTTTTGTTGCATCAAAAACTTCTGGCCTTGGCTAAGGATCCAGAAAAGCGGCCGGTTTACTATGTCCGATTCTTAGAGGTACCTTAACCTTGTTTTAGTAGATTTTAGGAGTCTTGGTGCTTGTAAACATTGTTTCTAAATTACGATTACGATTACGATAATGTAGGTTAATTTCTAATTTTATTTTACTATAATTGTTGTTATGGTTATATCTAAACACAAATCCTTTGATGAAACGATTTTATGGAAGTTTCTAATTAAGGTGTTTGTTCGTACATTTGTTAGAATTTTATTATGATATTTAGGATATTTTAATGCTTTAATTTGACATAGTATCATGTGATGGTTATCTTTTAGGATTCCTGAGGATTATTTTTACTTAAAAGTAGCTACCGTTGACTGTTGAACTGCTAAAGATTATTGTGGCAGCATGTCTGTCATTCCATCTGTGATTTTGGTGAACAAAGTTTTGTTTGATTGTTTAGCTTGTCTAGTGTTTGATCTTTGATATTTTACTGTCCATACGGTTTTATGCAACAAAATTTATTGTAAAAATGTTTAAGATCATGATTCCAAGTTAGCACTGCTCTAGAGACCTCTTTGGAGTTCTGTTGGTATCTTAGCATAAGATGGTAATAATTTACTACAGATTGTTGGCGGTGATAAATGCACTGCAAGTATAATTGAAGTACAGCCCACGCATAGGACTTATGAATCTATATTATTTTGTATTCCAATGATTGAAGATACCGTGAAAGTTATATTTTTTGTGTAATTGTTGGTCATGGAGATGATCGATGGATCTGCAAGCTTTGAATTCTAGAGATGAGTCTCAGCACTGATGGTAGATTGTTCTATTGTGTATAAGGTTTCAGTTTCAACTTCTGTGGTTTGAAGTTCTACTTTCAGATAGCTGAGTATTGGGACAGTAATTTAAGTTGCAAGACATGACTGTCATGGCCAGCAATGAAATTATAACGTCTTTGTGAGAAATTTCAATGTGCCCACAACCACTTGGACGACTATCAATGATTTTTCAATTTATTGATTTCTCTGTGTTTAACAGTTATCTTTAGTTACATGTTACTGTTTTGATTTCTCTAACTGAATGAGTTACTGAAACTTCTTGCCATTCATCCTTTTTTTATGATGCTATGTACTGTAGCAAACATTAAAAATTTTCAGACACATCCAAAATAGTTCAATTTATGATAAAAAACTTCATGCCTTTTCCTGAATAACGCCTCGCTTTTTGGTTCAACAAATTTATCATATGTGGCTTAGTTTATTTATGCTTCTAATACTTTTACTCTTTTATTGCTGAGAAGAGCCATTGTGCGAGGGCAGATGGTACTGATGAGAAGCTTGTAGGTAACATTCCTAACACAAGGCCAGCTCATGATACTGATGGAGGAGCTGTGCCTTCTCATAATAGGTATGATGTTGGGAGTGATATTATTGATTTAATATGTCTATCTAATTTATAAGCATTATGTTCTCTTTTGGCTTTCCATGAGAGCCATGACAATTTTAGATATTTCTCTCTATTCTCTGATAATTTTGTTTAGTAGAATCAGGGGATCTGCAAATGACTTTGAACCATGTGTTAAGCTCGAGGATCTAAATTTGGATGTAAGAAAGAGTTCCACTTGTATGGAGGAAAGATATCATACAGAAAATTTATCCAAAAGGTACCTTCTCAGTGATGATTTGTCTGCTTTTCCTCTCCCCCCTGGATTTGAAAATTCCATTGTTAGTAAGTCTAGCTATTATAAGAAGGTTTATAACATGAGTTCTTATTGGACTAAAGCTCATTAAAGACTTGGGAAACAGAGATAGCAGAGTCTCGTTAAGAAGCCAAAACAAAAAATGTGGCAATGGTTAATTCTTATTCCCCATCATGTCCTCAGAGTAGAAATTTCAATTTTCAGACAAGACAAAGCAGTGAATGATTTTCTTTCAAATTACACTGATATAACTTCTAAGTGTGCTATAAAAGGGATATTTCTTAAATGCTCTTCCTGTCTATTTTAAGGTGACTGTGAAATTAAATTAAAAGGCCATTCATATTTGGTAGAGGCATGTACTCTTGTTTTGTGCTACCATTTTCTTTTCTTTCCTGACGTTTTCTCGCAATTGCAAATTGACATCATCCAGCAGTATTTCAGAAGACGATAATGTTGTAGTGATTGTTATAGGCCCTATATTCTTGTGGAATAAGTGGTTTATGGGAACTTTGGTGCAGGCAGGAGGCCTTACATGTTCCCATCCACGAAGTGATATTTTCTACTACTGACAAGCCAAAGGTTCTTAGTCAGGTATATTTGGGAGGAGTGGCCAATTTTTTTTTCCTATTTTTTTGGGCCTCTTGATGAATTTTTATGTTTACTGGCAATGCAAGCTTTAATGAACTTGAAAGGTATATTGGCTTTATTTCTTCTGAAATTTTCTGGCATTTCAACGCCAATTTTTTTTTTAATTTTTTTTTCTTTTTTGCAGTAAAGCTTGAAGTTTATGTCTAAACATAATGGAGGAGGATTTGTCTGTACATCATCTAGGAAATATGTTAATCAGCTTGGAATAATTTGTACAAGCATGCTAGTGAAGCTGTTCTTCTTTTTCCAGAGAGGGCTAAAATAGAATTATTTGTTGACTTTTGTTTTCCTGTTTTCTGGGTAAACAGGAGGGAAATGAGAATGACATGATGGATTAAGTCATAAGAGAACACAAACTGCTGTTGAAACTGCTAAGTAGATTTCTTGAGACATCAAAATGGGTAAAACACAGTTTTTTGAAATAGGTAGAGGCAGATCTAGATTAGTAAAAGCAAATAACTTTTACTATGTTTGACCTGCAAAAATTAAATTTAAGACTGTGGATTTCTATTGACTAAAGGTCATTTTTGTCCAGCTGTCTGCTTTGCTTTCTGATATAGGTCTTAACATCCGTGAAGCACATGTCTTTTCAACCACTGATGGCTACTCTTTGGATGTTTTTGTGGTGGATGGGTGGCCAATTGAGGTAAGTAATTTACTTTTAGCTTTCCTTTTGTATTCTGTAGGTGTTTTTTGTTTTCTTATTAATTGGGACCTTTGTTATTGATTCAGTATTTTTAATCTATGAAACATATATTGCCATCACTAATTGGTATTTCGTAATTTTTGGGTGGAATTGGAATTGGACAACATTTCATAAAGAGACATGTTTATATCTTTTTTTTAAATGTCAAACGAATCAATTCATTAGCAAATCATTAGATTTTATTGTTTTAAAATTAATTTAATATTTTTCATTCACTATTTCCATTGCTGATGATAATAATTCTACGATACCAAACGCACTCCAAATGCACTGTAAATGTTGTTCTTCCTTTGCTGCATTTATTTTTTCCAGTAACAGGCTGTTGTGAATACTTGAAACTAACTAATGAACTTCTTTTTGTTGTTTACTTAAAAACAGGCAATTTGGTTTTTGCACTCTTTTGAATTGGTTATTTAAACAAACTATTCTTTATCCCTGAGAAATGGTCTTGTATTATATTAAGGAGCAATATGATCATATTTCTTTATGACAGGGACCTATGCTGAGTCCAAATGTTGCTGACTTTGCAATGTTGTGGTCAGGATACAGATGATTTATACAAGGCTGTGGAAAAAGCAATTGCTAGAAGTGAGGTATATTCTTAACTCTCTCTGTCAGTCTCTTTTTGTTTGTTGGTTTTGTTTCTGCCTATCTTAACATCTATCTGAGAGTCAAATTCCTCGCATACCAGGTGATAGAAAAGTAATTTTCCAATTTTCTGGCAGTATCATAATACATTAGCTATGCCTGACATGAAGATCCTGCAAATTGCATATATCCTCTTAAATTTTATTTCTGCTGCTGTTACAATCGTCTGTCATGTTCTTTACAAGAAAACTGGATAACTATTGGTGAGCTTAAGCTATCTTTGCTAATGTAACAGCTACTAATTAGTGGCCCTAGAGCAGTATCTATTACCTTTGCTCTGATACCAGAGTGGTATCTAATACTGTTTGTTAGTTTAAGGAAACTTTCTTTTGAGCCATGGTCAATGCATTGCATCGATGTACAGTCTAATAGATGCAACTTCCTTCAGATCTGTTGTCTAGGAGGAAAAGTGAATGTATTACTGTAAAATCAAACAATATGACAATTAATATAAGGACCTTATGTGCTAATAGGCATTAGGATTCTGCTGGTTCAAGAATGAGGAGTTCAAAATACCAAGCTTTGAGAAGCATCCCTTGTATTGATAACTTAAAATGGGCTTGATTATTTCATTCTTAATTATATAAAAAAAAATAGAGAAGATTTCTTAACACAAATATTAATAGAAAAGTGCCTACAGATACTCCAAATTATATTTTCTTTGAATGATTGAGTGGATCACTTTCAGTTCTGAACTTCTATTTTTTTCACACAAGCATTGATTTCAATAGTCAACCACAGCAGATCTCTTCAAAGTGTCGGCTTGCTAAATTCCAGATTTCAGTCTTATGCATGTTCAAATATTTGACAGCTTAATAAAAATTTTAACTCTTGATATGCTAAATTCCTTTCTTCTTATATAGAAATTATTGACTATAAGATTTTTACGCTATACTTTGTAATTGTAGGGGTCTTGGTCTGGGTCTCTGCATACTCATGACAAGGCAACACGAGTGCTGACAACATCTGTAGATTGGGAAATTGATTGGAAATTATTGAATATTGGGGATCGAATTGCCTCTGGATCTGGCGGAGATTTGTAAGCCGGCTCTATTGAAGGACTGGTTAATTTTGTGTTCCTAATTTTTTATTCTGTTGTATGTCTTTTTATTTCTTATCTTCTCTGTACTTCTCATCCTTAGATATCATGGTGTGTACCTTGGTCAAGATGTTGCCATTAAAATTCTTAGAACTGGGCAGTTAAATGACACTCAAGAAGATGAGTTTATCCAAGAGGTGGCAATTCTGAGGTAAATGGTTTCTCATATGTTTCCATTTTACTGTAAAGTTTTTCTTGCTAGTAAAATTATATTTTTTTCCATTCAAATTATCGCTCTTGTTTATGTAACTTCCTCAAACATTGAGGATAAGAAGGGTTGACTTTAATGGTTTGGGAAATGGTAACAAGATGGTTCTGAATTATAATAGATTGCTTTGTGTTCACCCCTCAGAGAACTGAGGGGAATAAATGACTGCTTCAGCTAGCACCAGCTTGTTTAGATCTGGGATTGACTTTTTGAGTTAAATGCTCTTTGATCAGTAGTTAAATTATTGGTGCTGGTGATCTTAGGAATTTTTCAAATTGGATGATAAGTTCAATGATAGTATGGACAATTTTTATTTTCAATTGATGGATCACAAAAATATATCAGTTTTTTCTTTCAAAAAATTAGATATGGTGCGAATTTCTTTCTGTTGAGAGTTTATGAGCGTTAAGTGTCAATTTTTATTCTTAAACTCTCTTTCCCATGGATAGAAAACATTTTTTTTAACTCTCACTATTTATTTTATGTTTTCATGGCATGTATAAAAATTAGATCAAAGAAAATGTATCCGGATGATGATTATGTATTGTATAGGAGGCTGATTATTTTAGTAATGCTGGTAACGTAGAGGGTGAGCTAAAGGTTGTCTAGAATAGATTCTATTGGTTTTGTTTTGTTAACTTTAACTTATATGAATTTCTAACTATTCCAAAGCAGTGAAAACTAGTCAAGCACTGTCTTTGAACTGAATAGAGTTTGTCTTCTGGTTATGATGAACCTGGTTCAAAGACAAATATGATAAAGAATCATCACATTTTTATTTGGTACTTGTACAATTCTGATAATCTCACTGAGCTTATCTCTTCCTAAACTGCCTATCTCTTCCTAAACTAGCACTCAAGCTTAACAAGATATATTATAGAAACAGAGAAAGAATGTAATGAATGGAACTCGGGGAAGTAGTATTATTTCCGATGTGATAGCTCAAAGACAATCAGTTCTTAGAGAGGTTGATACTCCCCAAGACAAGAGCCGAAACCCTTTCCTCAAAATTCTTCCTAGAGAATTCCCATAGCCCTACACTCGTGAGTGTCCTGCCTTATATTTGCTCAGGTTCTCCCAAAATCAGAATATTCTGTCGTAATGTCAGGTGCTAGGTGTCCCGGACACGTCACCTTTTTTCCTCCTCTGGTAAACATCCTTGATTACGGGCTTATCAATATCCCCGTCGTCAACATTCACTTTATCCTCAAGGTGAAACTGTGGAGACTACCCCTTAATGAAAGCTATGTCTTTCCAGGTTGATTCAAAATCCAGTAGAAAGTTCCACTTAACCAGCATTTTGACTCCACTAGATCCGTTTGTGGGTGTCCACAATTCTTTCAGGTTTCACGCTCCATTCAAGTTCCTCACTCAAGTGTGGGAATATCCGCTGATACTATTATCAAACTCTTAACTGCTTTCTTGAGTTGTGACACGTGAAAAACGGGGTGTGTATTCGTAGTAGCTGGTAACTTCAAACGATATGCTACTGATCCAATCCATTCCAGAACCGTGTAGGGTCCAAAATATCCTAGTGATGATTTTTCATTAATCTGTCTGGCCAGTGATTTTTGATGATATGGGCATAGCTTCAAGAAAACACAATCACCTATTTGAAACTCCAAATCTCTGTGGTGTCTATCCGTTGATTTCTTCATGCGATTTTGTGCAATACCCAGTTGTTCCTTAAATTCTGCCAAAATCATGTCACAGTTCTTTAGCTGAATATCCAAATCCACAACAGAAGAAGCCGTGGCATTGTCATATCATAATAGGGGGGAGGTTCGCGCCTGTGCACTATATAAAAAGGAGTGGTCTTGGTGGTTGTGTGATAGGATGTATTGAAGAAGTATTCCGCCCATGATATCCAGCTAGACTAGTCACGAGGTTTCTATCCAGCAAAACATCGGAGATACGTTTCTAAACAGCGATTAACCACCTCACTCTGTCCATTACTCTGCGAGTGATATGTAGAACTTCTATTCAATTTAGTCCCCTGCAATCGGAACAGCTCTTTCTAAAAGTTGCTTATATAAACTTTGCCACGATCAGACACAATACTGAAACCCATGTAGCTTGACTATGTGGTTTATGAACTCCTCCGCCACTTTCTTAGCAGTGAGCAAGTGCTGTAGGAGAATGAAGTGAGAATATTTGCTCAACTTATCAATCACAACCAATATGGTATTGAATTGATTAGACTTAGGATGTCGGATAGTAGCACAGGTGTGAGAGATGAACTTGCGGGTAATACAATCCTCCCCTTATATTGCAACTGATCCTGTACCACCATCCATCCTTCAAATTTGGAGGATCCCTACGATACACTAGCAAAGATCTTTGATAGCCTTGGATCCTATGCCACCTATCGCTTAACATCTCCAAATTTTACACAAGCCCTGAAATCAAGGAACAAACCTCTATAGAACTTGGCATCCGGGATAGCGTGTAGGCTACCCTATTGGAAGCGTTTGTTTTATATTGAATCTCTTAGGAAAATCCTAGTAGTTTAACCATCTTTGATATTCCGGCGCAATCTCTTTCTGTTCCAACAAAAACTGCAAGCTCTTTTGGTTTGATATCACTACAAAGTGTCGGCCTTAGAGGTAGTGTCTCCACTTCCGGATTGCCAATACTATAGGCATCAACTCTCTTTCATAGATCCACATCTGCCTAGCCCACAAAGATAAGGCTTGACTATAATAAGCAATAGGTCAACCATTTTGCGAGAGAATCGTCCCCAGCCCACTCCCCGATGCATCTGTTTCAATCTCAAAGACAGAGTCAAAGTCGGGAATAGCTAATGTCGGCACATTCATCATTGCCATCTTCAATCTTTCTACAGCCTTTGTTGCCTCCTCTAACCAGGAAAAGACATCCTTCCTTAAAGAGTTTTGTCAATGGTGCTGCTATCGTTCCAAATCCTTTAACAAATCTTCAATAATATCTTGTCAATCCCAAAAATTCTCGAAGCTCCTTTTGGCTCCATGGCGTAGGCCATTCATGCATTGCCTTCAACTTC
Source organism: Passiflora organensis (assembly GCA_019739055.1). Lineage (NCBI taxonomy): Eukaryota > Viridiplantae > Streptophyta > Magnoliopsida > Malpighiales > Passifloraceae > Passiflora > Passiflora organensis. The sequence continues at coordinate 428,260 of JAEPBF010000328.1, read as the reverse complement.
TCAAGATTTGTTTCCACCTCCTTTTCCGAAATCTAGTGGCCTAGATATTCTAGCCTATCCTGTCCAAAACAACATTTTTTCTTATTGACAAAAAGCTGTTGTTCTCGCAGCACCCAAAAGACCTCTTCTAGATGGGTAACGTGTTCACCTTGTGTCGCATTGTGTACTAGGATGTTGTTGAAGAAAACTAACACACTTCTTCTCATAAATCCTCTGAATACATTGTTCATCACAGCCTGAGAGTGGCTGGAGCATTCGTCAAGGCAAAGGGCATTACTAGGAACTTGTAATGTCCCTCATGAGTCCGAAAAGCTGTCTTCTCTATGTCTTCTTCCTTAATCCGGATTTGGTGATAACCTGATTTGAGTTCCAATTTAGAAAAAATCTAGCCCCATGTAACTCATCCATTAGTTCATCGATATTGGGGATTGGAAACCTGTCTGAAACTGTAGCCTTGTTCAAAGCTTGATAATCCATACAGAACCTCTTGGATCCGTCTTTCTTCTTGACAAGAAGCACTAGACTTGAATAGGGACTGGTGTTTGGTCTAATTATACTCGTCTTAAACATCTTCCCAATCATCTTCTCAATCTCGTTCTTCTAAATGTGAGGGTATCTATATGGTCTCACATGAACGGGTTTGGTTCCTGGCCATAACACAATAGCGTGCGTGTGTTCCCTGGTAGGAGGTAAGTCCATCAATGTTTGAAACAGATTATCATGACTCAGCAAGAGTGCTTCTATCTTCGGAGTTGTCACCAACATTTTTCCTTTATCTCTTCAGTCCTCAAAATGCTAAGTTCCAGCAAAACTCCTCTGTCTCCTTTTTGCAAGGAATGCACCAAAGATTTCCACGAAACAATAGGTTTGTATAAGGTAGGGTCCCCCTTAATCTCAACTTCCACTCCATCCACTAAGAACTTCATACTTAACTGCTTCCACTGGTGCCTAGTTTCTCCAAGAGACGATAACCACTTCATACCCAAAGGGAAAAAATCAGCCGTAATAATTAGTTCACCCAGCAGTAAAGTGACTCCCTTGCACATTCCTTGTCCACAGGTCTCTCCTCCATTCCCAATCAAAATATTATAATTAGCAGTTTCGGTTATCCGGAGATGTAGTTTCTCCACTATGCATGGTGATATGAAGTTATGAGTCACTCCACTGTCCACCATAACCACCACCGCAAGTCCCATGATTGACCCTACTATCTTCAAGGTATGAGACTTAGTGGTTCCCTCAATCGCACGCACAGACAACTCCATGTTTGTTAAGTCTTCTACACAATCTTTCTCACTCATCATTCCCTTGTCCCACTCCTCCAAGGCTTTCGTCCCTTCCTTAACAAGCACATGAACCTCCTTGCTCTTGCATACATGGCCAACATGTCACTTCTTATTGCAGTGGAAACACAACTCCTTTCTTTTCTTTTGAGCTTCCTTTGCATACAATTTCTTGTGCCACCCCGTGCGAGATGAGGCGGTGGTTGGCATTCCCGAAATGGCTTGGGACGACTTCGGGGCAGGAAACGTCATCGAGTGGCTTTTGGATCCCAGCTCACTATGATTGGATTGGCTCTGGTGCCAAGTGAGGCTTTGGGCCGGCCCACCCATGCCTATTCCTGGTCTATCAGAAACCCAACCCGAAATATTTATCGAGCCCAACACAGACCCTGTAGCAGATTCCCTATGCGATTTAAAACTCCAGGAGCCCGATAACAGATGATGCTCTTGATACGTTTGATTCCTTTTTTTGATAAGTTCAGCCATCTCCATTACCTACTACATCGTCTCTTTTAGAAAAATCATTAGATCCGCTCTCATTAGCGGGTTTAACCTTTTTATGTAAATCGCCATCCATGTCTCCTCCGACAGGTCTTCACATTTTGCATCAATAATACTTCGAAGGTCTCTGAATAAGCTGCCACCGTAGACTCTTGTTTCAAAGAAAACAACCTCTCTCGAAGATTAAAGGATTGAGCTCCCCCGAATCTCTTAGCCAATCGTGTTTTAAACTCCTCCCAACACTCAAAGGGTCTCGTTCTATCCTTGGAACACATCCACACTAACGCAGAGCCACCCATACACAGTTTCATCGCATGGATCTTAGCTTTCTCGTTCATGTCATGTAACGAGAAGTAATGTTCAGCTTTGTATATCCATACATCCATGTCCTTACTCTCAAATACTGGAAGCTCGATTTGGCGTGCATCTTGCTTCTGGATTTGACTTGAGTAGCATGGAGTGCCTCAGATTCGGTTACCGAATGGGATTCTAGGTTAGGGGCAGAAAGTTTGGGGCTTCCTAGTGAGGTTACCGATGCTTTCTAACTAGCCCGACTGGTGCTCAGCAGATTTTCCTCTCCTGCCACCATGGAATGGCTCTTCGTGGTCCCTGTCAAGAGCTCCTCCATTCTCTATGTAAAAGCACTCATGGCCACCTTCACCTCTGACCATATAGCTCCTATGTCTTCCCTAACCTCTACTATAGCCCCCTCCATCTGAGGCAACCTCCTTTGTTCAGTTTCAACCTGCTCTAATCTCTCGATTCTATTCTAGCTGCTGGCATGCCCACCTCAAAAATGCTCCGCTACCAAATGATAAGCTCTTGAGCCTATCTCTTCCTAAACCAACCCGCACTCAAGCTTAACAAGATATACTATAGAAATAGAGAAAGCTCGTAATGAATGGAACTCACGGAAGTAGTATTATTTCCGAAGTAATAGATCAAAGACAATCAGCTCTTAGAGAGGTTGATACTCTCCCCAAGACAAGAGTCAAAACCCTTTCCTCAAAATTCTTCCTAGAGAATTCCCATATCCCTACACTCGTGAGTGTCCTACCCTATATTTGCTCAGGTTCCCTCAAAATCAGAATATTCCCTCGTACTGTCAGACCTTGCCAAATCCTAACAACCTTCACTAATGATTAGAAGTGGTGCTAGATGTCTGGACAAATCACTCTTTTTCCTCCTCCTCTGATAAACATACTTGATTACAGGCTTATCAAATTCATAAGGGGTTGCTGAAATATATGAGTTTGTTGTTAATACATCTCCCAGAATTATATTTTGTTTCAATATAAATGCAGAATGCCTTTGACCCATTCTTTCGACCATTTTTATCCCAAAAATTTTTCCTGAAATAATTTCTGCCTGCTCCATATCCTGTAGTAGTCAAACTGCCAAAAGGGTATAAAATTCATGGATACTTTTTGCAAACAACTTTGTGATGCCTCAAGGAATTATAGCCCAGAATAATGTCCAAGGGCTCATTCGTCGATGTCAGTTTTTAATTATCAATATTAAATCCTGTAAAATGATTTCATTGCAGACTTAAATTGATTGTTTCCTTATATAAAGGTTTAGAGACAGGAATGTACCGCGTTTGACTTCAAGATTGGCATTTAGACTCTCTACGTTGTTAGTTTCTGCTTTTTCTTCAACCACCTTTCAAGACCAAAGAGTAAAAAATAAGAGTGATATGACTTGTGCCTTGTTATTGATTTGGGTAATTTTGAAGCTTGGAACAGAGATGGTGGTGAGGAGTTTGGAGAATATAGAGAGATTTGTGATATGAGAAAGACAAAGATGGAAGGATCATTTTGCTAGCTGTGGGGAAAAAAAATAGATGGGTCTAACTTTTAACGTTGTCATGATAAGGGCTTTATAAACTTTAATTTCTAATAAATATTGAACAAAAATTAGTTTCATATGAATGGTGGTTTCAAGGTCATTGTTGGGGTTGCTCTGATTAAGTGAAGGCATATTTTCAAAGAATTGACTGTCTTCCATTATCTTTCTAATTTGTTAATTTCTTATCTTGTACTGGAATTTACTGATAGTTTTCTGTGTTTTGTTTGTATTACGATACTCTCCATCTCTGTTTGCTATGTGATCAACTGTTTTTAGGTAGAGAAGCATCATATTCACTCTTTTGGCCTCAGGAATGGCTGCCAAACAGAAAAATTCAAATAGTTATTTTGTCTATTCTTGCTTCAAATGTTTAAATCTATTTCAAGGTGAATGGAGAGAAAGGTCTAGCTTTGGTTTGAAAAGTGGTCAGATATCCATATTCCTGTTTTGCTTTCTTTGGTTGCTCTTGAACAATGTGCGTCCTTCAGAAAGGCATGCTGACTTCCTTCTCTCTGTTTTTTCCTTCCCTATTTAACGTGATATTTTTCAGATTCAAATATGCTATAGACTCTGTCTTGATCTGGGGTTCTGTTCTTCTGGCTGTAGGGAGGTGCAGCATAGGAATGTTGTTCGTTTTATTGGTGCCTGTACAAAATCTCCAAATTTGTGCATAATTACAGGTATACAAATTTCTGTTGGAAACTTAACTTCTGCTTATTTCCTGCACTTTCCTGCTCCCCAGAACTCATTTGAATTAAATATATCAACTCATTTACTCAGTTTGAAGTCCTTCCTGTGCAAATTCAATTGTTGATGTGGAGTAGTAGAAGGGGATTGCAATCAGAGTTATGGTTTTAAGATTGGAAAGTCTGTGAATAACTCCAAAACTGATTAGCTTACTTATATCATTATGATGAGCACATATGAACAACATAGTATCGATGAAAACGTCTCTGCTGATGCCAACATAAACTGATAAAAAATTGCCAGGACTAACTGTTAATTTGATCTCTTCTCTAGTCCTTTGGTTTCATGGAAATTGTATGGTATGTCAATATGATAAAAGGGAAGGTCATGCTGATAAAATAGTCTCTTATTGGTTCATTATATATTTATATTCAGAGGGGTGTTCCATCAGTCAAGTTTCTTGTCTCTTATCGGTTCATTATATATTGATATACAACTTGTTCACTTGAATTGGACTTGTCAAACATACTGTGACACTTATGACAAAATAATAAATTCTTCCATCTGATTTTACCACAAGGTTATGTTTGTAAATATTTATGTTTATGGAAATTTACCAGATTCAGGTTAGTAATAAGTTTTATTGCATTTAGTTCCTGATCAATTAAGGCTGTATTACTTTTATCTTGATTACGTGGTGCTACTCATGATAACAAGTTATCTTAGGGTGCACTGCCTTCTTGTACATGTTAGGAATTCACATGTTTCTTTGTCAATGTTTATTACTAAAAGACATGCCTTATTTGGACCTCTATCTTGTCCTAGTTGATCACAATGTGCTCTTACATGTTCTAGGACTTCAATCTTTGAAATAACATTTGGAGTGCCATTTTATTCTGATAATCTGATTTCCTTTTTGATGATGATTTTAATTGCGCGGATTGCTACCAGTATCCTTAGAAACTGTTAATGAATTTGGCTTAAATTTTGGAGTTTACATAAGTTCACTTTTAGTTCTACGGTATCTTATTTGTTTGGTCCACTATGTGGCTACTGTTTTTTCCTTGCAGAGTATATGCCTGGGGGGAGTCTATTTGATTACCTGCATAAGAATGTCAATGTGTTAAAGCTCCCGCAGTTACTGAAGTATGCTATTGATGTTTGCAAAGGGATGGAGTATTTGCATCTGAACAATATCATCCATAGGGATCTCAAGACAGCAAATCTGTTAATGGACAATCATGATGTAAGATTTCTATCATCAATTTGGTGGGAATCAGATCCTTGGTGGTTATGTTATTGCCAGAATAAGATATATTGAAATCTACATAGCTCCTAGTCTTTTTATATTTTCAGCCTGCTAGTACTCCCGTTTTTCCAGCTAAAGAAACCTGATTCATTTGTTTTGGTTGCTTTGATTTTTCCTGGCTTCCTTGAAATGTATGAAATGGATAGGTGCACCCTGTGCCAGTGGTCAATATAGGTGAACTGGAAAGTTCTTTATAATTGTCTCCAGAAGCCAAATTACCTGTAACATGTAGGCACATGTTATTGTGCCTTTTGTAATCATTTTTGTTGTGTGATGCATGAATGATGAATAGGCCCTGATGGAGATCACTGGCAGGCTGACAAGGACATTTGTTCCAATATTAAGTTCAGTTAATACATTAGACTTCTAGTAGGTTTATTACAAGAAGTATAATCTCAATGGTCTTGAGGAGTTATAAAGTCTGATTAGTGATGTTGGAGCTTAGTTTTGTTGGGGGTTAGTTTGAAGTGCATGGAGGATTGTATAGTGTTGGTCCTATTATGAACTCATATTTTGTTCTTACAATTACTACTTTTGTTGTTTATAGAGGCTTGTCCATTGAATAATTGGATTTCAGAAGTTATTTTCTAAATAGGTTTTTAGACAAGGAGGTTAATACGGAACAACCATAGGGATTTTATGATTCAATTAATCCATATAATGGTCATAAGTTGCAGGAGTAATTTTATGGTTTAAATATTCTCCACATGATGCTATTGCCTTTTTCTAGCTTTCTTTCTTCCAAAAGATTTTGACAAGGTAGATGTTTCAATAGTTATCAATTCTTTTGGTTTCAAGATGGCTGCTTTACTTGTCTGTGTGAATTTAGCAGCCTCTTCTCCTTTTCATTGCACCTTATTTTTTATGAATTAAAGTCTCAATTTCTGAGGTGTGATTTGAGTGTTTTTTGAACTTCTGTTAGAGCATCATTCTTGCTTTTTCATAAGATTTCTACTGCTGCTCCATTCCTAGAGTAAAAGCAATTTGTGAAATGATCCAAGCTTGCCCAAGTTCTTTTCCAGTCTTTGTCCCATAGCGAATGCTTATCCACTACCTAACTTTTAATGCCAAAGTACAAAATACCTCTCTGCTTTCGAATAGGTTTTTTCTTCTGAAACTAGTTCATCTTGCTGTTGGTCTAGTACATTGTAAAAATGTCGTGAATTTTGCAATTATTATTAGATTTGGCTCATTTATTTGTGACTTACTTTTTGGAGTATTGTATTTTTGCTTCTGATGCTATCTTCATCATTGAATCTTTACCATTAATGGTTACCTTATTGGTTTTCAATTTTATTGCAATCGAGGAAAACTTGAGTTGTCATGGTAAGTAGCAAGTTTAATTTTCATGCTTTTGACTTTCACTAGCTGATGATATTTTATTATCACCTTTTAGTCCTACTTAAAATAAGCAATTTTATGATGTGGTTCAATTATCAATATTGAGAGATTTAATTATGTAACTATGTTGGTTTTGGTGGAGTTAACTCTGCTTCTTGTGGTGTGGTTTTACATTTACCATTTTACTCTGTTTCTTCGGGTTCTTTTCCTTTCATGAACCCTTTATTTATTTAGCTACTAACTGGAGTTATGCTCTGTGCTATTTTATTCAAAACCTTACTGTAAAATCTTTAATCCCTGTAAGTTCCTAAAGTTGACATTTTGGCAGTCCATTTGGCTTCACACGTTACTGAGAAGTGCCAATTAATTACCTATCAATGCACCTTTTTTGTTTTAATATAGTGTTGAATCATTGTGGCATCACTAGGGGAGCACTAACTTGTCTTTGGTTTCCAGTATGAATTGAACAAAAAGAGTGCAGCTTAGCAGACTTGGGCAGTATTCGTACCTATCACTAAATTTTTTAACAAATGCAAGATTTGTTGAAGCCTTTGGCTGAGTATTAATGGATAAAGGGTGTCTCTTACCAGGATAATATCATTGAAATTGGAGGCAAGACATATTCAAGCAATGGTCTAACTTGTCTTTGGTTTCCAGTATGAATTTGAACAAAAGAGTGCAGCTTAGCCAGACCTGGGCAGTATTTATACCTATCACCAAACTTTTGAACAAATGCAAGATTTGTTGTTGCCTTTGGCTGAGTTATTAGTGGATAAAGGGTGTCCCTTGCCAGGATAATATCATTGAAATTGGAGGCAGACATATTCAGCAAGGTTGGTTAGACTTGCTGCAAGTGACCATAAGTTGGTTGCATCCATAGTATTTTGACTCTGGGTCGGAAGTGGATTTGACTATATTTTCTTGTCTGGTACTGGATTAATGATGCTTATACATACACCTCCCTAACTAAAGTTTCAAATGGCTCTTTAGATTACATTTTTTAATATGGTCATTCTGAAACTGGGGATTTTATATTTCCAGATTTTAAAAGAAAAGACACCATATCCTTTATGAAAACTAGGCAGAAGATTTTATATTTCCTTAACCCATAATTAGGATCACACAATTTGGTTTCTTTCTTTCTCCAGTTTCTCTATTTTACTCATGAGGAACATTGTTGCATTTCCATATGCACAAGGTTTGCCCATATTAAAAATGTTGTGGCATTTCCATATTAGGGTTTCCTGTAACTATATTATGTGGTTGAAATGAACTGTCTAATTTTGAATTCCCAGTATGTACTATACCTGAATGTCTCTCTCTCCCCTTTCTAAAGGTTGTGAAGGTGGCAGATTTTGGAGTTGCTCGGTTCCAGAATCAAAAGGGTGTAATGACAGCAGAGACCGGAACCTATAGATGGATGGCACCTGAGGTTCGAATATTCAATGGATTGTGATCCAAGTTTTCTTATCCCTGGGACAACTAAATATTGTCCACTGTTTTATGTTGTACTGATATTGTTTTGGTACCTGAGTTTGATGCAGAGTTTGTTTGAAGCCAGTAACTTGTTTTACTAATTTTTTTTTTTATTATTGGCTACATCAATTGATGAAGGTTATAAACCATGAACCATATGATCAGATGGCAGATGTATTCAGTTTTGCTATAGTATTGTGGGAACTATTAACATCCAAGGTATTTCCTAGGTTTCTACTTGTGTTTCCAAGTAAGATTCATATTTTGAAATAGGTCAAGTTTGTTTTGTCCTGATGATTCTGACGAAATTTTGTGGCAATTCAGGTGCCGTATGATACCATGACTCCTCTACAAGCTGCTTTGGGAGTTAGACAGGTTCGGATGTTGATATTTTTATTTAGATCAGTTGTTCTGAAATGCTGTCTTATGGTGACCTATGGATTTCATTTGCTTTGAAATGTATTGTCAGTTTGTAATTTCCTTGTTTATTGAATCTGCTGGAAGAACGTGTGTTTTACATCCCAAAATTATTATTGTTTTGCAAACTTCCTTTCAGATTGGATAACAACTGTGCTGAATCCAATTCGAATATAATAAAAAGTAGTTTCTGACATTGGAATGAATGCTTTATAAAATTATTTCCATGTTACTAGAGCTGATGAGTTGCACTTGATCCTTTTTTATGGTTTTATTGAAGTTGTTGATCTTGCTTGAGGATCAGGGTTTAGAATAATCATGAATGTACCTAACTAGAGAAAATATCCATGTCTATAATTCATTTGTTCAGTTTAAGGGGCATCTCATTTGCGGAGGAGTGATGCAGACATGGTCTATCGTGATTAGCCACTCCTTTCAAGTTTGAGGCAGTGCCAGTTGTACACTAGAGTATCAGCTATATGTCTATTCTCTGTCTATCATCGCCAATATTTGCTTAAAGATTGATGCTATTAAATTCATATATGAGCTATTCGCCAGTGTAAAGCTGTTTGACAATTTGAAAAGCTTTGTTCTTGTCTATCTAGCGCCATTATAGCTTAAGACTTGCACGATTTACAGGTCGAGTATTATAAAGCCTATAGGATTCGGCTTATTGTATGTTGTTAATCAATTGTTCAGGGCCTGCGTCCAGACCTCCCTGAAAATGCTCACCCAAAACTATTAGACTTGATGCAGAGATGTTGGGAAACAATTCCAGCTAAGAGACCATCTTTCTCTATAATTGCAGCTGAACTTGAAACTCTTCTGCGACAAGTTCAGGTGATATTCTGAAACAATTTCATTTTTTTTTTTAAAATCCGATCTACCTGCATCTAAATAAGTTGTTGCATGTCAGGAAACGGCTGAAGCAGTAAATGACAACTGAATGGTTGGAACCACTAACTGCCAGATTTTGATGATTTCTCTTCTTTTGTTGTTTCTTGAAGAGAGTTCAATACGATAGATTGTAACCTACAGACAGAATTTCACGAGTCTACTGATACTAAAAGAAACATAGAGCACGATTATTTGCGATTTTCACGTTTTGTAACACAAATAGCTCACAGAATGATGAGTTGTAAAAGCCTTTGAGTTCCATATCGAATATTACAGCTAACGTTCTTATCCAGAATATTGGGCTCCACGCATGTAAATGTGGTTTCCGAGTCTCAGTACACTGTCTTGTCGATGACATGAGGTTCGTCAAGTTCATTTCGTATCTCTCAGCGAAGCAGGTTTCACTGAATTTGTGTGGCCACTTAGTGTGCGCAATTTTTGGTCAAAAGGTTTCACCCAGAAAATAGTGACGTGGGTCGAATTAACGTTGGTACGAGTGAATTAGATTTGGTGAAATCTGTGTATGGTCTTTTATTTAATAATTTGATAAATGGTTAAAATTTGACTCGACTTAGGATTAGTATTCCTGTAATTTATATCTTTATTTTTTATGATAGAAGTGTTTTCTGATCCGTTACAAACAATTTTCAATGAGGCCAATGAATGTTAATAATGTATTGGTGCAATTATTATATGGATAAAGAATAGCATTCCTCATTATTATATACAATTATTAAGCTATTTTTATCACAAAAATTTTCCTGGTGGGCTTCGGAAAATCAAGATTTTGGGAGTTTTGCCTTGACCTATTTGCATGCATAGTTGGAGTGAGCATTTGGATTTTTTTATTAGACTAAATTTATTTTGATATGTCTTTATATGTATCTTAAATTTTTTTAAGACCGAAATTTATTCTGTTTGCTCTGGTTCGGATTTATCAAACCTAAAATTATTATCTTATTAATTTTTTTTAAAATATAATATAAAGAAATACATGATTTTAGATTGTGAAGCAGTGCAATGTAATAAAATATACAAAATTAAAAAAAATAGATTTATTAATAAATTTGATTTATTATATATTTTGTTATGACTAAATTATTTATAAATCAATATGGAACCAACCCAAAAAGTGTTTCAGTTTACCCAAACCAAACTGAAATTTAAATTTTAAATTTGAATGAGACCCAAATTTAACTAATTTCCGTTGTTTCGGGTTGTTTGGATTTGGGACTCATCCCTAAGCTTTGACAAAAATAGCCGAATTTTCTTAAATATTATGAATATGATTCAAATATTGATAAATATAAATAGAGTAGACATAATTGGTATGGTATAAATATAAAAAGAGTATATATATATATACGAACATGGATATATTTTAAATATAATTAAAAAAATATGAGAATTCTATCCCAATGTTAGAAAGAAGTGGAGTTTATTTTTATCCTTAGGTTTGACATGAGTCATACATAGTGAGTCACCAAATGTGTTGTAATTTTGTATATTGTTGTATTTTTTGCAGTAAGTCAATTATATAATGCCATGTCTAGAGTGAATAGTGATTTTGTGTGGAAAGTGATGGTTGTTGATAAAAATAAATTAAACCCAAATTGACCCTTTAAGACCAAAAATAGTATTTTGACCTTTTTAAACACTAAACTGATAACTTAAGAAAACCAAGTAGCTAGGCAATATATATATTACTACTGTTTATAGGATGGAGTGGAACATGTGTAGAACGTACTATATATGAGTCCCGCTCCATCTATCTATGCTACATTATGGCATGAGTTGGCTATTCTAAAGAGGCAGAATCAGGGAACTTGATTTGTTCTTGATGATTTTAATTGCTTTATGTCATATGATGAACAAATGGGCGGATCGTGTCAAAGGGATTAATAGAGCGACGAGCTTATGTGTACCATGGATTAATGCGAATTTGTAGATATGGGGTTTTCAGGCCCTAGATTTACCTGGTTTTTCGGATCTTTACGAATTTTCCTGTATAGAGTGCTAGCAAATGATACTGCACTGTAGGTTTTTCCTGCAGCTCGGGTCCTTGTCCTTCACTTGTCGAGGATTAAATCAGACCAAAGGCCGATTTTGGTTCAGCTATTAGTTCGTCGAGCGGTATCTCTTCCTTTCAGGTTTCAAACAACCTAGCTAACTCATCCTAGGCTTGTTCATCTGTTTAAAAAGCAGCGAAGAGAAAGGATGGATCGGTCGGAGGCCTATGATTATTTTATGCGTTATATTGGTGGTAAATGGAGTTGGAGAGTTTTTGGGAATATTTTTGATTTCAAACGTTTACTCCAGGAGCATGACTTGCATAGAACGTCGTATATAATTGAATTGGACAGATGGACTCTTGTCTTTACATGGGAGCTACAACACGAACTTGAATTAATATTGACGCACGAAGAGTTTTTTTTTGATATGAAGATGATTGTATTATTTCAATCAAAATTGAAATACACCCCGCAGAAGTCTTATGTACATTCGAAAGAACCCTGCTGTAACACAGTCAAAGGAAGCAACAATTCGCAAAATACAAAATGAGATTATCTATGAATATCGAAGCTGCCAGATATGTAATACCAAGCATCTTAGACATTCACAACACTCTCGTACTCCCTGTATAACTGTGTCTGAATGCCTATTACTGAACAACCTGATGCCAATCTTCAATCGCGAACAACTCGGACCCTATGTATCCCTTTACTGCCGTGTGAACTCTTGCCCATTCCAGACCCCGTAGCAAACCTGTCATCGCAATATCTCGTGGACTACTAATTTTGTTCCGAAACACTCGATTATTGCGAGCATACCATAAACTCCACAACCCTGCTAATAACATGCATTCCCATACCTTATTACAGTGCATTCCTGGATCAAGACCTCGCCATTGGCAAATCAGAGCACTTACCGACTGCGGTAACGGCCCCTGTACTCCCCATCGTTTCAGCATCTCCATCCAGCATAGCCACGCCACCTGACATAGGAGTAATATATGATTAGCATCATCCTCTACCATCATACAACCTGCACATAATCTGTCCTCCTCCCTAATGAGATGTAACCTATGCAGCCGGCCCTTGGAAGATATACGATTTTGGCAGGCCAGCCATGCAAACACTCTACTTTTGGGAGTACCTGGCAGGTGCCAGACATTTGGAATATCAGTCACCTCATCCTCAGCTAACACATCTTCCAAAGTGGTAGATATCGTGCGCACAGACAAGGCTTCCGTACCTCTTCCCCAGATTAGTTGGTCACCTTTGTCGACAGTCGGTGAATGATCTGCCAACATCCCTCCCAAGCTATCTGTAGCTTCCTTTTCCCATACAAACAATGGTCGGCGCCACCTGAACTGCCATAGCCATCTACCATCCACCCAGCTCCCCATTTGTCCCACCTTTGCACCCTTTTGTAAGGATATGGCAAACAATCGTGGAAACTGCATCTCAAGACTGAGATTTCCAACCCATAAATCAGACCAGAAACCAATCTTATTGCCATTACCTAACTGCCATTTCAGTCGTTCGCGAATTGTGACAGCAGCCTTATGATCACCATTAATACAATTCGCAATGCCTTTCCAAATCCAGGACACATTTCCACAATCAAACTGTAACCCATCACTATGTAAGGTTGGCTTATATCGATCCTGCACCACTCGGACCCACAATGTATCCTCTTCAGTGAGTATTCGCCAACACCATTTGAGTAACATTGCTCTGTTTTTAATGTCCACGCTCCCTAAGCCCGCCCCTCCCTTCTCTTTCCTTCTACATGTTTTACTCCATTTAACCTTGTGGATGCATCGTTTTTCCACCACCCCTGTCCACACAAATCGTTGAGCTAGCCTTTCCAATTCCTTTAGCACTCGTGTAGGAATCCTGAACAAAGACATATAAAATAACGGAATGGAATTGAGGACTGATTTGACTAAGACAAGCCGGCCACCCATGGACAACAAGCGCCCTTGCCAGCCTGCAATCCGCCATCTAAACTTACTTATCACCCCTTCCCAAGTTTTATACTTTCCTGGATTCGCACCTAGTGGCAGTCCGAGATACGTGATCGGGAATGTTGCTGAACGGCACTGCAACTGAGTAGCCATGGAAGTCACGGTCTCTGGAGGTTGATTTATTCCTATCAGCGCACTCTTTTGATAATTGACCTGCAGGCCGGTGATCAAAGCAAAACATCGTAATACCCTCTTCAGATTTCGCAGCCCGTCTTCTCCATCTGCGCTGAATATGATCACATCATCAGCAAATTGCAGATGAGTAACCGATGTCCTCCCAATCGATATGCCCTGGATAAGTCCCACTTCCTCCGCTTTGGATAGCATGCTTGAGAGACACTCTGCCACAATGTCAAATAACAAGGGGGATAAGGGATCACCTTGTCGCAAGCCTCTCCTCATATCAAAAGGCTCCGTGAGGGCTCCGTTGACTAAAACTGTTACTTTGGCCTTGCCCGTGCATTGAGCTATCCATCGTCTCCATCGAGAAGGAAAGCCCATAGCCGCCATAATCTCCCCCAAGGCACTCCAGCACACCGTATCATAAGCCTTGCGGAAGTCTAATTTCAAAACCCAGCCTCTTCTCCGTTCAGCCTTAACTGCATGTATAACCTCTGATGCCACCATCACAGACTCAACCAATTGGCGACCTGCAATGAAGCCCGATTGAGTATTGGATATCACAGGTGAGATGATTCGGCTTAGGCGGGTGGTCAAGATCTTGGCTAAGATTTTGTACAACCCATGTACCAAGCTGATAGGCCGATAATTACGTAAGCTGTTAGTTCCAGCTACCTTCGGCAGTAAAACCATATATGACGTGTTCACACCCTTTGGGAGGCATCCGCTCCTGTAAAATTCTGCCATGAAGCCCTCTATGTCTACCTGTAACACCTCCCAAGCCTTTTTGTAAAAATAAAAGTTGAATCCATCCGGGCCCGGAGCTTTGTGACTGCCACATGCCCAGACGGCTCTTTTAATCTCATCCAACTCCATCCTTTGGACAAGCATCTCAGATGCCTCAGCTGACAATGTGTTAAAGCGCAATCCACCAACCCCCAGCCATTGCTCAGTATCCTCTTGATACATGCTTCTATAGAACCTCTGAATCTCACTTTTGATTTCCGTCGGTTCCGTAGACAGTCTATCACCGATGTACAGAGCCTTTATCTAATTCCTCGCCCCCCTGGTGCTGGCACTGACATGAAAAAATTTCGTATTAGAGTCTCCCAACCGCAACCACTGCACCTTGGATTTCTGCCTCCATACCGATTCCAGCTGGGACTTAATTCTCCATTTTGCTGCCAACAACCCTGAATATCGTCTCATCTCATCTTCAGTTCTAGATTCCATCTCCCCCCGTGTAGAATCTATCCTCTCTATTTCCTCCACAACTTGCTTCAGGTCATCTTCTGGTTGAATCATGTGATCCCTACTCCATTGTCTAAGCCCATACTGCATAAACCTCAATTTTCGCACAAGTGTATACTGTCCTGGATACCTCTCGGTTGCCTCCTTCCATGTATCTTGCACCACCTGTAAGAAATTCTTCTCTGACCACCAAGCATCCCAGGCTCGAACCGGTTTGATACCCCAATTCACATAGTTCGGCATGAGCAGTAACGGAACATGATCTGAAAGCTGTTTGCATCCCGCTGATAAATTAAATGCTGAATTCTCTGCAATCCATTCAGCACTCACTAAGGCTCTGTCTATCCTAGATGCGCATCTTGTCGAAAACCAGGTAAAAGTAGCACCATGTAATGGAAGATCTATCAACCCCCCTGCATCCATCAGCTCCTTCAGGTTTTCAGCCCCTCTAGCATTAAAACTACTACCTGTCCTCTCCCTAGGCAGCACTACTTCATTGAAATCTCCAAGTAACACCCACGGTTGTTCGCAAGAGTTTTTAACTTCCAATATATCCCTCCATAAGATTTCCCTGCCAGCTGCAGTATTCGGAGCATGTAAGCCTGCGCACCACACAATATACCCCGTCCTCTTCTCGCGACACTCCAGGGCAATCCAGTTCTCATGACATTGTTGTTGAAGTACCTCCACCTCAGATTTATCCCACATCACCAACAACCCTCTTGACAGTCCCTGCGCACCACAAGCAAGCCACCCCACTTCTCCCGCGGGCCAGAGTCTACTCACCCAACGTGTATCCATTGACATTACTTTGGTCTCCGCCAAAAAACAGATTGCAAGATTATTGATACTCACCAAATTTCTCACGTTTCTACACTTCATCGCACTTCTTATACCTCTCACATTCCAGAACCCAATATTAAACATACTAAAATTACACACCCCAATCCACTATACTGACTATACTCCAAACTTACCGTTCACCGCCTTGTTCCCATTGGGCACGTTCCTCTACCACCATTTGTGCTATCTTTGCAGTGAGTGTCTCCCTCGGCTTGGTAGGTGTCAACCCCAATTGCTCCATCACAACTAAAGTAGCCTGGGTTTCCTGGACTATTTCCTCGTCATCCTCACAGCATATCTGGTCCGTAGGACGACTATGGATAGACTCCGCGGCTGGTAGTGCACTGGGCGCACCCGAAGCTCTCGAAACCAAGGCTCTGTGTTCAACAATCTCCCTCGTTGCTCCCGGTCTGACTTCCTCACACATATCTTTTTCTGTTCTCGCTCGAGCGACCATGAGCCGGTCATAAACGCGGGCAAGCACTTCATCTGAGTTAAAACTGCCTCTGCTGGAGCAAGATCCTTTCTCCACACCATAACCCCTCCGAGCAGCTGGGTCTTCCGACATCGCCATGCCCACACAAGATACTCGCTTCGATTCCCATTTCTTGTCAATCCCAGGTTTGTGAGAAGTGATCTGTCGAGTATCCTCCAGAGTATCTTGGACCAGGCTAGTCTTAGTACCAGGTTGGTCCGAGTCCAGTCGAGGAAGAACCCCGTCCTGAACTCCTTCAGTTGTAGATGGGGCTGCTGCTAGAGTTATGTCCTGAAGCCCATTGTGACAGTAGCCCATTCCTTTTGCCTCCCTAGCACTGGACCCGCAAGGAGACTGCTGACCCAGCTCCCCAGTCCCCAGCAACCTTGCATCAGTTCCGGAATCATGCTGACCCGAAGGAGAATGGCCCCCACCTCCTGTCTCCAAAATCCCAGTCTGCTTAGCCCTCCTAATAACTCTGCAAGAATCCTGTCCTTGCCTGTCTGATGGGACCTCAGACAAGTAGTATCCCGCGCCTCCAATATCATCGGCTACACTCTCCTTAACACTACGGTCCATCCGTGCGGCTTCGGACACCGTGACCAGAAAAATTATCTTCTGCCACCAGCAGTTGAATCTGTCCACCAATCCTATCAGGTGTATCAACCCGCACACAAACCAAAGCCTCTTCTAAATTCAAACGGTTGATTGTGTCTGGGTGTATTTGCAGAACCTGTCCGTACAACTCCGCTATTCTTCTGAATCCATCTTCCGACCATGCATGTAGTGGAACACCCGTCATTCTTAGCCAGCATATCCGTCTTCGTCGAACATCTTCCGGTCGCCAGGTATAGTACTCTACAAACAACTCAGTCCACAGATCCTGATCCACAGTTATAGCGTGATGCATCGCTTCAAACGAAGGAAATGTTACTAAAAATGACCAAGCATCCAGGCGTCTCACAGTCACTAATTGTAATGACTTGCTAGCTTTTAATACTCCATCTCTGGCAATGCCTACGATACTACGATTTAACCAGTCCTTGTTTGCATCCTCCTCACTAACCCGAACGCTTAAACCCATTGCCACGTCCCGGTCTCCTGCACTTTTCCCCCTCACCACCTCCGAGAAAGTGCGGGGGTCCTGGTTTGGTACGTTGAGCAGATTAAGTCTTCTGGTATGCGGCACTGCTGCCTCCCCCACTGCCATGACTCCTGACCGTGTATGTCCCTAATACTGGTTGTAACGATCCTTATCCCGATCAACATATCGTGCTACTCGAAGTCGTAAAGAGTAACTCGCCGATAATATCTCGTTAAGTTTGTCCAAGCGTTTACCTTCATGGCTTCCCTGGTGCAAAAATCGCACAAAGCCGAATCCTGTATTCCGCATGCTTCGTTTCCGCGGGATAAAGGCATCCACCACTTGTTCCCATGTACGGATGACCCGGAACAAATCACCAGAGCTCCACCCGTCAGGAATATTATCTACAAAATAAGAGACATATTTTTTATCGCTGAATATTGCTTTTGGATTCCAACGTGACCCTTGAACGGAATTAGTAATTCGCTTATGACGATCAGGAGTATCCTGTCTGAGCGCGCCTTGATGTTCAGTAGATGGGATTTGGGTGGCGGATGGTGCGTGCAATGGTAAACGATTACCAGTGCCAGTGTTTGGGTGGGATGTACGATAGGGAGAAGTGTGAGCATAGTAACCGTGGTGTTTCTCTCTCATCTCTCTAGCCAGAGCGTTTTCGACGCACGAAGAGTTAATATGCAGATAGCAATAATTGGAGATTAATTGGATGAATTTTTGTGATCGGACACTCATTTTTCTTCATATGTTTACCCTATCGCATCATTGGGGTAATCGGATTTGTTACCTGTTGGACTCAAATGGAAAATGGGTTTTGGATGAAGTTTGCTTGCTAAGATAATTACAGTACATTTCTAATTGATTTTAATTATTTTTTTTCTTTTCTGTGTAGGTTTGGGTTTTGATTTAGACTCATACCTAAAAAAGATTTCTAATACTGAGAGGTCAATTGGTTAGTTTGGACTCTGTTTATGAGGATAGGAGATTTTAAAGAAAAGGAAATTGTCAGAGTTTAATTCCACACCAGAAATGAATTAAGATTGTTTTAGACATTTAAATGGTCTCGGACAGAGAGAACATAATTCAATCTATTGAGAAAACCCAACAATCCATCGAACCCACCGGGCTCTCTGATAGTGGGAATTCACCTGTTGGATAACCATTCACTCAATAGAAAAGGCACATGCATACCAAAAAATAATAGGGCAGAACACCAGCAAGAGAACCCTTACAAAAAATATATAGTTGTTTCGCTACCTCCAAAGAGGCCATGTAACAACACCAAAAAAGAAGACTGACCAATTCACCGTCGATGCCGACCTAGCACACACCAACTAAGCCAGCCACCAGCCACCAGCCACATGCGTAAATCCATGGTAAAAAGAAATCAAACTATTCACTTGTAGGCATAAACACTTCCCAAATACGTCGAGTCCAACACAATCCCTAAGCACATGTAAAACCAACTCCTCCACATCTCAATATCTGACACACTTGTCATTCGTAGCACATTGCTTCCAAAATAAAAAATTCATAGTAGCGAGACACTCATGACTAGACAAATTTTAAACTCTCTGGGCCCTATCATGACCATATTACCTAACAAAACGATCATATTTCTCTCCAATAACCTCCACCAACAAAGAATAAGCCGATGCCTCTACCAATTTCCCACTCGGATCCCGTATCCATAATAACATATCATCCTCATCCGGAAGCACAATTGCCGTGCAGTTAGATCGCACCGTTTCCAGAGGTAAAAGGTGCTCTAAGAAATCTAACCACCATAAAGCATCCTCAAGAAGCAACTTAAACACATTCAGCCTGCATAGTTGATCTGAAATTGGATTAAGAGCCAGGGTAGCCAATGGCCCAATTTCATGCAACTAAATATCCTCCCAGAATTATATAAGCCTGACATTACTCAAAGATCACTGACAATCACTAGAACGATCCAAACCCAACTTATTAAGACCCTTACCATCGTGAAACCCAAACAAACCCTTTCAAGGACCTATCTGAATCCCACAAGACTCCCAACTTATTAGGATCCTTGTCATCGTGAAACTCAAACAAGTCCTTCCAAGGACTTATATGAATCCCACAAGGCTCAAGTCACACTAATTACGAATTTTAGAGTTTATTCTTATGCTTTTAAAGGTTGGAGCATGTTTAACATTAGACATACAATCTGGTATCATACTGAGTGAATAAAAATATCAGCGGAACTCTTTATAAATAATAAAAGAAACCATAACACATAAGTCCCGAAGGAGTCTCAAAATTCAGCAAATAATCCCAAACATGTTTCGGAAACTGGGAGGAAAATCAGAAAATCATAAAACCAAAAAGTAGTCCAATCAAGCTTGCATAAATAGGGAAAATTACGCAATCAACCAGCAAGGAAAATGATATGTGAATGTGATGCAATATCGTCCTATCGTGCAAACTCGATCTCACACCCCAGTACCATTGGCAGAAGATGTACCTAAGCCTAAAAAATGGGAACAATAACGGGTGAGATTACAAAAATCTCACTAGGGTCACAACATCATAAGATTTATAAAAATCTAAACAATCATCTCCCAATCAACATCAGATTCGCATATACTCTAAAGAGGTACCAAACAAACATCAAATATGCACAGTAAGGGTAGGGACGAAAACACTAAGTGTTGGGAGGATAAAGAACACTTCTGAAACTAGAAGTACACAGGTAGGTAATTCATCATCTGATTTGAACAATTAAATGGCTATCCCCTTCCCACCTATATTGTCCAAGGCTTAGTTGCACAAAGTATGACCCCAATTCCTAACTATTACTATTTGCTCCGATTAAGGTCATCACCGCTGTGAAACCCAAATAAGCCTAAATGACACCTAAGACCTATCTGAATCTCACCAGGCTTATCATTAACTTCCGAATTTTAACATGTTTATTTTAATATTTAACAACAATTGAAGCATGATATTGGACACACATTCTGGTAACATACGAAGTAAATAAAACATCAGTGGAAGTCTTTAGATTAAATCATTGGGTTCATAACACACAAGTCCCATAGGGATCCAAACAATCATCAAGAAATCCTCCAACATATTTCGGAAATAGCAAGCAAAGGAGGGATCTAAAAATAAACCAGAAAGTAGCCCAATCATTCATGTTATATGCTCAAGTAAACAAGGATCAAGTATGCAAATGTGATGCGATATCGCCCCGCCGTGCAGCCTTGATCTCACACATTGGTACCGCGGACAATGGATGTACCTAAGCCTGGAAAATGGTAAAAACAACGGTATGAGATTACAAGAATTTCAGTAGGGTCACAACATCATAAGATCTGCAGAAACCCTAAACACAAATCTCCCAATTCACATTAGATCATTCCTAAACAACTAAAGGGGATCATGCAATTCAAGAATCAATCAAAAAGAGGTTAGGGCAAAATCTATGGTTGAGGGAAGACTACAAACGCTTCCGAAAGATCAGAAGTACACAGGCAGGTAGAACTCATCAGATTACTCTCGGCAATGAAGAAGAAAGGCCATCCCCTTCCACCTGTGTTATCCAAGGCTTACTGTACAAAGGGTAGATGGTTAACACACAAAACTAATCAGTAAGCCTATTTATCTTGCCTCGCAAGGACAAGTCGTCTTGCCACACACGGACAAGTCTTCCCTAGCCACACACGGACTAGGGCATCCCAAACCTCGCAAGGATAAGGGCTTCTTGCCTCGCAAGGATAGATATCCAGCACGCGCATGCTGGGGTTTGCCGCCCATACAACTCCCATACCAATAAGAACCTCTCCTCTCCCTAGGAGCATCAGTGCTTACCCCAAATGGCCACCGGAAAAGGATCCTGACACACAAACACGTACAAGCACACACAGGCAAGTACGTAGCATAATACCAAAACAGGGTATCCTCAATCATATCAGAACACAATCAGCATATTCAATTCACATAACATATGCAACCCAGGCGCTCAATACCTAACTCAGGGGTTGGATATAGCTTATGAGATCCATATCTCATTCCGATTTTCATACTCTCATCCTATAATCCAATCGCATGCAATACAACAAGGGTCTCTGGAGAAACCGATGAGACATAGATCCTACCTCTCTTGTCTCTGAACCAGAATCTACTCCTTTGCCTTTATTAGATAATTCTGAACCACCTATATTATCACCAGGCAAAGACGAACAAACTAAGCATGCATATTCAATAATCAATTGAATACCCTGTTTCCTTACCAATACCACTCACCAAACCTATCAGAAAACAGTGATCAGATACTGCAGGTGCCTCCCCCTTGGATGTGTGATGTGATAGCCAGGAACTTAATAAGATTCAACCTGAATTACCATTCCAATTAACTATGCAAATTTCGTCGCCGATTTTCAACTTAACCTTAGATAAGAAAATATTTACGTCCAAACAACAAAACATATATGGTTGGAAAGAAGATGGAAAGAGCTTTGCAAAAAGATATTATTTTTAGGGATCTGACAAACGATGAGAGAGTTATGCTATTTTGAAATTCAAGAAGATTTGGCGAAAACCTAAATCTGCCGCCGATTTTCAACTTATCTTTAGAGAAAGAAATACTAACCTCCTGAAAAAAAAAAAATAGTTGGAAAGAGAATGAAGAGAGTTTTCCAACAAGCTATTACTTACAGAGATAAAACAAACGATGAAAGAGTTATGCTATTCTGAATTTCAAGAAGATTTGGCAGTGCCGCCGAATTTTAACTTAACCTTAAAGAAAGAAATACTAACCTCCTGATGAAAACCCAAACATGGTTGGAAAGAGGATGAAGAGAGCTTTCAAACAAGATATTAGTTTTAGAGATCCGATGAACAATGAGAGAGTTATGCTAGTTTAAAGTTTCAGCGAATTTTGGCGGCTATAGGGAGGTATAGGGTTTTAGGCTTATACGAATTTTGTATATTTTCTATGAATAATTTTTGCGGGGTTGGCTTCCTATTTATAATGAATGAGTATAGAATTATGATTACTATTGTTAATCACTTTATCAAAATAAGATAATTTACCAGATAATTAAACTCTTTAATTATCTTCCCCTATTTTTAGGGATTTTAATCTCTAAGGCAATTATCTATCTATAAGGATTTAGATTAAAGTGAATTTAAAACAGAATTAACTACTAAACAATCTTACCAATTTCGGCCATCACACATCCTTTCCTTCAGGGGAAAAATCGTCTTTTCACCTGCACTGGCTTCTGGACCTTTAAGACTCAAAATTCGGGGTCTCACACAAAGGGTCAATGGTTAGCAAATAATCTAATCAGCAAGCCTAACCATCTTGCCACACAAGGACAAGGTATCCAAACCACACAAGGATAAGGGTATCTTGCCATAATAAAGGACATGGCATCTTGTAAGGACCCACAACCCATATTCTAGAATTTGCTCCTAATAGGATCCTTACAGGCCGTGAAACCCAAACAAGCCCAAAACCAAGACCTATCTGAATCTCACAAGGCTTATCCATCTAGTTCCGATTTTAACAAGTTTTATTCTTATGCTTTTAAAAGTTGGAGCATGATGATATTGGATAATTACATTCTGGTAATAAACGGAGTGAATGAAAATTTCAGCAGAAGTCTTTATAATTCATCAAAGGTACCACAACGCACAAGTCCTATAGGGATCTCAAAATTCAACAGGTATACCCCCAACAAAGCTTGGTAACAAGCAAACAAAGGAAGCATTCAAAAATCCAGAAAGTGGTCTAATTGAACTTCATGTTATATGCGCAACTAATCAAGGAATAGGTATGCAAATGTGATGCGATATTGCACCGCCGTGCAGCCTTGATTCTCACATACTGGTAACATGAACAAGGAATGTACCTAAGCCTGAAAAATGGTGAAAACAACAGGATGATATTACAAAAATCTCTATAGGGTCACAACATCATAAGATCTACAGAAATCTTAAGCAAACAACTCCCAAACATCATTATATCAACCTATACAACTAAAGGATATCATGCAAGCATTCAAACATCCAAAAGGGTGTAGGGCCGAAACTAAGGCTGAGGGTAGACTACAAACACTTCCGAAAATTAAAAATACACAGGCAGAAAAATTCATCAATCACTCTCAGCAATAGGAAAAAGTCATCCCCTTCCCTCTGTGTTGTCTAAGGCTTCGCTGCACAAAGGGTAAAGGTTAGCACACAAGCTAATCAGCAAGCCTATTCATTTTGCCAACACATAGGACAATGCATCTAGCCAGCATATAGGACTAGGCATCCTAACCAGCACGTAGGATTAGGGCATCCAAAGCACACAAGGATAAGGGCATCTTGCCAGCACATAGGATCAGACATCTAGCCAGTACATAGGACTAGGCATCCAGTGAGCTCTTATTAGGGATTGCCACCCATACGACTCTCATACCAATAAGAATCTCTCCTCTCCCAAGGAGCATCAACGTTTACCCTAAATGGCCATCGAAAAAGGATCCTGACACACAAACACGTATAAGCACACACAAGCAAGTACAAAGCACAATACCACAATAGGGTATCCTCAATAATGTCAGAACACAATCAGCATGTTCAATACACACAATACATGAAAATTAGGCCCTCATAACCTATCTCAAGGGTTCGGTATAACCTAAGTGAGCCTCAAATCAATCCGCAACACATGTATACACTATCGCACATATGCACATACAAACAAAAACAAGTATATGCACCGAAATCAACAAGCAATCAACAAAGTTCTATAGAGAAATCGGTGAGGTATAAATTCTACCTCTCTTGTCTCTGAACAAGAAGCTATTCCTTGCTTTTTATTCAAGGGATCCGATCCATGTATAACATAATAAGGCAAAGAAAAAACTATACCAAGTATGCATGCTTAATAATAAAGTAGATATCCTATTTCCTTACCAATTCCACTTACCGAACCTATCAGAAACCAATGATCAGATGTCATAGGTGCCTCCCCTAGGATGTGTGATGTGATAGCCAAAAACAAAACAAGATTCGATTTGAATTACCATTCCAATTAATTATGCAAATTTTGGCACTTAAGATAGGGCAATAAGGCAATATAACAATTACGATTTCATGCATACAAGGTGTAGGGGTTGAGATTTCATGTTTACAAGGAAGATTTAACTATTAATAACATATACAATCAAAAGTAACAAGATCAGAAACCAATAAGTTAGTCATTTGATCAAAATCGGCAACAATAAGGCAAAGTGTAGGGCATGTCGATTTCATGTATAGGGAAGATTCAAAGGATGAATTCATGATATTACAACATGATGAATGCCAAACAATCATACGAACAAAAGGAATAACAACATAAACTAATTGAAGGAAGAATCACACATTTTCTACACTAAACTCTATAAATTACGAATAGGATTTTGACAGGGAAGAACTAACCTTATCATGATCAAACCAAGATAGATAGATAAAGGATGAAAAAAAATTTCCAACAAGCTATTATTTGTAGAAATCCGACAAAGGATGAAAGAATTCGGCTAGGATGAAGGTTGGAAATTTTTGGCAACAATAGGGTAAGGTGTAGAGCTTGATTGTTTGACAATTTTGTGTGTTTTTGGTGTGTATGGACAATTGTGGCCGACTACTCTTTATATAGGGTGTAATAGGATTAATTTCCCTATTTTAAAGGCTAAATATGGGGAAATAATCATTAGAATTAAATTTTGGAATTATCTTTCCTTAATTTTAGGAATTTTATCACCTAAGGTAAGATTGAACCAAAAAGGAAATGAATCAAAGGGAAATGAATCAAAGGGAAATGAATCAAAAGGAAATGAATCAAAGGGAAATGAATCAAAGGGAAATGAAACAAGAAATGACTACTAGACCTTCATTACCAATTTTGGCCATTACATATTATTTTCTTCTAGAGTAAAATGGTCATTTCACCTGCATTAGCTTCTGGACTTCTATGATTCAAAATTCAGAGTCTCACACATCTAGCCACACAAGGATTAGGCATCCAGCTTGCACATGCTGGGGATTGCCATCCATACGACTCCCATACCATTAAGTACCTCTCCTCTCACTAGGAGCATCAGTCACTTACCTTGAATGGCCACCAGAAAGAGGATCCTGAAATAACAAACATGTATAAGCACACACAAGAGCAGGCTATAGCAACACAACACATCCTCAATCATATCACAATACAATCAGCAAGTCAAACACACAAGATATAACCGAAATAGGCACTCAATCCTAACAAAGGGATCCATAATCTACCTAAGATATCACTAACCAAAATGTAAGCATGCATGACAAACCACAAGCATGCGTATATCAATGAAAACAAACCGAATTATCAAACAAGCAAAAGGATCTCTGGAGAAACCGGTAAGGCATAGATCCTGCCTCTCTTGTGTCTGAACAAGTAGTTATTCCTTTGCCTTTATCAAGAGGATTTGAACTACCTAAGCACACATAAGGCAAAGACAATACCACACGAAGCATACATATTCAAAAGCCAGATAAACATCCTAGTTCCTTACCAATTCCACTCACCAATGTTACCAAAAAACCAGAGATTAGATGCAGCTGGTATCTCGCCCTTGGATGTGTGATGTGATAGCCAAGAACACAACAAGAATTAACCTGATTATTCAACCCAATTCACAGTACAAATTTCAGCACACTTAGAGCTTAAGAGGGTATGAGATTTCAACGTTAGAGAGGTTAGGGGTTGCGATTTAATGAATATAAGAAAGGAATAGGTGTCAATTACTCAAACTATTAAAAGAAACAAGATCTGAAACCAATAGACAATTCAATTGATCAAATTTTGGCAAACATAGGGTTAGAAATAGGGTATGCCGATTTCTATATATAGAAGGATAGAAGGGTTGATTTCATTATATTATAACAAGAATAGGTACTAAATATTCAAATGATGAAGATGAACAGAAACAAAAACCAACAAGAAGGAGAACAACAGATTTCACACACATCCCTAGGAATTTTGGGAATAAAAATTAAAATAGAAACTCTAACCTTCTGATGATGAAACCAATATAATAAGATGCAGGATGAAAAGAGGATTCTAACAAGCTATTAAACGCAAAAATCTGATAACGGATTATCAATTTCGGCTAGGTTTTGTAAGCTATGAAAGTCGGCAGCAATTGAGGGAAAAAATAGGGTTTAATTTTGAAAAAATAAAAGAAATAAAAGAGGTTTGTATGTATGGAATAGGGTAGGCCGGCATCTGTATTTATAGGGTATTTTGGGACTAAGTTTTTCTACTTTTAAAGCTAGATATAAAGAGATAATACTTAGGAATTAAATCTGGAATTATCTCTTAAGAATAAAAAAGAAACCATATAGGATAAAAATAAAACAGAAAAAAAATGAAATAGGAAGATGAAATGAATCAAAATAGGAAAGAACCATCAAAACCATTTCTGGCCACCACACATCCATTTCTTCATGGGTAAAATGGTCATTTCAGTTGCATCGGTACCTGAACTTCTTAGACATCTATCAAGTAATGGATCAGGGTCTCACATCCTCCCCTCCTTACAAAAATTTCATCCTCAAAATTTCAACACAAGTACCTAAGAAAACAAGTGTGGAAATCTTGCACATATTGATTCCTCAGTCTCCCAAGACTGCTCCTCAACTTGGCCATTACGCCAAACAACTCGAACCATAGGTACGCTTCGACTGCAAAGCTGATGAACTGATCGATCTAGTATGGCAACTAGTTGTACAGGATAGGATAGGTCTTCAGCAATCTCAACTGGTGGTTCTTCAAGCACATGCGCAGGATCTCAAACATACTTTCTCAACTTTAAAACATGAAACACATTGTGAATTCTCTCCATATTCGGGGGCAAGGCAAGTCATTATGCAATTGGGCCAATTCTCTCAACAATGTCATACGGACCAATATAACGAGGTGCTAGCTTCCCTTGCTGCTGAAAACGAAGAACGACTTTCCACGAGGTGACTTTCAAGAACACTTTATCACCAACTACAAATTCCAGCTCTCTTCGTCTATTATTAGCATAGTTTTTTTGTCGATCTTATGCTGTTCTCAGCCTTTGTCAAATCAGATTCAATTGTTCCATTGCTTTGTCAATCAATTCTAGATTATCTAGGCATCTCTCGCCTATTTCATTCCAGCAAATAGGAGTTCTGCAACGTCTCCCGTATAATGCTTCATAAGGAGCCATTCCAATGCTTACGTGAAAACTATTATTGTAAGTAAATTCTGCCAAAGGAAGACATCGATCCCAACAGGTATTTCGATCCATCACACAAGCACGCAACATATCTTCAAGGGTCTGAATTGTTCTTTTAGATTGACCATCGGTTTGGGGATGAAAAGCTATACTAAAATTCAGTCTTGAACCCAATGCATTCTGAAACTTCTCCCAAAATCGTGATCACGATCATAAACAGCAGAAACTAGCACTCTATGCAATAGAATAATCTCATCCAAATAACGAATAACCAATTTCTCGGGGGTGTCTATAACACGAACAGGAAGAAAATGTGCAGATGTCATCAATCGATCCACAATTACCCATATAGCATCGAATCCTCACTGAGATATAGGCAAATCAGTCACAAAATACATCGTGACATGCTCCCACTTCCATTTGTTAATCGAAAGTGACTGAAGTAAACCAGTGGGTCTGTGATGCTCGATCTTCACTTGTTGACATACAAGTCATCAGGCAACGAACTTCAGCAATATGACGCTTCATATTTGACCACCAGAATTGGTCTTTCAAATCTCGGCACATCTTGGTACTACCAGGATGAATAGCAAACTTCGAATTGTGCATTTCAGACAAAATCAGAATGAAAACATCGACATCTTATGGAACACTTACTCGATATCTGAAAACAAAATTCCTTCATCTCGGATTTTGAAATCTCAAATTGTGGCATCAGCACCATCAGCTAATTACTGTCGAATTTCAGCCAATCTTAGGTCTTCGAATTGCTTATATCGGATCTCTTCTAACAAAATAGGCTTGACTTGAATTCGAACCAAAAATGAACCACCAAAATCATTGCCAAGATGCACACATGTGGCTCTCAAATCTAGCAACATAGGCATGTAGTGTGCATGTACATAGGCCAGAATAGGAGAAGAATGGGTCTTCTAGCTTAAGGCATCAGCAACAACATTCGGTTTTCCTGGATGGTACTCAATGATCAAATCATAGTCTTTAATCAGCTCCATCCATCTTTGTTGTCTCATATTTAGTTCCTTCTGGGTAAGGAGATACTTTAAGCTTTTATGGTTGGTGAAGATTCTTCACGTCTCGCCGTACAAGTAGTGGCGCCATATCTTCAAGGAAAATACTAAGGCTGCAAGCTCCAAATCATGTGTAGGGTAGTTTCTCTCATGCAGACACAACTGTCGAGAAGCATAGGCAACAACTTTCCCATCTTTCATCAGCACACATCCAAGGCCAAATTTTGATGCATCTCTGTAAATCACATACTCTTTTCTGCTGACCAACAAAGTAAAGGATAGGTGCGGTCACCAATCTAGTCTTCAATTATTCAAAACTTTGCTGGCATTTCTCAGTTCAAACGAATGGCTTTCCTTTGCGCATTAGTTTTGTCAAAGGTCCAGCAAGCGACGAGAAATTCGCCACAAAGTGATGGTAGTATCCAGCTAGGCCAAGAAAGTTGCAAACTTCAAATACAGTCCGCAGGGGTTCCCAATCAACAATGGCTTCAATCTTCTTTGGATTAATAAGAATGCCACAGGAAGAAACAATGTGGCCAAGGAAACCAACCTCACATAACCAGAATTTGCATTTGGAGTACTTCGAAAACAGCTGTTGATCTCTAAGCAATTTCAGCATGACCCGTAGATATTCAGCATGCTCCTCTTCTGATTTTGAATAAATTAGAATGTTATTGATAAATACTATCACGAATCTATCCAGGAACTCTTAGAATACTCTATTCATTAGGTCCATGAACACCGTTAGAGCATTGGTCAAACCGAACGGCATAACCAGAAATTCATAATGCCCATATCGCGATCTGAACGCAACCTTTGGAATATCAGCTTTTCAAACAAGCAACTGATGGTATCCCGATTTGAGATCAATTTTGGAAAATATAGCTGCACCTTGGATCTGGTCGAACAACTCATCAATTTGCAACAAAGGATACTTGTTCTTCATGGTCACACAATTCAGCTGTCGGTAGTCGATGCACAATCGCAGCGAACCATCTTTCCTCTTCTCGAACAAGACAGATGCTTCCCAAGGTGACACACTGGGTCGAATGAAACCACGATCCAACAAATCTTCCAATTGCGTCTTCAATTCCTCCATTTTAGTAGGAGCAATACAATAAGGAGAAATGGAAATCAGATTCGTACCCGAGACTAATTCAATATGTTAGACCCAGCCCGTAGGGGGGATCAGGTTACCCAATCCCACATCGGAAAGGAGCGAGGGAGGTCTTGGGCTTATATGTGTTGTGTGATGGTATCATTTGTAACAAGATGCATCTTTTGGGCCATGTAGTTTGAAGCCCAACTCAGCATTGCAGTTGTGATCCATCACGTGCACATACACGTCCGAGCCTGCTGGGTCGAGGGTCCGGGGGCCGGGTCGTGACACAATGCCAAATTCTATGAGACCTCAATCCTTTTTCCTAAAAGTCTAGAAACTAATGCAACTGAAATGACTATTTTGCTCTTGAAATCACATTAAACCCTATAAATAGAGTAGTCGGACATACATAAAATCCCATACCAAAAATACACAAACTTATCACGTGATAAACCCCTTTTCCTTACCCTTGCTACCGAAATTCACCTAACACTCACCATAGTCGAATTCTTTCATCCTTCATCAGATTTCTGAAAATAATAGCTTGTTGGAAACCTCTTTCATAATCTACCTTGCTATCTTGGTTTCATCTTCAGAAGGTTAGTTTTTCCTTAACGCAATTTGAAGGAGGTTGGTGCTAAAATTCTTTGATTAATCCTTCAATTGGTTTCTGTTGTTGTTCCTCTTCTTCATAAGATTGATTGGCACCTATTCATGTTGTAATATCATGAATTCATCCTTTGAATATTCCTTATGTATGAAATCGGCATGCCCTATACCCTTACCATATTGTTGTCGATTTCTACCAATTGACTAGTCTGTTGATTTATGATCTTGTTTCTTTTAATTGTATATGTAATTAACACCTAATCCTTCCTTGTTATTATGAAATTGCAACCTCTAAACCTTTTATGCATGAAATTTCAATTGCTCTTGTACCCTAACTTAATGTCAAAATATGCATGGTTAATTGGGATGGTAAATCAAGTTGATTCTTGTTGTTTTCTTGGCTATCACATCACATATCCAAAGGGGAGGTCTCAGCAGCATCTGATCGCTAGTTTCTTTGCCTAGCTTAGTATGGTTTTGTCTTTACCTTATGGTTATATAGGTGGTTCAGATCCTATTAATAAAGGCAAAGGATTAGCTACTTGTTCAGAGAGCAGAAAGGTAAGATCTATACCTCATCGGTTTTTCCAGAAATCTTTGTTGTATGATTGATGTTTTCAATGCATGTCCTTGTTGTTGATTGTATGCGCATGCTTGGTATAGTATATGCATGAGTTGCAGATTGAGCTATATGTTTGTAGGCAATTTTGGAACCTTATGATAGGTTGTGTGTGCCCATTTTGCATATGTTGTGTGCATTGAACATGCTGATTCTGTTGTGATATGATTAAGGATGCCATACTGTGATGTTACGCTTTGTACTTGCTTGTGTGTGCTTGTACATGATTGTGTGTCAGAATCCTTTTCCGGTGGCCATTCGGGAAAAAAGCTAATGCTCTTAGGGAGAGGAGAGGTTCTTACTGGTATGGGAGTCACATGGGTGGCAATCCCCAGCATGTGCACGCTAGATGCCTAGTCCTTGTGTAGCTAGATGCTTTGTCATGTGTACTAGCAATATACCCTTATCTTTGTGTGGTTTGGTTGCCTTTGTCCTTGTATGGTTTGGATGCCTTTATCCTTGTATAGTTTGGATGCCCTTGTCCTTGTGTGGCTTGGATGCCTTATCCTTGTGTGGCAAGATGAATAGGCTTGCTGATTAGATTGTGTGTTAACCATTTTACCCTTTGTGAAGCTAAGTTTTCGACAACACAGGTGGAAGGGGAGACCTTTTTATTGATAAGATCGAATGACGAATTGCTTGCCTATAGAAGTGTTTGTTGTAAGGACCCAAACCTAACCTATTAGGACCCTTACTGCTGTAAAACCCAAATAAGCCATTGCAGGGTCTTATTTGAATCTCATAAGGCTCAAGTCACCTAATTGTCAATTTTATTGGTTGATTCATATGTTTTTTAAAGGTTGGAGCATGTTTATATTGTAAAGACCCCAAATCCTAACCTATTCTTATTTGCTCCTGGACCTTTACCACCGTGAAGCCCATACAAGCCCAAATACAGTACCTATTGAATCCCACAAGGCTTATTCCTCTAATTTTCGATTTTAGCATGTTCATTCTTTTACTTATAATAATTGGAGCATGATATTGGACAAGCATTCTGGTATCATATAGAGTGAATAAAACATCAGCGGAAGTCTTTAAATTGAATCATTGGAACCATAACATACAGGTCCCATAGGGATCTAAAAATCCAAAAAGTACACCTCCAATATAATCTGGACACAAACAAGCAAAAGAAGGACTTGAATAACCAGAAAATAGTAAAAATCAAAGTTCATGTTTTATGCGCAAGCAATCAAGGAAATAAAGATGCAAATGTGATGGAATATTGCCGCGCCGTGCAGCCTTGATCTCACAAACTGGTACCATGAACAACGAATGTTCATAAGCCTGAAAAATAGTAAAAACAATAGGATGAGATTACAAGAATCTCAGTAGGGTCACAACATCATAAGATCTACAGAAATCTTAAAGAAACATCTCCCAAACGACATCAGATCAGTCTATACAAGCTATAGGGAATCACGTAATCATCATTCAATTAGAAAAGGAAAGGGATGAAAGCTAAAGCTGAGGGTGGACTACAAACACTTCCGAAAATCAGAAGTACACAGGCAGGTAAAACTTATCAAACAACACAACAATAGGAAAAGACCATCCCTTTCCACTTGTGTTGTCCAAAGCTTCGCTGTACAAAGGATAAAGGTTAGCACACAAGCTAATCAGCAAGCCTATTCATCTTGCCACACAAGGACAAGGCACCCAAGCCATACAAGGACAAGGGCATCCAAACCACACAAGGATAAGGGCATCCAAACAATGCAAGGATAAGGGCATCCAAACAACACAAGGATAAGGGTATCTTGCCATACAAGGACAAGTCGTCTAGCCACACAAGGACTAGGCATTTAGTGTGCACATGCTGGGGATTGTCACCCATACGACTCTCATACCAGTAAGAACCTCTCCTCTCCCTAGGAGCATCAACGCTTACCCCAAATGGCCACCAGAAAAGGTTTCTGATATACAAACACGTACAAGCAAACACAAGCAAGTACAAGGCACAATACCACAACAGGGTATCCTTAATCATGTCAGAACATAATCAACATGTTCAATACACACAACACATGCAAACTAGGCACTCATAACCTATCTTAAGGGATTCGGTATAGCCTAAATAAGCCTTAAATCAATTCGCAACTCATGCAAATATCATCTCACAAATGGACATACAATATCAAAGGTATAGGTACCGAAATCAACAATCAAACAAACGGATCTCTAGAGAAAACGATGAGGCATAGATCATACCTCTCTTTTCTCTGAACAATAAGCTATTCCTTTATCTTTATTCAAGAGATCCGAACCACCTATAACATCATAAGGAAAAGACAAAACCAAACTAAGCATGCATACTCAATAACCAAACAAATACCCTATTTCCTTACCAATTCCACTCACCAAACCTATCAGAAAATTAGTGATCAGATGCCCTGGGTGCCTCCCTCTCAGATGTGTAATGTAATAGCCAAAAACTTAACAAGATTCAATCTGAATTACCATCCCAATCAACTATACAAATTTCAGCACTAAGAATAGGGCAATAGGTCAAATTGCGATTTCATGTTAACAAGCTATAGGGGGTTGTAATTTCATGTTAACACATATAATAAAAAAGAACAAGATCAGAAACCATTAGGTTAATCAATTGATCAAAATCGGCAATAATAGAGCAAAGGTAGGACATGTTGATTTTATATATAAGGAAGATTCAAAGGATGAATTCATGATTTTACAACATGAATGGATGCTAAAAAATCATACGAAAAAGAGGGACAACAATAGAAATCAATTGAAGGAAGAATCATATAATTTTGGCACCAAACCCTCCAAATTACGAGTTGAATTTCGATAGTGAAGAACTAACCTCCTTATGACCGGAATAAGGTATCTGGATAAAGGACGGAAAGAGCTTACCAACAAGCTATTATTTTCAAAATTCTGACAAAGGATGGGAGAATTATGCTAGTTTGAAGTTGAAGAAATTTCGGAAGCAATAGGGAGGTGTAGGGTTTAATGTTTGACGAATTTTGAGTATTTTCTATATAAGATTTAAGTGTGGTCGGTTTCCTCTTTATATAGGGTGGTTATGGAATTAATTTTCCTACTTTAAAGCTTAGAATAAAGTAAGGTAATTATCAGAATTAAATTCTGTAATTATCCTTCCTTAATTTTAGGGATTTTATCTCCTAGGGTAATTATCAACCAAGAAGGAACCAAATTAAAAGGAATTAAAACCAGAAATAATTATGAGACCCTGAATTTTGAGTTCTAGAAGTTTAGAAGCTAGTGCAGGTAAAACATACCATTTTTCCTCTTAAGAAAAGGATGTGTGATGGCTGAAATTGGTAAGGGATGTCTAGTAATTATTTTTGGTATTAATTCTCTTTAAATTGATTCTTTATTGGGTAATAATTATCTTAGGAAATAAAAAATCTAAGTTTAAGGGGGAGGGATAATTATAAAATTTAATTTTGATAATTATCTTACTTTAATTAAGCCTTGAAGATAGGGATTTTAATCCCATAACCATCTTATATAAATAGGAAGTCAGCCACACAAAATTTTTATACTGGAAACACACAAAATTTTTATACTGGAAACACACAAAATTCGTAGGACCTAAAAACCCTACACCTCCCAATTTCTGCCAAAATCTTCTTGAACTTCAAACAAGCATAACTTTCCCATTGTTTGTCGGATTCCTGCAAATAATAGCTTGTTGGAAAGCTCTTTTCATCCTTTTCCCAACCATCTTTGGTTTTGTGTCTGAAGGTTAGTATTTGGTTCTTTAAAGTTAAATCAAAATTCGGCAAAACTTCCAAAATCTTCTTGAACTTCAAACAAGCATAACTCTCTCATCGTTTGTCAGATTCCTGAAAATAATAGCTTGTTGGAAAGCTATCTTCATCCTATTTCCAACATTATTTGATTTTTCATCTTAAGATTAGTATTTCTATCATTAAATATAAATTGAAATTCGGCAGAATTAGGTTTTCAGATTTTTATAATTCTGCCTTTGATAGATCTCTGATGTTGTTACCTTTTTATGTATGATTGTTTAATATCCATTTATAATGAAAAATCATGAATTCATCTTTTAAATCTTTTCTATATATGAAATTAGTATGCCCTACTGCCCTATTGTTGCTTATCTTGATCAATTGATTAACCTATTGGATTTTGATCTTGTTTCATCTGGTTATACATGTTATAAACCCTTAATCCTTCCTTGTTAACATGAGATTGCAACTCTTACAAGCTTGTTAACATGAGATTGCAACTCCTACAACTTGTTAACATAAAATGGAAACTTGCCCTATTGCCCTATTCTTAATGCCGAAAATTGTATGATAATTAGGGATGATAATTCAGGTTGTTTCTTGTTAAGTTCTTGTCTATCATATCACACATCCAAGGGGGAGGTACCTGCGGTATCTGATCACTGGTTTATGATAGGTTTGGTGAGTGGAATTGGTAAGGAAATAAGGTGCTTAATTGGAAATTAGTTATGCATACTTAGTTTGGTTTTGGCTATGCTTTGTGATGCTACAGGTAGTGCAGAATTATTGGACAAAGGCAAGGGAATAACTTCCTGTTCAGAGAAAAGAGAGGTAGGATCTAAGCCTCATCAGTTTCTCCAGAAATTTTTGTCGTTTGCTTGTTAATTTTGGTTCCTTTATATGTAATGTTATATACGCATATCTTGTAGTAGGAATGCTTGAATTGTGAACCAAGATTTGATCCTCTAAGCTACACCGAATCCCTTAAGATAGGCTATGAGTGCCTACTTTGCATGTGTTGTGTGTATTGAACATGTTGATTTTGTTTTGACATGATTAAGAATACCCTGTGGGGGTATTATGTTTTGTACTTGCTTGTGTGTGCTGGTACGTGTTGTATGTCAGGATCCTTTTCTGGTGGCCATTTGGGGTAATCGCTGATGCTCCTTGTGAGAGGGGAGGTTCTTACTGGTATGGGAGTCGTATGGGTGGCAATCCCAGCATGAGCTCGCTGGATGTCTGGTCCTTATGTGGTCAGAAGCCCTGTCCTTCTGTGGCTTGGGATCACTGGTCTTTATGTGGCCAGAAGCCCTGTCCTTGTGTGGCAGGAAGCTCTTGTCCTTGTGTGGCAGGAAGCTCTTGTCCTTGTGTGGCTTGGGATGACTTGTTCTTGTGTGGCAAGATGAATAGGCTTACTGAATAACTTGTGTGTTAACCATTTACATTTTGTGCAGTAAGCCTTGGACAACACAGGTGGAACGGGATGGATGGCCTTTCTTCTTTATTGTCGAGAGCAATCTGATGAGTTCTACCTGCCTGTGTAGTCCTCACTCGGCCTTAGATTTGGCTCTACCCTTTTTAACTGAATTCTTGAATTGCGTGATCCTGTTTAGTTGCTAGGAATGATCTGATGTTGTTTAGGGAGATTTGTGTTTATGGTTTATGCAGATCTTATGATGTTGTGACCATACTGAGATTCTTGTAATCTCATTCTGTTGTTTCCACTGTTTTTCAGGCTTAGGTACATTCACTGTTTGTGGTACCAGTGTTTGAGATCAAGGCAGCACGACGGGGCGATATTGCATCACCTTTGCTTTCCTATATCCTTGGTTGCTTGCGCATACAATATGATCATAGATTGGTTTACTTTTCTGGTTTTTTTTTTCAAAATCCCTCTTTTGCTTGTTATATTTTGGAACATGTTGGAGGATTTCTTACTGGTTATTTGGATCCCTGTGGGACTTGTGTGTTTTGATTCCAATAATTAAATTTAAAGACTTTCGCTGATGTTTTATTCACTCCGTATGATATCAGAATGATTGTCCAATATCATGCTCAATTTGTTATTAAACATATAGAATGATCATGCTAAAAGTAAAAAAAAAAATTAAAATGGGTAAGCCTGGTGGGATTCAGATAGGTTCTTAGTGTCTTTGGGCTTGTTTGGATTTCACGGCAGTAATGGCCTTAATCGGAGCAAATTTTAATCGGTAGGCATTGGGTCATTACAAGTATGCCCTACCTTTTCCCTACTACCCTATTGTTGCCTATCTTGATCAATTGATTAACCTATTGAATTTTGATCTTGTTTCTTTTGATTATACGTGTTATAAACCCTTAATCCTTCCTTGTTAACATGAGATCGCAACTCCTACACCTTGTTAACATGAAATCGCAACTTGCCCTATTTCCCTATTCTTAGTGTAAAAAATTATACGATAATTACGGATGGTAATTCAGGTTCTTTCTTGTTAAGCTCTTGGCTATCACATTACACATCTAAGGGGGAGGAACCTGTGGCATCTGATCACTGGTTTCTGATAGGTTTGGTGAGTGGAATTGGTTTGGAAATAGGGTGTTTAAATGGATATTGGATATGCATACTTAGTTTGATTTTGGCTTTGCATTGTGATGCTATAGGTAGTGCAGAATTATGGACAAAGACAAGGGAATAATTTCTTGTTCA
Organism: Passiflora organensis; assembly: GCA_019739055.1. Lineage (NCBI taxonomy): Eukaryota > Viridiplantae > Streptophyta > Magnoliopsida > Malpighiales > Passifloraceae > Passiflora > Passiflora organensis. The sequence continues at coordinate 390,643 of JAEPBF010000328.1, read as the reverse complement.
GAGACAAAAGAGGTAGGATCTAAGCCTCATCAGTTTCTCCATAGATCTTTGTTGTTTGCTTGTTAATTTCGATACCTTTACATGTAATGTTGTAGGCGCATATGTTGTAGTAGGAATGCTTGAATTGTGGACCAAGATGCGATCCTTTAGGCTATACTGAACCCCTTAAGATAGGATATGAGTGCCTAGTTTGCTTGTGTTGTGTGTATTGAATTTGTTGATTGTGTTCTGACATGATTAAGGATACCCTGTGGGGGTATTATGTTTTATACTTGCTTGTGTATGCTGGTATATGTTGTGTGTCAGGATCCTTTTCTTGTGGCCATTCGGGGTAAGCGCTGATGCTCCTTGTGAGAGGGGAGGTTCTTACTGGTATGAGAGTCGTATGGGTGGCAATCCCCAGTATGAGCTCGCTGGATGTCTGGTCCTTGTGTGGCCAGAAGCTTTGTTCTTGTGTGACAGGAAGTCCTTGTCTTTGTGTTGCCAGAAGCCCTGTCCTTGTTTGGCAGGAAGCCCTTGTCCTTGTGTGGCTTGGGATGACTTGTCCTTGTGTGGAAAGATGAATAGACTTACTGAATAGCTTGTGTGTTAACCATTTACCTTTGTGCAGTAAACCTTGGACAACACAGGTGGAAGAGGATGACCTCTCTTCTTCATTGGCGAGAACAATCTGATGAGTTCTACCTGCCTGTGTACTTATGAGTTTTCAAAAGTATTTGTAGTTCCCCCTCAGCTTTAGATTCGGCCCTACCCTTTTTAACTGAATTCTTGAATTGCGTGATCTCCTTCAGTTGCTAGGAATGATCTGATGTTGTTTGGGGAGATTTGCGTTTATGGTTTCTGCAGATCTTATGATGTTGTGACCCTATTGAGATTCTTGTAATCTCATTTTGTTGTTTCCACCATTTTTTAGGCTTAGGTACATTCACTGTTCGTGGTACTAGTGTGTGATATCAAGACAGCACGGCGGGGCGATATTGCATCACCTTTGTATTTCTATTTCCTTGGTTGCTCGCGCATACAATATGATCATAGACTGGACTACTTTTCTGGTTTTTTTTCAATATCCCTCTTTTGCTTGTAATATTTTGGAACATGTTGGAGGATTTCTTGCTGGTTATTTGGATCCCTATAGGATTTGTGTGTTTTGATTCCAATAATTAAATTTAAAGACTTCTGCTGATGTTTTATTCACTCCGTATGATACCAGAATGATTGTCCAATATCATGCTCCATTTGTTAATAAACATATAGAACAATTAAGCTAAAAGTCAAAAAAATTTTAATGGGTAAGCTTGGTGGGATTCAATTAGGTTCTAGGTGTCTTTGGGCTTGTTTGGATGTCACGGCGGTAATGGCCTTAATCAAAGCAAATTTTAATAGGTAGGAATTGGGGTCATTACAGGTTTGGTAGCGGAGCATGGTTTAGGTTATACGATTTATTATAAGCTAACTAGATTGTTGATTTTGGAAGGTACAAATGCACACACCCACTTACCTAGAGGGCTAATACAAAAAATTAATCAGATGTTACAAACCTGGTTAGAAATGTTTGGATGTCGTGTCTGATTGATTAACTTGTTGCGTGTCTATCAGTATTTTTATGTCTTGTATGATTTTATGTGTTTTTGAGTGTTTAGCTGAGTTTCTTATCATTGTTGAGAATGTGTATTTGTTGGTGCATGCTGCTGAGTATCCCTATGTTATTTCTTATCATTGTCAGGTATGTCTTTATGTATTGTTGTCAAGTTTGCCGAGCATGTGATTGATTTGTATGCAAGTCAATTATGTTTTGTGTGAACCTATGCTTACTGAATCTGAATATGTGTGAGACATGTTTGTTGCCGAATGCTTGAGATGTGGTTTTGCATGATTTCTGTGTATGGTTTGTAGAGTTGTTGAGTGCTTATTGAGGTAATTGTCGAGTGTGCATTGCATGTGTGCAAGTGGTTTCCAAAATTTCCATACTCGTGTGCATGAGTACTTTGATTTCTAGCATCTGCATATCGTTCGTTGCATGCCTCTCCACCAGGTACCACTTCTTTTCCTAGTATCGTAATTAGTTATTTGCTAAGTAACAATCGTATGTTTGTATAGTATGGCAAGGTTGAATGCTAAAAGGAATCAACAGGGTAGGTATGAGGTTTAGCAAGAGGAGCCGAATGCACAAACTGAGCAGGGTGGGCATTCTGAACCCGGAAACCAACTTAAGACACCAGCCGCACCAGCCATCGATCATATGATGGCTCAAACGTTAAACATATTGCAAGAAATTGCTGCAAATCAACAGTGTATGGAGGCGCAACTTCAGAATGCTCCTGGACCCGCGCCTGTGGAAGAACCTATTCCGCCACTTGAACCTGTACAGCCGGCACATCCTAAGGAGGTCGAGAGACTTTCCGTCATGATTACAAAACTATTGAAGGAAGCTTGACAGTTGGGATGTAAAGATTTCAATGGTTCAGTCGGAATTGCTGCCGTTCGCGAATGGATAGACACCTTGTGCCGAGTATCTTTGTTTTTACGTATCTCTGATGATGACAAGGTAGCCATCACCACTTTCCTATTGGAAGGAGAAACCCTCGCATGGTGGACAACTGTAAGCTTGCGATTTCGCGATCGTCTTCCTACATGGGAAGAATTTCGATATGAATATGACGAAAGGTTTTATACGAGATTCCATAAAAGCAAGCAGTGACAAGCTTTCTACAACCTAGAACAGGGAACCCATTCGGCGCTGGAATATGAAAAGACATTAAGGGAATTGTCCCAACTTGCATCTGAATATGATTGCTCACCGTACCAGCTTGCGAGGCGATTTAAGGATGGGCTGTGTACCGAACTCAAAACCATCGTTGGTACGACACCGGTACAGAATTTGCAAGAACTAATTGTTGCCGCGACTGAAGCAGAAAAGATCGTGCAACCCAAAAGGCCATCTGCAGCCACTAGTGGTGGATCCTTCCGGCGAGATTCGAAATTTAATCGGTGCACGGGACCCTATCCTTTCAGATCCTATCGTTTAAATTAACGGCAATGGAAGTAACAACAAGAAAAACTTTTCTAGTTCGAATTCTAGTGAAACTACGTGGAATACTCAGTAACGTCGATGTTACATAGTATGATGACCGAAGTATGTTACAACTTGTCATCATACTATGTCACTCCCTTACTGATTTTCGTCATCACTACCTTCAATGTAATCATCTCTTCTGGATTTTTACCAGATAAAGAAGTCTGTATGACCTTCATAGTATGTCAAAACAACTGATCTGTTAAGCTTTTCTAGAAGATAAGCTTCGATCTCTGTCAGCTCGGCTATGGTTAAGCCAACTGCGGTTCTATCTTTTATTTTCCTTTTTAATACTCTCCTTATTGATTGTAATTCTCCTTTTAAATTTCTTCTTTCTCTTTCAATTTCTTGTGCTTGTTGTTTCAAGCTGAAAACTAGTGAAACTACGTGGAATACTCAGTAACGTCGATGTTACATAGTATGATGACCGAAGTATGTTACAACTTGTCATCATACTATGTCACTCCCTTACTGATTTTCGTCATCACTACCTTCAATGTAATCATCTCTTCTGGATTTTTACCAGATAAAGAAGTCTGTATGACCTTCATAGTATGTCAAAACAACTGATCTGTTAAGCTTTTCTAGAAGATAAGCTTCGATCTCTGTCAGCTCGGCTATGGTTAAGCCAACTGCGGTTCTATCTTTTATTTTCCTTTTTAATACTCTCCTTATTGATTGTAATTCTCCTTTTAAATTTCTTCTTTCTCTTTCAATTTCTTGTGCTTGTTGTTTCAAGCTGAAAACAGCTTGAAAGCGGTATTGTTTCAATTTTGATAATACATTATCCTGACACATTAATTGATCTAAATCATTCTGTAATTCACATAATATACTAACATTTGAATTTATCTTTTGTAAGTATTTTCTTTTTCTACTTTCCTTATATCTTTTCCAGTACTTATCTATCTTTTTACCAATCTTTTCTTTTACTCTGATTAGTTTAATTATTCTCTCGTTCATATTCTTCAATTATTCTTAACATTTTTTTGCCAAATTGTTCCCTTTTTTCGTATTCCTTACAGTAACAATAATCAGGTATAACTATGTGATTAACTTTATGATCATTTATACTCAAGTTTGTCCCTTCTATTAATTTCGTTTTAACCATCCTAATTTTTTCTATCCTGGAGAAATCTATTTCTATTAATTTTTCAATGCATTTATCTATAGTCCTTTCTTGTGCATAAGGTACGGGATTAGACATGGTACCTTTTAACTTGCAGCTTTTATCTCTTCGTTTCTTTTATCTGTATATCCCTGCAAGAATTCTCTTGATAATAAGTCAGGTAAATTATTCAATTTTCCTTTAATGAATTCTATTTTAAAATCAAAGTTAGAAAGCAAAACTTGCCATCTTGCAAATATTTGTTTTGATACTAAATTCTTAACATCATTTTGTAATATGTATTTTGCAGATTGACAATCAACTCTTATTAAAAAAGTTTTATTAAATAAGTTGTCTTGAAAGGCATTAACACAAAGAACAATGGCTAGTACTTCCTTTTTAACAATAGAGTAATTGCTTTGAGCTCCATTTCATACTCCAGAATAATATCTTACCAATTGCTCTGTCTCGTTTATTCTTTGCTTTTATATTCCTCTATATCCGTTTTCAGAGGCATCTGTTTCAACAATTAAAAATGCATTTGGTAGAGGAATTCCTAAGCATGACAACTGTCTAATTTTTAACTTTATTTCCTTGACTACTTCGGTCATTTCTTCAGTCCAGGCTGGAGCATTCTTTCTTAACCTGTTATATAAAGGTTTACATATTATCCGTATTTTTGGAATGAAATCAGCTATGTAATTGAAACATCCTAAAATTCTTTGCAATTGTTGTTTCTCTTTTATTTCATCAGGAAATTTATTTGAAAATTCTATACTTATTTCTATATGGGTAAAAGTTCCTTGATTTATGTTATATCCTAGAAATCTTATTTTCGTTTGGAATAATTTTATTTTTATTGCCGACACTACAAGGCCATTTTCTTTTATGATATTTAGAAACTTTCTAATATGTCTAAAGTGCTCAGCAATGGATTTTGAGTAAACTAATACATCATCTATATAAACAATTGTAAATTTATGGTGAGGATTAAATATATCATTCATGACATTTTGAAATTCAGATGGTGCATTTTTCAAGCCAAAAGGCATTACATTCCATTCGTAATGTCCGAAAAGAACGGTAAATGTTGTTTTATATTTATCTTCTTCATGTATCTGGATTTTCCAGAATCCAGACTTCATATCAAACTTTGAAAAGATGGTTGCTCCAGATAATCTTTTAATTAAGTCTCTTTTATTAGGAATTGGGTATCTAATCCATTGTAAACTTTTATTTAGAGGTTTATAATTAAATACTAGTCTAGGGGCTCCTCTTTCTATCTCTGCTTGATTTTGAACATAAAAGGCGGCACAAGACCATGGGGACTTGCTTACTCTTATAAGTTTTTTATCCAGTAATTCCTTAATTTCCTTTTTACAGTATTCTAGTAACTCTGAATTCATTTGTATCGGCCTAGCTTTTGTTGGTATGTCTTTTTTTTTTCTGAAGTCCTTTTCATAAGGTAACCTAATTATATGTTTCTTTCTATTCCAAAAGGCATTTGGTAGGTTTGAGCATACTTTGGTTTCTATTTCTTTCTGTAATGCTTCTATTTTTTTTATGATTTCCGAGCTTTGTAAATCTCCTTCTATTTTAATATAGTTTAATTCATTTGTTAGTGAATGTAAGTGTTTCTTTTTATTTACCAATAATATTTCCTTTTTAATTCCTAGTTCTTTCATGATATTTATATCTCTTTTTTGTATGTCTTTGCAAAATTCAAAAGTAATCTGTTTGCCTAATATTTCAGTATTTAATCCTTTATTATCTACCCTGAAGGGATATATTTGAGTTCCTAATATTAAGTCTTGGGATAAATTCTTAACTAACAAGAAGGTATTTTTAAAGCATATTCTATTATTTAATATTATATAATAAAAACTGATCCATAAATATACGGATTGCAATAGCCACTAGTTTTACAGTTCCTCAGCTCCCACTAGTTTCCGTAGATTTTGTAATCCTTGCAAGAAATTTGAAACATGGAATGTAAAACAAGAATCAATCTATCATGTGTTATAATTAATATTTATCATATTAGATTCATAACAAACATATGAGATTAAGTTACCTCTTTTATCAAGCTATCTTTTATACTTGAAGTGGTCTTTCTTTACGTGTTTCTTCTTTTTACAAAAGAAATACTTAGACTCTTTCTTTATGTCATCTTGAAGAGGCAATTTCCTTTTTCCTTTCTATTTGGGTTAGCTAGATTTCTTTCTTTCTATGACCATAAATATACTCTCTCCAAGTTCCAATGTCGATCGAGCCTCCTCTTCTTCACACATGGTCAATAAGTCATCTATTATATATATATATATATATATACAAATAAACATGAATCATAATTTACTAATATAATCTATGTTTATAATAAATCTAGTGACATAAAAATATTTTTACTTGTGGGCTAAAATTTTATTTGATTAGATTTACTATTTATGATAGATGTATCTTATATATCTTTTTGATAATCTATCTCATGATAAGATTTATCTTTATTGATCCTAAATATAATATGTTATTTAATTAAAGATATTGTGGCTATTCTCTAATTAAATACAATATTTATGGATCAGTTTTTATTATATAATATTAAATATAATATACATTATACCATATGTGATTCTGAATAAATAATTTCCCTCTATTGAGGTTGTTGTGGCTATCCTTAACAAAATAAATTATTTAATCACTTTTAGAATTTTTATATTAAATATTTAATTTAATATTTTCTCATGTCTATAATACTATATGTTATTTTCTTAATAAATGATTTTATTTAATTAAGGTTGTTGTGGTTATATCTTTATTAAATAAAATTATTTGAATCACTAGACAAATAAATCAAAATACCAACAAAGCAAATATGAGGATCCCATTTATTGGAACAACACATCTCCAACTCACATATAAGGTATTGTCTGGAGAGAAAACACACACATCTTTGGCCCAGGGCTCAATAGGCCATGTTCAATCCCTGGCTACTGCCACTAGGATTCGAACTATCACCCACTATTTTTTGTTCCTACAAAGAGGACATCTCTTACATGAATAGCCACTGGGATTTGAATTGCCACCCACAATCTTTTGTTCTTACAAGGAGGATGTCTTTTATTAATTCAGGCAAGAGACATCCTCCCTATAGGTACAAAAGACATGGAGTGACAGTTTGAATCTCAATGGTAGTGATCAAGGATTGAGCATGGTCCAGTGGGCCATAGGCCCGAGATGTGTGTATTTTCTTCACATATAATACCTTGTGAGTTGAGTTGAGTTGTTCTTCTAGGGAAGGGGTCCTTACAATAGAGATTGTATTTACTCCCTTACTAAATATTAATTTAAATACAAAAATGAATTATTTATTTATTTATATATATATATATATATATATAATAATTCTATAAAATATAAAATTAAAATGTTCATACCTCGAGCCATTATTGATATTTAACAAAACTCATTTGAACCAGATTAAATATTAACCAAGAAAGTTCTTAGCACTATATTTTAGGGACCTTAACTTCTTCGTCTATTATATTATTAATTTAATATAAATTTCATTAAATAAAATAGATAAAAACTGAAATTAATTAAGGACTATTAATAAATATTTTATAATTTTTTTAAAAAAATATTAAATATTTTGTTTATAAAAATTTTAAAAACATTAAATGTTTTGTAACAAGATTACTTTATTGTTTACATTGACAAGTAACATTGCCGTGTCTTTTTTGTTAATGAGTATGTTATATTCAAATATTGTTTGCATAATATAGAACATGTTCGTGTATAATATTTTATACAATCATATTTAGAAAACAAGGACCTATAATTATTTTTATGAATGATATAATTGTTATTTTAAAAAAATTAAAATCAATTATCTTTATTCCAAACATATTATTGATTTTACAAAACTAAAATAACTTCATATCAATTCCAAAATTAAAGATTTTAAAATACCAAAATCTGGTATGAAGTTGAATGTCTGTTGGCGAATAAATGTTACTTTTTACTATAAGTGTCTTCCAATAAACGTCATTCTTTTATTGTTCGTTCCTTCTCATGCCTATAAATATAGACTTGTTGTATATGATCCTGATAGATATCCTACAGTATACATTTGAATAAGATTTCCCTTTATTTTCTCCCCATATCTTGTCATCATACTATGTCACTCCCTTACTGATTTTCGTCATCACTACCTTCAATGTAATCATCTCTTCTGGATTTTTACCAGATAAAGAAGTCTGTATGACCTTCATAGTATGTCAAAACAACTGATCTATTAAGCTTTTCTAGAAGATAAGCTTCGATCTCTCTCAGCTCGGCTATGGTTAAGCCAACTGCGGTTCTATCTTTTATTTTCCCTTTTAATACTCTTTTTTATTGTCACTACCAAAATCAAGTGTAGGTAAAAAAGACCATTTTTCCCATGAAGAAAAGGATGTGTGATGACCGAAATTAGTAAGGGATGTCTAGTAATTATTTTTGGTATTAATTTCCTTTAAATTAATTCTTTATTGGTTATTAATTATCTTAAGAAATAAAAAATTTAAGTTTAAGGGGGAGGGATAATTACAGAATTTAATTCTGATAATTATCTTACTTTAATTAAGCCTTGAAGATAGGGATTTTAATCCCATAACCATCTTATATAAATAGAAAGTCAGCCACACAAAAATTTTATACTGGAAACACACAAAATTCGTAGGATTTAAAAACCTTACACCTCCCAATTTCTGTCAAAATCTTCTTGAACTTACAAGCATAACGTTCCCATTGTTTATCGGATTTCTGAAAATAATAGCTTGTTGGAAAAATCTCTTCATCCTCTTTCTAACCATATCTGGTTTTGTGTCTGAAGGTTAGTGTTATTTTCTTTACAGTTAAATCGAAATTCAACAGAACTTCCAAATTCTTTTTGAATTTCAAACAAGCATAACTCTCTCATCGTTTGTCGGATTCCTGAAAATAATAGCTTGTTGGAAAGCTCTATTCATCCTCTTTCCAACCATACTTTATTTTTAATCTGAAGGTTAGTATTTATTTCTTTAAAGATATATCAAAATTCGGCAGAATTAGGTTTTCAGATTTTTATAATTCTGCCTTTGATTGATCTCTGATATTGTTACCTTTATACGTATGATTGTTTAATATCCATTCATAGTGAACAATAATGAATTCATCGTTTGAACCTTTTCTATATATGAAATCAGTATGCCCTTACTTTGCCCTGCTGCCCTATTGTTGCCTATCTTGATCAACTGATTAACCTATTGGATTTTGATCTTGTTTCTTCTGATTATAAATGTTATAAACCCTTAATCCTTCCTTGTTAACATGAGATTGAAACTCCTAAAACTTGTTAACAAGAAATGGAAACTTTCCCTATTGCTCTATTCTTAGTGCCGAAAATTGTTTGATAATTAGGGAAGGTAATTCAGGTTGTTTCTTGTTAAGTTCTTGGCTATCACATCACACATCCAAGAGGGAGGTTCCTGCCGTATCTGATCACTGGTTTATGATAGGTTTGGTGAGTGGATTTGGTAAGGAAATAGGGTATTTAATTGGATATTGGATATGCGTACTTAGTTTGGTTTTGGCTTTGCCTTGTGATGCTATAGGTAGTGCAGAATTATTGGACAAAGGCAAGGGAATAACTTCCTGTTCAGAGAGAAGAAAGGTAAGATCTAAGCTTCAGCAGTTTTTCCAGAGATTTTTGTTGTTTGCTTGTTAATTTCAGTGCCTTTACATGTAATGTTGTATGCGCATATGTTGTAGTAGGAATGCTTGAATTGCAAACCAAGATGCGATCCTCTCGGCTATACCGAATCCCTTGAGATAGGCTATGAGTGCCTACTTTGCATGTGTTGTGTGTATTGAACATGTTGATTGTGTTCTGACATGATTAAGGATACCCTGTAGGGGTATTATGTTTTGTACTTGCTTGTGTGTGTTGGTACGTGTTGTATGTCAAGATCCTTTTCTGGTGTCCATTTGGGGTAAACGTTGATACTCCTTGTGAGGGGGGAGGTTCTTACTGGTATGGGAGTCGTATGGGTAGCAATCCCCAGTACGAGCTCGCTGGATGTCTGGTTCTTATGTGGTCAGAAGCCCTATCCTTGTGTGGCAGGAAACCCTAGTCTTTGTGTGGCTTGGGATGACTGGTCCTTGTGTGGCAGGAAGCCCTTGTCCATTTGTGGCAAGATGAATAGGCTTACTGAATAGCTTGTGTGTTAACCATTTAACTTTTGTGCAGTAAGCCTTGGACAACACAGGTGGAAGGGGATGGATGACCTTTCTTCTTCATTGCCGAGAGCAATCTGATGACTTCTATCTGCCTGTGTACTTCTGAGTTTTCGGATGTATTTGTAGTCCCCCCTCAGCCTTAGATTCGGCCCTACCCTTTTAATTATGATAATTATCTTACTTTAATTAAGTCTTGAGGATAGGGATTTTAATCTCATAACCATCTTATATAAGTAGGAAGTCAGCCACACAAAAATCTTATACATAAACCACACAAAATTCGTAGGACCTAAAAACCCTACACCTCCCAATTTCTGTCAAAATCTTCTTGAACTTCAATCAAGCATAACTCTCTCATCGTTTGTCGGATTCCTGAAAATATTAGCTTGTTGGAAAGATCTTTTCATTGTCTTTCAAAAAAATTGTTTGGTTTTTTGTCTGAAGGTTAGTATTTATTTCTTTAAAGTTAAATCGAAATTCGGCAGAACTACCAAAATCTTTTTAAACTTCAAACAAGATTAACTCTCTCATCATTTGTCAGATTCCTACAAATAATAGTTTGTTGGAAATATTTTTTCATCCTGTTCCAAAAAATATTTCGTTTTGTGTCTGAAGGTTAGTATTTCTTTCTTTAATGTTAAATCAAAATTCGGTAGAACTGCCAAAATCTTCTTGAACTTTAAACAAGCATAACTCTCTCATCGTTTTTCGGATTGCTGAAAATAATAGCTTGTTGGTAAGCTCTCTTCATCCTCTTTCAAACCATCTTTGGTTTTTTTTCTGAAGGTTAGTATTTCTTTTTCTAAAGATAAATCGAAGTTTGTCGGAATTAGGTTTTCAGATTTTAATAATTCTACCTTTGATTGATCTGTGATGTTGTTACCTTTATTCGTATGATTGCTTAATATCCATTCATAGTGAACAATCATGAATTCATCGAAGTTTTTCTATACATGAAATCAGTATGCTCTACCTTTGCCCTACTACCCTATTGTTGCCTATCTTGATCAATTGATTAATCTATTGGATTCTGATCTTGTTTCTTTTGATTATACATGTTATAAACCCTTAATCCTTCCTTGTTAACATGAGATTGAAACTCCTACAATTTGTTAACATGTAATCGTAACTTGCAATATTGCCCTATTCTTAGTGCCGAAAATTGTATGATAATTAGGGATGGTAATTCAGGTTGTTTCTTGTTAAGTTCTTGGCTATCACATCACACATCCAAGGGGAAGGTACCTGCGCCATCTGATCACTGGTTTCTGATAGTTTTGATGAGTGAAATTGGTAAGGAAATAGGGTATTTAATTGGATATTGGATATGCATACTTAGTTTGGTTTTGGCTTCGCCTTGTAATGCTATAGATAGTGCAGAATTATTGGACAAAGGCAAGGGAATAACTTCTTGTTCAGAGACAAGAGAGGTAAGATCTAAGTCTCTTAAGTTTCTCCAGAGAGTTTTGTTGTTTGCTTGTTAATTTCGGTGCTTTTACATGTAATGTTCTATGCACATATGTTGTAGTAGGAATGCTTGAATTGCGGATCAAGATGCTATCCTCTAGGCTATACCGAATCCCTTAAGATAGGATATGAGTGCCTAGTTTGCATGTTTTGTGTGTATTGAACATGACTGTGTTTTGACGTGATTAAGGATACCCTGTGGAGGTATTATGTTTTGTACTTGCTTGTGTGTGCTGGTACGTGTTGTGGGTTAGGATCCATTTCTGGTGGCCATTCGGAGTAAGCTCTGATGCTCCTTGTGAGAGGGGAGGTTCTTACTGGTATGGAAGTCGTATGGGTGGCAATCCCCAGCATGAGCTCGCTGGATGTCTAGTCCTTGTGTGGCCAGAAGCCCTGTCCTTGTGTGACAGGAATCCCTTGTCCTTGTGTAGCTTGGGATGACTGGTCCTTGTGTGGCCAGAAGCCCTATCCTTGTGTGACAGGAAGTCCTTGTTCTTGTGTATCTTGGGATGACTTGTCCTTGTTTGGCCAGATGAATAGGCTTACTGAATAGCTTGTGTGTTAACCATTTACCTTTTGTGCAGTAAACCTTGGATAACACAGGTGGAAGGGGATGGATGACCTTTCTTCTTCATTGCCGAGAGCAATCTGATGAGATCTGCCTGTTTGTGTACTTCTGAGTTTTCGGAAGTATTTGTAGTCCCCTCTCATCCTTAGATTCGACCTTACCCTTTTTAACTGAATTTATGAATTGCGTGATCCCTTTTAGTTGCGAGGAATGATCTGATGTTGTTTGGGGAGATTTGTGTTTATGGTTTATGCAGATCTTATAATGTTGTGACCCTACTGAGATTCTTGTAATCTCATTCTGTTCTTTCCATCATTTTTCAGGCTTAGGTACATTCACTGTTCGTGGTACCAGTGTGTGAGATCAAGACAGCACGACGGGGTGATATTGCATCACCTTTGCATTCTTATTTCCTTGGTTGCTTGTGCATACAATATGATCATAGATTGGACTACTTTTCTGGTTTTCTTTTCATGATCCCTCTTTTGCTTGTTATATTTTGGAACATGTTGAAAGATTTCTTACTGGTTATTTGGATCTCTATGGGACTTGTGTGTTTTGATTCCATTAATTAAATTTAAAGACTTCCGCTGATGTTTTATTCATTCGTATGATACCAGAATGATTGTCTAATATCATGCTCCATTTGTTATTAAACATATAGAACGATCAAACTAAAAGTCAAAAAAATTTTAATGGGTAAGCCTGGTGGGATTCAAATAGGTTCTAGGTGTCTTTGGGCTTGTTTGGATTTCACGGCGGTAATGGTCTTAATCGGAGAAAATTTTAATAGGTAAGAATTGGGGTCATTACAAACACGTTGTGAATTCTCTCCATACTCGGAGGTAAGGCAAGTCAGTATACAACAGGGTCGATCCTCTTAACAACAACTTACCTTGCTACTGAAAACAAAGGACACCTTTGCATGGGCGACCTTCAAAAACACTTTGTCACCTACCATAAATTCAATCTCCCTCTGTCGATTATCGACGTAGTTATTCTGTCAATCCTGCGCTATCTTTAGCTGTTGTTGAATCAATTTCAATTGCTCCATTGCTTGATCAATCAATTCCGGATTGCTTAGGCGTCTTTTGCCAATTTCATTGCAGCAAATATGAATTCTGCAACGCCTCCCATATAGTGTTTCATAAGGTGCCATACTGATGCTTACATGAAAGCTATTATTGTAAGCAAATTCTGCCAATGGTAGGCATCACTCCCAACTGGTATGCTGGTCTAGTACGCTCGCACGTAGCATGTCTTCGAGTGTCTGAATCGTCCTTTTTTATTGACCATCGATCTGGGGATGAAATGATGTACTGAAATTCAATCTCGAACCCAACGCATTTTGGAATTTCTCCCAAAATCATGATGTAAAACGAGGATCATGATCTGAAACGATAGATACTGGCACTCCATGTAATCAAACAATCTCTTCCAAGTAATGAATAGTTAATTTTTCAGGTGTGTCTCTCACATGAAGAGGTAGGAAGTGTGGAGATTTTGTGAATCGATCCACATGGCATTGTATCCTTTGTGCGATCTAGGAAAACTGGTCACAAAATCCATCGTGACATGCTCCCACTTCCATTCTAAAATTGGAAGTGACAGAAGTAAACTAGTTTGATGCTCAATCTTTACTTGTTGACATACGAGGCATTGGGCAACAAACTCAGCAATGTGGCGCTTCATGTTCGGCCACCAATACTGCTCCTTCAAGTCTTAGTACATCTTAGTACTACCAGGATGGATAGAGAACTTCAAACTATGCGCCTTAGATAAAATAAGATTACGAATATCAACATCTTGTGGAACACATACCAGGTTTCTGAAGACAAGAACTTCATCATCACGTACTCTGAAATAGTGCGTTATGACATCAACACCATCAGATAGTTGCTTCCGAATTTCAGCCAACCTTGGATCTTCTGATTGCTAATTCAGGATTTCCTCAATCAAATTAGGCGTAACTTCGATTCGTGCCAACAACGAACCAGAAAAATCAGTGCCAAGATGCACACGGGTAGCTTTCAAATCCAGTAACATTGGCATGTAATGGGTGCACCTGTAAGCCAAAATCGATGGAGAAGGAGGATAAAACTTTCGGCACAAGGCATTAGCAACAACATTCTCTTTTCCAGAATGATAGTCAATGATCAAATCGTAGTCCTTAATTAGCTTCACCCATCTTCATTGTCTCATATTCAACTCCTTTTGCTTAAGGAGATATTTCAGGTTTTTGTGGTCAGTGAAGATTCGGCATGTCTCACCGTATAGGTAGTGGCGTCATATTTTCAGTGCAAACACTACGGATGCAAGCTCCAAATCATGTGTAGGATAAATGCTTTTAAGTGGTTGTAACTGTTGGGAAGCATAGGCAACAACTTTCTCGTCTTGCATCAATACGCATCCCAGTTTAGATTCCGATGCATCGCTGTACACTACGTACTCTTTCCCACCAACTGGTAAGGTGAGGATTGGTGCGGAAACCAATTGGATTTTCAACTCTTCAAAATTTTGATGGTATTTCTCGTTCCACACAAATGGCTCTCCTTTGCGAGTCAGTTTCGTCAATGGTACAACAAGCGATGAAAAATTCTCCACGAATTGATGGTAGTATTTGGCTAAGCCAAGGAAACTACAAACTACGAACATAGTTTACGGGAGTTCTCAAGCAACTACGACTTCAATTTTCTTGGGATCAACTAACACACCTTGGGAAGAAACAACATGGCCAAGAAAACCAACTTCACTCAACCAGAATTTGCATTTGGAGTCCTTTGTGAACAACCGCCGATTCCTCAGAATATTCAGTACAATCCGCAAGTGCTCAGTATGCTCTTATTCCGATTTTGAATAAATCAGAATGTCGTCGATGAAGACTATCATAAATTTATCCAGAAACTCATGGAACACATGATTCATCAGGTCCATGAACACGGCTAGTGCATTGGACAAACCGAATGACACGATCTTCTCGGCTTTAGTCGTGGCAACAATTGATTCTTGCAAATTCTGCATCAATTCATACCAATGATGGTTTTGAGTTCGGTACTCAGCCCATTCTGAAATCATCTCGCAAGCTGGTACTGTGAACGATCCTCCTCAGGTACAAATTGGGGCAAGTCCCTTAATGCCTTCTCGTATTCCAGCACCGAACAGGTTCCCTGTTCAAGCTTATAGAAAACTTGTTGCTCCTTGTTTTTATGGAATCTCGTATAGAACCTCTAGTCGAACTCATACCAAAATTCCTCCCAAGTAGGCAAACGATCTCTGAATCATAAACTCACGGCTGTCCACCATGCGAGGGCTTCTCTCTCAAGTAGGAAAGTAGTGATAGCAACCCTGTCATCATCCGTTATGCAAGAACAAAGACACTCGGAACAAGGTGTCTATCCATTCACGAGCCGCAGCGGCTTGGGCTGAACCGCTGAAATCTTTACATCCAAATTGACAAGCTTCCTTCAACAGCTTTGTAATAACAACTGGGAGTCTCTCGGTTTCTTTAGGATGTGCCGACTGTACAGATTCACGTGGAGGAATAGGTTCTTCAATGGGTGCGGGTGTCGAAGCATTCTGAAATTGCACCTCAATATGTTGCTGATTCGCAGCATTTCCTTGCAATACATTTAGAATTTGTAACATTATAGGATTGATGGCTGGTGCCTCAGGTTGGTTTTCGGGCTCAGCTTGCCCTCCCTGCTCAATCTGTGCATTTGGCTCCTCTTGCTTAATAAGTTACTGTTCGTCCTGAACCCCATACCTACCTCGTCTATCCCTTGTAGTGTTAAACCTTGTCATACTATACAAGCACACGATCATTACTCAACACATAACCAAATACGAACACTAGGAAAAGAAGTGGTACCTGATGGAGAGGCGTGCACCGAATGATATGCATATGCTGGAAAAAACAAAATACACATGCACACAAGTACTCACAAGTTTTGGAAATCACATGTACACATTCAATTGCACACTCAGCAATCACATTAAAACACACAAGTACTTGGCAAACATACTTTCATACAAACCATACTCGGCAATGACAAGAAACATAGCAAAGCACCCATCAAAACTCAGTAAAACACATCAAATCATGCAATGCATAAAAACACACATAAATACGCAGCAAATTAAATAATCAAACACATCATCTAAACATTTCTAACCAAGTTCTTAACATCTGATTAATTTCGGTTTTAGCCCTCTAAGTGAGTGGGTGTGTGCGCATGTACCTACCTACAAACACAAAATCTCAAACATGTTAGCATATAATAAATCATATTTCCTAAACCATGCTTCGCGGTACCTGTAACTACCCCAAATCCTAACCTATTATGATTTGCTCCTATTAGGACCCTTATTGCCGTGAAATCCAAACAAACCCAAATACAGGACCTATTTGAATCCCACATGGCTTATCTAGCTAATTTTTGACTTTAGCATGTTCATTATTTGTACTTATAACAATTGGATCATGATATTGGACAAGCATTCTGGTATCATACAGAGTGAATAAAACATCAGCGGAAGTCTTTAAATTGAATCATTGGAACCACAACACACAAGTCCTATAGGGATCTAAAACCTAACAAGTACACTTCCAATATAATTCGGAAATAAACAAACAAAGAAGGGACTAGAATAACCAGAAAATAGTCCAATCAAAGTTCATGTTATATGCGCAAGCAATCAAGGAAACAAAAATACAAATTTGATGCAATATTTCCCCACCGTGCAACCTTGATCTCACACACTGGTACCATAAACAATGAATGTTCCTAACCCTGAAAAATGGTAAAAACAATAGGATGAGATTACAAGCATCTCAGTAAGTCCACAACATCATAAACAAACATCTCCCAAACGACATCCGATTAGTCTATACAAACTGAAGGGAATCACGCAATCATCATTCAATCAGAAAGGGATAAGGATGAAAGCTAAGGCTGAGGGTGGACTATAAACACTTCTGAAAATCAGAAGTACACAGGCAGGTAAAACTCATCAAACATGTCGGCAATAGGAAAAGGCCATCCCCTTCCACCTGTGCTGTCCAAGGTTTCGCTGCACAAGCGCTAAAGGTTAGCACACAAGCTAAACAACAAGTCTATTCATCTTGCCACACAAGAACAAGGCATCCAAACCAGACAAGGATAAGGGCATCTGAACCACACAAGGATAAGGGCATCTTGCCACACAAAGACAAGGAGTTTAGCCACACAAAGACTAGGCATCTAGCCTGCACATACTGGTAAGAACCTCTCCTCTCCCAGGAGAGCATTAGTGCTTACCCCAAATGGCCATCAGAAAAGGATCCTGACACACAAACACATACAAGTGCACACAAGCAAGTACAATGCACAATACCACTATAGGGTATCCTCAATCGTGCCAGAACACAATCAGCATGTTCATCAATACACACAACACATGCAAACTAGGCACTCATAACCTATCTTAAGGGATTCGGTATAGCCTAGATAAGCCTTAAATCAATTCGTAACTGATGCAAACATTATCTCACAAATGCACATACAATATCACAGGTATAGGTACCGAAATCAACAAGCAAACAAAAGGATCTCTGAAGAAACTAATGAGGCATAGATCCTACCTCTCTTGTCTCTGAACAAGAAGCTATTCCTTATCCTTTATTCAAGGAATCCGAACCACCTATAACATCATAAGGCAAATACAAAACCAAACTAAGCATGTATACTCAATAACTAAATAAATACTCTATTTCCTTACCAATTCCAACACCAAACCTATCAGAAAACCAGTAATCAGATGTGCAGGTGCCTCCGTCGGATGTGTGATGTGATAGCCAAGACATAACATGATTCAACCTAAATTACCTTCCCAATCAACTATATAAATTTTGGCACTAAGAATAGGGCAATAGGGAAAATTGCAATTTCATATTAACAAGCTATAGGGGTTGCAAATTCATGTTAAAAAGGAAGGATTAGGTATTTATAACACATGTAATCAAAAGGAATATGATCAGAAACCTATTGTTAATCAATTGATAAAAATCGGCAATAATAGGATAGAGGTAGAGCATGCCGATTTTATGTATAAGTAAGATTCAAAGGATGAATTCATGATTTTAAAACATGAATGGATGCTAAAAAATTATACAAACAAGAGCGACAACAACAGAAATCAATTGAAGGAAGAATCATACAATTTGGGCACCAAATCTGCTGAATTATGAGTTAAATTTTGATAGTGAAGAACTAACCTTATTATGACTGGAATAATTTAGCTAGATAGAGGATGGAAAGAGCTTTCCAACAAACTATTATTTTCAGAATTCTGACAAAGGATGAGAGAGTTATGCTAGTTTGAAGTTGATGAAATTTCAGCAGCAATAGGGAGGTGTAAGATTTGATGTTTGACGAATTTTGTATATTTTCTGTATAAAATTATATGTGGCCGGCTTCCTCTTTATATAGGGTGGTTATGGGATTAATTTTTCTACTTTAAAGGCTATATTAAAGTAAGATAATTATCAGATTATCCTTTCTTAATTTTAGGGATTTTCTCTCCTAAGGTAATTATCAACCAATAAGGAACCAAATCAAAGGGAATTAAAACCAGAAATAATTACTAGGCATTCCATACCATCTTTGGCTATCACACATCCATTTCTTCAGGAGAAAAATGATTATTTCACCTGAACTGGTTTCTGGATTTTTAAGATTACACTGGGGTCTCAAATATGTATTATTGAATTTTTGGCTTATACAGAGTGAAAGAAAACATCAGCGGAAGACTTATATTAACATTGAAAACAAGGTAAACATAACCCACAAGTCCCAAAGAAATCTCAAAACTTCAACCAATAATATTATGAAATTTTCGAAGGCAACAAGGAAGAAGAAGAGGGATTGACAGGCCAGAATGAAAATCTACACAAATTCAAAGACATAGTATGCGCATTCAATAAGAAAATGGTGAAAATGAAGTGCAAATTCATCCAGAAGTGCAGCCTTGATCTCACACCTTTGGTACCAGCAGCAAAGCACACACCTAATGTGAGACCCCGTCCTTTTGAGAGTCTAATCAGCACCCGTATTCAGTCAAAATTTTTGGATTGGTCGGTTTGAGTGAGTTGACCTTTTGACCAAGTGACTTGGATATAGTCATAGAGCCTAAGTGTCAAGTTTAGGATGTCTAGAACGTTATGTCGTTGGTGGTGTGTCGATAATTTGCACGGCGTGTCGTTTCAGAGTTTTAACGTGCATTAGATTAATTAGTCGATTGGTACGTTGTTCGAGGCTTGAGTCCAGAGGATATACCCCATTTCATTTTTTTAACCCGCATATAAGTTTTTGGAGGCCCGTTTTGAGTGGTTGTAGGTCTTTGGGCCGACTTACCTTTCGTGGGCCCGATTTCGGTTCTCGAGCCCAATTTCGTTTTAAAAGCCTGATTTTTATATTTTGAGCTTTTAAATTTTATTTTAGCCACTTGCGGCATATGTGAGTCATTTTATGATTATTTCAGATTTTGAGAATTTAAAAAAAAAAAAGTCAAAGTCAAAGTCAAAGTCATCAGTCAACAGTCAAGATATGGCAAAAATTCAAAAATACCCTTCACTTAATTCCTTCTTTTCTGCACGGGGCTGTGCAGAAAGAAGAGGAAAGAAACCCCTCCCCCTTCTTCCCTTCTTTTTGCCGAGAGTTTCCCAAAACACAAATTCCTCCCAATTTCATTTTTATTTCAAATTAAGGAGTGAGTTTTGTTCCAAAACCTAAACCTAACCCTCCTCCCTATATTTCCTCAGTTTATAGGTTTATTTATGGTGGTTTTATATTTATTTGAGTATTTTTTTGTAAATTTCGGATTTTAGGAGTTTTTGCTTGATTTCTTCATTTTCTTCTTCGATTTGTGGTTGATTTAGCATGATTAGATGTTCATTGACATAGTCTGATACTTTAGATTTCTTGAAAACATCATTTGATCCATGATTGATCATTTTGGGTGTCGATGGCATTTTGGTAATTTCGGGATTTGTGTGATTTTGTGAAATTGGATGAAATTGGTTGATGCCATTGCTTGAGTTAGGTTGTTTGTGTGTTGAAGAGAAGGTTTATCGATTGAGGAAACCAATTTTGATGTTGATGGAACTTGGAATTGGAAATTTAGCTTAGGATCGATCGAGTATGCGAAAGGAATTGTTGTTTTTCTTAAGGAATTGAGTGGTTTGAGTTTCTAGAGGTTGAATTGAATAATTTGGGACTTAGAGTGAGTGTTTTAAGGGGCCTCTTAGGTTGTTTTTAATTCTGGTCATTTTCGAGTTTATTATTTTCGGCTTTGTTCTTAGTGTGGTTTTGTGTGCATGATTGTTTAGGTGGTGCTTCAGCGACCGATAGAGGCAAAGGCTTAGTCGTTGAATCGTCGGCGCGTCAAGAGGTGGGAGACTATGTTTCATTTACATGCACGGAAATATTTTGCTTTATTAATTAAAATTTGGTAAATGCTTGTTTTTGAATAAAGGCAATACGTGCATCGATGAGTGATTTGGCATGCTAGGTTCATTATGTGTGAGGCATATTTATGATGCATAAAATGTTTGTTTTGAACCTATATGCATGTTTGCGATGTGATTTAAAATGCATTTGAGAATATCCATATCCATCGAATTCTTGAGTTGTTGGGGCTCCTAGGGAGCCTTTGAGTTGATTTTGAGTGTTTTATATTTTATTTAAATTATAACATGATTTGAGATTTGTTCTATATGTTTGCAAAGAATACGTATACATATAATTGCTAGGTATAACTTGGAATTGACGGACTACGCTTGGCCAATGCGAAGGTAAGTGGATGAGTATCCTTAGATAGAAGGATAGTCCCTTGCCTAGGAGTATGGATGTGTTATGTATGCCTTGTGGGAGTAGGTGATGGGATAGGCTACATGTGCCTTCGGGCTTTTCAAGTTGTGTGTGAGTTGGGAATTGTGCGATAATTTTTTTCTCCACTTTTCCCGAGGACAACACTGGTGGTAGGGGATTTATTATTATTTTGGAAAGGTGCATTGAATTAACCACCTGTGGGCTTCTGATTTCCCTTTGGCCGGGGTTATCAGCGAAGCGGTTTTAGAGGTCCACCCCGATAGTTTTTGGGCATAGTAGCCCATGAGAATGTGATTTGGGATTTATTTATTTATTGGGCATGGGCCTGAGATACATGTAGATATTATCAAACTCATGCATATGCATTCGATCATGTTTAAATATGATATTGCTTACACGATTAGTATCATGTGACTTACAATGGTTTTTATTATAAAATATTTATATTGGTTTTCGTATATACCTCTATTCCACCGGAATTGTTTATGACGTTGTGACTCTCACTGAGGTCCCCGAGATCTCACTCCCCTCTTGTTGTTGTTTTCAGGACTAGGACGAGCGCCTGTATAGCCGTCTATTTTTGAGGTCGAGATTTCTGATTTGTCATAGGGCTAGACTACTGCATATGACACGTTTGAAAACTCGACACTTTCTTTTGTATTTTGGATTTGGTTATGCTTGCTTATCCTATTTGCATGCTTGCTCATTGACATTGTGACCCCTTAGTGGGCTTGGGTTGATGCATGCTATTGGATATTGATGTATTCTTTTGAGTTTGCGATATATGAGATGAGCAAGATGCCTTGGGCATGTTTTGCTGTTCTTGGGTTTTGAGTTGGTTGGACTTATTCTGATAAAGCATGTTTGGGGTCGTGTGGCCTGTTGTATGTGTGATTTAAGACTTCCGCTATTTGTGATTGTACTTCGTGATTGTATTTGTGGTGTCGAGATGTTTGTGTAAATACATGCTTCTTTTTTTTAAGAAAGTGAAAATTTTCAAATTTACTTGTGTTTTTATATAATTTCTGAATTTGTTTTGAGGGTAAGCCTTGTGTAGTTTTGATTGGGCCACGAGTTGGGCCAATTGGGACTGCACGGCGGTGAGGAGCCCAATTACCGGGTTCGGGTCCTCACAATGATTCCTGGCGAAATGACAATGCTGCAACAATCTGCGTCTGTGTATCCTGGTCTTTACACCATAATCAACCCAGAGCGTTAGAGCATTTCTCTGAATAAGATCTCGTTCTTGAAGCTCTACTCTCCCTTATGGTAGTCTTTTAGTTCCCAGATTCTGAAAAATCCTTCACCAGCAGCAATGTGATTCCTGGCGAAATGACAATGTTGCAACAATCTGAAAAATCCCTTGAACTCTCCAAAAATAAAGTGATGAATGCAGTTTATTGATGGATCTCCAAGGGTGTTAATTATATAATATTTATCTGACTCCAGGAGATTGTAAGCAGCAATACTCATATATACTCTATCCACCCATAACAAAATACCATTCTAGCTAAATATACTATTCAACTTCAAGGTGAAGTCGATCCGGAATAACAAATTGTGTGGATGTGATACCTCTTTCTCTTCCCAATTGTTTGTTTCTAATGAGAATACCTCTGTTATGAATGATCCTCCGTGAACAACTCCGTGAGACTTCCTTGGCTCATTAATTCGCACGACTTTGCAACTAAGATTGCTCTCATCCCACACCAACCCAACACGTCATTGTATCTGATCGGAAAAGGTGGAACCGCAGCCCAGTCTCCGGTTATCGGGTTGCATATGTAGTACACCAGGGGTGCCTATGTTTCGAAGTACTTTGCTGAGATTGAGTGACACAAAGTACTTTGCTGAGACTGAGTGGCACAAGAGCAAACCATTATACATTGCAAAGATGTCAACGATATCTCCAACTTTTATGGCCTATCTAGCCTTTAAAAAAGGCGCAAAATCAAACTTGAATCTGTACAGCTCAAAGTCGAATGATGGGATTGATGGTGGCTTCAGAATTACGTAATTGGGTGGTTTTCGGTCCACAGAACGAATCTTGCCATTGATGATGGATGTCAAGGCTTGGTGTTGATTGGGATGAACTTCCTTCTACCTCTGGATAAATATGAAATCTGATATCAGAGTCTTCCATCGCTTGCACACTAACTTGCACTGCAAGGTAACCCTTCGAGGTGTGAAATCCTAAAACAAGGATCTCCAGCAGTAAATCATCCTCAATGTCTTCTATGGAGGTTTGAAGTTTGTTTGCCCACATCTTTTTTCTATGAAGATTAAAAAGGTATATTATGTAGTAATGACTACCATGCCGTCTCTCACCTCCCAAAACCTCCCAGCTCTCTCTAACCCAATCCCAAACACTGTCCCAAACCATACCACAAA
Organism: Passiflora organensis; assembly: GCA_019739055.1. Classification (NCBI taxonomy): domain Eukaryota; kingdom Viridiplantae; phylum Streptophyta; class Magnoliopsida; order Malpighiales; family Passifloraceae; genus Passiflora; species Passiflora organensis. Next base: position 366,911 of record JAEPBF010000328.1, on the reverse strand, counting down.
CTCTAATTTTCACACTAAGAATGCTTGCCGTAGGAACACTGGGATTTCACCAGCGTATAACTTGCTTCGTCTGGAAAACCATGCTCAGTTAAGACATGCCAAAGACAAATGGGAACCAGCGAAAGTGTTAAGTGAGGACAGATACATATCATACTTCACAGAGGGTATACCAAAGGGATGGAATTCGAACAGACTCTTCAAAGAGATTGCTGCTATTGAACCCGTGGTGGATGTGTTCATTCCAAACCGCAGATCCAGGAGGGGTTTAAGGTTTGGTTTTGCCAAATTTGTGCGGTGTGGGGTTCAGGAGGATCCTAGACAAAGGCGTCTTAATACAACACTGGGTGGAAGCACATTGATGAGATTTAATGTGGCCCATTTCTCAGCTGGTCAAGGGCGACGCAGAGCGCAGTTCGCAGGCTCCATACGAAAGGATGAACCACTTGAACCGCAAAAAATCCAGACGTTTGCGAGCAATATGTCACTGAGGGAGAGCGATGGTAGAACATATACAGAAGCAACAGCAGCGAAGAGCAACCACGCCTTAGAGGAAGAACTTGTAGTGATTTATTCCAATCAGGTGACACTGGAATGGCTTCGATGGAGCGTAGTAGGGTCTCTACGTGGAGGACACATTGATAAGGATAGCTTGCCAGCGGATGTTGGGTGCAAGGATATGGGGGGGGAATCTGAGACTAATCACCTTTATGACTGCAGAGATGATGAGGAAGGAACTTACGTCGAAATATCAGTTTTTGGGCTGGAAAGTTCTCCGATATTCATCCTTGGCACCCAGAAGATATCGAAAACAGAAGACTTTGCTGGGTGGAAGTCATAGGAATCCCCCTTAATGCGTGGTTTGAGGATGCCTTCAGAAAAATTGTTCAGCCGATCGGATCTTTGATTAATGTACACAAACAAAACAGCCAATTGGGAATGTCTCGATGTGACAGTGATGCAAGTAGTTACATAAAGCCTATCGGAAATAAGAAAAAAGGTGATGCTGGAGGTCGACGGCAAGCGGTTCACGGCGAATATCTCAGAAGTGAAAGATAAATATTTTGTGGGGCCCGATGTTGGGGAAAAGGTTCCTGTGTCGGGTGGATGCAACAGCTTTTTTTCACCTACCAAACGCAATCTCTCAACTGGGAGGAAGATTAGATCTGTCGAGGAGAGGGGTAGCACGTCCCCAGCAGAGAAAGGGGGCTCACGTTAGAAGGATTTGATGGAGAAGGACATCGTGGGAGAGAAGGGAGCAGATAAAGTTCAATCTGAAGCTGCTGGAACTAACTCGGCATCTCGGTTAATTCTAAAAGAGCAGGTTGCACACGTGGTTCTTAACCCTTCAGCGAATCAGTATATGGAAGGGCATTTAAGTCATTGTGCAAAAGTGGTGGGCATCTAAGTAATTACACTGCACCAGAATTACCCCTTGCGAGAGGAGAGGCAAATGAAGGGGGACAGTCAAAGGCTAATCGTAAAACAGTATCAGAGTGCCTGTTAATTGAATCTACAGCTGAGATCCCCGACATTACTTCGTTGCCTGAAGACATGATTTTTACAAGGATGAGGAAGGAAGGTAATAAAGCCTCAAGGATTGGTATGAAGGGGCAGGCAGTCGATACAAGGGTTGGCAAGCAGAAAAAGCTCAAACATCTAAAACCCACAGGAAGCCTCTCCTCAGGTGGAGTTAGCAAACCGAAAGCGTGCAGCGTTTTTCAACTTGTGGAAGATCCTTCATTTCTTTCTGCTAATAGAGATAAGGAAGAAGGCTACTCGGATAGGAACTGTTACAGGGTCCCAGTATCAGATAAGTGTTCAGTCGAAGTGGAGGTACAGAGGTCGTTAGATGTAGTAGAAACACTAGGTATTAGCCAAAAGAAAATGAGATCAGCAATCCGCCAAAAGCTGAAGGAACGGATCATCGAGGAAGGAAAGGAGTGGCAAGCTCACTGCACCTCGTAGAGTAGTGCAGGTGATCCTTTTCCCAGGGTTTTATTTCCGGATGATTAATTTGGCAATGTGGAACATCAGAGGTTGTTGTAATAAGATGAAGGAGAATCAAATCCGCAATCTTATAGCCAAAGAACAACTAAGTATTATGATCCTTTATGAGACAAAGAGGGAGAGTTTTTCAGACAGGTTGGTGGGCAGATTATGGCCTGGCAATACTATTAAATGGGAAGCTATTGACGCACGTGGGAGAGCTGGTGGCATTGTGTGTCTTTGGGATGATGCAAAAATACAGACCATTAGAGTGGAAAAATTCGAGAGGTGGATGTTACTTGAGATGAGGGCAAAGGCATCAGGTTTCAGCTTTGTTTGTGTTGGGCTACACGCACCTAACCTAGCGGCTGAGCGAAGAGTACTATGGGAAGAGATGCAAAGAAGGAAGTGTACGAACAGAGTTCCTTGGATCATCTTAGGAGACTTTAACGAATCAGTCAATGAAGAGGAGAGGCTCGGCAGTTCCTTTAACAGAGTTGCGGCTTGCAGATTCATGAATTTTATCAATAGGAATGGTCTGATAGATTTTCCACTCCTTGGCAAGTCTTACACGTAGTTTAATTCGCAGAGTGCTTCCCGAATTGACAGGGTCCTGGCTTCTCCAGATTGGTGTCTGAACTTCAATCGACATAAGTTGTATGCAGGAAACAAGGGTTTTTCGGATCATGTACCATTAATATTGAAAGCCGACTCAATTTTTTAAGGATTTAGGCCATTTCGTTCTTGGGACTTCTGGTGGGAGGATAAAAACTTCATAGAAACGGTAGAAGAGTATTGGCGTGAGGCAGGGATTTGCTTTCCAGGTGCATTTTGTGTGGTTAAGAAATTGGCGTTTTTAAAGAGAAAATTGAAGGCCTGGCATAATGAAAGTTTCGGTGCATTGGAAAACAAAATGAAGACAACTCTTGCTGAGTTAGATTCTCTAGACCAGAATAGAAGTGGCTCGAGGGCTGATTCGAGAAGGAGATACGAAGAACTACAGATCCAGAAGTGGGACTTTAAGAAGAAGCTTGAGGATATGTGGCGGCAGAAATCTAGACAGCAATGGCTCAAACTTGGGGATAAAAACAGCAAGTTTTTCCACTCCTGTGCTAGCATGCGGCGTTGTTACAATTTTATTGGATCAGTGAGAGTAGATGGAACGGATCTATTTAAGCCAGAGGAGATAAAGGATGCAGCGGTTGGATACTTTCAAGAGATCTTCAAGGGTGAGGGTACCAGGTGGTTAGGATTGGGTAATCTAAATCTACCTTGTCTGTCAATTGAAGAGGCAGCCCAACTTGAAGAACCATTTCTTCAGGAGGAGATCAAGAACGCCGTATGGGAATGTGGCAGCCACAAGGCCCCAGCACCGGATGGTTTCAATTTCTATTTCATTAAGAAAGCATGGAGAGTGATCGGTGAGGAAATCACAGCGATGGTGAAAGAATTCCAGTCCAGTAGAGAATTGCCTCGAGGGATAAACAATAGTTTTATTACCTTAATCCCCAAGGTACCAGGTGCAGCCGATTTTAATTCTTACAGGCCTATCAGTCTCATAAATATCCTATACAAAATAATTTCCAAGATATTGTCCAAACGACTTAAGAGAGTGATGGATAAACTAATCTCTCCTTTCCAAACCAGTTTTATGGAAGGAAGGTATATAGCAGATTCGATCATGGTTGCCAACGAAATAATTCACACAATGAAGAAGTTAAAGAGCAAAGGCTGGTGTTTCAAATTAGATTTCAAGAAGGCGTATGATTCGGTAGATTGAATTTTCCTAATTGAGGTGTTGGAAAATATGGGTTTCGGTGTTCAATGGAGAAGATGGATTCAGGCATGCATATCCTCAGCCCGCTGTGCAGTTCTCATCAATGGTGCGCCAACAGCCAAATTCAATTTGGGGCGAGGACTTCGACATGGCGATCCACTATCACCGTTATTGTTCAACATAGCGGCAGAGGTCCTGTCAAGAAAGCTTGCTAGAGCGGTTGATCGTGAACTTTTTCAAGGCATTAACGTTGGAGGTTTACATCTAACGCATCTGCAATATGCAGATGACGTTATCCATTTTAGAAATGGAGATCAACAGGGGATACTGAATTTACAGAGAATCTTGAGATGTTATGAGTTGCTATCCGGGTTAAAAATTAATTTCTTTAAATCAGGATTAGTGGGAATCAATGTGCCAAATGGGGAGGCTGCGACCATGGCGACTAAGCTTCACTGCAAATTGCAGAAAATACTGTTCATATATCTTGGGGTACCTCTTGGGGCGAATCCACCTCGTAAAAGTACGTGGAGTACGGTGGTGGCACGATTCAAAAGTAAGCTAGCGTCATGGAAAGGATCTCTGCTATCGTTAGGGGGTAGAATCACATTGATCAAATCAGTATTAAGTAGTCTACCAGTGTACTATATGACCTTCTTCAAGATGCCCGTGGGAGTCAGGAAGGACTTTGAGAAATGGATGAAACGTTTTCTATGGGCTGGGAAAGTAGACAAGAGGTGTATGTGCAAGGTGAGCTGATCGGTGGCAGTCCGAAGAAGGTGGGGATGCGGGACTAGGATGCTTGAAGTTGCGAAATGTTGTTCTGCTTTCAAAGTGGAGCTACAAGATCGCAAGTGATACATGTTCACTGGGGAAACAGGTAATATCACAGAAATACAGGCCCAGACTGAGCCCCAAGGGCATATTGAGCTAGGGAAACAATGGTTCGGCTATCTGAAAAGGTATTGTACAGACGAGTAGATCATCATTGCCAAATGGAAAGTGTATCTCAGCATTCTACCGTTGGAAATTGGGGAAAGGTGATTCAATTGCTTTCTGGCAGGACATCTGGTGCAGTACCTCACCCTTAATGTTACTATTTCCAAGATTATATGATCTTTCCTTAGATAAGGAGGGGTCAATTCTGAGGTTTGGGTCTGTGGTGAAAACGAATGGCGTTGGGCTCTCACATGGAGGAGAAGATTATTTTTGTGGGAGGATGAAGAAGTTGATTGTCTATTGTCAATGTTGAGAGGTTTTGTTCCGAATCCTATGGAAGGTGATCTGCTATTGTGGGGGGATCAGATGCGACCTTTCTCGGCTCGTAACTGTTATCAATCACTAGAAGAAAGTATGGTCAATCCAAGGGAGAAGATGATTCCTAATGTTTGGCATAAGCAGGGAGCTCCCAAGTGGCAAGCGTTCATGTGGCTTGCTTGTAAGGAAAAGATTACCGCCAAAGGTCAGCTAATAAGATTTGGAATCCTGCATGAATCCGAGGGAGGTTGTGGGGCGTGTGGACTGGCGGAAGGAGATTCCAATCATATCTTGCTAGACTGTAGAACGGCTTGGTTATGTTGGTCGCTATTATTTAGGAAATGGGGATTAAGCTGGGTGCAACCGCGGTCGATAGCAGATCTATTCACTCAATGGTACGGATTCTCAATTCCAATCAGATGGCATGGCCTATGGTACGCTTTAATATTTGCAATGGCATGGAGTATTTGGCTGGGAAGAAATGATAGAATCTTCAGGGGAGAAGATAGCAATGCGGAAGATTTATTTTACAATGGCATTTGGCATGGTTTCTGTTGGGCCAAGAGAAATCTGAAGGAAGTTTGTATAGATAGTTTGGATTTGTTACCCTCGGGAGATTTTGCTACCTTGCTGTTCAGATAGATTGTATAGATTGTGAAAATCCAGATACGGTAATTTAGATACGGTATCTGGAAGTTTCATCTTGTCTATAGAGTCGGGACAATGTTTCATTGTTCTACTCAAAATGTATTAATGATTCCAATCTTAATACATATCGATGAATTCTTCTTCAAAAAAAAAAAAGGTATATTATGTTTAGGTTTGGATTTGTTGGTGGTTTATATTCTTTATATATCTAGATATATATATATAGATTATCTGGTAAGCAAGGAAATACCGAATTAAGTTTGAAGATCTAATAAGATATCAAATTGTTATGTTGCAATATTTTATTCAAAGGAATGTTAAAAAAAGTAAGAAACTTCTTAAGACCCAGGATTTTACGACATAACTCCGCCGTCAACTAATTTATTTTTCGAAACTGGTCATCTTATTTCACAAATTTTATTCTAATTTTTTATATTAAAATCTAAAAATAATAATTCAGCTAAATATTTTCCTCATGGACTGCATTAAAATTATAATCAAAGGTACGAATATTTTAAAAGAATTAAGGAGAGATAGAGTAAATATAAATGGTATTCAATTCGTATGACCCATTAAAGAAAAAAAAAAGTCTATTAAATGATTGTGACACAATTAGATAAGATTAGAGATAACAATATTCGATGCAGATTTGCTCCGATCAAAATTTAAAATAATATAATATATGTGTATAGGATATATGTTTAATATAAATTTATTGTTATGAATTGATGAATATTCATTAAACTCTTCTCAAGAGTTGTATTTTTACTAACGGATATATCTTTTCCAAGAGATATATCTTTATCAATAGATATATCATTTCCAAGAGATATAAATAATACCTTTAGTATCTATAAATATGTATGTCATCATTTGTGATATCCTCCAATATCCTCTGAATATCTAATAAAATCCTTTTATTCTCTCCTTGTATATTGCTCTTCTTTTTTTATTCACAACACGTTATCATCACGATTTTTTAGCAAAAATCATATCTTCATATCTCGCATCTCTCTCAATGCAAGAAAGTCTCAGATAGCTTATGGATGCAAAGATTTGATGAGGAATTATCAAATCTCACGCTTTAGAAGTCACACTAAAAAAAAGATAAATTTTCTTTTATTTAATAAATTTATTATATATCTTTTTATTTTTTTATATAATAATAATCAATTATATTAATACTTGTTATGTATATATATACATATGAAATTAATTGGTATTAAGACAAAAAATTTTATATTATATAAATCTAAATTAGGATTGTGGTTAATTATTTTTTATCAATAAAATTACATATATAATTTCATATATAATATAAGATAAATGATAATTTTTAGTTAGGAACATAAAATGTTATAATTCAGTCATTAATTAAAATAAGTTATATGTAATATTATTGCTTACACAAAGCATGTTAATAGTGCACCAAAATTCTTTTTGGAAGATTAATGCTATACAAAATATATGATATTGAAGACATTATAAGATAATTTTATTTTATTTATTTATTTAATATAATATTATCTTATAATTATCATGGTCCATACTTTGCAGTGAATGGTACAATATAATAGTCGTGTAACGATCGTATGTATCTCATCATAAAAAATGAAGTATCATTCCCTAAAGTGAATGTGTTTTTATATTATATTCATGATTAAAGACATGGATAAAATGTTAAACCTTTAATAAGGTTATAAAAGATGAGATAGTACGATTATAAAAAGATGGCATCACCGGTGGGACCATCCCGGTTGAAAATTGATGTGTGATATATACGTCGATATATCAATTATGATTGGAAAACTATAAGTTGTTCCACAGTACATAAGCTTTCAAATGTTATTGTGCAAATGCATATTAAGCACAAGGTCTCTCTTTGCTCAATTTGATATCAAATCAGGATGAAAATGTGAATTACATATATTTGGTTTTGATGATATATCAATCATAATGTTCACATATATAAATATAGTTATAACGCAAGTAGCGTTTGTAAAACAACTTGTGAAAAAAAAAATCACTGGTCAGCGTGTGCATCCTGATAATTTGATACAAATAATATGGATATATATATTGTGAGTATATCTAAATTATGTACCTTTGTAAGTTATATATTGTGAGTATATTATAATGCATTTGTCATGCAACAAGTTTATTTGCATCATGCCAATATACAATTATTCGTATCCTCTTATAAACTGGTTTGTGATCAGAAACCAAGTAAAATCATCTATAGAATTTATATGTGCGATAGATAATATTATTGTCAACTATACCGCACAAAGATGGATCATCAAAGAAAGATATAAATTAGACAATGTTATAACATTGAGGGGGGAGAAAAGATAAATAGCTGGAGAAGAAATATCATGATGAGTTATCATTATTATAATCCTCATTATAATTTATGAACTTAAAGTTTATAATATAACTCATTAATAAATATCAGTGTTAGATGAATTTACTGATCTTATAGTAATTGAGTTCCAGCTATATTGCTCTAATGTAAGATAATATTGTAAGTGACAATATTATATATGAATTTGGTACACATTTGGAATGTAAGTTACCAATCAGTTCTAAAGATATTAAATTCTCATAAAAGAAGCAAACATTTATGATGGTTTGAAAGAGAATAAATTTGAAATATTCCATTGACATTATTAATTTCTGAAATAGATTCAGAAAAATAAAGAGATCTCGATAAATTATGTCAATGTGAAAAAAAGATAGAACCGAGATAAAATATTGACAATATGCTTATATATAATTTAGAACTCTACATTATGAGGATCTTGATTAAACTCTATGAAGGAGTATAAACTATAAATAATTTATCAATCTAGAAAGATGTTTATGATTAATTTGCAACATTAGTATTGTTGGACTTGTGGTTTATATACTAATTTGTGTGAAAATGATGACATATAAATAGATAATTGTGCAAAAATGAGATAAATCATATTATAATAAAAACGGCTTATCGCACAAGTTTGCACATAAATGATTATTTTGAAGAGAAATATTTCATTATGATGGTGGATGAATAAGTTGCAATATATGATAAATCTGACAGTGAATAAATATTTTAAATAAGTCTTATATATGAAAATTCAATATGGATATATATTGCAAAAGGCAATGATTGAATTTCCTAAGAAGTTATATTGTTTCAAGCTAAATGAAGCTTGTATTTATCAAAGCAATCATGATATATGTGTTTTTATAAAAAGATCCGGATCTAAGTTTGGTATGGTTGCTAATCATCATGAAAAAATAAAATTATTGAAATGCTTATTGAGTAATCAAAAGCCGTGAATTATATAAAGACTATTTTATTTGAGTCTTTGTAAATCAGTAATATTCGATAAAAATGCTATAAAAATTTAGGAACAAAGTTTATCCATCAAAATTATCTTACTATGATATTATATATAAATCTCGATAAGATATATAATCGAGACTTAAGATTAACATAAATGTTATATATATGTGACTATATCAGATATCGAATGATAATATTTAAGATGTTGGTTGATTTCAAAAGGATAATATCATCAGAGGGAGTAAAAAATATGCATTGCACTCTTTTTTCCTTTATTAAGATTTTTCTCATTGAGTTTTTTTTGATAAGATTTTAACGAGGCAATACTTTAATTGCATACTTATATACATAACAAGTATTAATATAATTGATTATTATTGAGGGAGTAAAACCAAGGCATTACATGTTGTAGCGATGCAAACGCTTAAGTCCTGTCTAGAATACTCATAGCAAGACAGAAAATCTACCTTGAAACTATGCAAGTCAAGTGATGGAACTGGCGGTGGCTTCAAAACTAAGTAGTTGATCGTATATTCATTGTCCCCACAGAATGAATCCTGTGGTTGATGACGACGTTCACGGGCTGGCGTTGATTGGGACAAAGTTGCTTCCACCTCTGGATAAATATAGGATATGATATCAAAGTCTTCCATCGCTTGCACACCAACTTGCCCTGATGAGCCATTCTAGACGTGAAAAATCCTGCAACAACCCTACAGCAAGGATCTCCGACAACTCCTGTAACAAGCCTACAGCAAGGATCTCCAACAACAAAACATCGCCGATATCATCTATGGAGGTTAAACGCTTTCTGCTGACATGGTTACAGAATTTAGAAGTGAGAGTATGGGTTGGTTATATGTATTTGATATGGATTTGTTGGTTTATTCTAGAGCAAAAGTATATCTAGACTGAAAATTTGTTTGATATTTTTGTTGATGCTATACTTTTGGTTTTATCTTCATTTGATGTTAATTACTGGTGAGCTTGTTGACGGGTTACTAACATATGTAGGGTGGAGTCGTGCATTATAGAGTTTCTTAAATAATAGGCAACATGGATTGTTTTAGCAGTTGAAATCGGGCCTTTGTAATTATACAGTAATATTGCACACATTTAGACTTTGTCGAACAGTATTTATTAAGAAGAATAAAAGTAAAACACTGACGGCCAGCTAAGGAATCGACACATACCAGCACAAATTTTGGGATGATATAAACCAAAGTCAAAATCGGTTAAGAGCAAAATTCATCTGCTTGAAGGGTGTGGGAAAGATAACAAGATATCACTTGAGATGCACTTTGTTGTACTGGTCTACAGCTTTAGATACCGACTGTACTGAAACGGGGAATCCTGCTCCCATCTGCATGCAGCAAATTAAACGCAAATAAAAAAGAATTGTTTGAACATATAAATGATTCCAAGTAAAGAAGTTGAACAGCTGCTGTGACAGTATTTGCTAATAAATTTTAAAAAAATTGATTCACGGATTGATGCAGCACACACCACCACGCTCAAATGTGAACATCTTAACAGGACTGGTATATTTGCTGATACGAAAGATGTACTGCAGAGAAAGTAGAAGATTTCCAGTAAACACTTTTACTCCCTCTACAACTCAGTAAGAATGGCTCGTAACTTACAAGGATCATGTGACCTATACACACCCATCTCTTTCGTGAATCTTTTGTTTAGTGTCATTTACTGAAGCTATATTCAAAGAGACTTTTAGAACAGAGTACCCACATGTTTAAGATGCAACAACATAATCATCCAGTCATCCACAAAATGTAAATAGATTTGCAAGTGCTGTAAAATAAAACAGGAAAACAACTTGTGAGCTCACCGTGCTACATATGTAAAAGGAATTCACATAACCAGCATACTTGGAAGCTGCAAGAAAGCAACAAAACTGTTCATAAGAAATTTTAAGAAAATAAAGCCATTGACATCAAACAACATATAGCATCATCTTTTCCTTTATTTGAAGGCATGCAAACTAGGCAGAGAAATAGGCATATACCACTAAGAAACGGTTACAATGCTTAATTTCACAGATTCTTAAAAGTTAAGTCGATCATAAGTTAAGGTAGAATTTCCAATTCCATAGCTATCAATGTTATTCCTCAGGAATAACTCTCATAAGTACATATTTCAAATTTATGTATAGTCCATTCACAGAAGTTATCTCATCCTCTAACTTTCTTTCTGAGAATAGTTCAGATGGTATTGGGTGATACTGTTATCCACTTAATGCATATACCGTCGTGGGTAGGAAGCTTTCTAAGAAAGGAAAGAAACTTCATTTTATTTTCTATTCACTATATGATACAATCCTTGGTTTTCTAAGACGGTAGAAAATAACAGCCCTCTCTGGGTGTCTGCCAAAGAAATACCAGCTTGGACAGCCATAAAATAATAAATCAAAGAGGCAGAAATCTTAAACTTATCCCACAATAATCTAGTGTAAACTTTGTATCTCCAGAAACAAAAAGATTATGGCTCTTCCATTTTCCCAGACAATTTATTTAAAAAATTCCATGCTTACACAGGAAAAGAAAGTCCTTACTCTTTTTTAAGCCTGCAGGTTTTGCTTCCAAGAGTGCATTCATAAATGCACCAATGTTTTCACGTAATGATGCCTCCGACAAACTGACCTGTAGCAAGTATCATAAGTTCACCAAAACCAAAAATGTGAAAAGAAAAGATCATATTTTTTGAAGTGTTATCAAGTACGCCAGATTAGCTTGTCGCGGAAATCAGTACCTTTCCAAGTCCTGTATGGACAATAGATCCTTTGTCCATTTTAAACTTAATTTGAGACTTAGCATCCTTCACTGCCCTAGCAACATCACCAACCACTGTGCCCTCCTATATAAGATACAGTACATGCAAAGAAAAGTACAAAATGCAGTATAAGTGAATAGGGTAGAAGACAAAAATCCACATAGATAATAATATTGTAAAATATGGTGTAAAGCGTAACAAACTCACCTTAGAATCTAGTCTTAAACCATGACGCCTAAGAACTTTCGCAAGCTGACAATAGTAACCAGAACTGTTAGACAAAATATCCATTATTTTCACGTTTAAGTAACTCAGACAGCTCAAGCTAAGAAACCTTAAGAAGAAGGGGACCCGATTGAAGGGCGGTCATAAACTGAGGAGTCGTCAAACAGTGGTCAAAATCAATTTTATCAGCACCTGCACAAATATGCAATTGGGTATCAAGATCCAAATCCAAGATATGTAAGCGGGTATCAAGATTCAAATCCAAATTTTAGCATGAAGACATAGCAGGGCCAAAAGGAACTAATTCTTTAAAAAAAAATCCTTTGTCAAGTGACATGTATCACTTTCCTCAACCTTACCTGTAATCTTCTGAACAAATTCAACACCTCCAACAATATCGGCTCCTGCAGCTCTGGCTTCTTCTGCATCTGTTCCATCAGTAAAGACGGCCACTCTGAGAGCCTGTCAACCGCATAGGAAAATTAGAAGAAGAGCGAGCGATCACAAATCAAAGTGTTTGTTAAGGATAAATATAAAAATTATCAAGAATAAAGATAAAAGCAACCTTTGCTCCACCGTGAGGCAAAGAAAACATACCACGAACTATCTGCAGTTAATTAAAAGTATTACTTAGGTAAGATGGGGAAACGAAAAAAGAAAATGGACGGTTAATAGAAACTTAAGTGACAAAAGGTTTTTACCGCCATTCCGAAGACCAGCTACATATGCATGAATGGTGGGTTGGAAGCCCTTGACAGTAAACACGATAGAAATGGTGCACAAAACAGGACAAGGATTCATATATGTGAATAGACACGTACCATATCAGATCGAGACTTATCAATACCCAAACGTACATGTGCTTCAAGAGTTTCATCGAAGGTGGTCCTTGCATTAGACTGAACAATGACTAGAAATGAAACCCTTCAGAAAGAAATCAGGAAACATTTTGGTTTCGTGTCAACAGATACGAAAGAAAGAAATGGGAAGATATGGACTGACCTTGATTTCACGGAGAGCATCCCTCAAATCAAAAAGCGGTGTCTTGTCTTTCCTGACAGGCTTGATCAATCTAGGGAAAGGCAGGACAACCTTCTCCTTCTCCTCCTCGAGAACCCTAAAAAATCGCTTTTTCTCCCGGTTCTCCGCCTCAATCGACCTACGCTCTCTATCCATCTCCGCATTCCGACCACCACTACTGTCCTCAGGGAGAGGGGCGACGCGTGTCGGGTAGGAGACGATGGATACTGACTCTGCGTCCTTCATGTAACGGATGTCCTCACGGCTCCAATTTGAGCGGGTTTCTTGTGGCGGCGGGTTAGGGAACCCTTGGGGTGGGGATGCGAACTGCTGCTGTTGCTGCTGCTGCTGTTGTTGCTGTTGTGTTGGCGATGGCGGCGGTGGTGATTGGTCATCTTGCTGGGATTCTGGTCTGACTGGGTAAGAGACAGGTTGAATAGAAGGAGGTGGTGAGGATGGATTTGAGTTAGAATCAGAGGAGAGATGCCTGTGGAAAAGAGGGAATCGAGGATACGAGTGGAGAAAGTGGCGGCGACTGTGATAGAGGGTCAGTTTCACGGCTGCTGCCATTCCCTTTTTTTTTTTTTTTGTTCTTTATTTGAATTGGTTTTTCTCAGGGAGAAGAATAAGAGCGGTGGGGGTTTAGGGGTTTAGAGGGCTAGAAGTTTAGAAGGCGTTGAGATTCTTAAGTTTTTTCTTTAGTTTCCACATACCTCTTCCTCTTCCTCTATAGTCTGAGACCAATAAAAATAAAATTTACAAATAAAATTCACCAATATATATTAATAGTATGAATATTTCTACTGGATATAATTGAGATGTTATGAGTCTATTTCATTTTATAAATAATGTTTTAATTGTTTAGAATTTTTTTGGGATTAAATGAATGATAAAAATGAATTTTTGTTTATCTTATGCCTAGATGGATTTATTTAATAGTTTTATTTCAATAGGATTTGATAAATACAATTTTCTTTTAGGATTTTTTATAGTTTTTCCAAAAGCTTTCCAATATAACACTTAACTCCATTTTGTTCAGTAACAATACATTACACCACACAATATAAAAATTCTCCAATTCAGACACTCATAAATCCTCAAATATCCATATGTAAAAACCAATATGATTGCAACCCAAAACAATCTGCATTATGTTCTCTTGCTGGGAAAATGATTCTCACCTATCCATAACCTAAGTCAACTTCACAAACTAGGCATCGGAACTATTATAACCTTCCACTTCCAGATCCTGTTATTAGGATGAAACCAACACATCAATTTAAGTTCTCTTCATCTGATGAAACCCTGCGCTGCTACCATTTACCTCCTACAGTTTCAGTATTCGCACATGAACTTTAACACGGTATATCAATTGCCTCGTAACTCGAATGTCACATATTACATCCATAAAATATTTGTCCCAAGTGACTAGAAATCTTCCAAAGAATTGTTGTTTCCTTGACCTTGATGAGAGGCTGAGACTCCAGAGCAGAGAGTAGTCTCATTATCCCTAATTGTGTCAACTGACCTGCTGGGAAAGAAGAACAAGAAGTCCTTGAGGCCCGACTAGGATTTCGTTTAGGAAGCTCACTAACCCAAACCAGACAACAGGAGTCACATCCACTCCTCCAAGTGGCGGGATTAATTTCCGGGTGGGGATGAGAAGCGGTTCTGTAGGTGCATATGCAATTATATATGGAAATTTCCCAACAGGAAGCTTTGGGTACCACGACATTACTATTCTCAAGATAAAAAGAAACCCAAATGCGGAGAGGAACGGCCCCAAAAACCCGATTGCTAACTTTGCTGTGGCGGGATCTATATCACCCAACATCAGTCGCTGGATAAAATGTGAGGTAGTACCTTGTGTCGGACCTAGGTTGATGTTTCCTGCAACTTCAAGAGAATTGGATGCTTTCCCCACAAGGAGTCCTCCTCCTTCCAGTGGTGAGGGCTCAACGTCAAGAGAGGCTGTAACTCTGACAAGGCAACACCGCCTCAATTGTATGGCTTTACCAACTTCAGTGGGATGTCTTCTGATAACACGTTTGAACCTATCCTGCAATAATATTATGTTTTTATCGAATCAAAATCATCACTATATATGGATTAAGGTAGCTGCGCAGAGAGAAACGGGTTTAGCTTTAGGCAAATAGAAGCGGAGAGTAAACTAAAGAAACCAGCTGAACTCAGCCATCCAAATCGACTCTTCCGGCTAATACCCAAATTTTCCTTCTCAGAACCAAATTCAAAACCCAGTCACAACCATCTAAATCCGGAGCCAATAACAAAATTCCAGATTCAGTGGGGGCCAATATCAAAAGGGCAAGTCTTATCCTTTTAGAACTTACAGTTAAAAAGGAATGGAGATTGGGCTGCTTCGACTCGCGCCATCCTAAAAGGAGAGTATAAAGCCAAGTCACAAGAATTAAAGGAAAAAAGCATGGAACTGATAATGACGATGAAGATGGAGCGGGCGGTACCGGTTAAATGCTGAGGCTGGTTGAAGGAGGAGATACAGGAGGCCATTTCTTCTGTGGGATAGGCAAAGGAAATGTATGGGCCGTCGTTGCCTATGAGCTGATTTTGGATTTATTTTTAAGTGAGCAAGTGGATTTATTGACGAGCAAACAGTTCTGCTCTTGATTTGCCATATATAAAAAGACATATTTAGTAAATATCATAAATATCAATTAAAATTCTAATTTTCAGAAATTTTATAAATAAGATTTATTGTATTATAACTAAGGCCATTCCTCCATAACTTTGTCTCATTGTCTATAAAAAAGAATTACAACTTGCAATGTCTGTATAAACATACTACGAAGAGATAGATGAATTACAATTACCTATTCTAGAGTGATATATGAGATTATGGCTTTGACCAAACTAGCTAAGTGACGCTCCAACTGTGTTTCTGCAATGCAGGCTCCGATTTTCTTTCTGCCAGAATCAGAGACCATACGGAAATCTTTAGTCTGAGCCTCTTCATCAGTACTTCTAGTGTGTTCAGCAGAACAGAACAGAGGAGATCATAAGCATATAGAAAGTGATATCAACGATATTTCATTACTTTAATTACTGATATGGAAGGTGAGGGTACCTTGAAAGTTATTTATAAGAAAACTCTCTGGAGAAGGTTCTCTCCTTTTTTCCTATCACTCTTGGTAGAAACTCTGTGTTTTTATAAATTGTAAAAGCCTTGCTTATGCCTTCTCTGTAGTACAACCTGATTTGGTGAAACAAAAGGACAACTCCAACCACCCAGCAACCTTAGCTTTCTCGACATAGCTCGTGAATTGTTTCTCCGCATTGGGCACATCTAAAGCCAAGTCGTCCAGAGATTCTGCTACCTTACCGAAACCCTTCATCATCTGATAAGAGGTAATGAGCCCTGAATGGAAACATTCATTAAGCAAATCCCATAACCTTTCATTCTTATTCTCAATGAGGGTTACCAATGCTTTCTTCACAACCTCATGGTGAAAAAATGGCATGCCTATCTCTTTTATGCAGCGACAGGCTTCCCTGATATCCCCTCCAGAATCAAATTCCTCCAGAAGCTTTTTAATTTTGTCCTTCACATCCTCCACTGCCCATCCAGGCATAGAACTTCCCCCACCACCCCAGCACCTCAGTATCCGCTCCCCAGAAAGCCGAGCATTAAGCAAGGACTTTGCCATCTGGAGGACTTTGTTCCCTATTGAATCACACCCGAAAAAATGATTTCCAATTTCTTCCAGGTGTTGCGGTGACAACACTTCGTCCACCACCGCTCTAGCCAAGAACATTGCAAGATCCTCAAATACAACAGGATGATCCAGCACTGTATCATCTGCTGATTCTATCAGCATAATAAATCCATCCATTACATCATCTGACGGGAAACACAATGATGACAGCAGAACAGAAGCCATTTCCTTCTCCCTGTTCTTTCTATCCATTGCTAGAGTTATCAGTCTTTTAACAAAGATAGCATTCAGCTCTGCTGAACAACTACTGTTCTCTGATTCAAGACAATTGCTAACTTCAGAAATATCACCGGACAAAAAATATTCTTTAATAATAGACTGGGCATTCATCTTGAAATTTTTTGTAGCAGTGTCTTCCAAGTATCTTTTTGCAGGTGAGAGAGAGAGCGACTTCAAAGATGAAGCGGATAACCAACCCTCTGATGCTGCCTTGGAGATTAATGACTGCAGCATCTTTCGTGCATTTGGAATGTCTAGCGATAAATCATCTACAGCATCTATAATTCGACTAAATCCTTTGGAGATTTGGCTTGAATTAATCAAACCTTCTTCAGCAGCTCCTTTTAACAAATCTAGGAGCCGGTCTTCAGCTTGATGCCTCTCCATTGCCATTATAAGAGCTCGTTTAACTATTTCATGGTGAAAGAAAGGAACTTTTAAATCCTTGATACATCTAAAAGCCTCTTTCTTATCACCACTGACAACATATTCTACCAATAAATTATTAATCTTAGCCTTCACATCCTCCACTGTTTTATTCATGCTACTTCCCCATCGGCGTTCGATGAACTCTGCATGAAGTGGTGTTGCCAGGCGTTTTTCAGCTTTCTTTAACGCATCAACCCCCTTGGTGTCGGTAGGTAAAGAAGCTATTTGTTTCTTCAAAAATGCAGGGGGCAGAATATCATCAACTACTGCTCTGGCAATGAACAACGAAAGAATATCAACAGTGTCAGGTATATCTACAATCAAGTCATCTGCAGATTCCACCAATTTGCTAAAGCCTCGGTAAACCTGTGGAGGATCAATGACATCAGAATAAAGCGCAGACAAAAGAACAGCAGCCATTTCCTTCTCCTTGTCATGCCTGTCCATGGCCATTGAGACAAGTTTCTTTACAAAGTAATAGTTATATCCAGGCATCCCGAGTTCTCTCAATTCATTGGAAGCTGAGACAACGTCATCAGTTGTAAAGTATTCCTCCACTATTGCTGTAGCTTTCTTTTTGTACTCCATAAAATCTGCAGTCAATCCTCTTGAAGTCGTATTATCATATTCCTACACCAAGTAATAATGTCCACAATTTCTGAAACTTGCAGCTAAAAATACGCTTTTGCTACATACTGCTAAATGCAATGGTGTGTGAATTGTGATGGAATAATAAGCAAGTTCCATACTAGAAAAATGAGATATTCCCCAGCCACTTACATCGCCACTATCATAGTTAGGGTCGTTAGGATCCAGAGACGAATGGTCATCCACATCAAGTAGTCCACCCCATGTTCCTTTACCCCCTGATCCACCTGCATATATAAGACATGAATTGACAGCTTTCATTTCACCAACAATGTTTATTAAGATGGTCCGGAACCATATAAGATACATAAAAACTCCAAGAGCTTGATCCATCAGGCGCAATCTTTCCCTCACTAAGCTAGCCATTAAGCCTTTAGAGATATCCAAAATCAAAGAGCATTTTACCATCGTAAATTTTTCATAACAAGTTTCAAAAGCGTTACCTTTTTTGGGTTCTCCGCTTTTTGGAGAATTTGAATGTTTGTCGCATTTAAGAGGACTCCCCTTGCCGGGGCTTCCTTTGCCCTGCGCTTTCGGTGACCTTGGGGATTTTGGAGACTTGTTATTCACAGAGATCCGCAATGGAGGAGTAGATAATGGATGTACACTTTCTGAAGCAGAATTTGCAAGTTCCCGATGTTCGTTTGATACAAAATCTCCAGTAAACTCCATTTTTCTTCAAATTCACTTGCAGCACCCAAAGTCACATGTATGCATCATCAGTATAATAAATTGCACAGACCGGCCGTTCAGTTTCACTGACGGTGTCGGCTATTCTGGCCATGGAAATTTTTGACCACTCAAAGCAGTTTCACAATACCATTAAGATATCCCTTATCTGCCTTCTGTTATCGCAATTCCCTCAATCGTCAATACAAAAAAAAAGGATAAATCAAGAGAAAAATGTCAAAAAAAAAACAAAATCCCACCTACCTGAATACTGTTTAGTTCACCAGAGTGGCACTGCACCCTGGCGATCAAGACTAGCTTAAGGATTGGAAGCAGTTAGGGGTAGATGATGAAAACTGCATTGTGTTTCCTTCTTTTACAACAGCGACAAGAATAAAAGGCAGTTTGTTCGCAATATAGTTCGTACAAAATCGGTTACTGTTCAACGGCAGTTGCTAAACCAATGGCAAGGAGCGCCAGATGCTGTGCCTTCGGAAACGGCGAGCGAGCGGGAGACGCGTCCTTCACGTAACTAACATTTTCCTGAATCGAACGCCAACCGTCCGTCTGACTGTTTCTTAATTGTTTTTTTAAAAAATAATTTCAATACTTATTATCAAATTAATAATTATTATAAAATTATTAATTTCAATATTATTATCTAAATTAACAATAACATTAAATTTTAAAACTTTTAAATATCTTGATTTATTAGTTTTTTTAAAAAAATGAAAATTTCATTCTGATTTTGCAAAATAATTATTTTTTTTTTGAAAACTATTGATTTTCTACTCTAAGGTTGGCAAATGACAATAAGTATATTGTCATTTGTAAAATTAATATTTATTATCAAATTATTTCTTATTTACAAACAAAGTAATATTCATCTACTTTTTTAAATAATTCTATTTTATAAAAAATAAAATAAATATTTTTATCAATATCAAAATAATTATTTTATTTTTCAAATATAATCTTAATTTTACAATATTAATAACCAAAATCAATAATTTTTAAATTATTAGAATACCAAAACAAACAATTTCGTGTATATCCTACATTATTTGGTTATAATAGGAAACGAAACACCCAACGGATCAGCAGAAACGGCGTCGTTTTGAGAGAAGCTGGATAGAATAGCAAAACGACTTCTGTTTTCCTCTGCTTGTATACAAAAACAAAGCGGCCGCCGTGTCTTGGAGCACGGAGAATTAACACATGAACGACTCACCAGACGCCACACACGCCATCATGTCCGACGCCGAAGAGCCCATCCTCCTCGCTTTAAATGCCCAAATAGCATCTCTCCAATGCAGAGTCAAGGTATTCTGTTCTTCTCACTCCCTTCGTCGATTGCTGGTTCGTTAGCTGTTGCTTTATGAGCTTGCGGAGAAGTTGATCCCCTGAATCGGTTTGGACTTTCGCTTGACCAGGAATTGGAGGCTGTAAATGCCCGGCTATCGGCCCGTGTTTCAAAATGTAACTGTAAATTCAACGAGGTAGCTTTTTACGGTTAGTCATTGATTAAATAAATTATTTTTTGTTTATAAACCTTGCTCTGAAAATTGCAAAAAGCATTTAATATCTGTAATTAGTTGGGGTTGAAGATAGACGAGAAGATTGAGTCATGCTCACTTGTAAAAGGGAACACGGAAGGCAGAGGTAAGGAGAGTCGGGTTATGAATTCGAGTCCTCATAGCAACAAAGTAAAACATTCCAAAGCATATGCAGGTATCTTTCTGCTGCTGTTTAACGAGAATGTGGTGTATCTTAACTGTTGGGGTTTGTTTGCTCAGCATTTTTGTTTCTCCTATTCTATGGGTGCAGGTTATGATGCCAAGTCCATGAATCATCACTCAAGGCGATATATTGCTTTAAAAGTCATGTATTTTGGTCAAAGGTACACCACCGACTTCTAGTCTTTGGCTTCTTGATCCATTTGATTTATGAACATAATTTTTTTTCATATTATAATAAATGAAACCAGGGATAGCTCTCCTACTCCCCGATAGTACATGTATATGGAGATGCTTGCTGCCGCTTCTCTATGTTGAAGCATTTCCTTCTTCATAACAAATAGGCCAGCAAAAACATCGAGAATAAGACTAATATGTAATGATATGGGATGCATTGCAGATTTTATGGTTTTGCTTCTGAGGCACAAATGGATCCAACTGTCGAGGTGCGGAATCTCCTTCTTTATCCATCTTGGAAACCTCAATATATTGGTCATCTTGGTTAAACAAGGGATACTAATTACCAATATGATCAATTAGGGAAAACTCTTTTCTATTTTCTTGGTTTGATATTTGGCTTGAGGTTCAGACTTCTGTATTTCTGGGTCTATCTTATGTCTTATGGTTTGCTAAATTTTAAAGAGCAGGATATTGCTTTATCCTTTTTTAAATCTGCTGAAATATGGTTAATGGGTAAATATTATTTAGTAGATTAAATAATCAACTGTCATATAAAATAAATCTCCCTCTACATTTCAAGTTCTCTTGCAGTCTGAGATTTTCAAAGCTCTTCAAAAGACCAAGCTTTTAATTGGTGACAAGAAGGACTTGCAGTATTCAAGATGTGGCAGGACAGATAAAGGAGTTTCTGCCGTTGGACAAGTAAGTTAACTACAAGGAAGAAAATCTTTTTTTTTTATTCACTATACCTTATTTAATAAAGTCGGACGGATTAGAATTTATTACTTCAGGGTATTTATAGTGGAGAACTTGATCATATCACTGATTCATTTTGGGTTTCCAAGTGTATTGCATGCATGAACTTATGCAGTACCCAGAACTAGGAGATTTCCATTATTGTGCTACTAGACTGCTACGTTGTAATAATCATTTTCTATTCCAACATTTTATACCCAATAAATCAGTTTTTCAAGCTTCTCTTTTTCCTTTTGAGAACATGTGGTGGAATGCAGAGGTTTTGTGAGCTTGTGAAGTAGAGGTTGGGAGTTGCTAGTGAAGTGGTTTGCAAGTTTTGTAGTGGCCACTAAGCTGAAAGTGATGTAGTTGAGTGTTCTTGTGGGTCAGCCTCTGGAGGCAGAAAGAGAGAGAGAGAGTGGAGCAGAGCTCTCTGATACTTACGGATCAAAATATGAAAGAAAAAAGGAGAGCATTTTAATAGCCTGGGAACAGGAAAGTGTAAAAGAAATTTCAAACAATTTTCTATATTATTGTCACGGTTGTTGTGTTTTTGTAAGTTCTTTATGCTTCATGTCTGGCAATTATTGAATCTCACTATCTTAATCTTTAATGTCTAATGCAGGTCATTGGTCTATTTTTGCGTTCAAAAATCAAGCAACTTGGTGAAGACAGTGATAACCTAGGGGGCATACTTGAAGAGCAAGAAGGTAACCTGACGTCATATTTCAATTTCAAACATTCTGTGCTAATTCTCCTGTCTAGTGAGACATTTTATTTTTGTTCTTGGCCATGCCAGTGAACAACTTTAATGCAGTCTCCTCTCCAATAATTATGTATTTCCATACTAATCTTTGATTTTAAAGAACTTATAAATAAAAACTTGTTTGGAACTGGAATTAGTATGTCTATGACCTGTGTAGTTTTTTTTGCTTAATACTGTTTGACAAGGAGCATTAGATCATCGAATAACAATTTAGTATGCGATTTAAATATTGTGTCTTTTTCTTCCCATTCATTGTCATGCTTCAAAATTTTTCTTTTTTTTTTTCAAATCTATTTTTTCTTCTTTTTGTTTAACAGAATGGGTGAGTTTGTTCATTAACCACAAATAGTAGATTGAATTGTAGACGACAAATTTCATGAAGACAAATAACAATATTTTTGTCACTCCATTTTAGATATCCTCTAGTTGAATATGGCCGGAGGCTATAAACCATTCATGAGGTATGTTCAGCATTGTCTCACTTGGATGACCACTGGGAAATAGATGACAACATAGTAGTTTTATACCGAAAATCCATGCAAGCTTCTCCATCTTACAGGGCCAGATATATTTGTCTCAGGATTGATTCTTATGCAATGGAGATTCACTTTTCAGCTACCAGATTTTAAATCTTTTGTAATGAACTGTGTAAAAAAGTTGCGATCATTAATTGTTAGCACCACAATCTAGTCATAGACTGGTGGACCTTAATTTTACAGCCGGTACTGTAACCATGAAACCTTCAATCCTTGATGTATACTTTGCTTTATATTGATCAAAAGTCGCTAGGAAATGTTTGGTGAATGAAAGTAAATACTTTTAAAACTTGAAGCCGCACTTTAGTTTATACATGCATTTTATGAGTGGGGAAAGAAAGTTGCTGAGTTTCCCTCAAATAGAATGAGGCGCCTAGATTAAATCATTGTTTCTCAGATCAATTTTTATATTGGATATATTGTCCTATTGATTTGTACCATTGTTGTTCTTTTTTTTTTCTCAGACCAGGAAATTGATTACATGGCAGTATTAAATAGAGTTCTTCCTAAAGATATACAAATTATGGGATGGTGTCCTATTCCAAATGATTTCAGTGCAAGGTTCTTCCGAGTAGCTTAAAAGTTTTTCATTTTCAAGTTATAATGTGGTGATCTTTTGTACTGTACAATCATTTGTCTTTACTGTGAATTGCAGGTTCAGCTGTTTGGGCAGGGAATACATATATTTCTTTTGGAGTGATAATTTGAATCTTTTGGTATGATAAATCTTTTTTTTCCTAGAAATTTAAAACTACATCATTCAAGATTCTGTGTTTGTGTTGCTTTTCGTGGAAGAGAAAGATCGTATATATTCTCATTTCTTGTTTCTCCAGGATATGGAGAGTGCAGGTAAGAAATTTGTTGGTGAACACGACTTCCGAAATTTCTGTAAGATGGATGCAGCTAATGTACACAACTATAAGCGTGATATTACGTCATTTGAAATCTCTCCTTCTGATATGAGGTTGGAAACGATGAATTATCTCACCCCTTTTTTCAGCATAAATTAGTTCTGTATGGTTTATGTCCTTTTCATTTAGGGAAGAGATTGGCCCTGTAGTAGATTGA
Source organism: Passiflora organensis (assembly GCA_019739055.1). Taxonomy (NCBI): domain Eukaryota; kingdom Viridiplantae; phylum Streptophyta; class Magnoliopsida; order Malpighiales; family Passifloraceae; genus Passiflora; species Passiflora organensis. The sequence goes on along the minus strand of JAEPBF010000328.1, from coordinate 343,142 downwards.
TGTGGACACATAATCCACAGGAATATCACTTCTTCTTCAATCATGAAAGAAAATTCCTAAATAATTTTGCATATTCTGTAAAGATCACTTACATGCAATTGCAATTTCAATTGAATATGGCACACATTTGTAATTAAGGATAAATTTGTGGTTAATTGCAAAAAAATAATCTTTATTTGACAGAAGAGCTCAGGATGGGTACTATGTTCAGTTCGCCTCGACCAAATCAGGTTGAATTGTTGGAGGATCACAAATTCAGCCTGGGAGGGGTAGGGTACGATTAGCATTTAAAAGAGGCCAAAACAAAATAAGAAGAATAAGGAAATGGCCTTTTTGTGCTCGTTTTCTGTTGGAACCTCCTCAGATCTTCATAATATATGGGCCTGAAAGATGACATGATTGCCTTAGAAGCTTTAATGAATGGATAACTGAGAAAGTTTTGATCTGTGCGATGAACCTTGGTTGATGTTGTTGTGTAATATATGATAAAAATAATATCCATTCTGATTTCATTGGTTGAGAATTATGTGATGGAGGATTTCCTGTTTCGTTTGGCAGCTTTGAAGGCCATCAACTCTGTGCAATAAAAATTAAGGGTACTGCTTTCCTGTGGCACCAAGTCCGTTGTATGGTTGCTGTCCTATTTATGATTGGCCAAGGCCTTGAATCCCCCGATGTGCGTGTTAGGTGCCCTCATGAATTGTCTTTATAATTTGCAAAAGCATTGTTTCTAGGTTACCGCTTTTTTGTTAAGATGTATAATTAAAGACTGGTCATTAATACATGTGGGCTGCCTGAAAACCAAGAGCAAATTCCTGCTAAAGCTTGAAAAAATGATTAAATCTTAAATACTTATGCAATTGAAGTCATGCTTGCCTGCAAGCTTCAATTATGTTCATCATTTTTCTATTACACAAATTCTCCTATGTGGCTATTCCACTGCCATACTGTGCAAACGCACAAAAGCAATGGCGTTTCCACCTCAATTTTTTGTTTCTTTTTCTTTGATAGACACCACAACTTTCAGGTAAGGCCATACAGAGGCAACACTATGCACGTGTTCTTGTAACTTTCTTTGCAATAGTGAGCATGGTAAATCCTCTTGTTGGGCTAGAATTTCGTGGATGAAAAATGCTGTATGAAAATTTTGATTTCAGTTTCATATTCACAATTTTGGACAATGCTGTACAGAGTGTTTTGCATCTCAAATAACTGTATTATGCAATAGAAACTTATGCTAGTGAACAATCGACAGGTGATAGATGCGTTACTTGATATTGACAGAATACCGAGGAAACCTCAATATCTCATGGCTCCAGAAATTCCACTGGTTCTTCGCTCTTGTGAATTTGACAATCTCAAGTTTCATTGTTCAAGAGGTAATTGATACACAGTATTTTTTTTTTATGGCTTATTGCTATTCTACAGAATCCAATTGATAATAGCTAGGTCTGGTCGAGTGCCCCATACTTCCATTATCTTACTGAAAGCCTGTACTGGGTTCTCCTAGGAGTGGGCTCAAGTTATGCAATCTCAACTTATGGACGTATAACTCTCCCTTTCTCTAGTGATCATTTTAGGTCATGGGGAACATCATTTGATCAGATGAGTTTTTTTCAGAATCAGTGAAGCCTTTAATTGACATGTGGGTTCTTCTTAAGCAACCGCTTGCAGTATGACCAGTAATATCCCGTTTGGTTGACAATGTACCAAGCTTTAACTGTGAAATTAGTCCATCTCTAGGAATTGAATACCTGATGCTTGTTTCTCTATGTGGTCCGCCACCTGGGAATTAGGAAATACCCTTTTCATTTTCTTTCCGCATGGTTGGTCAATTTCAATGTTGATCTCATATTGGAGTCTTGTCTTATTATCTTTGTGTGTAGTCGCTGCTCAAGCTCTGCGGGTTCACTTGGAGAAGGAATGTCGCATGTATTACCTTCAAGCTGCCATCTTTCACGAGGCTTTACAGAGCTCTTTGCCTTTGTCATATGGTACACAAAAGAAATCATTTAAATCTCATTTGAACTGTTCCAATCTATATTTTGGTCGCTGATTTTGATTTGTCAGGTACTGTCATTTTGAATGATGGAACAGTAAAAAAGAAAGTTCCCCATGTCCCTCTCATGTCAAGGCCAACTGAACGTAAGTCCCTCCTTGTCCAGTATTATCTTTACTATCCCTCACTGATTCTTAAAACCTCGAGGAGAAGTTGTAGAGAAGGCAACAAATATGTGACTCAACGGCACTCCTCTTGTCTTAAAGACTTGAGGGTTAGAAGATCCTGAATTCAATATTCAGTGAAAGCTTAGAGGGATATAGTTGGAGAGAGATAAAAGCGACAATTTAAAAAAAAAGTTATAGAGAAACTGATTTTTCTAGTAAGTCGTAAGCCTTGAATTTCTTGATTTTGTCTTATGCCAGTTCAGTTGTTAATGTATCCTCAGAGTAAGAGACTTGTATGTCATTTGGTACTCCATGTAAATGGCATCAAGTATAATCGATATTGCCTCTATTCAGACTTCATCTTTGTCATAGAGTTTTCCTCTTGACATCATAACTTGATGTGTTGCAGCATCATATGAAGAGCGGCGTGCTAAACTGGGAAAGATAAAAGGCGTGGAGACATTGTCAGCAGCTTGCAGTTGAAGAAGTATGTTTACTTGCGGCGTCGTTTTCCCTTTAAATGGTTATTGGATTTTTTCTTTTCTTTTTTTATCTGGATGAGTGGAAAACATTTATCTGAATTCTGATAAAAATGCCTACTCTCTAGTCAGTCTCTCACTAAGGCGACCCACAAGAAACTGAAAATTTGCTGTCACATCATATTGTTTGGTGGACAGACTGGTCATTTTTTTGTGGGCAGATAATATAACAACCCGTCACCAGAAATTTGCAATTGGTTTGGGCTGCAAGTGGGGTCTGATTGGTTGATAAGCACAAAGCATGTCGTTGTGCCTTAGAAAGGACTCTTTCGTGGTAGTTGTTGTGGAACCTGAAACATCCCCCTTCACATGTATCGTAACCGGTAGAGTTTGGTGGAGTTTTTGCAGAATAAAACTCTCCTGTATCATTTAGATTATCTTTTGAGAATAATCTGAGTTAATTTTTCTCACAAATAAAGTTAGAATATTAAGTTTAAAATTCTACAAGAACGGAAAATTGAATGCTGTATGATTTATAAATAAAGGATGGCTCCTCTTATATATAAGCCGGAGTTGAATTATATTCAGTCTCGGCTATAACCAAATTTACCTTTAGAAAGGTTTCATATCTTTGAATAAACGGTACGTCGTTCAGTCTACTCGGAAGTATGACATGTGTCATTTTGTAATTCTCATAAAGCCCTGCTTGGTTTCGTTTACTTTTCCGTTTTCGCACGAAACAGGGCCTAATTTTAGGCCTGACAATAAACATTCGCGATAAAGGATAATGGCCCACTCAACGGAAATGTGAAATAAATAATAGAGGATTGGATATTGGAGGGAAATCAGGACCAAACAAGGCGCCTCGCCTCGCCTCGCTAGAGTTTAGTCTATCTGATAGAGGGTGGTGAGAAGAAGCGAGAGGACAAGGATGGAGGGGGCAATGGGATTGATGAGAAGGATAGACCCCAAACAGACAGAGACGGCACTCTCCGCTCTCCTCTCCCTCTTACCGCACCACTCCTCGGATCTCCTCTCCCAAGTTGATCAGCCCCTCCAGGTCACCTCCTTGCCTCACTCCTCTTACCAACACTCTTCATTCACGATCTTTCCTTTTAAAGAAACAATGCTTGGATGGTTAGTCATATTTTCGAGTACAACGCAGGTGTTGCTAGACGCGGATACGGGGAAGGAGTTCATCTTGTGCGAGTATAACAGAGATGCCGACTCTTACAGGTAGCCTCCTCAATATGTTTTTCTTTTACTATCTGTATGACTTTCTACTTTAAATGATTGCTGAATAATTACTAAATTACATTTGTTGCTGCGTAGGTCACCTTGGTCAAACAAATATCATCCACCACTGGAAGATGCTCCTTATCCATCTTTAGAGTTGAGGAAACTTGAAATTGAAGCCAATGATGTCTTTGCCGTTTATCGTGACCAGTGAGGTCCTTTGCTTACCTCCTTCTTGAGTTTGTTTCTTTTTACTGTGTTGAAGAGCTTTGCTGATTATTTCTCTCTCAATGCACTCACCTTACTTCTTACCGCTTTAGCTGTTTGGTTTCAACTTTCAGTATTGTTTTCGAGCAATGAACATCGAATACTTTTTAATTTTTCCCTCCAAGATGTATTAAGTTCTCCTTATTTTTTCGCGGATCGGTTTTCAATTATTTGTTTTTCCAATAAATGCTTCCTGATCAATGATTTCTTTGAGTAATATTTTATTGCTTATGCCGCCTGAAAGATTTATCAGTTTGATCAACCACTTATTTGCTAGGTATTATGAAGGTGGTATCTCATCTGTTTATATGTGGGAAGATGATAATGAAGGTTTTGTTAGTTGCTTTTTGATAAAGAAAGGTAAGCATTTCCTTTAAATTTGCTTCTCTCAAATCATGTAATTGCTCTGACTGTAATGCTATTTCTTTTGATGGTAAGATGGCTCAAAAACAGGGCAAGGCAAAAGGGGTTATCTGCATGAGGGTGCATGGGATGCTATTCATGTTATTGAAGTAAGCTCTTGCTGCCGGCCACTCACTCACCTTTCCGCAGATAGCTTAATATAGTTTGATTTCGAATTATCCAAGTATTGTTTTCAATTTAACTTGTTATTTAGGTTGGACCAGAAGAGGAAGGAACACCTCATTACTGTCTAACGAGTACTGTTATACTGTCTTTGACTACAAATGATGAGTCATCTGGGAAGTTCAATTTGTCTGGGTCAATTAGGCGGCAGGTTGGTATATCGTAGCTTTGCTTTCTCGTTCTCATTCTTTTTCTTTTTTAAAAAAATTTGGAAGACATAATAGCATGAAGAAATCAGTCTTGGTATATTTCTGGCTTTTCATCTGTCTTGGTACCTTTTAGATGAATGTGGACCTCTCAATTGGTCAATTTGTTGTTGGCCTGTGCAGATGAATATGGACCTCTCAATTGCAGATGGTCATCTTTGTAACATGGGAAGGATGATAGAGGAGATGGAGGGTAAGCTGAGGAACTCGCTAGAGCAGGTATGTGCTTGCCCTATTTTTATCATGCGGGGCAGGATTATCATATTTGCTTGGGATGTATTTATGGTGAGCAACAAAATTTGGACTTATTCTGGTATGGTAAAAGTAATTGTAGCATTGCATTGCAGGTTTATTTTGGGAAGACGAAAGAGATGGTTTGCACTTTGCGACCCCCATCTGAAGTGGTCATTAAATTGCCAAGCAGCTGATTTGGGATTGGCAGGAACGTTTGTGTGACTGCATGATTGCTAGAATTGTCTTTGTGACTCTTAAATTCAGACGAGTCTTTTGTGCAAAGCTGTGTTTCTGATATCAATTCAATGTCTAATGTCAAGTGGAAAGCATGTGAACTATTGGGTTTTTTTTTCTAAAAACATTTTCTGTGGTGGTCTAACGAGTGTGTGTGGACATTTTTATTTTTCATTTGCACAGTTTTCAAAGTGAAAAGATTTAAAATATTTTCTGTTAATAATAATGATTAATCTCCACAATTATTTCTAACACAAACATTAACACTTCACAAACACAAAATAAATTTGGAAATGTGAAGAATGATATGTGAGAATTAACCGAATTTTTCTATTCCATACTTGTTAATCACTATCAAAATTTGAACTATCACCAAACATCAATCCATCATAAGATCAAACTAAATCGATTTCTAAACGAAATGAACATCAGGACATGATAATTTAACTTCAAAGAAACAAGAATCAAGTAATGAAAATCATAATTTAGGGAATTACCTTAAGAAATATAAAAAACGAAAAAAGGAAAGAGAATGGTGTGTTTAGAAAATTTTCATAATTTTTTAGATCTATATTTAAATGCTAGTATTTGACGGACTTGGAAAATCTCAAAACAAAATATAAAAGCTGGAAAATATTTTAAAACAATCATATTAATATTTTACAATTTAAAATATTAATTTAAACTTTTTTAAATCTAACAAAACAACAACACATAAAAATCACTAAAACGACACGTCATTTGCCACCCAAAGGTCAGCTATGATAATAGTGATATACTAAATTAAAAATATTTTAAGAAAATATTATATTACTGGATTCGGATCTAAAGCCCATCTCTGTTGATCCATCGAGAAACATACAACCTATCTTTAGGAAAAGAAAATAAAAAATGTGACGTGTAAATCAAATATGATACATATTTGGATAACCCTGAAAATGAGTGGCGATTACAAATTGGTTGGGATTGGTTGACAAAATTACCATAACCAACTAAATAAATACTGTCAATCAACTAGAAAACGGAGAAGCACCCAAATGGACTCCAGCTCCAGCTAGAACCCTAAAATACAAAGGAATCAAACAAACAACTCTAATTCAACTCTCCAAGTAGCACAACCTCAACCTCAACCTAAACAACACTGCCCTTCTGTTAAGTGTGAGCTTGCAACCAAACAAGCATGAATTTTGACTTGCCTCACTAGTCTTTAATCAGCCTCGCTTCATAACCACCTTCAGCTCGTTTTACTAGATTGTAAGGCATGTAAGTCCCCAGCAGTTTATCCCATATGGGGAAGAACGGCTGAGAATAGTTGTACTTGGTGCCCTGAAGCTGGTGATGAATGTCATGATATGCAGTGTTGTTCTGGAATACTATGTGAAATATATTGCCAGGCAACCAAAGACCACAGTGATCATCAACAGTTTTAATCACAGCAAAGCAGAAGAATATTACTCCAGTTCTTGCAGTCATCCCGGAGACGAGGAAAGAGATAGCCCCGCCTACCGTGTCAAGCAAGAGACCCTCGATAGGGTGATTGTACAGGGCCCCGATTGCGTATGGAACGACCAGTCTGTGATGTTGGGAGTGGACATGACGATATAAGAATTTGTTCTGATGCATATACCGATGCACAAAATACTGCCATGTGTCCATGACAAACATTGCTATCATAATTTGCAAAAATTGGATGAAATAGGAAGGCTGGATTGTGATCCCAGATGCATCTGTCGTCGAGGTCAACTGTAGAAAAGACATGAGCAAGTGAAAGTTTAGTGTCAGTTGCCATCAAGTATCACCTGATAGTAAAAAGCACTAATGTGCAACAACACTAACTATCAGTTTCTCCTTGTACAACAATTAAGAAGGGAAAAAGCCATTGTTCATTACTCAGAACCCTGTTGCCATCCTTATCATTCAGCTAACACTGCAGCAGATTGGGAAGTAACATTTGCTATTAAATTTCCTTTTTTGTCATCTTCTGTCGAGCTGGAGATATTAATTTAAGCCTGGAAACAACACAAAGTAACCCTATCTCTAAGTTGCTAAACCAATCACAAGGTTACAAACCGAAAACAAGAAGAGAGTCTAAAGGTGTCAGGTGAATAGTCAAGATTTATCTGTTTTCTAGGCTAAAAAGATGCTACAAAATCATGCATGAAATAAAGGGTGACGATTCTTTTACAACTGTGCAACTTTTCTATTATGCACCTCATAGTTTTCCTTAATGGTGTTTGGATGCAAAGGCTTCACGCAAGTCATGTTACGCAGAATTTCAGAAGCAAAACGATGACACTTCTACAGACTATCCAATAATTTTTATCTGCTACTTTCAGTGTCATTACACGTTTGTAATCTATCCTCGTGGGTCGACCATCCAGTCTCACTTCCTCGGGGTCTAACCCGGAATCATGAGCTGGTACGGTACCAGCTCCACACCTAACCTTAGGTGTGGGACCACTCCCAACACATGTATTTTCCATACCTCATTGGAACCAAGTAAACTCTTGATTCATTATATTGAGAAAAATGTAGTTAAGTTCAAATTCCATATGCATCAAGTTAACTGCTCGGAGAGATGATTGTGGAACATTGAGAATATCGACAATGGGATATTAGATCATATCAGAAGGAAAAATAGGTGAGATATATATCTTTTGACAGAAACAAGTGTTTGATTTATCATCATCAAGAAGAAAATAGCAAGAATCGTGGATACAGTGTTGGGGGCTTATGATTTTACAGGATAAAAAAGAATCTATTTCTGCTCCTTCTATTCTAAATCATTACAAATCATCAGTGACCCTCTTAAGAAAGAACAGTTGCGGTTGACAGAAACAATTGACACTACGGGATAACTGTTTCAAATATAATCAACCTACTGCGGTTGAAGGAGTGACAATATTTTCACCTATCCAGCAGCTGTAAAGAGCTCCTAGGTCCTTCATTTTCTTCTCCGCCTATGCGGCTGCACATTTAACATTATTGGACTAGAAAATTACAACACTGTTATACTTACTCTCCATTGTAGTCATGCTCCCTGAGCTGTTTCTTATGGGAATGACAGTTCACAAGCAAGTAAAATGAATCCCCAAGGAACAAAATATCTGTGATCCAATGGTATAAGATTCACTAAAATATCACAATAGGCTTTTTACTGATTTCAATAATTGGCTCTCTGAATAAAACTAGCTTGGAAATTTTCAAATTTCTGCTTTCCCAAAAATGATCTAGCAGCCTTTTTAATTCCTAAAATGACAATTAACATCAAGGTGGAAGCAAATTTAGCTTTTGAGAACAAGTTATCAATAGCCTCTAAATGAGATGATTGATATCGAGCAATAATAACTAAAGATAAAGCCATCTAAATGCCTGAACAGGAACTGGCTTACAAAAATCAGAGTCATGCCCACAAAAGTTCAACAGATAAAGAATGGCTTAGACTGACGATTTCAATCTCCTTTAATGTCTTTCCTCATGCAATCCTCATTGTGCATGAGAAGAAAACAATTGTTTACCATGGATTCCAAAGCTGAGATTTGGGCAGCATTGAGCTAGCTAGCTTTAAATTGGAGATTTCTTGGTCAGAATCAGAGGGAAAAAAGGTAATTGTTGCTTTAGTTTTTTTTTTTTTTCAGCTTCATTTCTCGGAAAGGTTACATGGATTTCTTATATGTATACACTCTATTTCTTTCTTTCTTGCTTGCCAAACTCTCCTAGTTTTTCTGGAAAAACAATTACTTATATCTGAGCACCGGGAAAAAGCATAGAAGAATCAGAATTATCAATATTCACAATAATATAGTACCCAAACTACGAACCGAACATTAGACATGTCTCCAGGGGCTAAAAGGAAACAACTGAGAAGCAGTTTCGAAAAGAAGCAATTGATTACCATGCATGCAAAATTACTCGACTCTCGCAGGGTATAGTTAATGTTCCAAAATTACTTGATCTTTATATCCTTTCAACATTAAAGCTGATTTCGACAATCCTATTCCACTGTTTGGTTTTGCAGCAGCCCCTCGGGATATGGAAACTAACATTTCCTTGGATGTAAGAGTCAGTTCAGACACTTAAACTGTGAGTAACAGAGTCTAGTCAAAATAACTAAGTGAACTATGAGCTATTTGTCTGCTAAGGATCATCAACTAGCTCTTCGTTAGAAATAAAGATGATTGAGTATTGATTAGAAAAGATTTCAAAGTTGGCTATTGCATTGGCGAGTGAGTAACTTTGCAACAGCTCCCTCCAAAAATCAAAATCAAGTTACACAGTGACAGCAATTCTAAAACCCAATCTCGTAATCTCAAAAATCAATAATCAATTCTCAAAAATAAAAAATCATAACCAACGATACATGACAGGCAAAACTCAATCTCATAATCTCAGTACAACAATGGACCATCAGACTACCAATTTGCAGAAACAATAGATAGCGATTCTAAAACGCAACAAATAAAGAAACATGGATGCAGAATGGGTAGAATGAATAGAAGAACTAACCAGAAAGAGCCCATGTGCAACAATGGCCTGAACAAGCTGTTGAAGCAGAACACCCTTAATCACAGACCAGAGGGGCACCAAGTTCTTCTCCTGTTCTTCTTTTCTAGTGTGTAGTCTGTACTTATCCAAAGGCGGCAATATCTGGTAAAACCCAGCGTGCACCCAGTAAACCACTATTGGCGCAAAAGTGCCCATTGCTTCATCACTCACGTACCCTTCCCAAAGCACCATTATTATACCTCGAAATTTTTGAAAAATTCGATCCAACCCAGTACACCAGCACACAAATCCAACGAGTAGTTCAAATTCAAATTGCAGCTCCACACCTTTCCGACTTGAAGCTGCAGACTTTGAACTCGAAAAGACTGCTGCAACTTAAATTTTTCAATCTACATGGCCTTTAACTAAAACCAAAGAAGAAAAATACAAAAATCAGGTAACTAAACTTAAGATGAACAATAATGCTAGCCTGGACTCTTTAATTCCAAACAGCGAAACAATAAATTTGAAAGAAAAGCAAAACAGTAAATCAGAAAGAAAGACCTACTGAGAGATCGTGAAGGCTATAATCTGACAGATCTGTCAAACAAACGGGCGGGCGTAATTGATGGCGTTCGAGATCAGACAGAGGTGGGTTTTATAAGTACTTTTGTCTTAACTTTAGACCTTGAATCTGAGTGGTCGTTTGATGGTTTTTGGGACTCTAATATATCAATATATGTAGATGATGATGCTTTGCAAATTGCAAATGAGGAAAGGAAAGGGAAGGGCGTCTCCACTACTGTACTGCTTCCTCTCTTTGTCTGCAATCGCCAGTCGCCACCCTATATAATATAACATACTAACAAAACAATTGAATCTAATAGGGAAAGAAATTTTAAAATATAGAAAATCAGAAATCTAATAGATACATCATTAATAGAGAAGCTGAGCATTAATTCCCTGGATTTAAATCCAAGGTTTTATTCTGTTTTTGTGGGTTCACTTTTGTCCATTTCCTTTTTCCAGATTACTCTTTTAACTTGATTGATGTTATTCTGTTATTCCACAACACATATACCTAAATAGCATGGATAAGAAACTATATTACCTGACATGTAACCATATTACCTGATGGTTGGTAGTTTTTGACTCCAAATTTATAATTATTCTGTTTTTCTCTTAAAGTAAATTACCACCATTTGTGTCGAAAGACACAAACAATATGAAAATAACAATACATTTACACTTTAGATTCAACATAACTCTTTTGACAGTTCTAAACCATTCTCAATCTACTATCTAGCATGAGTTTTACCTCATCTAACTTGAGCTCTATCAAATCTAAATCTCCTTAGTCTCTTCTTTCCAACCTCATTCCATAGCAATAATGTCATATATGCTTTGCAATAATAGAGCGTTGTATGCTTTGAAAACCCTGTTATGGTCAAAATCCACGATGGAAAATTCCAATATGCCGAACCTTAGAGTGTGAATGCTGAATCTTAGCCAAAACCAGATTCCTACATTTCCCACAAATCATGATCATAGGACAGTTCCTCAATACATCTCACGCGTCTGAAATTTGGAAAGCTTAAATCAAAACGTAAATATGTAATAATAGAATATAACAGAGTAGAAGAGAATAGTATAGAATCCCCCAAAAGTCTGAGAGATCAGAATCAGGTCAGTCCATCACACTCACCCACTCCATCTGACTCTTAGTAAAGTACACAATAAAATAGTCGCCACTTCACAGAATCAAAACCCCTCGCCCCTCGGCTGCGACTGAGAAGCCCAAACCCAAAAGTTGGCTTCGATCCCTTGTTCACAGCCGAAACTTCGTGTCCGCTTCCTTACCTTATTAAACCCCCCGGGAAGTCCACACGACCACACATATGTTATTCTATTAATCCTATTATTACCTCTCTTTATTCCCTTACTTGTTCAGCACACCATAGCCCACCAGCACAACAAAGCCCTCAATCTCTTCGTCTCCTCTCCGGTAGTAGAAGAGAGAAAAGGAAAAGAAAAGATCCAAGCCTACTTGTATAATCATGTAGGTGTTCTCTCTTTTGTTTTGATTCCGAAAGCGGTTCTTTTCGTTTTATTTTCTTGTCGAAATTCTCTAGATTTCAGTCATAGAGAGTGCCGTTGCGACCGATCCATCCATCGGAATTGGGGGAATGGCGATAATTTTGGAATCCTGCGGCGATCAGAGATCCGATGAAGCCAAGTGGCCCCCGGGGTTTAGGTTCCACCCTACGGATGAGGAGTTGGTACTGTATTATCTGAAGAGGAAGATGAGTCGGAAGAGGGTTAGGCCTGACATCATCCGCGAGACCGATGTATACAAGTGGGATCCTGAGGATTTGCCTGGTTAGTCTTTCCTCTTATTCTTCTTCCCTGCTCTCTCTCTCTCTCTCTCTTTCTTTATACATGTTTCGAAGTCTTGTGCGTTGACTTGGTTTTATGTTGTCTGTTTTCTATGTAGGGTTGTGTGGATATCGTCTGTTCTGCATCTTAGTTGCATTATTAGTGATTGATTGGCCTTATGCCGGAAAAATTGTCCTTTTTTAGTGGAAGAAAATAGAATTGCGGATTTTGTGTTACTTTGTTTCTGTCTGGGCAGTAGCTCCTGTTGATTATTTTTTGGCACAATTCTTGGAAAAGTTCTTAATGGTTTTTTATTTTTGTTTTTTGGCATGATTATTCTTTCAGATTGTAACGTGTATTTTCATTTCAGCTCAATCCATACTGAAGACTGGAGATAGGCAGTGGTTCTTCTTCAGTCCAAGGGATCGAAAGTATCCAAATGGTGCTAGATCAAATAGAGCTACCGGCCATGGATATTGGAAAGCAACCGGAAAAGACCGGAATGTGACCTGCAATTCTCGAAACGTTGGGGTTAAAAAGACCCTAGTTTTCTATAGAGGCCGTGCACCTAGTGGTGAGCGAACTGACTGGGTGATGCATGAATATACAATGGATGAGGAAGAACTAAGGAGATACCCAAATATACAGGTATGAAGCCAAGCTTTGCTTTCATATTTGTATTCCTGCTGTTTGTTTACTGCAAACTAAGGCTGTTTATTATGTGCCAGGATTATTACGCACTTTACAAGGTCTATAAAAAGAGTGGACCTGGTCCTAAGAATGGTGAGCAATATGGAGCTCCGTTCAATGAAGAAGATTGGGCGGATGATGATGTAGCCGCTGTAAATGTTCCTGTTATGCCAGAGATCTCTGTCAAACCACTTAATGAAGCTATTCTTGTTGATAACATCATAGTTTCTGGTCTACCCGAGCCATCAGTAGATGACTTGGATGAGATGTTGAAGCAAATTGTTTATGAACCTGCACTTGACCAGCTGCTGCAAAATAATCAATATGCTTATGCATTAGACCAGGTTATTCTAATCAAACTTCATTTACCGACTTCTTCACTACAGTTTGTTACTTTTATGTCTTGGTTTTTTATTTATTGTAACTACTCTACTAAAATTTGATGGTTTATGGAACAATTATTTAGTATTCCTACTGTAGTTCACATTCATCTTAACTGTCACGATAGAAATTACACTGAGCCTCATCTGGCATGGGAAAAATGGTCTGATTTGTTTTTCTTTTCTCTTTTTGTTTTATTTAAGTTATAACTTCAGTGCAATGCTTGTTTTATTAAATTTTTCATTAAACTTTGTAGGTTATTGGTGATGAACACACTCAGAGTACTTTAGTGGATCTTCCTGCGAATACAGTCAGAGAGATGACCTCAAGTGGCCTGCAGCATGATTTGCCTGCTTGCCCTGCTTTTAATCAGCCTGCTTCCTCAAAAATACAATCACATGAAGCATCAGAGGTCACATCTACTTCGAATAACTTGGAACCAGTAATTAAGTTTACTGATGACGATTTCCTGGAAATGGATGATCTTATTGGGCCTGCACCTGTTTTGTCCACTAATGTGGAGCAACCTGTTGAGAACTTCCAGTTTAACAACTTGGATGGATTAAGTGAACTGGACCTGTACCATGATGCAGCTATGCTTTGGCATGATATGGTGGGGCCTGCTGATCTTGAGACAGTATCAAATTCATTTGCAAACCCCCTTGGGGATGAGGTGGCAAATCAAGCAGGCTACCAGTTGCAGCAAAATTCAGTTAGCCAAGTAGATTATCAGTTCCAGCAAAATTCAGTAACAGGCCAGGTAGACTACCAGTTTCAGCAGCAGCATTATATGTCAAACCAGGCAGATGAACATTTAGAGCATAATCAACTGGATAACCGGGTGGAATTCCAATGCCAGAACCCGTCAATGGTAAATGTGTTGGATTACCAGTTCCAGTCTAATCCTGTAGCAGACCTACCATTTGGTGCAGACCACATGAGCAATCAACTGTGGGTTCAAGATCAGAGAACAAATGTCTTAACTTGTCCGGAATCAAATGATGAGCAAGGTTCCAATCTATCTACAGGTATATATTGAGTCAATACATCCATCTTTAATGCATTTCTTTTCATATTTGCTCTGGCATCCTCTTGCACTAAGCGATCTTTTTGTTGTGAACAAAGTTGGTGTTGTCCAGTCCCATCCATGCGAGCTCTTGATCAGATGGATGGTTCTGCAAGGCAAAAAGCCCATGTGAAAATTGGACTTTGAGCCAGAATCAAGAGCTCTTCTAGTAAAAATGTTTTCCTTTATAAATTATTGAAAGGGAACCGTTAGTATCTGTAGTTTAAATTTATTGCCCTTCTGGCCATGTTCAGGTGTTGTACCTGGTCCCGTTAATCGCTCAACAGTTGTTGATGCCAATCAAAGTGGCAAAGAGGGTGACAACAGTACGAATGATGGTTGGTTCTCTTCTGCTCTGTGGAGCTTTGTGGAATCAATACCTACTACTCCTGCGTCTGCTTCAGAGAATCCTCTGGTAAACAAGGCTTTTCAGCGGATGTCTAGCTTTAGCAAGATGAGAATGAATGCTATGAATGCACATATTAGTACCGGGAATGCTGCTGTCAATGTAAGAAAAGTTGGTCGAAATAGGACGTTTATTTTCTTATCTGTTTTGGGGGGTCTTTGTGCCCTCTTGTGGGTTTTGATAGGAGCAGTCAAGAGTGTCGGCGACATCAAACTCCTTCGTAGTATGTAACCTATAAGCATCTGCTGTTAAATATCGTTGTGGATGATTGATAGAATTTATGGATAGGGCATATAGCTTATTGCTTAGATGCAAGATTCCCAATGACAACCAGTTATTTCTCGCGTCTTAATACCTACACTTATCTTCCCAATGCTTTTAGTGTGCATTTTGGTGGGGCTCACGTGTCCCCATGTCTCTGTTATTACGGAGGATAACATCTTCGTTACCTTAAAGAATAGTGCAATCCTTAATTAGCCCTATTTTATGCCATCATGGTTTAAGCATCGGAACATGGAAATATAGATTATGAGATCCGATGTTTTGGGAGTTCAGTCTTTATCTGTTTAGTTAGTGTTTAATGGGTCATAACCTACCAGCCATGATATTTTATAAAAATTTTAGTATGGCTCGGATGACTGAGTTTGGATACTGGGACTTGATTAACCGGTTTGAGTTGTTTGGGCTACGAGTCGGTCGTGTTTTAACATTTTTGTCTCTATTTGTTAAGTTACTCATACTTGTTACTTATTGTCATTTTAGGATTTCACATGTATTTTTCCATCCGGTGACTGTCTGGTTTTGTATTTATTGAGATATTATTCTCATTTGTGCTGCTTTTAATAATTGTGAGATCCCTGTTTATTTCAATGTTTTTTTTATTTTCATGAGTGAATCATTTTGATTTTTATTTTTGAAAATCATATCATGTGATTACATTGTATGTTTTGTATGAGAAATGTTGAATTATATGAAAAATGAGGATGGTCGTGAGCATTAGGAATGAACGGACAAAAATACCCTTATAAGACTAAGTGTGTCCAATTTTGAGGTTTAGTGTAGGAAGTAGAATTTTTATGTTACATTGGTTAGATTATGATTTGGTTAGTTAGAATTAGTATTTGATTATGTTTTTTTTATTATTATAGTATGTTATAATTTGATAAAATAAGTTATAGTTTAATTAATTATATAATATAAGGTTAATGTTAGTATGTTATGTAATTCAACATGTAGTTCAGTTGATCGGGGAGACACATCATTCAATTCGCTTGGGCAACATGATGTTCGGTGCGCTCGGATGACACATTTGTTTAGGATCATGTGACATATCTTTCATAATTCTCATAATTTTGGAACATGACAATTAGCATTGGTATGATCCCATTACTACTTATGAGATCTGGTGCATTAGCATCGGTATGAGCTCATTATTACTGATAAGATCCGGCAAGGCTAATGTGAGTTTTCAACTTTTATTAAGGTGATATTAAACAATAGTTTCTGTAATTATAGAGATTAATTGGATCTTTACAATCAAGATTTGATGTGGGAAGAGTGGATGGATGTTACATTGAAATTTCCGAAATGGATGTAATTATAGAGATTAATTGGATCTTTACAGTAAGTTTTAATGGATAACCCTTTACAGTTTTGATGTGGAAAAGGGTGACTCCAAACTTTGGAAAAGAGTAACAAAATCATGGCCAATAATGCAGAAAGGCATATGTTGGGCTCGAGTGAGTTGACATGTAGGTTCTGGTTGGATTTGTGGTTAGATCCCCCTGACCAGTGACCTGTTCCCCCACTATGCGATCCAAGAAGTTCCCAAAGAATGGGAAAAACTCAGTTACTGAAATGTGTACTAGATAATCGCGAACAAATCAGAGTGACAAGCGTCAAATGCTTCGCTTATATTTTTCATAAACAGTGACACTACAGCTACCCATCCATCAATGTGATAAACCATTTTGGTTTGGCATTGTATTAAGCTACAATATTTATAATATCTACATGTTTTTGTGCTGGGAATTAAGCTAGTACATTAGTACATTTATAATATCTACATATTTTTTTATCTTATTATAGTCACACAAATGGAGCAGCAACATAATCTCTTTTCATTGTTGCTTTGGTGCAAATTGGCACTAAAGAAACACCTTCCTGACAAATCTAGCAGCGGCCCGGGAGATCAGCCTTCCAGCCAAATCAGACGGCAAAAGCAGTACCTGCTGCTGCATTTCTGGAGGCAGCTGCCACAAGTTTTAACCAGAATGGTTTTGTCAACAAAACCCAGAAATGCATTCAACATGGAAACTACAAATGATCACTAGCCAAGTGCACAACAGAAGAAAAATGAACCAAACTTTGGGCATATCAGGCGTAAATGATATTTCATGGATGGACAACATACAAGCTTGCTTGCTTGTTTTAAATGGGAACCTCATTTTGAGCCTTACACTACATTTGTTTTATGAAGCTTTTAATACGCATTACCCATTTTTAAAAAAGATAATACGCATTACTTTCAATAAATGGAATGAATCGAGGTCAACTGGTTAAAGTAAATTACCCCAACGAGAAGCATGTGCAAACTTTATCAGCGGAAAAGTAAATGAGAAGAAATTTTCTTTTTGAAATCAAATAAGAAAAATTTCCGCTAGATGACTTAAACCCGCCAGAAACACAACCTACACTTACGAAGTACACCCAAGCATTGTTCCTCCCAGCTTAAAATGTGACCCTAATGCTTGGTGTGTGGGAGAGTATACGTAATGTATTGGCTCACCAACGCTGACATTATTGCATATCACAGTGCGTGAATGTGACGCATGCATAGACAGTAAAATGTGCTTGAATAAGTTATTACCTCAGGAATTACAGACATGACGGGCAGAATCTCATTAACTGATGGAAGTTGATCAAAGAGAAGGGTGACTTCCTCTGAATATGCATCACGATTCCAGTATGTCATGGTCCCTTCAGCTTCCTACAAGTAGTGATGGTTAATTGATCAGAATGATAAACAAATCAAAACTGAAAAACCACTGAAATAGTAAGAGTATATTGAAGGCAACATAAAAATGATGATCCATACAGTAGGCACAAGTCAATGTCTTGAGCTTTTCTTGACCAGATTTTCCTAGAACAAAAAAAATGTAATTACGCCTTGGTGCTGTATTAAAATCAATATTTTCCAACCTATTCAAAGATTTCCATGATCCCCAGTAAGTTTCTACGTAGATTGCCTGATGGTCATCATCTATGAACATCATATCTTCAAAGAGCTTCAAGATGACAATTATATCTAATTATTTGATCAAACTTGTGAAACATTAAAAGCTGAAAGCAGCCAACAGATATTCAATTATATTAATGAAACAAACCTATCAGGTCTCAGCATGTCCAGGTTTTCAAACAACTACGAAATACATTAGTCTTTGAAATCTTATCGATATTATTTTATTTGCCAGTTCTCAGAAGTTAACAGATATTTTACCAAGGATAACTAAAACAAATTAATTAAATGACCCAAGAAATATTTCTAGCATCCACAGGAATTCAATCAAATAGATAGAAGCTTCAAAGATAATCAAAATGAAGCCTTGAACGATGCAATTTAAACCTTCATTTGATCATTCACGATAACCGTCATATTTAATATGTTCCATGTTTTCAATTTCAGCTCAGATTTCCTATCGTTACAAACATTGTGTGCTCCACTGCTCCATCTCGGTAATTACACTAGAAGGAAAATCTTTAGTTGTCTAGTATTCTCTTTCCAATTTTGTATTTTGTAACAATAAGTTCTTGAGTTTTATAGATTTCACCCGGTACACAAAAACATAAGCTTTATTTTTTTTTTCAAAAAGGTGATCTCTGTGTCAGCCGAAAAAAATTAAGATTGTTGGTTGAAGCTCTTGTTAAGATGACACAGATGTAAGAGGATTAGAATAGAAAAATAAATTCTTAAAGATAATTGGATCAAGAATTTTCTCTAACTAAATAAATTGTTTTGAGTAATTTTAATATAAGGAATGTGTTTAAATCTAAAAGTATGATTTTTGATTGATCTGTCATATTTTTCTATAAATAGATTATAAATAGTCTAGTGTTGACTTATTTTCTTGTAATTTTGTACTAAAACTCTTTCATGTTTGATGATAGAGTCATGAAGGTTGAATCTCGCTAAATATCTTATGTTCTTTATCTTTCTAGTATTTGTATATAGATTGTGCATCATACTATTCACAAAAATTGACAAGAGAGCATTAAGCTTTGGAAAAAATTTCTACCCGCATAATCAAAACAAAAGAATGATGTCTACATCAGTAGGTATGAGGTATAAAAGTTTGAAGGGATGGAACTTTAGCCTTTGCAAGATTAAGATTGGCTTATTTTTATAAGTCTATAATCTACAGGACGTGATTTTCCTAATATTGGCTTATTGGTTTAAGTCTATAATAAACTTAATTCTTTTAATACTCATATTGATTGTGTGCCACCTGTTATTCACAACAAATCTGAAGGGTGGGATTTCATGGATTTCAAGATGTATCTGGAGCAGTGAAACTAGAAGTTAAATTGCTATATCTTAAAATCCACCATAGATTGAATATTGGTACAAATCTACATTATAAACGGCAATCAGTACTCTAGAATAATCATAAAGATAATGGTGCATTCCCAGAAGATTATGGCTTTCTACAAGCTCTATCAATTTCAATAGGTTAAACAATACTGTGATCTAGTTCACAAAATTTCCCGCATATTCGAGAGAGGATCATTTACCTAGACTGCTTAAATGTCAAAGCACTATCGCGTCAAATTATCGTAGTTTCTCAGTATGCACGTTGAAGGCATACTTGTAAAAATGAACCGTCAGTCACAAAATTGACGTGGCCATTTATGTCACAAAATAAATGAATACTGGCACAATAATGGAACTTACTAGAATCTTAGTTCAATAGGACATCATCCTAGTATAGCAAAACCCCCAGAAAATCAAGTCTTTTGTTTTTCTTAAAAAACAAGCACAGTTGTGATTCCAATACTCTAATGACAGATATGTGAATTCATAAATTTCCAACCAATTACATAGTAAATTAACTCAATTATCTCACAAAACATCCAATTCCTTTCTGTTATATGCTGATAAAACCTTTTAGAAAGACAAACTTCGAATGAATAATTTCTCCAACACAATTGAAAACAGTTCAATGAAATTTTCTTAGGCTACAAAGTTTGCTTTACTAGATCTATATCTTGCTAGACACAGACACAAACTAAAAGTATTTTTTATAATTTGAAATAAATCTATTCCCGTTCTCAAAAAAGAAGGGACACATTTGTGTCAATGCAATTCCAATTATGGTCGATAGCGAAAATGCTTATAAGATAAGTTCTTACCAGGGAGGAATTCCCCTTTTTCTGAGAAACTGAAAGCAAGGACATCAGGCGTCGCAAGTTTTTCAAGTTCATAATGTCTTCCTCACTCAATGGAGATGAAAATGAAGTAGTGAAAGGTATAGGAGCCAAAGAACTTAAAGAATCTAGAGTTGCGAGTCCAAAAGCATCCAGGCCCTGCCGTATATTTTTTTAAAGAAAAAGAATTAATTTGAGACATTGTATATATCAATGACAATTATCAAAGTATGTGAATGTCCTGAGATATTACCCTAAGTGCAGAAAAGAAGTGATAGATGACAACTCAAGTCTAATCCCCTCCTAACTGTTCCTCTCCTTCTTAAGCAAAATACGTAAGTGAAATAAAACTGTTGTGCCTAACTATTAATAGTCTTAACAATTTTTAACTATTCTGCAGCTCCTGCATTTCTACGGCTATACACTATTAGTTCCTTTCCTCTAATCCTGGATACTTTGTCACACACACACATAAACTTCAAAGAAGAGACATCAATAATATTATATTAAGATTCATGAAACTGAATATGAAGGAATTGACAGGATTTCGAGTCTGTCCCTACTTAACAAAATAACAAAATTTTCCCCGTATGAAAAGTCTACTGACAATGTTTATATACTCTATGACACCTATAACAACGCTAATGACATATATGTATAAAAATAAAACAATTGACAAAATGGACAAACAAACCAAGGAAACATGGCAAATATTCTTGTTAATATAAGTAAATTATTAAAAAATTCTTATTCAAAAATTTGACAAATATATAGTGACTAGACAGATATGTGATTTTGAGAAGATAAGACAGACATGTGGCTTTAACTAGATAAATCACAACAGTAACAAAAAATAGAAACATAGAGATAGAATGACAAAAAGAATCAAGAAGCATGGCACATAAACAGAACCAACAAACATGCCTTGGCAACCTCTTGAAGTAGTATTTCCCTCACAAATGCACCCTGGTAATAAGTGAAATTTTTTTAAAAAATATTATGATCCCTCCAAAAACATTGTAGAGTTCACAAACAATTTCTATAAACAAAGACTAGAAAATACAAAAAAGAAAATACCTTTTCAGTTAACGTGAAGGAAAGGATTTGCTTGAAGGCCACTCTAGAATCAGTCTCTTCCTCTTGCCTTTTAATCAAGGCCTTATTAGTTTGAGCACGAAAAGACTGAAGCAAAAAATATATAAGAAATTCCAAAGTTATTTGCAACTCATAGAAAATGGATTCAACACACTAATAGAGAAGATTCATGTAGCTGACCTAGCTAGTTTGATATTGAAGCTTTGTTATGTACACCATAGTTTTAAATGGAAGAAAATGAAATGATCAATATGGATGCTCATATTGACATGCCCAGATATCCCTTGAAACTACCGAGATAAAAAAAGTGTCAACTATCACAAACACCAATGTCAAGAAGGCATCATCGGAAGAAAGATAGCGGTCCAACATCGCTTAGCTGTTACCCAAAAAATAGTCTCTTCATGAAATATTGAATAGTAATTAATGCAGAAGTAAATGAAAAACAGAAATATGCCAAATAAAATCCCTAAATCTGTTTGTAAAATTATCATGGAAAATTCACATATCTTCAAAGGGAGATGCAAAACTTGTTATTGGTAGACATCCTTAGAGGGAAGATAAGACACAAAATGACAATCTCACCTCAGAAAGTAAGGATTCTAAACGATCAATCCTGAAAGCACCTTGCTGAAAAGGGAATTCTAAGGAATTAGTATTTAGAGGCTACAATGGAAAGATGATATATCAAACTTGGTTTAATGACTTTTCATGAAGAGATAAAACAACAGTGAAGACATAATCTGACAATCAGAGTAACTGATGAAAGTTATTTTGCAGATTTACCTCATACAGAAGAGCTAGTAAGGAAGACCTCAGCTGGGGTGAGCTATCAGTTAATACTTTCTGTGCAATCCATGGATATGTGCTTCCCAAAACCTTGTAGTTTGGATCAAAACTGATAGCAATACCCTCCAATACAGCAAGACTAAGCAAATAAAAGGCAGTACAGGTTTTAGGCAGGCAAAATGACATGCAATACAATGAAGATAATATCTATAGATAACTACAGGAAAAATTAATAGAGCGAACAAGACAGCATAAGGTATAAGAATGACTACCTCCGAATGACAAGGAAAAAATATGAAGGTATACGAAATTTGAACTTATACCTGCAAAGAAAACACACAAAATTATCCAACTGCATTGGCAAAAAAAATTAAACATATTATCCCTCCAAAAGAGATCAAAAGAAAATGCTTAAGCATTTGCTTCAACTGTATTCTTGTTGAAATCTCATAGGCTTATTCAATCAAGAAATAAATGAGAAGAGTAGGTGTACTATCCAACCATTTGAAGCATAATTCCCTGGACAATGATGACCAAAGTATAAAACAGCTCTGTGCTGATGGCCCTGTACAGCGTGGGACTTAAGCAGACTCTTCTGGATCTCATTGTCCAATTGGAAGGGAGGAAGGTTATAAATAATTTTTAATATGTTGGCACGTAGACAAACAAGCAAACTTCATTCTAAGAAAATAAAGGAACGTTTCAAACAAACTGACAAATGGAAATGAACTTTTTTCCTTCACCATTATATCAACATTGTACTTATCAATAATTAATAAAGATTTATCAGTCACTCAAATCTATTTCATCTAAACCTTCAACCCGCTGGATCCATCTTCTCCATTCACTTACACTAGAGACTAGATTGCCTGTGCATTGTTGTTATGCCATGACTTTTCTGACAGTTTTCTTGTGCACCTATGTTTCCTACCTAAACAGCTACACCTTCACAACCACTAATGTGGTGTAACTATCAATAACATGTTGGATCCTAACTCTGACCTTCGTCCTCAGAGAATGCATAACACATGTACATTTCCTGCCTTTCATTATATAGACAAAATTCCATCGCACATCCTAATAATAGTTAATTTACACTTGACTGAAGTTCCACAACCCACCTTTTAATCTTTCCCAGCATCAAGCAGGTTTTCTTCCCAGCTATGATGGATAAGCATATTAATTATGGTTCTGCAAAAAGATCAAGTTCCTCGTTCTGTTGCCATCCTAATATATACCAAAACATACATATTGAAACAAAATTGCAAGGACTAATACTAAGGATTTCTTTGGATATCACATGCACCATTGCTGACATCTATTGCGCATTGATCTACCAATAAAAATAACACCTTACATGGTAATTCCCAAATTTCCCAGAAGGTCACCAAAACTTATATTGCGAACTCCTTTGGCAACAGCATTTTGAAAAACTCCTGGAGAAAAAGAATGCAACAGACTTTAGAACCAGTTTATGGACGACTATCATCTATGACGAAGGTGAATGGAGAACTTGAATCTTGTATGGATTACTATAAATAAACCTGCTAATGCTTTAGTAACAGCTTCCTTGTCAGCAGTTGGTGGAATAAGCCTGTAGGGTGAACAGTAATTCAGTCTCAAAATACCCACATATGATATATCTGCAGCTTTGGTATGAATGTAGATAGCAAAATTACCCTAGAGTAACAAAGTCCTTGGCAAGTGCATCAAAGTCTCGGTTCACAAGATGGAGACAAGCTTCAATAAATCCCTCACGGAATTCTTGTTTAAACTCACCCATCATTCCAAAATCTGGTAAATAGAACAAGGGAACCTTTTTCAAGGTGAAATCTTCCTTCTAGTTTGAAAAGAAAAAAATTCACATGGCAATTTAAGTATAAACTTTTATTGGAACTAAGAATAAAGTAAGATTCAACCAGAATCTAGCATCACTTAGCTTAATTAAAGAGCAACAATATTGAAGAAACTTGTGGATTTCTTGAAACATGATTACAATGGAGTGATTATTCATAACATGCTCTCTGTGTATATCTTCCCCACATGGAAGATGCCAAAAGAAGCATATCATGCTCCCTTTTCTTAACTATTTATGCAGTTTATGCATGCAAATTGTCAGTAGCAGTCCTTATCCATATTCTTATATCCTCTCAATTCGAACAAATTTCTTATTTACCATGAAAAAGCTTTGATACAGATGCTTAGGCACAATATAAGATACTAAATGCAACAGCAATATGATTGTCAACTGGTTTTCTGACACCATCATCTGTAACAGGACTGCAACTTTCACCAGCCAACCTTGGATGAACTCAGTTTATGCTTGTATAATCCCAAACTTAACTCATGCTTGTAATGAACTTACTGAGCTTGAACATGAATTAGCAATATTTTCCTTAATAAGAAGCAAGTTCTTGGTGATAAAATGACTCGATTCATGATATTCAAATCTGAAATAGTACCTAGATAAGCAAGTTTCCCATCACTTGTTCGAAGAAGGTTTCCAGGATGAGGGTCAGCATGGTAGAATCCATATTCCAGAAGTTGATTAAATGAGCAATAAACTCCAACCTGCTCAACAAAAGGGATAAGCATCCAAACTTACCCTCAAAACTAAACAAAATCTGTTCCTGAGGACTACACAGTGGCAATTGGTTCAATGAATAACCTCAACTAAGTAAGTGTCCTTAACCTCGATCAACTTTTTCCCCTGCAAGAGATAAAGATTTATGAGTACATAAGACTAAGGCATGATGATGTAGCATCGTCATTTTTCCAGAAACTTTAGTGACTCGAGAATGCTCATCTGAGACCAAAAGTAAAGTACTTGTATTACAGTTTGGAAAGAATGCACCATTCTTTCTAAACATGCACATGCATATACAAAGGTGCTGCCTGTTAATTTAATATACAGGCCCAAGAAGGCTACAACACGTCCAAAATCTTAGCATAATTTCTCAGTAAAAATTCACTATCTAGTTTCTCTAATTGTACATAATAAAATAATAATCTATTACTCTCTAAGAGACTTATCATAACAGAATGGTTTCTTTAATAGAATCATATGCATGCAAATTTTCAAGAGAAATGTGAGTGACTGATGTTAACTAGTGTTATCTCTATTTGTATAGATCCTATAAACGTGTACCATAGCTATAAGGGACAGGGAGGTTACATGCACAAAGTTGATTAAAGAAAACCTTTGTTTTTACAACAAGACACAGCTGGAAAAGTGAATTGGAAATGAAGCCATGAACATTTTTTCCAGGCCACCTTTGTCTGTGATTAAAGTTCTAACTGCTCCATCACGGTTTTAAAAATAATCATTCAAGTTAAAAAAACAAAGAGTTCTAATAGGAAAGCAATTTCTTTCTGAAGTATTCTATTGCACTGATGTAGATAACATGGGTCAGGTAAGATGCCTGGCTGCGGGAGTACAGAATGCACATATATAATGACTCCCACGCCCTCAATTTTCCTTTCTCCAAAGACTTGTTAGGTTTAACAAAGCCAGAAAAGGCAACATTTTTTTGTTATAAAACAGAAAAGAAGGGGGAAACAAACCTAAAAACGTCATCTCAGACAGGACGCGTGCAAGTTGCGGCCCTCAAAGAGTAAAATAATAGTACCTTATACTTCTTAAACCACAGAAATAGTAATGACCCAAAATATCACAAGTAATGTCGGCCCATTATTATACTCATAAGTACACACTCTGGTCAACAGGCCATATAAAGCGTTCTTCCTGGAGTTTGAATCAAACTTATGCACAAGTGCACATAACAACCGAAAATATATAGCAAGTACCTCAATCCATTCCATTACAAGAACTTTGCGAGTTGTATGCTCCATATACATTTCTGGAACCAAAACATCTTGTATCCCACCATATAGTTTTCTGTTGAAGCATATAGTATAAAATTAAAACCATGGATCCAAAAGTACAATGACTACATATATGTATCAAATTTTACTAAAGTTACACAAAATCTGTTAGGAAGCTCCACTAACAAAGTTAAAATTGATGTAAACTAGGCTTATCAGTAACACCTCCAAATCACACAAAACCAACAAACATATAAGCTATACGAAAGGAAGGAGTACATGTTCCACTAAAGGAGAGGAAGAAATGCATAAAAGGAGAGACCAAATCTAGTACTCAAAAAAAGAAAGAAACCTGCTGAAGTGGAAGTTTATTTACAGACAAAAACGCAATAAACAACAGAAATCAAATGAAAGAAAAAAAAGAATATCCAGATTAAGCGAAGGAAACCAGATTTGGAAATAAAAAAAAAGTGAGCTACTTTGTAGTAGCCAAAGTAGCTAGAGTACTTGACACTCTAAAACCCTCCATGATCCATTGATTGTCTTTTTTGCTCCTCTTTGTTTCCTTTTAACTTTCAAAGCTTCTCCATGATAAGATATATGCACTTAAGGCCTATTTGTATATCTTTTTTCCCAATAATAAAAAATATCCACCTCCGCTCGTTTTATCGATGGCCTAGCCCTATATGAGAAGCTTCACTCAACAACTCTTAAGCAAAATGCATTTGCTACCTTTGCTACTCATGCTCCATTTAGGTACATAATCAATGACAATGAGAAGGTTTGAAGCTCAAGTTACTGATCTTACTATTCTAAAAGAATGGTAAAAATGAACCTAAAGAGAATCAAGATCACTTCCAGTTAATAAAAATCAAGAGCATCAGGAGGATGAGATTGAAAGCATTTGGTCATTGAGCTTGATGAAGTTGAGTTACTGAATTAAGCTTTTGAAGTTGCCAAGATACTCAAGAGCTTGGTATTGAAGTTAATATCGTGTCTTTAATATTTGTAAACAAAGATTTCCATGAAATGTAACCTAAGTATCTGGATGAGAGAAATTTTCCTTTTCCATGAAATGGAACCTCAGAGTGTTTGGATGAGAGAAATTTTCCTTTATCAGGATAATCTTACAAAGCAAGAAAGTTCTATGCTACTTCCTAGTGAACATGATTTCATGTTTAAGAAAGATTATCCAGATTAAGCAAAGGAACACATCCAACTTCCGCCTAATCCAGTATAAGCTCACGTCAACAAAATGGAATAGTTAAGAGCTAAACTCTTTTAGGGAAATGGCCATCCAAGATAACAATTTTGAATGTTGCTAAGTTGACCGGCTAATGTTATAGTTTACCTGTCACCAACCTTTTTTCTTCTATATAAGGAAATTTTACAAATAACAACCAAAAAACACTTGATACAAATGCATTACCTGGTAGAAAACTGGAGGGCTGATTATCACATTCACACGATAGTTATAATAAAAATTATTATCAGTCATAAGAATAGTAATTTCACATCTAAAGGGCACGCAGGCTCTTACCTAAACTTCAGTCCATTATTTGCTTCTTTTATATAGTCCATCTCCTGCATTCAATGTGATTTACCTGTATTCAATATGAAGCTCTAAGAATATTCCTAAAAGTAAGCTAAAGATAAGATAACAACTATTGGAAGTTTGATCAATGTGACTTTGGCAATGACTTGAAGGGCATAGGAACATAAAAGTGCATATTTGCTAAATAAAAAGGGTCCAACCTATTTCAGAAAATTTTTGAATTTAAACAAAATAAAACCCAGAAAAGCATAAATGCTAACTAGAAACTACAAGGCTGCAGTCTATAATTTTGCCTTGGCTAAACTTTTTCACTATATGCAATCCTATTCAGTCATTGCAGAAGATTACCCAAATTTACGGCCAACAATTGCAATGTGACACTCCGTTTTTAATTCTAACCCGATCAAAGCTGAAATTTGTTTCATAAATTTCAGTCACTCATGTAGCTAATTAGTTTCTTGCTTAAATAATTAGTTTCAGATATTGACTAGTAGAAATTTCAGGAGCTAGTAGCATAACTGCGTGTAGCAAGTGCTGAGTACTTCACAAATAATAATTAGAAAAAGGAGAACTAATTTAAGTTAGATATAAATGGTCGAAATACAGAATAAAGCAACACATGGATATATACAAAATCAAGCTTAAGTCAAATTTTCATCTGGTATATATTTATTCATGCAAAAATATTAATTTATATGTATTGACAATCAAATCAAAATCTTATCCTAGAAAGAATAAGCAAGAGCAACTATGAGGAATTTGATGCAGCTTAACATTGCAATGACATGCTCTTCAAAAACACATCAAACATAGACGACACAATGAATTTTACAGGTTGCTGCCTTTCATAGATTTGATGTAATGAAATCTGGTATACAAATGACTTAGAAATAATTCATACGGGTAGTAATAGATAAAATCACATATTCATGAACTTGAAGAATAAGAGTGGATACTCCTGAGTTCTACATCCTCAACATATTAATACATTATTCTGTACATCTTCTCTCTATCTGACAAGAAAAAAATACTTTGTCCAAGATCTAATTTCCAATGGTACTTCCTTGTACACCATTGAATGGCAGTATTTGGCAATGATTGAATGGTTTCTTTATAGTTCCTTTCCTCACCATGAATAACAAATTCCATTAATAGTTGCTTTGCTCAAGGAGATAGGGGAGGAAATGAACGTCCGCACAAAGACATGCATTTTAAAGAAGAAAGGTACTTGTACTTGATAGTTACTGCATCCGAAGATCAACCATACCTGAAAAAGACTCGATGCCCATTCATTAACAATGGCCTGCATATTTAAGTCATGCCTTAGTTGTAACCAGCAAAAATTATCAAGACACACCTCCAACAGGACATTCAGTGCAAGCACTTTTTCAAGATAACATGACTGCAGTACCTGGAGATCAGAGTTAAATTTTCCAGCTTTCTTAACCACTCCTGCTATAAAATACAAAATCAGGATGTCCAGGGAAATAGCAGCGCGCACTCCTGGCCGCTGCACTTTAACAGCGACAACCTTACCATTATGTCGAAGCCTTGCTTGATAGACCTATTATAAACAGGTGGGGGCGTTTGGATATCACAGGGAGAAAGAGATGTTAGCCCTAGATTTTCTCAGTTCGGATAGTCATAGGATAATACAACCACTTCTAGAACATAACTAAGAATGAACCTGCCCAAGGGAAGCTGCAGCTGTGGGCTCTGGTGATATCTCAGAAAAAAGTTGGTCTATGGGCAATCCAAGTTCTTGTTCCATTGTACTTAAAGCAGCTTCTGTGGAAAAAGGAGCAATTCGATCTTGCAATAGTGAAAGTTCGTCGAGATATGATGGCGGTATCAGATCCTTCAAGAGACACATTGAGATTAAAATTCTTCCAACTGGAAACATAGGTCATTTCTAATTGTACTGAAAGTAACATGTACAGCCTGAATATGATTCAGAAACCACAGGACACAAATCTTTCACCAAATGAAGCAGTAACTCTTCTCAATAATAAGTGTCTTACTTTCAAAAAAATAATAAGTGTCTTGAGGCATACATTCATTCTGTTTCCATTTTAAAATTTAACGATGAGAAAGCTTAAAAAAATATGTCAGAAGAGTTTCTAGTTTAGCTCTAGCCAGTGTCATGTACAAGTCAAGACAAACACAAGCTAAAATTACTTGATATATCATACTATGGAGTTGGGGCAGTCATCTCACTAAAGGAAAGGCCGAGATTCTAGCCAATCCTCATCAGCACAACCCAGGCTTATATATATATATATCAGCATGAGCTGGAGGTAATAGTATTGGTTGCCTAGAAATGGTGACATTACCTCCTTGGAAAATACATCATTATTCAAACAGATAAACAAAGCCTAAATCCTTTTCAAACTACATACAGTTGTACCAGAATGTCAAAAAATAGCTGATCAATATAGAAAATAGGGCTGGAAAACAAAAATATTCTCCAAAATTTCACTTTAAAGAGGAATCTGAAAATAGAAATTAGTGTTGAGAAGCCCTAAATCTGTTCCTTCTATACACGTAAGGGTCCAAGAACCTTGGCATCTAAAGATTATACTCTTTCTTTCTAAATTATATTGCTGAATTAGTGGAGAAAAGGTTCATGTCAGAGAGGGGACTCCGCTAAGTCGCAAGTAGTGTATGTCACTGATGGTTAGAACTTGTCTCTTTTCTTTTCATACAATGTTGAGGGAGCCATTAGTTAGTTGGGGAAGATAGTTGGATATTAGCGGAAGTAAAGACTCAGGGTAGTCCTATTTTGTTGGTTTGGAAAAGGAAGTTAGTCTCCCTGATGCTTCCTACCTCAGACTTGTTATGTCTAGCTATTGGCAATAAAACCAGACTAATTCTCCTACCGTCTAAGAATTTTCATTAATTGTGCTCTCTGGATTTCTCTTGTTAGCTAACCAGTTCAGATGTACAAGGGGAGCTAGTCAGGTATTTAGTTCCATTCAGGTTAGTTTCGGAGTACGAACACGTCCGTTTTTGCCAAAGCAATTAGAAACACCAGAATGGATGGTGATCAGAAATCCATCGCATGTAAGTTTCAACTTACATGATTATAATTGAGGGAGGCATGTTGGTTAACTTACGGGCCGAGATGAAACAGCTTGTGCTATTTTGACGTAGGCCTGAAAGCAGAACATACCAAAGACGTATTACTAAAAGAACAAACATGCCAATTATCATTCCCAACTTTTGCTTTCTTATAAAAATGACCACTTACAGGACCAAGCTCCAGTAAGATTGTACGAAGCTCCGCAGCTCTAATCTGCAAACAGTGCGCACATTCATTCCAAACTAGAATTTCTATTCTCACACAACTAGCGTAAGAAAAGAGAGAGCGATAAAAAGAACAGTATCGCGGCGTCGGGTGAGACCTTGAACATTTGGTCAGATTTATCCGTAAGCTGGTCAAGGTAACGCGCGGCAAACCAGGCGCCAAAAGTGATACCGATTTGGAACAGTCTACGGAACAAAATCAAGGGTTTCCGCTTGTAAATAGCGGCAATCTTTTTAATATCGTAATCCAATAAGGAATCCGCCTCGCGGCTACTGAGCCTGAACAAGTAACCAGACTTCTCCGTGAAGGCATCGACGTCACTGTTGTTGACAGCCTGCCTCCGCAATTGCGGAAACAGGCCGCGTGGTTTCCGCTTCAGGGAGAAGAGATTTGAATTGGCAGTGCCAGAGGAAGTTGAAGTGGACGCGGAAGTGGAAGTGGAAGTGGAAGTGGAAGTGGAAGTGAAGATGGGAGAAGGGAAAGAAGGTGAAACGGAGAGTATCATCTCGGCTGCAGCGGAGAAGACAGAGGAGAGACAAATGCCTGAGCGGAATGCCACGGATACTTCCAGGGAGGGAAGGAGTGTTCTGTGGCATTGATTATTTTGTATTCTTTTCCTTTTTTTTCCTGGCCAGGGGAGCGCCAATTGCAGAGACGACGACGTCTGTGGCATTGAAAAAAAATTCCAATTTGAAGTTGTTGGAGAGCAAGGGATTTTTAGGTATTTACTATTTAGACATATTCTTATGAAATTATTTTATTATAATTTATTAATAAGATAATAAAATGTTTTATAAAAATATGGATTTACATTATAAATTTTTCTTATTTTTTTAATGGATTAGGCCTCAATACTCATTTTGGAATATATTCTTTAAAAATTAATTGGATTCAATACCAAACTATTATTATAATTTTTATTGATCTAATTTTTTAATGTTTTAACTCATAATAAATGAAAGGTTGACTATAGCATAAACAATATTGGTTTGAAAAATATATATTACAAATAAATGATAATAATATAATATAATAAGGATATTATAATCTAATTTAATCTAATCACATGAATATCTAAACCTAATATTGGTGTTGATAACTTGAAAATATTTACGTTTCTTCATCAATCTTTATAATCTTTATGTTACAAGTATCATTTATAATAAAACCCATTTTCCCCCTTTTTATTTTGTCACTTGCAATATTAGCTGAGCAACTGCCATAATGAGATTTGCCATTTGTTATAGGCTTACTTCTCCATCTTCTTCATCTTCTTCATCGTTGTCTGGTGCCTCTTCCGATCTGGATCGCAGGAGGGCCTTTTCTGCTGCAGTCAGCCCGTCTTGGTTGTCATCACCGTTTAAGGAACTAAATCTAGCATATACGTAAGAAACAACACAATATGCGCCCACATTGATAGAGCTCAGGATTGCCAACAGTTTGAAGTACTTGTACAGATGGCTATCATCAATTCTGTCACAAATCCAACCTCTAAAACCCATAACGCAAAACACAGTAAGGAATTTTCCCATGCCCACGACGAAATCATTGAATGGCTTTTCAAGGAATTCCATTTGTTCATTCACAGCCAGGCTGAAGAGTACAGCAAGCCCGTCTTCTACAAGTCCCTTCATCAATCCCAGCAATAAATATTGTGGAACCATCCACCATATGCTCATAGGGAGTTTATTCCTCGGTTTCGATCCATAATCATATTCTCCTAGTTTCTTGGTCAACTGAACTAATTGCATTCTATACACCTCAACCTGCCAAGCCACAACGCAACAGCAAGTAGATAAAACCAATCCAACACCGATTCTCACCAGTGTGGCTCGTTGTTTCAGTTCCGGTCTCCATTCTTTGGGAGTAAGCAAATCGACTAGAAATGATATTAAGGAGGATATGATTGACTGGATAAGGAAGATAAAAGCTATGTCAACCTGAATTATGCTATTTTGGGCTATCGGTTCCATGCTATCACTTTGTTCAACAAAAAAAGTGCTCGCTGTTGCCTGAATTATACTATACATGAAGACACATACCCATACAGGAATCAACACCACCAGCCGCTTTGTATACTTCACTTCTGCCACAGTCACTCTGCAGTAATTGTTTTGCGAATTTTGACAGACCAAGGATGATTGACCTACGGCTTTGTCTATCCATCTGCATGTCCACCAGATTTGTTATGAATATTTAACGCACACAATCAATATATCAATAGATTTATAGGAGAAGTTCTCGGTTAAAAGAGTAAGAAACTTGATTGTTGAGAAAATACAAAAAAGATTTTAATCTATTCGTTATAAGTAGAATTATAGGCTTTTAAAGATTTTATATTAAAACATAATATTAAAGTCACGTTATAATAATAAAAAAAAAGCTAGTTCCAATCATTACAAGATTGTTGTCATAGTACATGTTTAGTTATCTTCGTGATTTTTTATCAGACATCAATAATGTGCAGCTATATATCTAGAATAAATAGAAAGAGCGCACCTCAAAATCCATATGTCTGGTGAGAATGGTGGTTTTCTTGCTTCATTATTCGTGTCGCCAGTATCAGTCCGAGGAGGAGGATCCAGTTTACGTTTTCGCAGGGCTTCCTTAGCAACCTTACAGACCATACTTAGAAGGCTTCGGACTTGGGTTGTCTTGTTATAATCGCAAAAGCAAGTCCCGGACACGAACATCAAGTAACCCACTCCCATCACTATTGGAGGAGTCAAAACATTGTCAGCGGAGAACGAAGAAAAGGCTGCACCGGAAAACTTGATCACCCGCCACCAAACTTCCGTCCTGATCTTCACATGGGGATCAAAGATCTTCTCGGAACTTTGGTCGTTAGTTTTGTTATCAACCAGCTGTTCAGCAAGCAATAGTTTGAGCGGAGGATCCTTTCCCACTTTGCCCAGGGCCAGCAGTACCAATGATAGATAAAATATAGCAGCAATTTGCGATGTTTGAAAAACACTCAAAAGTACCAATCCCTGTACAGGAATTAATAAAAGTAAGTACTAATGGAGGTGAAATATTTGTTAAAGAACAAGGATGAAATAAATATGTGGTCATGTTAATTAATCAATGGTTACAAGAATATAGCAGGCTCCAGTAGAGAAAATCATTTTGAAACGGACAGAGGCGCTAGATGTAAGCTGAGCCGCCAAAAAACCAACTAAGGCTGTTGATCCTTCCTTAATATTTACAATAGCAGCATATTTGCGGAGGTCTTCCTTCTTCCAGCTTCTCTTGAGGATCAGCATCAACTGACTCAACACTTGATTCTCTACGAAGCCATGGGCGAATAAAAGACCTGAGTAATAAAGATATAGAATAATTAATAAGAACACCACATGCTTCTCCATAATCATTACTAGCTGACGACGTACGTATAGTTGGATTTTGTTTTACCCGTGAGGAAGAGGGCGGGTTTCGAGAAGTAGATGTTATGTTTTGCCCACTTGCTGGCTTTGTTTTTTAGTATAGAGAGATAGCTGAAGAAGATTAACCCTTGAAACTGCAAATCAGTTGCCATTTTCGAAAATCCTCTGGCGGTCTCTTGTTACTCTTCTATTTCAACTTCACCTTCGCCTTCATACTTTGATTCTATTTGCGTGCTGCATGTTAGATTCGTCGTCGTTTTCATAAAAAAGAAAAGATTCGACATCCAGACTTGGTGGAAATGCCTTTTTTTTTAACCTTATATAATACTGTTTTTTCTTTTCTATATTCAACCATTTTTATGTTTAAATAAAATTTAATTGGCTTTTAAATAGGATTCGAAACTTGTATCTCTTAGGTTGTAAGTGCATATCAATACATTGACTTTATTAAATAAACATCAGGTGCTTTATGCCTTTATGTGCAACATGAATGGAGTAGTGGAGTACTGTCTATGCCAAGAATCAGTTCGAGTTCTCTACTATCTCTTTGTTACTTGTTTTCAAAGTGTTGTTACAGTAAGGTATATACAATACCTTTGCTGCAGTAACACTTTGAAGAGAGAGAGAGATAGAGCAAGCTGAACATGATTTTCACCATACGGGAGGTGATTTGATATGGTGATATTTTCATCATCTTAAAAGCATATAAATCTGGTGAGATTATAATATAGTTTAATAGAAAATAAATTAATGCTCAAAAGTACAATAATTGTTTTGTTTGTGAAATCCACCATTTTATTGACAAGTTTATTCATTTGATCCTCAAGTTCACAATGGTAAATTTTTTGTGTTTAGGAGATCAGCTTGGTACTGGTTCCCTTTTCTGTTTTATAAGCACGTATTAATATAATGCAATTTAATTTTTAATCATAATATTATAAATTATAAGCATCACACCTTTAAAGGCAATTGGGTTAGTTTCTTTTCCAAAAAAAAAACAAATCAGTAATTTTCCATGTATTTTCTTAGTATTCTTACAAACAAGAGCATGAATATTAAGACAATTAATATAGACTTGCATTTATCAATCAATCCGTCCAATGGTCTCGACATATAAATAATAAAGAGGTAAGGTTAACGAATCCAACATAACACATAACATGCCATAAACCAACACCATTTCTCAAACCGAAATACATAAAAATGCGAAAATCAACTCAAACACAGATGACATTTTATAAAACATGTCCTCTTGAAGAGAAGGATCAATATGTATACATGCTCATATATAAATGAATAGATGTGAGTCATTAAAAGCTCCAAAATATAGGTTAATGTTTATAGCATACAAAACAAAAGACATAAAAGTATCAGAGTATATTGTGTTCTGTTAAAATTGAATTGAATCTTCTTATTCAGTTGCCGGTGGGCTCATCATTCTTATAAGTCTCGCATTTAAGCTATTCAAGTGAAACAATAAAACCAAGGTCAATTAATACAAACACTAAAGAGCAACACTCAATTGTCCACTTTCCCAGGCCAATAAGAACTTAGCAAATCAATACAAGTAGTCAAGTCAAGCAGCATTTATGCGGAACCTACAAGTAGTCCACAACCAATCAATACCGAAAATTGTACCTCCAAAAAACAACAATGCCTTAGAGAAATGGGAATTTACCAATCATGTCTCAATCTTAGAGACCTTGGTATCAAACATCTACCAAAAAATAAAAACTTTAGACCTGAATCAGGCAATAATGGAAGCTAACGATGACTCAGTCGAATCCGTTTCTCAAAATTCAGCATGCGCAACCACCTCTTTGCTCACTCTCTGACACAACCTCTGGGATTCCCTGAAAGTATCTGCATTCCAAATCAAAACGATCACATAGCTTGCCCATTAATTACATAGGCATCCAACACTGATACTTCTTATTATCCATATTTTACCAATTTCGAAATGCATAAGTGCAAAAATGAATTGTAAAAAAAACAAAGGCAAAAGAACTACTAATTTGATCAATTTTCTGCCAATTTAAAGCGTGTTCACGTGGAAACCGCTCTATCCTGCACAAAGTCCCAACCATCCATCCAGTGTAAACACCAGAATTCATGTAATCTTCATTAAAGATTTTCCTTGCTTGATTCATTATTAACTGTGATGATTAACCAACCGCTTGAAATCAATCTAGCACTCTCATCATTTAGCACTTCCAAATATCAACATAAAGCCATATAAAAATAAGAACTGTTCTCACAAAAAAAAAGTAGTCCAGACTAGAAATTTCTTCTCCTTAAAACACCATTGGCTTCCCTCATTAAATCCTCTCAGCAATTCACCCACATAATCGCCTATTAGTAGTATAAAGTTCAAACATGCATGCATAGAGAGCCACATATCAGTATTTATTTTATTCAAAACAAATGCAGTGCATCATAGAAAACAAAATATGAAATGCTCTCATCCCATGCTTATACACCCCTAATTGTGTCATATTGTATATGAGTTGTACTACATACTGAAGCTTACACATAATCCTTATGCCCATATTAGAATTTATTCGCCTCATAAGTTACTGAGTGAACCAACCCTAACAAGTACTGATGCTTATCAGTAAAGCATCTCCTGGATGCATCCTAGAGTAAGCTAAATCAATGCATAAACCAAAATGGACTGTGACGTCCATAATGTAAGCTGATGACTCTTTTTTTTTCAATGAACATATGACCTTAATCTTTATATCCATAGACATCACTAGCACATCAACTTCAATCCAGACAAAGAAATACACCAACAGTTTAAACTTACATGTCCTGTTCATGCTCATTAGCTAGGGCAGTTTTGGCAATACAAAAAAATGCAGGATCAACATTATAATCCTCTTTTGCTGATGTCTCAAAGTAAGCTATGTTCCCTTTTGAAGAGCACCAGTCCTTTGCTTTCTTCTCAGAAACCTGCATAGACAACGAATATAACAAGCCGCCATAACAAAAAAAGTTTAACCAGCCACAGCAAGATTGTATGCATTACCACCCGGCTATTTCCACCATCAATGTCAATTTTATTTCCAAGTAATATAAACGGAAATGTCTTGGGATCAGCAGGATTTGCCTGGGAGAAAACAGAAATAGCCAGGTCAAACAATGTTGTGCTGGATTCCAAACTATAGACCATAAAACAACATGCAACGACATAGATGGCCATTAATTTTGATAGTGAACTAAATAACATAGTCATCACACAGCATGAAATGCCAATAGCAAGGAAAAGAAAATTAATAATCTAAAGACTCGAAGATGATGTACCAATAGAGTGTTTTAAAATAACATGAAATGTAAATTGCATAACAATCCACACTGCACAATCAAGTAAATAACAATTATTGTCACTGCCACTTGAGTATAATATAATTCATTTGATATGAAGTCTTAGCACAGATTCTGCTTATATGTCATCTTATAGCCAGCATGTATTCCTTAATATGCACTTAGAAGAAAGAAATTCATAAATATTAAACTCTCAAAAGCATAAAGTTTTAGTTTGTCACTATAATGGAAATTTGGATACCTATACAATAAAGGAGGCTATACCAGAGAAAGAAATCAGAAAATGATAACCACAAGGAACCTGAGTATCATGTTTCCTTAAGCAAGTCATGCATGTAAAAGGATCTAGTTCGAAATCATTTGTCATGAATTTGCTATCAAACACACACAAACATACAGGTACATATCGGAGTGTAATCAAGTTTTCTAAACCTCTTTACTAAACCAGTGCAGTGTTTCAATAAAAGAAAACATATAACAGAATGGACTGCTTAAGAAATGTTGTAAGCTGTTAACAGACAACAACACATAGCAAGCACAATTCAGAGAATCAAATATGTCAAATTTAATTGTGATAAAAATATAATTGGAGTAACAAAAATGGGGTACACTATTGACGGATGCCTTTACTCAACTTGCAAAGTACTATAATGTCCATGTAAAAAGGGATTTGTTGTTGCAAAGCTAAGTCAAGAAAGTCTAGCTGTCTGAAAGCCAATCATTGGCTCTAAAGATAGCAACTCCTAAGTCCTAGACAATTGCCAGAACTCACCAATCAAACTTATTCATGTCAGTCACTTTCCCTTTTGAATTATGGAAATAAGTTGATATTCAACATACCCCAACATATCAATGTCAATAAATTCCCATGCATACAGTACAGTAATCCCACATGACCGTAAACTCTGGCAATACTGAAATGTTTGTTAAAGAACCATTTGATGAACACAGTCACAAGCATGCATATAAATTTCCAAAGACAATCATTGGAAGAACTGACATTGGGATTAACAGTTCCAAATTCCTTCATATCCAGCCTTCAGAATAACATAAACAAAAAATACAATGAATCTATGAAAAACAGCACATTAATATATTTCTCCAGAGATTGAGAGCAACCAGAGTGAAATATTGCATCACAATAATCATATCCACGCAAGTAATAAGCTGGTAATCAAATCCCAGAAGAAATATGCTCATATAGCAGATTTTCACAATTTGTATCAACTCTAGGGAAATATTTCCATAAAAAATTTGACATGCAAAAAATTTAGAAAGATTGGAAGCAAAAATACATCAGCCAAACGAAATTATCATGCAGGAAGCAAGAACTGAAGTAGCTGTTAACAACATTCATGCTCTGACAATAAGATTGCAGATGCAATCACTAATTTTAAGACAAGGAACGATAGAAAATCATGATCAAAGATAATTTCAGTAAAACTACTAGAAAACGCATAAGAAGTAATGCTTCCATTACAAACAAGGAGCATAATCCAATCTACAACAATTCAGATGCATTTCAATATTTTCCGGAATATGGTCAACTAAGAAAACCCAGGGACGAACCTGTTTAAGAAACTCTTCTTGCCAGTTATCCAAAGTATCAAACGATCTCATGACATTGACATCGTAAACAAGAACGCAGCAATCAGCCCCTCTGTAGAAAGCAACTCCGAGACTCTGAAATCTTTCTTGTCCAGCAGTGTCCCA
Organism: Passiflora organensis; assembly: GCA_019739055.1. Lineage (NCBI taxonomy): Eukaryota > Viridiplantae > Streptophyta > Magnoliopsida > Malpighiales > Passifloraceae > Passiflora > Passiflora organensis. Next base: position 303,913 of record JAEPBF010000328.1, on the reverse strand, counting down.
TATCTATAAACACCCATGGGACGCTTCAAATTGAATCGTATCGTGGAAAAAAACAAAAGAAACAATAAAAATGAAAAACCCACTTGTAGCGTGACAAGCCTGTCATCAATTTGGAGTTCTTTGGTCACGAAATCGGCACCGATTGTGGCTTTATACTGCTGACTAAACTTCTTGTGCACATATCTAAGGGTAAAACAACTAAGGAATATACAAGCTGACCCCACTCCATCCTTTGGAATCTAAAGAACACAAAATTTGACATGTTGTCTAAACTAGAAACAAATGACCCGAATCAAAAGAAAAAGGACGAAGAACAAAAACTCGTTGCTCAGAAAACCAAAACGAATGATAAAAAAGATACTGATTCATCAAAGACGTCTTGCCAACCCTGACATTGAATTGCATTAAGAAAATCAGGCTCTGTTAAGGAAACAAAATAAACGTAGATTTAAAGAAATCCTAAAAACCGTACCCGCTGTCGCCAAGGACAATGACTTTGAGCAGTGTACGCCTACGCACTACTGACATGGCGGTGCTAGCGGACGATTATTTTGTCAGAGTCTTCGATTTTCAAATCGGAAACTTTGTTGATATTCCCTTGGGTTTTTCAGAATATGTCCGCCGTTTTGTGTGGGTTGTTAGAGAGGGAGTATGGAGAGAGAAAATCAAAGAAAAAAGGGGTTTTAATTCCGATCTCCGTTTTTATGTCTCCTCTTTCTCTGGGGAGATTGAAATTTTCGAATTCCGTTTCTTCTTTTTATTTCTAAAATTTTTGAATTTTACGAATGCCCGTAGTTAAAAAAAAATAGTGTAAACATAATAAAATAATTATTTTTAATCTTTTTAATATTGGTATTAGTCAGTTCTAAATATTTTGTTATAACATTGTTGTTGCAGAATATATTTGATGCATGAAATGAAATGTGGAGAATACTTCTTCTAGTATATCAAATATCTTTTCTACATAGATTTTAACTGAAAATTAATTTTAAATAATGATAAATTATAATCATTTACAGATTTAAAATTATGAATCCAATCATTTCAAGCTTCGGATGTATCATTGTTTTTTTTTTCATACCTACTATTCCAAAACTCTGAAAGATCTTTGTTCCTCTTGAGAGTGATGACGAATGAAAATCATTATTTTTGTCTTATTTTGGCTTGATACATCATTTAGTATTTTTATTGTATTTTCAAAACATTTAACATCTAAATAAATTCCAGTACCTAATTGTCAGTAATATCTATAGCTTTAAACTTAAGCTTTGTAATATTTATCATTGTAAATTCTATAAAAATATGACAAAAAAATTAATCATCTAATTATAATATCATAAAATAATAAGATAAAATAAAATATATTAACAAAATTTGTTTAATTAACTAATTAATTAAACATGTCTATGCCTAATGTAAATATATTTATATATAGTATATCTAGGTTTGTATATGTTTTTAAAAAAATGTAATAATAAAAATTAATTATAAATATAACATTAAATGTATTTATTTTTTAATAAGAATTATGTTTATTATTTATTATTATTTTTTTATCAATTTTTATTAGATTACACATAATATGATAAATAATAAAAAATTAAAATATAAAAAATATACATATATAATTATAAAAAAATTATTAAATAATAACATAAAAAGAAAAATAATAAAACACTTATTTGTAGATCTTGGAAGAATTTGGATAGTAAAGATATTTTTAGACAAATAAATAGACTTTGTATTAATATCGTAAATAAAAGATAAGAGAAAGATATATTAACTTGATATAAATAAAGAAAAATAGAAAGATAATGTGGGAAGATATATAAGAAGAGAATTATGAGAAATTTACTGTAAGATATTATTAATGATCTCCTAATAATAATACAGATCAATATTTATAATTATGAATTATATTTATTAAAAATATGGATATGATTCATACTGAAAAGTTCGATAGTATAACAATTATTTTATTTTTACACAAAATCGTCTTTGTCTTGCAGTTTTTTTCTACGGAGAGCGTAAAACACTTCTAATAGATTGAAAAAAGGTCTATTTGCTCTATTTTTTTATTTTAATTTCAAACGATCGAATACAATCAACACTTAGAAAATAGGCTGTTTTTTAAATACATGAGTATCAATCGAGAAATCAAAACACATCTTAACTTACTCGTCCGCTGAAAGATTCACTTCACTTCCCGGTAGATACGCTCCGCTATAACCCACTGAACCTCTCTTACAGCAAACGACAATGTGCTAGCATTGGGCTGGCTGTGGAAGATCGGCCTGTTCCACGGCCCACGGCCCACGCCACTTATTCTGAGTCAATTTCAACATGGATGTGAGGAGAAGTTCGGGCCAGCTGAATTTCCGTGAGGATGAGCTATGTCCGATTACCTGAACGACTCGCCTTTACCAGGCTTGCAAGACGAGTTGAGTGTGAGTTTAGGTGAAATATTGGCGTGCATGGGTGAATAATTTCAATCATTCATGTCTCTCCAATTTGATCCCCTCAAACTCAATATACAAATTTGTGAGATCCCAGGGAGGGGGAATTTGTGAATAAGAAACCAATTTCGTATTGAAAAAAAGACAAAATAGGTTTTGAAAAGAATCAAAAATGTTTTCAAAAGAACTAAGCTTGAACAACAGAATATATTTTTTAGGTTGTCAAGGTAGAAATACAAGACATATATAAAATCTTAAGACTTTTAAAAAATAATAAATCCTTATCATATCGTCATTATCAAATAATTGTTTTGTTCATATCGTTTTATCAATGTTAGTGAATTGCATATTTATTGCTTGCAAATCATCTATCATCAAATAAACTATTATTACAAAATCCAATATTAAATAACTAACATATGATTATTAAAATAAATTTTAGCATCAATTAAGTCAATACAAACTACAAGACCATAGGTATATATCCCTATATTGATTTTGGTTTTATTATATTTAATTTATTAATTTATATGAGCTAATCATACATTAATATGTGTAAATTTTATAAAAATTTAATTTAATATTTAATGAAATATATGTAGTATTATTGTTTAAAATAGTTGTTATCATAAACCAAACTTACATTTTTTAAGTTTCAAAAAAGAGAAAACAATGAAATTACAAAATATTAGAAGAGTGTAATAGTCAAATAACTGATTGATTTTGATAATTCTATCTTTGGATTTGAATTTAGATAATCAATAATCTAGTTAAATCAATATCAACCGACAAAATTAATAAAATCAAACGGGGCCTAGGGTTTTACATTGACGAAACTACCTTACGAAATTATCATCGTAGAAAATTCAGAATCTAACAAATCTACACACCGTAAATATGACACTGTTCAAAGTGACTCGTCTTTCGTAATCTGAGCATAATTTTGGGGCTGACAAGAGGCGGCTAATTGTCTATAATTTTTTTAAATAAGAAGACGGGTAGCTAATTGTCTATAGTTTACATAAGCCTAAAATCCCTCTTTCAAAATATTTAAGCCGCCCGCCCCCATCCCGCCCTTACACAGCCGTCCTTTTTCTCTTCATCCCACAACTGAACGATTCTAGCTTTCAATCCGTTAATTAGCGAGTGTCCTCTCTCTAGCAGCACTCATTGCCACCAGTTCAGTTCAGTCCAGTCCAGTTCCTGTTCTAAGTCTACGCAAGATGGAGCCATCAAGCTCACCGACTCCTGCCAAGCGGAAAACATCACCGGCACCACCTGAAGACACAAACGAAGCTGAAGATTCGGCTGCTGCATCCAAGCGGCCAAAGCTAAATTCCTCACTAGCGCGCACCTGCCTTCACGAGGTTGCCGTTCCCTCGGCTTACACTTCAACTAAAAACGAAGCCGTCCATGGCACTCTCTCAAACCCTAAATATGCCGGTGTAATGGCCAAAACCTATCCCTTCGAGCTTGACCCCTTCCAGAGCGTATCCGTCGCCTGTCTCGAGAGGAACGAGTCCGTCCTTGTATCCGCACACACCTCCGCTGGCAAGACCGCCGTCGCTGAGTACGCCGTCGCCATGGCGTTTCGCGAGAAGCAACGAGTTATCTACACCTCTCCCTTGAAGGCATTGAGCAACCAGAAGTATCGCGAGCTTCACCAAGAGTTCAGCGACGTCGGGCTGATGACCGGCGACGTCACGCTCTCCCCCAACGCCAGCTGTCTCGTGATGACCACCGAGATCCTACGCGGAATGCTGTATCGAGGTTCTGAGATATTGAAGGAGGTGGCGTGGGTGATTTTCGATGAAATCCACTACATGAAGGACAGGGAAAGAGGCGTGGTGTGGGAAGAGAGTATTGTATTCCTGCCACCAGTCATTAAGATGGTGTTCCTTTCGGCCACCATGTCAAATGCCACCGAGTTTGCTGAGTGGATTTGTCATCTCCATAAGCAACCATGCCACGTGGTGTACACGGATTTCCGGCCAACGCCTTTGCAGCATTATGCTTTCCCTGTGAGTGGCGGTGGGTTGTATCTTGTGGTGGACGAGAACGAGCAGTTTAGAGAGGATAATTTCGTGAAGATGCAGGATACTTTTTCTAAACGCAAAGTTGCTGATGGAGGTAGGTCTGGAAGTGGGAGGATAGCTAAAGCTGGCAGTGGGAATACATCTGGGGGCGGCTCTGATATATACAGAATAGTTAAGGTAATAAATTTCCGGTGCCCCTTTCATGTTGGATTACAGTTGTATATAGACATTGATGTTTTACGTGTGCTCCTTGCTGAGTTCGGTCAATAATTGATACCTAAATGGAATTTCAGATGATTATGGAACGTAAATTTCAACCAGTTATAGTTTTTAGCTTCAGTAGGAGAGAGTGTGAACAGCATGCAATGTCTATGTCTAAGCTTGATTTTAATAAACAAGAGGAGAAGGATCTTGTGGAGCAAGTTTTTAACAACGCAATACTCTGCTTGAATGAGGAAGACAGGAACTTGCCTGCTATTGAGTTAATGTTGCCACTGCTCCAGCGAGGCATTGCTGTCCATCACTCCGGTCTTCTTCCTGTTATCAAGGAACTAGTCGAGCTTCTTTTCCAAGAAGGCCTAGTAAAAGCTTTGTTCGCCACAGAAACAGTAAGTTTAGTCTACATCTAGTGGTACAACTGCTATTTCATAATTCTTTTTTCTTAAATGTTTTTGAATGGCTCTTTTTACAAATTCTTCATTCTGGCAGTTTGCGATGGGTTTAAATATGCCTGCAAAGACTGTTGTTTTCACATCTGTTAAGAAATGGGATGGTGATAGTCATCGTTACATTGGATCTGGCGAGTACATCCAGGTGATTGGGGAGTTCTATTTTTTCCTCGGAGCTATTAATAGACATGCAGACATAGTGGAGTGCCTTGTTTGCAACACTTGTGTATGTACTCTTTTGTATTAGTTTTTTATGCCAACTCATGTCTGCAGATGAGTGGAAGGGCTGGACGACGTGGCAAAGATGACCGTGGTATCTGTATCATAATGATTGATGAGAGGGTAATTTCGAATTAATCATCTCTAATTTCTTGGTCACTGTTAATTTTTTATGGCCCTAAGTCTATTGTTGGAAAAAAAATTAGAATTGCATTGTTCACTTCTTTGAGTTGCAGTTTGAATGCTTTAGTGCTGTGTTCTTCAAGCTTTAACTCTCATTTTTTCCTTAGAAATTGCCAATATCCTATTATGTGGCACATATTTTCTCTTGTGAATCCATGTCTTCTATGGTTACCTTGAAGTAGCTGGAACAGGGAGCGCCTGGATGTTAGACATCCCTGATAGCTTATGATGTAGTGCTAGAAGTACTGAATTCCGTAACATATCTAATTTTGTCTCAAAAAGCAGTCAGGAAGCATACCAGTCCATGCAAGCGTAGGTGTTTATTTCTTATAGCCCGTTTGGTATAGTGGTGTTATTAATGCTGGTTTAGTATTTCCAACCACAAGCTTGATTGCTTAGTTTGGTATTCATTGGTTTTGGATTTTAGTAAACAATAGTGTTCTATTTCTATATGTAGGCATAAATAGAATTTTATAAGTATGTGTATAGAATTGCAAAACTAATCATTCTCTGGATAGCTAATTTACTTATATGTTCCTGAAAATAAATATTTATGTTATAATCATAGTGAAAATTAGGATTTAAATTTTAATGAAGGTTAAAAAAAAAATTTATATTTCCAAACTAAACTTGACACATGCTTCCTACCAAACACAAATTAGTGTTGAATAACCAAAACCAATTAAATCAATTTTGATGCTAATGGTTTATCAACACCAACATTAATAAAATCATTTGCCAAATGCAACCTTAGGGAAATGGTGCACCTAATTTCTCACTCGTTTAGCGTACTCCAAGGGCTGGGACTTCTGGGAAGTACTTAACCAGACACTAGCATGTGTGCACACGCGCACACACACCACACATATGTGCTACCCCATAGTTATGCTTTTCTGTCTGGTTAGAGTTCCTGGTACCCAGTTGTGACAAGCATGTTGCTCTTTGGTAGATATTTGAAAGATAGCAGAAGGAACTTGTTCCACATTCAAATTTCTCATTTATTTTTACTTGTTCAGATGGAGATGAATACACTCAAGGATATGGTTTTGGGTAAACCTGCTCCTTTAGTCAGTACTTTCAGACTGAGCTACTACTCAATCTTAAATTTGATGAGTCGAGCTGAAGGCCAGTTCACTGCTGAACATGTAATACGAAATTCGTTTCATCAATTCCAGTATGAAAAGGTATCTGCTTAACTCTTATCTGAATTGCATCTTGTTCCTGGGCTAATAGTCACTGACAGGTCTTGTGTCACTCTTCATTAGGCTTTGCCTGACATAGGGGAAAAGGTTTCAAAACTAGAAGAGGAAGCTCTAATGCTTGATGCTTCAGGAGAGGTAGTCACTTTTCTCATTTTTTAACCATAACCCTTTTAGTTTTCATTTAATTTTTTTGGAGTTGCATTCTGAATTTGAATTTTTTTGTGCAGGTTGAAGTTGCCGAGTATCATAAGTTAAAACTTGAGTTGGTCCAACTTGAGAAGAAGATGGTGAGAGAGATAACAAGGCCTGAAAGAGTTCTTTGTCATCTAAACACTGGTCGTTTGGTATGTACTGAGAGTGCCCATTCTCGTTGAAGCTTCTATTTGGTTTAATCTTCACTATCAAGGAAGCATCTGAGGATGTCTCTTAAGAAAGAAATTGATGCTTTTTTGCTTTTCTGTTTTCTTGGGGCTGTTGATACCCTTATGCAGAGTTTATGTCATTCACTAGATAATCATTTATTTATGATCATTAAAATAACAAAGCAATTTTGCATCTGTTAGTCTCTATTGTCATCCATAAAGAATCTCTTTCTTTTCAAGTTAGATGAATGATGCTGCACAAGCTAACATAACTGTACTAGCTTGTTTTCTCTTACATATCTCTTACAGTCACAATAATAGAGCAGTGCAAATGTTATTTCAAAAGATAATATGAATGGTTGTTATGGAATTTATCTCAAATCTCTATCGTCCCAAGTTCTGTTCTTTACCACCCTACTGCTATTTCTGTCCAAGAGGTGTGTTCTCTTAATCTGGATTTATTGGTTCAGATGAGGATTCCTTAACTGCATTCTTACAGATGCAATGGAGAACTGCAATTAACCCTTGATGTTCATTTTGTCTTAGTTTTAGATTTGTTGTGGTTGTGATTTTAATTTTATCTTCATGTATGGTCATGCACTTGTATGCTTGAACTTCTTCTGTTATCTTTTTAACTTGTAAGTGCTTGTTTGTATTATAGATCAAGGTAAGAGAAGGTGGAATCGATTGGGGTTGGGGTGTTGTAGTGAATGTGGTTAAAAAGCCAACTTCACGTGATGGTGGTTATATAGTTGATACCTTACTTCATTGCTCCCCTGGACCAAGTGAGGGTGGTTCCAGGCCAAGGCCATGCCCGCCTCAGCCTGGAGAAAAGGGTGAGATGCATGTGGTAAGTTTATGCAGCCTTCTGATCCATTAATGCACTTTTATTCATGTCGATCTGGGCCATCCTGGAAAAACAATTCTGTTTGCATCTGTTTCAGGTACCTGTTCAGTTGTCTTTGATATCTGCTCTAAGTAAAGTGAGAATATCCATTCCGTCTGATCTTCGCCCATCAGAAGCAAGACAAAATATACTTCTTGCAGTGCAAGAGTTAGAAACTCGGTTTCCGGATGGCCTTCCAAAGCTCAACCCTGTAAAGGTATCCTTTTACTGTAATCAAGTGTTCCTAGACAAACCAGTCTAGAGAATAAATGAAAGAAGTAAAATAGTTTTGTTGTATTCTAGAGGTCATTGACCTAATTGTGCTATTTGCATATAACTCGTCTGGTCTTATTTCGGTGTTAGTACTATTTTAACTTTCCTCCCTCTAAGGATATGAAAAGTTATTTTACTTGAAACTGTAGTTATCATAAAGTACAAATATTCATTACTTTGTACTTTGAAGGCCCATCTGCTCTTGTTAAACGTTGATAATTCATTTCTTAACATTTTTCTGAGTGCACCTATGGCTGTCAGTTCTTTTCCCCCACGCATGAGCAGCAAAAAAGAGGCGGTAAAGATAGCTGCTTCTGCCACATGGCATTTTTCTGACAAACTCTTTCTTGGTGGTTTATACTATCTTCTCAATGTGCTATGTAGGTGATTAAAAATAATGTTCCTTTACAGCAAACATCATTCACATTGCAGTGATATTAATGTGCAGGATATGAAAATTGAAGATCCTGAAATTGTCGAGTTGGTTGGCAAAATTGAGGAACTGGAGCATAAGTTACGTGCTCATCCGCTGCACAAGGTGTGTAGCTCCACTTAAAACTGACTTCCCTCCCCATGTGGTTTCAGTAATATTCTTGGATACATTGGTAATGTTACTATTTGGGAAATTGTCTCCCTGATTGCAAGTCAACCAGCTGATTTCATGTTCTTACTTTACCTCCTCCTGCCTGTAGTCTCAAGATGTAAAGCAAATTAAAAGCTTTCATAGGAAGGCAGAGGTGAATCATGAAATTCAACAACTTAAATCCAAAATGCGTGATTCTCAGGTACTTTCTTGTGCTATATCTCATCAAGTAGCATAGTAGGGTCTAAATCTGGTTCATAGGCTGGAACATAATGAACTGGTTAATAATTCAACATTTTCAAGGAATTGTGACGCATCTTGGTCAGTTCTGGTCAGTCAATTATTGAGAGCATAAAATATGATATGGCTTTTCTTAGTTTAATTACTCTCTCCTTATTTTTGTTACAGTGAAACTGATGAAAAGTCTGTTGTCCGGTTTTGTGGAATTTTTAATTCAGATTCGATTAGCATAAAAAGGCATTCTCATACAGGCAAAACGAGTTATTTTTATGCTTTTATTGTCACATAAGTGAAATTTCGCTTGAGTCTCAAAAATCAAATTGATTAATGCACAGTTGTATATGATGAATATTGTGGCTGGCTAACTCCCCTTCTCAAAGTATTGTGAGATGCCTGTTGGATTGAGTGTGAAAATGAGTTTCAGCTGAACAATATGTTGACTTCCCAAAGCAGGAAATAAACATTTAAAATGTGATTGCCTGTTGGTGTCTGGTTTTTGTTACCTAACAGTGAGTGAAACAGATGAATTTGTTTCATTCAATTTGGGCTTGGGTTTTCTGCTTTCTTCTGTTTCTGGCCTGTCTTTTCTGTCTTAATTGTAGCTTCTATTTGCAGCTTCAAAAATTCCGAGATGAGTTGAAGAACCGCTCCCGTGTATTAAAAAGGCTTGGTCACATAGATGCTGATGGTGTGGTCCAACTAAAGGGAAGGGCAGCTTGCTTGATTGACACAGGCGATGAGCTACTTGTCACTGAACTGATGTTCAATGGTTAGTTTGCTACTGTTTTCTCTTGATTATTGCCTTTTACACAATGTATTCAGCTTATATGGTCAATCAAATTGATGGATCTTAGATGCATACATTCATTTCTGAACATTTTAATAATTTGGGATCATTAGAGGCATGCTAACCATCAGTCTTTTTTTGACTTGGCATTTATTTTTTTCTCAAATTAATAATTTCACTAATGCTTGAACAAAAATTCCAAGTTGTATAGTCTGGTGGGAGAGGTGCTTGTCTCCGTTCAATAATAGATTAAAAATTAGAAAACATCTCATAATTCAATGTGAAATATTTGGATATCTTAGCTGTGCCATGTAGTCCTACTTATGAGTGAATAGAACAATAGACAGGCTCACAGCTATCAGCCAGTGTGAACTTGGTATGGGAGTTATACTTTTAGAAATATCATCGATGCTTGATAGAGATGGGCTTATGTAGCTGTCACCAGCTAGGCTTATTTATTTTATTCACCTGACTTTATGAGAGTATGAATGATTTTTATCAGGTACCTTCAATGATCTTGATCACCACCAAGTTGCAGCTCTAGCAAGTTGCTTTATTCCAGTGGATAAATCAAGTGAGCAAATAAACTTGAGAACAGAGCTTGCTAAACCCTTACAACAACTGCAAGAGAGTGCAAGAAAAGTTGCTGAGGTTTTTATATTTTTGGCTTCCTTTTTGTAAGCTTCAATAAGCATGGCAAGGATTGTTGAAAAAAGATTATCTGAATGATTGTAGATACAATACGAATGCAAATTGGACATCAATGTGGATGAATATGTGGAATCAACAGTCAGGCCATTCTTGATGGATGTTGTTTACTGCTGGTCCAAGGTTGGTTAATGTGATTTTTTTATTGTGAATTGTTGCTTCATGTAATATTTAGTACGGTTAATCTGTCATTCAGTAACATGATGCTTGGTAGTGTTTGATGTTGTATTTCTAAGTCCTTTCACTAAATATCATTCAATGTCCGTAAGGTTTGATATGTTGACAATGCACTAAATCCCCTGAAGCCATTTTACAAAGTTCATCAATAACTTGCTTTGATATTCAATAATCTGCAATGTTTGTACTGTTGCTTTTTTAAATGGGAAAATAGCTACCATCTTAACAAGTCGTCTGGGAATTGGGATGGCTATGATTAGAATTGCTAGCAGTTGAATTTTAGTTTTCTGGACCACAACAATGAGTGCTATTGGTTGGTGACTTATGTGCTAGGTGAAAGCTGTTAAGCTTTCATTGATCATTATCCAAGAGTTTGTGTTAGTTGTTTAGTCTGCTCTTGAATGGTGGTCAATACTGAAATTTTACATTAAAGATTCATTTGCAAATATATAATATTTTAAGTGCATTGAATGGTTATAGTCAAATAATTTATAACGCCATGGGTATCAAGAATCTTTCACAAAATCTCTGGCTAACATTGGCACAACTACAGTCAAAGTAACATGGTTATCGAACTCAGGTATCCTCCATATCATAAATATTAAAGATGGCTTTGTTTCTGATCATGCTTATTGATTTCTAGGTCTTTGTCCTCAGTTCTTTCTGTTAATTGCTAGCTTTCTGCCATATTTTATTTATTTGTTTCTTCCATTAGCGTCCAATTCCACCACTGCCACAAATCTTTGTCGCAGTATATATTTGGCCTGTGTTTTTTTTTCTTTTTTTCTTTTCATACCGCATCAGTTTTCCTATCTTCTTTGTATGGGTTATAAGCTCTATTGAAATGACTTCTCATCACTTTTACCCTAAATTTTTGAGTAATCCTGTTATTTTGTTCCAGGGAGCTAGTTTCGCCGAGGTTATACAGATGACTGATATTTTTGAAGGTAGCATAATCAGAAGTGCTCGGCGGCTAGATGAGTTTTTGAACCAGGTATCTTCCGAAATTCTTATTTATCATGAAATCTGCTTATGTTATCCATGTGTTGATCTTTTTCAAAAAGAAAATAAGGTATTGGCTTCTCAAAATGATCTAAAATTTATGATGATTACAATCACGATGGAGCTATATTGCGTTTGTTCCTTTGATTCCTGATTGTGCGAACTATATTGCACTTTATTATGTTGGCAGTCTGAAGCATAAAAGAATGCGTTTTCTACTGATGCCGCAACAAAACTTTGAGAAATGGATATAAACCCTACATTAATAAATTGTTGCTCCCAGACACATTACAGTGGAAATAACAGTAGAAATGCATATTTCAATGATACATTTGTATTTATTCTAAATTTTGTGGGGAAATGGAATTTTTGTGCCATTCTGGTACAAGGGACTAAGGTTTCCATGGTTCTATTTCTTCTGGTCGTGATTAGCTGTTTAGGTATTACATATAGAAACAATTTGTTTACGGGTTCTGGTATGTCTTCCCCTTAGAGACAATACTTAATAATCACGTGGCACTATTTTTTGTGGATGTGTAAACCTCTTATATAAGTAATAATTTACTGTGGATTGAAGGGAGCTCGAGTAAGAACCATTCTTAATTACATTGCATTTCCTTTTTTTCTCATTTTATTATTCAATTTGAAATCTTTGCTTTGGTTATAGATTGCAGACGGAGTTTATCAAGAAATCATGTTTAGTTCTTTCAGACCATCTTTCCTTTCCTTTTGGATTATTTGCCAAAAAAAAAATTGTTAAAACCGAATCATAGAAGCGTCACGAATGTTAAATTTTGCTAACGTAGCTCTTGATCACTTCAGTTGCGGGCTGCTGCTCAAGCTGTGGGAGAAGCCAGTTTGGAAACGAAATTTGCTGCAGCCAGTGAAAGCCTTCGCAGGGGTATTATGTTTGCAAATTCTCTTTATTTGTAAGTTATACATTCGCAGTCCTTGTGTTGATTATGGGTTCAAGGATGCACTCAAAGGACGTTAAAGTTTGTCTCGTGCTTCCTCTATGAACCACTTTGCTGGAAGAGCCATGAAGTGAAATGCCATTTGTTTTCTAAATTGCTATAGCTGGTTTTTGTTTGTATACCGAGAAAGGTAAAGAATAGTGTACAAAGATTCTAGGCCTTTTTAATTTATAGTTTTTTCCCTGTGAGATTTGATTAATGCGCAAGGATTTGACCTATATAATCCAGCATTGAATCAATTTGATACCGACTATTGCAGGCTGTTGATTTACCTGTTTTAGATCCAAAAGAGATTCTTAAACTTCGTAAAATGGCATAAAATTCATCAACTAACCAACAGACCAACAGACAAATCATCTATAGCTTATAGCTTTGCCTTTGTCATCATTATTGTTAGCACAGTAATAAGAAGAAAGAAAAAAAAAGAGGGTTCAAACGCAGAGATGACATAAAATAAAACACTGTATTCGTTTACCAGCCACGCTTCTTTAAGAAATCCCTTGTTCTCTTCCTCATCCGGGTGAAAACAATGACTACACAAGCAAGTATCCAGGGAGGATAATTCCCACCAAAAACCTTCCACTCTTTAATCCATTCCGGCGGTTCCCTCACTGTCAATGTTATCACAAGTGTGATCGCCGCCACCCCTATCAATATCTTCGTTATCGGGTTCACCAAAGAATCCTGCAATTTCGAAAAAATCTCCATTACTAACACACACACATATAAACAACTATGGTTATCAGAAACATCCATCATCCAAATTAGAAGTTCCAAACTTACAGTGGGCTCTCCATCGACGTGTATCGCCGATCCATCCCTATAAGGAAGCAGAGACCTGCCGTTCCTCCTGTTAAATCGGATCGGTGCGCCGCGACCCGATCCGGGAGTAAAAGCGTAGATGGACTTGAAGCCGTACTTGTGGAGGATGTCTCGTACCTCCAGCTGGTCCTGGTCCCACCCTCCTAAGGCGGACTTGAATACGTGGATGGGGCCTTCGCCTTGGCGGTAGAGGTGGATCTCCACCTCCGCGGCTTTAGTAAATCTCACTGTCTTCCGATCTTTAGGAGGTGAAGAATCATCCCTGTGCCCTTCTTCCGCCAATAGCTTAATTTCTTCGTTGCTGGCTTCCATTCCTATTCGGGGCCGCCTATGTGTTTAACGATTGCGGTGGATTTCACCAAATTAAAGGGAATGGCAGTACAATGTAATTAGAGAGTTAAAAGAGTGACAAAAAAGACATGCTCAAGAATCATCCACTGATCCACACGGTCGAATTTTTGGTGACCGTTGTCCTTTGACATTCTAGCTATATTTATATATTCACGAATAATATTTCATATTTGATATTTATATTGTTAGACTGGTCGGAATAAAATTATCAAATTCATTATTAATCTTTTATTTTTTTAAAATAAATTTATTCAGTTAGTGTAGTGACCTAATACCGTTCAATACGTAATTATGTTGTTCAAAATTCTCGATAGAAATGTGAAGCACTCGATCTCAAATTGCTTTATTTGTATTTTTTTTGTTTTTAGAAAATGCTCAATATTCTTTGTTCTATTTATTTTAAGATTTCAATATCCATATATATAGAGAGAGAGACAAGGTCTGTAAAATCCTTAATTCAAATTAAAAAGATATCAATAAAACTCGTAGCATTTTAAATCTCTATGTTAAGTTTTTTTATTATCGATGTAAATCTTTTGATGTAGAGAATGTTTGTGATTTGAAGATATTGCAAGTAATTCTAGTAGGTTGCGCTTCGTTCCAAGAGAGTCATACTGTCTTTTAAGTTTATTTTCGCTCACCAAAAATTATCTTTTGTATTGCTTCTGCGAGAATCCGGTCTAAACTGTAACGGGCCGATCTCAAATTCGAGCCATTATGAATTGTACAAGGCTCCTAAATTTTTTAAAACGTTTAACTTATCTCCATTTATCTATGTCCTTGAGTAACTGATATAAATATTTTAATACAAATATTTTATTTTTTTATTACAATTCTCATTTTAAAAAAATCAGAGAAAGATTTAAAAAGCAAACAATCGTCGAGCTCAATTACTCAGAATCAATAAATCAAAAATCAAATCATCCCAATATCTTAATTATTCCATAACAATTATTTTCCAAAATATACGAAAAAATACTTCAAAATATGTAATCCAATGCTGATGTCGAGTTCACAATCATCACAAAAAGAGATTAAAGATAAAAATTCAATAAAGAAAAAGAGTTAAAAAACCAAACCAAAACTTCAATCTTTTTTTTTGATAATGAAGAGTATCTCAATCGACAACCAGACTAATCTCTCTCCGTGGCTCGACACCCCATCTCACTTCGTAGGTATTTAGACTGCAGCCATGAGCGGGGGTACAACATCCACCTCTTTGAGTGGGTACCACTACCAACAATGTACTTTCCATACCTCGTAGTTTTTCCGAATCGAACCCGGTACCTTGAGTTAAGGGAACACAGTATGCTGTAGACCACTGCGCCAACACTTCGTTGGTTACCAAAACTTCAATCTTAGTTGTAATGGTATTGGCACAGACCACTATGCTTGAACGAGACACATTGTTGCCATCAAAACTGAACCACCATTGCTCCTTCTCGGCATCTCAAGGTGACACCGAGGATTATCGACCATTATGTCATGTCCTGTATCCTACTTCTAAGGTAATCGATTTGCCACAAAGTTTTTTAAGTAGTTTTTATGTTACTCTTGGAACCACGCAAGGCTTAATAATAATATTAAGTAAAATGGAGAAAAATTTTATGACAGAAAATAAAACATAAGTTATTTTAAAAATGAGAACGAAACAACTGAAATGATATGCATAGTATCTTATAAAATCCAAGTTCTAAACCTCAACCAATAAATAGCAAAATTTCAAAAGAATAACATCATAAATAAAACCTTAATCTAACCAGTCAGAATAACAACATCCAATCGAAATAAAAGAAAACATAAAATATCCAAAATAGATTAATGCAAGAATACCAAAAAGGATGAATAATAAACCTCGAAGACTTATGCAAATTAGCTGTCTGGGAAGTGTAACCTCTACGCCCTTGGGTGTTATTCTGCTAGCAGGCAAAATCTGAAAATACTATTCGATTAGTGATCTTTGATGAGAGGACTAAAATCAAAATAGAAAGAAGTATATGATAAATCATCAGCTTCAATAATCATCTCAAATATGTAACAAAGGAAAGGTAAACAATTTTTGTATTTCTCTTTTTTGGAAAAGAGACAATAAGTTTACAATACAAAAAATCCAATCACAACTATGGTGAAAGTAATTGGGCCTATTTGTGGATATTTTTCTTATTTCTTAAAACAACCCGCCACAAGTATTGTCAAAGGATAAGTCAATACTATTCCAACTGCCGCTGTTTGCTGAACGATTCTCTTTCAACACTATCCCAACCTTAGCTAGATACTGACCAACACAAGGGGTATATCTTTGATCACATGCACCATCATCTATAACTGTACTGAGAATAAAACCAAACACAACAAGATAATTTAAATGAAAACTCAATCTTTAGTCAAATCTCTTTTGTCCAGTTATCAACTCACGCCTCTTTAAAATAAATTTATAAATATTTATTATGAGATGCATCTCTTTAATTTTAAATAAAGTATATAAAAGAGATATAAAATCTAATGGATTTAAAATCCAATATTTATCAAAATTTAGTTCACCACAAAGAATCATATCATATAGAATAAAATCAAGTATAATGTGAGGTCCTTCTCACCTCTCATATGCCATGCCTTGTTCGGACCTGCTCCTAATTTATTGGTATGCTGATTAGTACCTACTTGAATTTTTTCTTGCGTTAAACACCACTCAACAACCAAATACAATATCACAATTGCAAAATATATATCCAAATATAACGTATATTGATCCCTTGGTCCTTAGAATTTTTTTTATAATTTTTAGAATTTTTAATGCTGAAAATAATGATTAAACTCACTTACAATGAGTTTGGCACACTAAACAAAATAAAAGTATTTTAAGAAAATTTTTATAATTATTTTGGGAATTTTATGATATTTTATATTACTTTAAAATAATGTTTAGAACTTCTTTTAACTTTATGGAAACTATTTTACTACTATGCCCTTGTGTGTATGCAACTACTATAGTCTGTGCCGTAGTTGATTTGAGCGCCTTAGCTTCCAGCCACACGATGCACCTACTCCAAATCGACAGTCTAGACTGAACCACATTTGACTGTTGATCTGTTGACCCAATGATCAACACTGATGCTCCATAGTTGCTCTGGTTTAAAGTGTAATGTGACATGCTAAATCGCAGCGCACATTCCCTTATCCATTGTTTGCATAGGTTGAGTGGTGCCCATCGATCGATAAATTTGAAAAGTTTACCGAGACGCCGAAGACTGATCGGAGGTGGAGTTTCTATCGCTCAAAAAAGTTTGTGTGGTTTTCCTAGAGGTCTGAGACTAGTCAGACTTCTTCATTGATCTGTCAAATATGTAGTCTACAACCAATTGGCTTTGAAGACTTTACCAAATTATTTTCAAATTCATTTAGAGTAACCAGAGATATCTTACTCATATCTCAACCCTGTTTTTGTGATAGAGGTAAGCGTGGGTGAGTGTGTAGTGGAATGGTTTGAGGATCATGCATCATATGCATTGTATTTTATATATCATAGATTTTTATATGAAATATATATATGTTTTCTAGGATATTCTTGGAATTGATGAACAATATTTGGTCAGTACAGAGATAAGAGTATGAGGGCCCGAATAGGGAAAGTTTCTTATCTAGAAGTAAGGGCGATACAATTATATGCCTAATATTTGTGTTGTCTTAGCAGATTGTCTGATATTTGCTCCGACTTAACAGGCCTTTTAAGTTGTGTATAAGTTGGTCATGTGTGATAGTGTATTTTTCTCCAGTTGTTCTTTTAGATAACAATAGTGGTAGGGGATTGTATACATATTTTCAAAAGGTTTAAAACTAACCACAAATGGGTTTTTGGTTATTCTTTAGTCGAGGTTTATAAAAAAATAATTTTAAGGATCCATCCTGATAGGTTTTGAGCATAATAATCCACAAGAATGAGATGTGATATTTACCTATTAGATTGGATTTGAGAATGCATAGATTATTTATGAACTCATGCATGTGCATTGAACTATATGCCATTGTTGGATTGTATACATATGCAAAACCATAGATGCATAAATGGTTTATTATCAAATAGTTTTTTCTTAGTTTTCATATGTTTATCAATTCTCATGGAATTACTTATGTCACTGAGGTTTTAAGATCTCATTGCCTCTTGCTATTGTTTTTCAGGTCTAGGTTGTAGTTTTATGAGCAGTCTACTTTTGAGGTTAAGATTCTCGATGTGTCTTAGAGTTAGACTATTGTATTTGATTAATCTATCTCTGAGGGTTTGACCAGTTGACCGGTCAGAGTTGACTGTTTAACCAACCAGCTAAACAGTGGACCCGAGTGTTGACCAATTGACCAAGTGACATGGACATAGTCATAGAGCCTAAGTGTCGAGTTTAGATTGTCTAGGGTGTTGTGTCGTCGGTTGTGTGTCGAAGGTTATGTACGATGCGTCGTTTGGAGTCTTAGCATGCATTAGTGTGTTCTACGTGTTTTCGAGGCCTGAATCCAGTGGAATACTCGTTTCACCTATTTTGACCCGAGTGATTACCTTGTAGGTTCGTTTTGAGCGGTCGCAGGCCTTTGAATCGGATGTACTAAATATGGCTCGATTACTATTCACCAGGTCCAATTCCATTTTTAGAAGCCCAATTTGTTATTTTCAAACCCTAAAGACTATTTTGTCCCACTTTGAGTGTGTGGATCATTTTAAAACTCATTTTGGATTTTTTGAGATTTTCGGACCCCGGGATATAAAATCCCAACCCAACATTTAGAAAATTTTCTTAGTGTTGGCAGCCTAAAGAAAACCCTTCTCCCTTTTTTCATCAGCACCCTCCCCTAAAGAAGAACTCAACTCCTTCAAAACCTATTTTCCCCCAAATCAACTATCGAGCTTCCTTCCCCACTTGGTTCTTAACCCTAATTGACGGATTTCCACTAATGATAGCTTGGTTTGCTGCAGTTTTTGCCAGTTTTGAGTTATTAGGGAAAAATTGAGCTTGAGAGGTAAGTGATTGATTTCTTCCCTTTCTTGGTCGATTGTTGGTTGTATTAGCTTGTTGTGATATTGTTTAGGATGATTTGATAGTTTGTTTTGATTAGTTTGGTGTTTTGAGAAGTGGGTGAGCTTGGAGGTGATAGTTTGCATTGGGTCTTTGTGGATTTTGAGCCTAGAAGCGTTCTTGTGATTTTGGTAATTGATTTTGATACATGGAGTATGTAGAGTGTGTTTGTGGCCTTGGGGCCATCGGTTGGAGCTAGAACGAATTGTGGCTTATGTCGGGTTTGTCGATGGCCATTTTCGTTAGTTGGATTAAGTATAGTTGGTCTCTTGAGGTAGTTCTGGTTATGTTGAGCGTTGGTGGGATATTCTAGTGTTAAAAAGAGTGTCGGAAGTGTCGTAGGTTTAATTTCATTTTCATTTCTGAGTCGTTTTATGCTTTATGCTTGTTTTGGTGATTGAGTTGTTCTGGTTCCTTGCCATGTTGTAGGTGGTGCATCAGCTTAAATTAAGGGCAAGGATGCGACTATTCGTGAGTCATCAGCACAAAAAGAAATGAGAGTCCATGTTTTATTTGCATGTTCGGAATTGTTTGATATTTCTAAATTAAAATATGGTTAATGTGTGGTTTTGAATAGAGACATTGCACCCCATTGTGTATGAACATCATGTTAGGCTCATTTGGTTTTCTTACATGTTTTGGATGCATCAAATATATTTGCAAACTGTTTATGCATGATTGAGTGTTATTGATGCATTGTGAGTAACCTAGTTTTATGAGTTGATGTGATCACATGTTTGATGTGAAATGTTTTAGGTCTGGTAGTTGTTAGTCATGTTTAATTACATGTAAACCCGTGAAGATTATGTTCGGTGTGTATAGCTTTCGGTTAGGTGTTGAATCAGTGAGGAAAATGCAGAAAATATAGAAAATACAGAGTGTCAGAATTTAGACCGATCAAAACTAGATCCTTAGACTGGTTGAACCTCTATTTAAACACCTTAGATCGATCAAACTTAGACTTCTTAGACCGGTCAAACTCCTACACAAACACTTAGATCGGTCGAACCTAGACTTTTAAAATGGTCGAAAACCCGATAATACTTCCAGAGAGCCCTTCTGGTTTCGATCAGTCAAACTTTTTTTGAGTGAACTTATACTAGTCAAAATCTAAGTCCTTAGACTAATCAAAACCCTAAAAAATTTCCAAAGAGCTTTAAGATTGGTCGAACTAAAACCCTTAGATCAGTCATAATTTTCTGAGAACTTAGATCGATTGAAACCCAACTTTTAAACCGGTCTTAACCCAACTTTTGGACTTGTAAAAAATTCATAAAATTCAGAAAGTCCAATGATCAATCGAAGTCAAACTCTCAGACCGGTTGAACCTAAACATTTAGACCAGTCAAAATTTTGTAATCTTACCCTTTTCAATTTTCTTTTGTTACGGTTGAGCCAGTTTAACCCTATGCTTGGCAAAACCCCTTTAATAACCCAATCATACACTTCTCTTAACCCTAGATGAGTACCTATGAGTGTCCTTCATGCATCATACCATTAGAATCCTAAGCTTAGTGACATGAAT
This sequence comes from Passiflora organensis, assembly GCA_019739055.1. NCBI lineage: Eukaryota > Viridiplantae > Streptophyta > Magnoliopsida > Malpighiales > Passifloraceae > Passiflora > Passiflora organensis. Next base: position 283,399 of record JAEPBF010000328.1, on the reverse strand, counting down.
TTTGAGAAATATAGTATAACAAAATGTTACCATTTGAATGTATGTTTTGATATTTTGAAGAGAATATGATTGATCCATGTCTTCGTGCCTATTGTGACCAAACTATCCTTGTTATGATTCCTTTTTAGAGTATTCCAAACTATTTATACTCCCTTCGAGCTCAAGTTAGGATTTACTGGAGGTGATTGTGGTGAATGTGTATGTTTTTCTATGGGACTTTCCTCAGTTTTTTTTAATTGCTAGGATCTATTTGTAGTATCTAGTGAGCTTGGATGGGACTATTCTGTGTAGACTGTTAGGATGAGAAAAGAGTCGATATTCATGCATGAGAGTGTAAAAGAATTGATTGATGGTAAGAGAGAAGTGTGTACTTTCAACTATGGAATTTGACGAGGACACGGTGACATTCAACATCTATGAAGCCATGCCCCCTGACACCGAGGCCACAGCTTCTGCAATTGACTTTGTTGAACTACTTGCTCAAAATGCAACAACCACCACTAATCCAAACAAGCTAATAGTGGCCATTGAGCATAGTTTGAATCTTAGAATTTTCAATGAAGATAATGTGGAAATCGATAATCTACCACTGGATGTCCTCAGTAACCTTGGAGGGGGCATAGACCACTTTGAAGAACTCAACTATGTCGATCTTCCAGTATCTTATAAGAATCTTGCCCCCAGCATTGAACAACCTCCCAAGCTCGAACTAAAATTACTGTCATTACATTTGCAGTATGCTTATTTAGGGGAAGACAACAGTCTGCTAGTGATAGTTTATAGCAAGCTCACTGATGAGGAGTCTAGGTAGTTGCTTAATGTCCTAAAGGAGTACAAGCAAGCCATTGGATGGACAGTTGTTGACATCAAAGGTATTAGCCCTACTATGTGTAAGCACCGAAACTTAATGGAGAAAGGAATCCAACCTACTAAAGAGGCCCAAAGGCGACTCAACCCCCCTATGATGGAAGTGGTGAAAAAAGAGGTTCTGAAATTACTAGATGCAGGTATAATATACCCAATTTCAGGCAACAAGTTGGTGAGTCTCGTATATGTTGTCTCCAAGAAGACCGGGGTCATGGTCGTGCAGAACAACAAGAGGCAGTTGGTTCCCACAAGGGTCCAAAATAGGTGGAGAGTTTACATTGACTGCATGAAGTTAAACAAGGCCACTCGGAAGGACCATTTTCCACTCTCATTCATTGATTAGATACTCGAAAGGCTTACGGGAAAGAGTCATTACTGTAGCCTATATGGTTTTTCAAGGTTTCATCAGATTCCCTTGGCCCCGGAAGACCACGAGAAGACAACTTTCACCACAATCTATGCGCCCCAACTTTCATGGTAGATTAAAGCCACCACAATATATAGGATTAAAGACTTGCAAACAGCTGGCCGTGACCTTGTTTCCTTTTCGAGATTTTCTAGAATGTTTCTTTTCTTGGCAAAACAAACAATTAATTTAGAGCTTAATTAGAAGATCCTGTGAGATCCTATATATATATATACCACTTGTGGTCGAAAGAATCATATCCTATTTTATACTTTATTTTAGATTTGAATTGTCTGATCATTAGATCATGAGTAGCTAGATATTTCCATTCCAGTTCGGACCTATAGTTAGGTCTGATCCCCAGCGAGGCCCTGATCATTTTATCAGTAAAATTCCAGTTTCAGTTTATCTTTCTTTCACATAATTTTTATGGTTTATGTTTCTATTATGCCTAATCAACTCAATAGAATAGATCCCAACATTCAAAACCAGTGTGAATATCTCAATTCGTAAGTGACCCGAGGGTGAGTAACACACCTAGCGAGCAAAGAGAGAGAAACTAATTTTGTGAGTAAAACACGAGAGAAGGAGAGGATAGTGGAAGACTGACGACGTTCGCAGCCTGAAACTAGGGTTATCAGGACAAAGGGAAAATGAATGGCATTTCAAACGTTCTAAGTCCCCAGAGTGCCCACTGTCGTACCGGGCTTCCCCTTCTTGCTACCTAGATTGAACTGGATATTTTTATCTTAAGAAGGACCCATGACTACGGTTTGGGCACGACGCTCAGGAAAAGACTGGATCTTTACAAACTGAGTTCAAACACTTTATTCCATACTTTTTACCCATTACAATTGTCCCATTTCAATCTCTAAACAATTTCTTATAATAATTCTTTGCTACACTACACTACACCGAGGGTAAGCTAGGGTATCGACGTAAGCTTGGTATCCTTGCACATTTATAGTTCCAACCGTACTTAATCTATTTACTCAATGGATTCCACCTTTCTTGGTGCATAATACCATATATTTGGGAGAATATAATTTGGAGTTTAATTACTCATTATTTGTGTCAAGATTTCATTAAAAAGATGCGTCATTTAAGGCAAAAAAGTTTAAATTTATACATATTTTATAAAAATTTTAGAAAAAAATATTTTGAGAGTCTTGTATGATTTTTTTGGAAGCTTCAAATGAGAGTCTAATTTATTTCTGAAAGACCGACTTAAAAATTTAATCTTTAATAATTAATTTCGTTGCTAAGTACAACAATTTAATATTACATCCCCACAGCAGGAACTTTGTTCAGAAAAAAAAAACAAAATAGTACAAGATTGCCACGATCCTCTTATTGACGACCAAAAGGAAAAGAAAAAAGATAACAAAATACAAAGACTTGTCATCACAATTCCATTACAAGACATCGACGAACAACAGTTCCAGCAGCTAGAGCACACACGCTACAGCAAACCCCACAACGCCACTTCTCACTATTATTCTCTAAGTTAACTAATAAGTTTATTGGACCCTAAATTGCGATTGCGGGCTAGAAAAGTTACTTCTGCAAGTATTCAACTTCTCTTCTTGGAACAGCGACGGCACACAGAGGTTTCTTCATCTCACATGACAGCTTCAGCGTTTCACTTAGGTCAACCGGGTTGCCCTCATCTTGAACCCACTCAAAATGGTGCACTAGTTTGGCAACCCAAAGACTCGCTGTCGCAAGCCCTAGGTTCTTCCCAGGACAAACCCTACGCCCAGCCCCGAACGGTGCAAGCCTCAGATCACCACCCCTCACATCAATGTCTTCACCTCCTTCGCTAACCAAAAACCTCTCTGGTTTGAAAGCCATGGCTTCTTCCCAAATCCTTTGGTCGTGGGTTATAGCCCACATGTTCACCATTGCTGTTGTGTTCGCCGGGACAACCATTCCGTTGCTGAGAGGGACGTCCGAAGTGGAAAGCCGCGCCCACGATAGGAGAGGCCCGGGTGGATGCACCCTCAGTGTTTCCTTCATCACGGCCTGGAGGTAGGGCAATTTCGCAACGTCGGCGTCAGTCACTGATCTGTCCCCTGCAACGACTAAGTCCAGTTCATGTTGAAGCCTGTGCTGGATATCAGGGTGCAGAACAAGCTCTGCCATAGCCCACTCAGTCAGAAGCGCAGTTGTATCTGTGCCACGGAAGATCATTTCCTGCAGAAAGAAAAAACGTTAAAATTATATATATGGACACCCAAAGTGATAAATTTATGATCAACAGAGAAAAGAGACATGCAGGGAATTAAATGATAAAACAAACCCATAAAACAGCTACAATATCTTCCTCGTCAAGTTTCTCTTCGCCTTCCATAGAAAGCAAGACATCAATAAAATCTGCAGCGTTGTCAGCAAGCTTTTTGGGCTTATCCATTCGATGATCTTCAATTATTTTCTTTACAAACTTTCTGACTTTAGGAACTAGAGCCTGGCAACGTTCTTTTATCCGAAAAGGATCGTAAATGTAGTTAAGCCACGGGAGATAATCAGACCAGTTAAAAGCGCCCAAGAGATCAAACCCTTCACTAACAAGCTCAAGCAGTTGTGTTGCCTCCTCGCTAGCGCTGCACTGCACTAAATCGTATCTTTTTCCAAAAACAGTACCCATTATGTTATTAAGAGATGCATTTTGGAGATGCTTGCGAAGATAGACAACCCCATGGCACGACTGTTCATTATAAACGGCACGTAACATAATAGCAGACTCTAGCTGGCGACAAGCCTCATGTGCCGCAATGCGCTTGGGTGCAAACAAGTGATTTGAGGCTACTTTTCTCAAGAATCGCCAGTAAGCACCGTTTGGTGCGAACCCAATGGCTCGGCCAAACATCAGACTCTTGGCGGACTGCTTGAGGGGACGGTCAGCAAAATGAGGAGACGTCAGTATTTCTCGGGCAATTTGGGGATCAGAAGTCACAATGGCAGGTACAGAACCTAAGCTAAAAGCCATGAGCTTGGTGGCCGCATGGTTTGAAGCCATGCGAACGAGAGTACGGTGAGCTAGGCCGTAGCTTAGGCTGAGTATACTACCAAAGAATGGTAGACCACGCGGGCCAGGAATCGACACCCGTCCCATTTGGTTCCTTCCATTTTTCCATGCTAGGCCACCCCTGGTGAAAACCCAAGTATGGATAGTTATAGCCAGGAATGCTACTATGATGGAGAGCAAGAGCAATGGTTTAGACAAGTCTTGCGTTTGTAAGACAGCTGAGAATGTGAAAACCGACAAGGTAGAGTGCAAGGGAATTGAAAAACCCATGGCAGGAGCAGAGAGGGGATAGAACGGGAGACTAACTTGAGAGACTAGAGGTGATTGAGAAAGGTGAGCATGAGTCGTGTATAAATAGGGCATGGCCAGCCAGCGGGCCTGCTAGTTGCTAGTTGCTAGTTGGTAGGTGTGCATTCCTCGAGGGGAGGAAATGGGTGTGTACCAAGACTTTGCGTAGTGAGGGGTAGATAAAACAATGTGAAAATTATTTGTTGGGGTAAAGCAGGGCCAAGCTTGGTCAGTGTGAGGAGGTGTTCTAGATTCAGCTCTACATTGATTCTATCATCCATTTGCCACATTCTACCTTTTTAACCAAAGAAGCGGATACCAAGAAATTTTATATAATATTTTTTGGGCTGCAATCTCTTTCTCATGGGGCGGGGATGTGGATTTGTTTTCCGAACGAGGACACAAGAATCCGTTAGAAAAAGGTAAGACGGTGCCCTCCTTTTATCGCAATAATCATGTTCTCACTTTTGTTTTGTGTGTTTAGGGATTGACGTACACGGACAAAGCTATAGCACAGCGAAGCTTTGGGAAGGCATAGCTAGGTAAACAATATCGAAGAGGCAGAATAGGAGGAGGGCATACAACAAGTAAGCAGAGATCGAGAGAGAGATAGATGTTTTCCCACAGGAACGAATTAAGAAAACCAAAAAAAGGGTGAAAAAGTACTGGAAGAATATGATTCGTGATATTGGCAGAGCGTGTGTTAGGGCAGGAAGCGTGGGGGGTGGCGTGTTGGGTTGGATAGGTGCCAGAGTTTTAGGCGTAAGGTTGAGCATCCCCAGCAGCTAGCTGCATATGCACGAGCCTCCATATATATGCGCTCACGTGTACGTTCCAAGGCCCCATGCTTGTTTGCGTGATGCTCAAGCTCGAATCTTCCCTACTCTGCACTACGTGTTTCAGTAATTTTTTGTTCTTACTTTGGATTTGGGATTCCCGATTTCCCGATTTCCCCTTTTCCCTTTTTTCCTCGCCCCCTCCCTCCCTGCCATCCATCAATTTGCTTCCATTTATATTGTCCCGTCGTTTATTTCAAAGTACTGCAGATATATAATCATATAACCAAGTTTCTCTTCATTTCTCGTCTCCCACCTCAAGAGATAAACTTCCCTCAAAGCTGTTACTGTATATCCTCTGAAGGGATTTATTACCCCCTACTGATCTGTCCTGTCCAAGATGCAACAACGGTGTTGAAGACTCCCAGAATGTGTGATCAAAGTACAAGAGCGATACAAATCAAATATGAATATAATCAAATCTAAAGTCCAACATAGGAATATAGTAAGCCAAATCCTCAAGAGTCTATGATAAGAACATGTAAATACAAGAGAATAGTCCGGCCGACATCAGGTACGGTGGTGAAAGGTCAACACCTAGGTGTGGATAGGAAACAACCACATGTACGTACTAAAGTAGAGCTATCTATTTGTGTGATAAGAAATCACGATGTCAAGTTTATATAGACAAGGTGACTGTAAATTAAATAATGCATGTATCCAGTTATACCAACATAAAGTAATGTGCCAAAATTAACATTTATCAATCTATCAGAGCATGACTACAGATATCTCAATACCAAAATATCATGGTAATCATCATAGTCAAGTATCAAAAGCTTGCTAAAAAATAACAATGAAAAAGCACAAGGAGATATCAAATCCCCTGATAATAGGCTCCAAAAATGTCCCGTTCGTAGATTTTCAAAAAATTACAAATTTTCCATCCATTAATATTGAATAATGATGGACGGGATGCATTGCATACGTGTTAAGTCAAGGTTGCCATTAATACAAGTCATGAAATAAAGCTACCATCCTTCTACTAGGCCATTGTGCAACTGCAGTTTTTTGCGAGTACCTAAGAAGTAAGAATAAGCAAATGAGCTCTTACCTAGGAGAATGTTATTCCTTCATTGCACCACCCGATGTTTTCTCCCAGTTAGGATGCTATATATTAGTCTCACTCTGCGGATCTTGAATGTCAAGTTATATTGAATTGACCCTATTTTCTATCAGAAAAAGATAGAACACAACACAAGAAACAACTTTTATGGATATTTTGGTCTTAGGCTGCATAAGGAAATGTAAGATTTGCGTAAAACCCAAAACACTAAAGAGAATGTAGCGTCGTACATCGGCAAGTTACCCCAATCCCCATTAGGCCATAACCAAACGATTGAATTGACTTAATTTCTACCCGACGTATCTCCATTCTAATATTTACTTACTATGATATTGTTTCCGTAAAGTTTCTAAAGTACATATTATATGATATTCGAGGCTTGGCGAAAGGTGTATCTAGAAATTCGCATAGCAGGATGGGAAGGCGTGGCTTAGCTTGCGACCATAGATTTCAACAGTGGGCAAAGTGTAGGGGAAATCCTTCTGAAAACGAAATGCCATCTTCTACCCCTAGGATAAAATCCTTCAGGCTCATCTTCACTTGGTACACGCGTCGCCTACTTGTCTTTAGATTTGGTGTTGGTTATCCGGTGGTCTCAATTCATCAGGTTTTGAACAAACCATAACCATGTTTAGTTTTTTATAATTCATTAAATAAGATATTACATTTCGCTTGAACAACCCATGCGAGGTTTCACTCCCTTCATGGTCGCAGGCTTGCCAAACGTTCCATGGTAATGGATGCATGTTCAATCAAACAAGTAGAACAACAATGGTCTTAACCAGAAATCTTAACGGGAGTGAAACCTCCGTCAATGGACTTCTTAACTGCATCAATTATTAGCAGTGTCTTTCTGCTGCGAGAGGGCCACTCTTTATCAGGTTTTGCCCCATTTGCCTTGATGTTTCCCACCAACCGCGCAAATTCTGTCACCATACAAGCTTCCTGGGGGAGCTCTGTGTGAACCTTGTGAAGACTTGGAATTGTGTTCCATCCAGTCACCAGATCAGTAAACCCCGCTTTTGAAACTGTCGTATAAGGAGCCTCCTTCTCTTGAAAAGGAATTATGAAATCATTGAGATGCAGAGATCCTGCTGTTCCGATGGCAGTAACATTGGTCGTCAGATGCCCCAAGAAAGAGCAATGGAAGGTTCCAACTTTGCCATCGTCCCAGTGGCATGAAGCTCCGCAAGATAAAAGCACCCCTGCTTCATTTAGAACAGGCCTAGGCAAGGCAACTACAGTGTTTGGCAATTCATAGTCAGCAGCCCAAAGAATTGCCCTGATGCAATACCAACCAGTATCACCAAGAGCGCCAAGGCTATCCAGCTCTGGCTTCACACGAATATCATTCTTCAGAAAATCCTCCTCAGCACGAAAGCTAAAGATGCTGTGTATCTGTATATTTGTAAGCAGATGGAGAAACATAAGTTATAGGACAAGAAAAGAAAACAGCATATTACACACAAAAGCACAATCCCCAAGTGGTAAACACCCTTGGTATTAGTCAGTTTACTGAAACAGATGTGACTTTGTTTACTAGGGCAGATCATATAAAATCAGCTAAAGCTGTATAGGAGAACAATCAAGCAAATTATCAAACCACAAGCCTTGATTTCCTTCTGACTATTTAGCAGGTTCCCTGTGTTAAACCTCAGTTAGATTACAGATACAGATACAACCAGCAAAGTCAGATTATACATGCCAGCTTAAGCTGCAAAGAGTGGAACAATCAAGAAAATAATCAAACTCCAAGACGCTTATTTTGTAGTGACCATTAAAAATGTTCCCCCACCCGCCAAGTTTTCTGAGCTTTCGAAGGCTACATAAGAAACATTACATGAGAAATCCTCGACCAATGAGTTAAGTCCAGGAGATCAACACCTACAGCATCATTTAAAGACACTGGATATTCCACCCTAACATTGATTGATTAAAGACAATTATTCATAGTTAAACGTATTATCAATGTGATTTACACTCTACAAACCGCTTCTGAAGCAAGAATACTTTAAACTAATAACACCTTAAGCGGAGGTAATGTTACAGACATCCTATCCACTCCCTCAAATTAGCGATGCTTGATGAAGAAAGAACACCAGGAATACAGTATGATCGTTTAGTTTTATATCCACAATACAGTAACAATTAAAACAAGTGATTCATTGACATTTAAAATCAACCATTACACTCTACTGTCGGAAACAGAGTAACAAAACTCCCAGCCAGTAAATCTCAAGTTAATCGCAATTTCAGGTATCAGAATCATAGACACTCATAGAAGCTACTATTCCGAAAATGACTCCGGAAAAGGAAGCTTAAGATTACGATACCCAACAAGATTGGAACAAACAAAATATATAAGATATAAATTACTTAAAAGCAATTTGTACTTTCAATCATGAACAATCCACCTATAACTCTTAGACATTTACACTGCCATAACCACTAAAAAGAATTTGCTGTACTGTCAAAGAAACCACTGATATTTGTTTATTCGTCCAACAGTGCATCCACAAAAGATGAAAACCCAACCCTCCTTTAATCGACAAAATATTGCTAAAGTTGGGCTCTAGAAGAGTAAAATAGAGAGAAAACCAACACACTAGATAAGAATAAGAGACGGTTTTATAATGCGCACCCCTCTGAGCTGTCCAAACCGCTGCTGATCACTGAGGAAGTCTTTCATCTGTTTGGTTCTGGGATTATGAATCCACATGGTCCCATCCATAACCTGCACCCCGTTAGCATCGCAGGCCTCCAGTATCTTGTCAAACTCCTCCACGTTACGAGCCACGGGCTTTTCCAACAATATATGCTTCTTCTTCTGAGCTGCCAGGCAGGCCCATTTGAGGTGAAGACTAGTGGGAAGAGGCATATAGACGGCGTCGATGTCGGGGACGTCGAGAAGGGACTCGTACGAGCCGAAGATCTTGGCGTCCGGGGGGAAGTAGTTTGCTTTGGCGAAGGTGGAGGCCTTCTCCAAAGTGCGACTGGCGACGGCCGCGAGGCGGGCGTTGGGTGCGAGGTTAATGGCGCGGGAGACCTTACGGGCGATCTCGGCGCAGCCGACAACACCGATATTGATGGTGGGTAGTACGGTCATTGAAGCTAGGAGAGGATGATGTTGATGTGGACTACCGTTGTTGGTGTTTCGGCGTATACCGTGAAAGTAGTGGAAAGGGGGTTGGCAATCAAAACTGAAAAAATTATGTAGAGACATTTTTTATGTTTTTTAATTTTTTTTAGTATTGATTTTGTGGTGCCTAGTATTTTTTATAAAGGAATTGGTAATCAAAAGTGAAAAAATTATCTAAATTTTGAAGAGAAATTTTTTATATTTTTCAATTTTTTTCAGTATTGATTCTGTGATGTCCAATATTTTTTATAGAAAAAATTGGTAATCAAAAGTGAAAAAATTATCTATGTAGAGAAATTTCTTATGTTTTTCAATTTTTTTTATTGATTCTCTAGTCTCCAGTCTTTTCGACAAATGACTAGACAATAAAAAAAATAATATTTTTTATGGTAAGCCGTAAATATTTTTTTATAAATTTAAAAATATTATAAGATCTTAATTAAATTAAAAAAAAGTTACATAAAATATGTTTCTTTTAAAATGATTATAAAATCTGGACATCTATAATATATATTTGTTTGTAGAAATATAATTCTTGAATATTACGAAAATAGATACCCAACCTAGAACATTATCATATCATAAGGGCTTGATTGATTTGGGGGGAAATGGGAATGGGATTGGGATATAATAATATTTTAGGCTTCTAATCCCAATCGCTTGTTTGATTCTTTTAACTGTAGAATCCGGGTTATTGTAACACCGGATATGTTGTTTAAAATGTGGAATACCAAATGACAAAACTACCCTCTCTAATATTTATGTAAAATCAAAGTACTCGGACATATAATATAGTCCGCCTTTCGTGTAATTTTCAAAAAATGTTGTGACTTTTCTTCAATATAATTTACTCCAGCTTATAACACATTCCATAACCGTGCATCTAATGACACCTAATGCATGGACGGAAACTAAATTTTGAATATGAAAATAACGCCAACATATTAATTTAGGAGGATGTAGTAGTAATTACACTTGTTTAGTAAACAGTGCAACATCCTAATGCCCATATTCCCATTTCCATTTCCACAGGCTTAAAATGGATTAGGGGACCAAATCAGTAAGGAAATAGGCATTCGCATGTCCCAATCCCAATCTCATCTTCCTTAAAAATCAAACAGGGACTAAGGAGAGGTCTATGTTTGGCTAGTTTATTTGGTATTTAGGCAATATATAAATTAATATTGCTACTCAATAAGGCTACAGATAATAAAATAGACTTTAAAACACATCTAAGTTTTTCATAACTCTGTAAGAATGGAAGTAAGAAACCAATTTATTAGTATCATGTCAGACATCTTCACATCAAAGAAATGACATGATAAGAATATGTTGCACTCATCTATTTGCGAGTTACGCGGAACAGCACCTCAAGACACCTTACATGCTCTACCCGACAACGACATGGCCTGACTCTCTAGAACTCGTTAAAACCGGCTGGGTTTCGTGCAGGTTTTTGGTCACAACAGATAATAGTTTGGATACCAGAAAATCTGTTGTGATTGCCAATGATGGTGACAATGACACCTTTGGAAGTTTACACTGAAGTGGGAACTACATCAAAAGGGAAGCAAGTAACTAATGTTTATGTGAATCCACGTAGCAGCAGAAGAGTTGTTACTCTACCACGCAAGCTGAAAGATTATGTCATAGATTTACCAGCAAGGAATGAGCAGGAAGTTACAACAATCAATAAAAGGGATTAGGATGTTATAGAATGCGTGTGAATTCTGTTGTGGATTGTTCTGTTTTCTCTCATCTTTTCTTTCTGAACTTCTCATCTTCTTCTTCATTGTTTTGTGGTTTCCTGGCTACCCAAAAGTCAGTAATAATCCAATACCTTTCTTCTTTACATTTGCGGTTCTTTCCATTGGTGCCTTTCATTGAGCTCTGCAAAGATGGCAGAGTATCAAACTAGATTCGTTCGTTAGATACAGATGTCGCAGCACTCAAAGAGTCACATTCTAAGTTGCAAGCAGATATGGCTTCGTTGACTACAGCAGTGTCCGAGCAAACTAGAATGTTTGTAGAACAGCAACAACCCTTGCAACAGATCATGAAGAATCAATCCAACATGTTATCTGCTCATTTTGGAGAGGGATCTTCTAGTCGTAGGGGATATCAACCTGTTAGTAATGGAAATCAACCTAATCGACACAAGCCAGCGCATGCAGAATTTCAACGATTTAGCGGGACGAATGCCGAGAGTTGGATTCTCAATGCCAATCGTTATTTTGATTTCTACAACATATTAGATGAAGAAAGGCTCACCATCGCTTCTTTTTATTTAGATGGCGATGATTTTTGTGGTTTGAATGGATGCATCGCAATCGTCAGTTATCTGATTGGGCATCATTTTCCGAAGCATTACTTAAACGTTTTCGAAGCAACGATTGGGAATCTCCAGAGGGACAACTTGCCAAGCTTCGTCAGACAACTTCTGTGATGGAGTTTCGCACACGTTTTAAAGCTACAATGAATAGATCAATGATTCTTCCAGGGCTTTTTGTAATTCGATGCTTTATTTCAGGTCTTAGGGAGGATATTAAAACCTCTGTTATCATAGCAGAGCCCACTACGTTGGATAAAACTATAAGATTGGCCCAACTACATAAGACCAGAATAGCTATGGAAAAAGGCCTTATACGACCCACCTTGGGTCAAACTCAACCATTGTTGCCCACTCCCAAGATGACAGTGTCTTCGTCTGCAAGTTCATCATCAACTTTAGGGAAACCCAAACTTCCTATCCGACGTCTCTCACCAGCTGAAGCAGCTCAACGTCGAGCACAAGGTTTGTGCTATAATTGTGATGAAAAATATAGTTGGGATCACAAATGTAAACACCCTTCTCATCTCCTTTTACTAGCTGATGAAGAGGTCATTCCAGAGGATTTTTCCATTGATAAGGTTCAAGAAATTGTAGATGTTCCATCTTCCTCGTCCATTCCACAGTTGGCCACTACTTCAATTTCTTATTATGCCTTATCAGGTGATACATCACCTACTACCATTAGATTTCTAGGGCACGTAAATGGCAGGCCTGTTAAAGTTCTCTTGGATGGTGGTAGCACGCATAGTTTTGTGCAAACTAGAATGGCCAAATTTCTTCAATTGCTGGTGGAACCGGTTGACAGCTTTGGTGTATTTGTTGGTAATGGGGAACGTTTAATGTGTTCTGGTATTGCAAAGAAGGTCCCTGTTTCCATTCAAGGACAGATGGTGGAGGTTGATTTCTTTGTACTTCCTTTGAAGGGTTGGGATATGGTACTTGGTGTGTCTTGGTTGGCTACTCTAGGACCAGTAGTTACGAACTATGCTTCTTCACAATTTGAGTTTAACTATGCAGATAAGATAGTTAAATGGCAAAGAGAAACAAATATGATGGCTCATCATGCATCATTAAATGCTCTTCGTCGATGGTCAGCCACTGATGCAGCTGTATCATATTTTTGTTTGGAACTAGTTGAATCAGTTGAACAAGACTTACCGGTACAACCACCAGAATTAGCGCATGTATTACAGCAGTTTGATGATGTCTTTCAAAAGCCATATGGGTTGCTGCCAACACGAGTTCAGGATCATGGTATTCCCTTATCCCCATCTACATCTCCTATCAACGTTAAACCATATAGATATCCTCATTGTCAGAAGCAGGAGATTGAGAGATTGGTTCAGGAGATGCTTAATGAAGGGATTATTCATCCAAGTACAAGCCCGTTTTCTTCTCCGGTGCTTTTGGTTAGAAAAAAAGATGGCTCTTGGCGTTTTTGTGTGGATTATAGAGCCCTTAATGCAGCTACTATCAGAGATCGTTTTCCAATTCCTTCAATTGATGAGTTGAATGGTGCATAATATTTTTCCAAGCTTGATCTTTTGGCAGGTTATCATCAAATTAGAGTGAAAGTTGAAGATGTTTCGAAGACAGCTTTTCACACACATGATGGACATTATGAATTTTTGGTTATGCCTTTCGATCTAACCAATGCTCCTTCTACTTTTCAGGCTTTAATGAACGATATTTTTAGTCCATTCTTGCGTCGTTTTATTCTGTTTTTTTTTATGACATACTGATTTACAGCTCTTCTTGGCAAGATCATTTGAATCACTTGCAGATTGTATTACAGATTCTGCGAGATAATCATCTTGTTGCTAAGAAATCTAAATGTCAGTTTTCCCAACAACAAGTCGGATATCTTGGACACATGATATCTGCGGCTGGTATTTCGGTTGATATGGATAAGATTCGGGCAATCCAGGAGTGGCCCAAGCCTAAGTCAGTACGAGAGGTGCGTGGTTTTTTAGGTTTGGCGGGGTATTATAGGCGATTTATCAAAAACTTTGCTGCGGAAACTAGAGTCCTTACTGATTTACTCCGTAAAGATAACTTTATTTGGGATGAGACCAAGCAGGCAGCATTTGAGAAAGTCAAACAGTTATTGGCTTCAGCACCTGTTTTGAGTTTACCGAATTTTTCTGAACCATTTGTTGTGGAGACTGATGCATCAGGAATTGGTATTGGCGCAATACTTTCACAGAATAATCACCCCATAGCTTATTTCAGTCAGAAGTTATGTCCAAGAATGTAGCAGGCATCGGCTTATCATCGTGAGATGTTTGCTATTACGCAAGCGGTCTCTAAATGGCGACAATACTTACTTGGTCGACATTTCACAATTCTTACGGATCAGCATTCATTGAAGAATTTGACAGAACAACTCATTCAAACACCTGAACAATAACGTTGGCTATACAAACTGGTGGGGTATGATTTCGAGATTCTTTATAGAGCAGGAAAAAGCAATGTGACTGTAGATGCTTTATCTCGAGTCTCTATGTCTACTTTGTTTTCAATTTCTACTGTTTCTCATGATATTATTTCTTGGATTCGTTGTGCTAATGAAACCAATTTTGAGTTGTTGGCATGGCATGAACAATGGAGGAAAGATCCTTCCAGTTTGGTAGGGTTTACTGTAAGGGATGGCTTGCTTTTCTTTCGCAATAGGGTGGTTCTTCCTAGTGACTTTCCATTAAAACAACAATTGCTCATAGAGTTTCATTGTTCTATGGTGGGTGGACATGCGGGTGTGACGAGAACATTTCATAGGTTATCATCTAATTTTTTTTTGGAAAGGCATGAGAAAGGATGTAAAACTATTTGTGGCTGCGTGTCAAGTTTGTTAGCGAATGAAGGACACTACACTCAAACCAGCAGGTTTATTGCAGCCCATAGCAATTCCTGAGATGGTTTTTGAAGCTATTTCTATGGATTTCATTACTGGTCTTCCCCTTTCTAAAAGAAAATCGGTAATTTTGGTGGTAGTAGACAGACTATCTAAATATGGGCATTTCATTGGATTATCTACTCCAGTCACAAGTGAATCTGTTGCCTTTGTTTTTGTGACTGAGATTATCCGGTTACATGGTATTCCTTTGTCTATTGTTTCTGATAGAGACCCTAAATTTCTAACACAATTCTGGAAGGAGATACATAAGCTGCAGGGTACAACTTTGTCCACTAGTACCTCATACCATCCTCAATCTGATGGACAAACAGAAGCTTTGAATAAGGTACATGAGATGTATTTACGTTGTTTTGTGGGTGATTCACCAGCACTTTGGTCTTCCTTGTTACCTTGGGCAGAATTTTGGTATAATACCTCATATCAAACAGCAACTAAGATACTCCATTTGAGGTGCTTTATGGGCGACCACCTCCAACTATTGCCCGTTATATTCAAGGTACAGCTGGAAATTCTATTGTTGATACTCGCTTAGTGCAGAGAGATGAAGTCCTTACTTTGTTGAAACACAATTTACTAAAAGCACAGAATAGAATGAAGTTCTTTGCTGATAAAAATCGTCGCGAAGGTCAATTGGAAATAGGCGATTGGGTGTTTGTTCGTTTACAACCTTATAGACAGAATTCTGTGTGCCTTCGTCGTCATAGTAAGCTGGGACCCCGTTTCTTCGGACCATTTCAGATTGTTAAAAAAATTGGGCAGGTGGCTTATAAGTTGGCTCTTCCAGATGTAGCCAAGATTCATCCAGTTTTTCATATTTCCTTGCTAAAGAAATGTGTTGGCATACCGGAACAACAAATTACACCTTTACATCTTGTTGATACGACTTCTACCTTGCTACTTAAACCATTACATATTTTGCAGACACGAATTATTCAGAAAGAGAATATGTCTATTAAGCAATGGCTTGTACAATGGGAGGGGTTGGATGTCAATGCTGTCACTTGGGAGGATAGTTTGCAGATGAAGAAGAGTTATCCTGATATAAACCTTGAGGACAAGGTTCTGTTACAGGGAGGGAGTAATGTTGTGATTGCCAATGATGGTGACAATGGTATACCTTCGGAAGTTTACACTGAAGTGGGAACTACATCAAAAGGGAAGCAAGTAACTAATGCTTATGTGAATCCACGTAGCAGCAGAAGATTTGTTACTCTGCCACGCAAGCTGAAATATTATGTCATAGATTTACCAGCAAGGAAGGAATGAGCGGGAAGTTACAACAACCAATAAAAGGGATTAAGATGTTATAGAATGCGTGTGAATTCTGTTGTGGATTGTTCTGTTTTCTCTCATCTTTTCTTTCTGAACTTCTCATCTTCTTCTTCATTGTTTTGTGGTTTCCTGGCTACCCAGAAGTCAATAATAATCCAATAATTTTCTTCTTTACATTTGCGGTTCCTTCCAAAATCCAAACTGTTTTAAGATATTGTTGGGGATATACCCTGGAGCATAATATTTGGTGTTAGCTGCTGGATGTTGTGGAATAATCGCAATGCAGCAATTTTTGGGAAGCAAAATATGCGGTTTGATCCGCCGACGGAGTCAAGGATTATTCTTATCATATTATGAATGCATCACGAACGGTGCAGATTGGTCAAAGTATCCAGAAATCAACCCAACTTGGGGGATGGTAGGCGGATAAGAGATAGCAGTGGTAATTGGCGGGGTGGCTTCATGGTGAACCACCCACTAGCTACCTCCGCACTTCATATGGAACTCCTAGGGATTTGGCAAAGTTTATCGCTATGCTGGGAGCTGGGTTTTACGAAAATCGTCCTTGAGACAGATAGCAAAGCTGCCATTGTTCTAATCCATCAAACACGCAACACTGCTGCTCATCTAGCCAGACTTGGTTAACGCTATCAATACACTGCTCTCAAGGAATTGGTCAGTTTCTGTACATGTACATGTCTATAGTGAAAGTAACAAGTGTGCTGATCACTTAGCCAACTCAGGTCGACACCATCCTCCAGGGATCCAGTTATTAACGTCCCCTCCTACTCTGAACGACCTCCTTATTGCTGGTAGTATAGGTGTTCGATACCCCAGATTATGTCCGGATATCTCTGTATAAGGTCTTTACCTTCCTCTCAAATAAAAAAAAAAGCAAAAGAAAAAGAAATGACATTATATATCATCTATTTATACATGCTTTGTGATTTCTATAAAAAAATATACCCTTATGACATTTTTTCTATTCTAGATTATAAATTGGCTGTTTATGAGATTGCCTAAAGTTTTATGCAATTAAGCTTATGTCTTACCTGGCATTCACATAACAAGCCCAATAGCATGCAATTATATATCATTTTACAAACTGTCCACGGTACACGTCAACATTACCCTATCCGATCCTTAGACTAGAAAATATCTCCAAACTAGGAATGTGAAGAGACTTATGACAGATTTTACTTATTCCACAGAGACTTGCCATAGCAGCATCTTCTTGTTCTCCTATTATGCTCTGCCATACATGTTTTCTGCCCTGTCATGAACAAAAGCTTGTGTTTTAGTGGAAACCACAATCTATACTGATCACCGAGAAAATTGTTCCAATGGGGTGTTAGAAAGAACTCAATTCCATGTTAAAACGTCCATTTCGGTCTCTTTTCTTCTTCGCTTGTGATTACCATCTCAATCATTATTGTAAAATTGAACAAGGAAGGAAAAAAATATCATCAGAAGCGAATGAAACTTGCCTGTCCTTTGCATTTAACAACAACAGGTAAAGAGGATCGAGAGGCGTAAGCTGGGACAGTTGGTGAACGATGTAGAGGCAAGTGATTATGCTGAAAAGTCAGGGAGAACAGATACTATTACTATTTTACTTGCAAACAATAGTAACTAACCAGAATTATGGAGAACATATAACTGTTACCTGCCAAAGCATATGACCAATAAAATCCACAATATTGCACTGATCCAGTTCGGTTCCTTGTAAGCAATCCAAACCTATTTCCATGAGTAAGAAAATGAGATTAACATGAAACAGTGCATGAGAGCATGACTCCACGGTATCCTTCTCTTCAACGATGAAAGCAATATAGAATTAAGACACGAGAAATGACAACTACATACCGAAAAGGCAACCACGTTGATATAGAAGTCAACTAAAGTCGCATTTGTCCACCTGCAAAAGCAGTTATGAAGCATGCATTTGTCAACCTGTTCAATGTTTCATGTGTCACAGCACAAGGGCTTGATTGTGAAACTAATTAAGACTGATCACAGATTATTTTTAATCTTGTAGGGTGGTCTTATTATCTAAGCCATGAGCTGAAAAGAAACATTTATCGTAAAATTTTACAAAAATACAATGAAAAACGCATAATGAAGCCAAACAAACTTACGGAGTCAGTATATCTATGCGTAAAGGAGAACCATCAGTTCTCAGAAAGTAAACCAAAGTACCCAGCATTAAACAACTCAAGAAACTGAAAATGATTCTTGCAGTCACCATAGGGGAGTGTTTCCTCCTTTGTTCCACAGGAGAATACCTAAAAGAGGTAGATATTTCAGTTCTCATGGTATATATATATATATATATATATATCAATACAAGGAATGATGATGGCAGTTTCCACAACTCAAAAAGAAAATAAACTTATTATTAAGTTAATAATTGATCCATGGCACACACACTAAACACGGCAAGTCCGGGCACATACCTATGTTCGTGCCGCAATAACACATGATAGATCGGATCTTCCAAAGATTCTTGAGGCAACAACTTCGAGAGTTGAACAAGAATGTATAGACAAGTGGCAATGCTGGAAAAAGTAAAAACAAAGATCAGAAAGTACTTATGAACAAAATTCCATAGGCGTAGTGCACAAATATGTAAAAAGCACTACTCTGGTTAGAAGAACTGTATGTGGAGCAAATCGACAGAAATTAATACCAACCTCACGAGAATTCGTGCTTCACGATATTTGGGAAACATACCTGCCAAAGCATATAAGCAGAACTATCCAGATTGCTGCAATAAGGCCGTTTGATTCCTTGTAGGTAATCCAAGCCTGATGGAAAAGTAGAGTAATCATAGCATTATTATGACTACTGGGTTGACAAACAATCAAACAGGTTAAGGGCCAAAGAAACAAACAAGGAACAATAAAAATTAGATATGCTTTCACGAAGATTCGTTATGAGCAAAATAAAAAACATTCGAGCCAAAAAAAGCTTAAACGCACAAATGAGTCGATAAACAGCATGAAATGAATGTACTTAAAAAAGGGAAAACCAAGCAAAATAGTTGATACCGCCAAACAAACAATGTGAATGTAGAAATCAACCAAAGTTGCAGTCAACCATCTGCAAGAACAGAACAGACACATGCACTATAAGAGTATACCATGAAGTGTGTTGCAGGTAACGCTGTTCGACAGATTCAAGGAATAACGAAAAAACAAAAATCGCCAAAAGCAATAAGTAAGATATGTTAAGAATTAGTGAGATAGGTACGGCGTGAGAACGTGTCGGCGGAAAGGTGATCCATCGATCGAGATGGTGTAGATGAGAGTGGCCACCATTGCACACCCTAAAGCCAAAAACAGAGCTTTGAGCCTTGTTAACAGTGAAAGGGCCATCGCCGATTGCTCTGCAATTGACTACTTTCCACTTGAATTACCGATTACTGGTAGAATGCATAGGTCAGAATAAGGAACTCAAAAGGTAGTCAGCTTTTGAAATAAGAGAAACCACCATCGTACCATCCTTGCTGCCAAAACTTGAAGGAAAAAAACTAGTGGAAATGCTGCGTCCACGTAAGCTGAAAATATCATGATCACGTTTTTTGTCTGATCACGTTTTTTGTCACGTTAAGGGCCATGAAGTAGACGAGAAATAGATAACTATAAAATTCAATTAGTTGGTATAGAATATAAGGATAATAAGAATTGAGCACAAAAAAATAAAAGATAAAACTAAGAATAATATGAAAAATAGAATATCTTATTAAGTGTTTAAGTAAGTGTGTACAAAACAAATAATGTTATCTCCTATTTATAGGTAACATGAAGAGACATTGGAAGATAAAGAGTTTTGTAGTTACAAAATATTCATTACATAATTGAATAAACATAATAAATTTTTTGTCTTTTCAATTTCCAAACTTTTGATATTTATAACACTCCCCCTTGAATATTTTGAATATTAAGAATGTGAGTATGAAATCAGAATACTGTCTTATTAAAAACCTTACCAAGAAAAACCCAATGGGAATAAAAACTTGGTGAAGGAAAAAAGAGTGCAGTGCATACTCCCCCTAATTTAGTCATCCATTTAAATCTTTCAAGCGTTACATTCCGATCTTTCGAACAAGTTTTTCAAATGTTGTTGTGGTAAGAGCTTTAGTAAATAAAGCAGTCAGGTTATCACTTGAGCGTATTTGTTGGACACTGATTTCCCCTTTGCTTTGAAGATCATGAGTAAAAAAGAATTTTGGTGAAATATGTTTTGTCTTGTCACCCTTTATGTAGCCTTCCTTCAATTGAGCTATACAAGCAGCATTATCTTCATACAGTGTAGTTGCAAGTTCTCTATCACTTGATAATCCATATGCTTCTCTTATGTGTTGTGATATTGATCGTAGCCAAACACATTCACGACTTGCTTCGTGAATTGCTAAAATCTCTACATGGTTAGAAGAAGTAGCAACCAAAGTTTGTTTCACCGACCGCCATGAAATGACAATATTACCTATAGTGAATAAATAACCTGTCTGCGATCTGGCTTTATGTGGATCTGACAAATATCCTGCATCTGCATAACCAACTAAATCAAAAGTGGATAAATTTGAATAATATAAACCCATATCCATTGTCCCTCGTAGATATCTAAAAATATGTTTAACTCCATTCCAATGTCTTCGAGTTGGGGAAGAACTATATCTTGCTAGTAAATTTACTACAAATGATATGTCAGGTCGAGTATTATTAGCAAGATATGTAAGTACACCAATAGCGCCAAGGTATTGAACCTCAGGACTTAAGAGTTCTTCATTTTCTTCACCAGGTCGAAAAATATCTTTTTTCACATCAAGTGACCTCACAATCATTGGTGTACTTAATGGATGAACTTTATCCATATAAAATCTTTTAAGAACTTTATCCACATAATTTGATTGATGAATAAATATTCCTTCACTTAGATGCTCAATTTGAAGACCCAAACAATATCTTGTTTTCCCAAGATCTTTCATTTCAAATTTGTTTTTTAAATAGCTGATAGTTTTATCTATCTCTTCACGAGTTCCAATGATATTTAAATCATCAACATAAACAACTATTATAACAAAACCAGATCTATATCTTTTTATAAAGACACATGGACAAATTGGATCATTCTTGAAATCTACTTTAACTAAGCATTCACTGAGGTAATTATACCACATCCGTTCAGATTGCTTCAATCCATATAGAGCTCTATTTAACTTTATTGAATAAATTTCCTTGGAATTTGATTTATTTGCATCTGGAAATTTAAATCCTTCAGGGATTTTCATATATATATCAGTATCCAACGAGCCATACAGATAGGCTGTAACTACATCCATTAGACTCATTTCAAGCTTTTCATGTATTGCCAAACAAAGTAAATATCGCAATGTTATTGCATCCACCACTGGAGAATATGTCTCATCATAATCAATACCCGGTTTTTAGGTAAAACCTTGTGCGACGAGTCTTGCTTTATATCTCACAACTTTATATTTCTCATTCTTTTTTCGCACAAATACTCATTTATATCCCACCGGTTTTACACCTTTTGGTGTATGGACTACAGGTCCAAAAACTCCACGTTTTTCAAAAGACTTTAATTCTGATTGAATTGCGTCTTTCCACATTGGCCAATCATTTCTATTTTTACATTCCTCCACAGAGGTAGGTCCAAAATCCTCACTTTATTCTATAATATTTAGCGCTATATTATATGCAAGAATATTGTCGACAAGTATTTGAGCTTCAGTTCCATCTTGTTCCTATAGTGACATAATTAATCGAGATCTCTTCATTCTCTTGTCTTTCTTCTGGAATTTTATTAATTATATCAACTAGATTTTCCAAAACTATATCCTCCCCATGACCATCTTATGTAGTTGCTCCTTTCTTTTTCCGAGGATTTTTATCTTTAGAACCGAATGGTCTTCCACGTTTCTGACGTGGTCCAGATTCACTAGTAACTTTAGATTGTCCTTCAGGGACATCAATTCTTATCAGAGCATTTACAGCTGGAACATGAAACCTAGTTATTCTTTTAAGGTCAATAAATGCATCTGGCAGTTGATTTGCAATCGTTTGTAAATGAATTATCTTTTGGACTTCATGTTCACATTGATTTGTTCGAGGATCAAAACTAGATAATGATAATTCATTCCAAGAGATCTTTTTTTTCAACTGTTTATTTTCTTCCCAAAGTGTTGGAAATATAGTATCGTCAAAATGACAATCAACGAATCTTGCTGTAAATAAATTTCCAGTTAATGGCTCAAGATATTTAATGATAGATGGAGACTCATATCCAACATATATTCCTATCCTTCTTTGAGGACCCATTTTTGTATGTTGTGGTGGAGAAATTGAAATATATACCGCACAACCAAAAATTCTTAGATGGAAAATATTTGGTTCCTGACCATGAACCAATTGCATCGGAGAGTGTTCATGATAACTTGTTGGCCTAATGCGTATAATTGTTGCTGCATGTAAAATGGCATGTCCCCAAACATAAACTGGAAGTTTGGATCTCATAAGCATAAGTCTTGCAATTAATTGTAAGCGTTTTATAAATGATTCTGCAAAGACCATTTTGTGTATGAACATAAACAACAGGATGTTCAACCTTTATTCCAATAGACATGCAATAATCTATAAAGGCTTTTGATGTAAATTCACTAGCATTATCCATTCGAATAGACTTTATCGGATAATCAGGAAATTGAGCTCGCAAACGAATTATTAGTGCAAGCAATCTCGCAAATGCCATATTGCGAGATGATAATAAACATACATGTGACCATCTGGTTGATGCATCGATCAAAACCATAAAATATCGAAATGGTCCACATGGTGGATGTATAGGCCCACAAATATCTCCTTGAATTCTTTCTAAAAATTTTGGAGATTCAATTCTAATTTTTGCTAGTGATGGCCTTATTATTAATTTGCCTTAAGAACAAGCAGCACATGAGAATTCATTAGATTGAAAAATCTTATTCTTTTCAATGGATGACCACAAGAATTCTCTATTATTTTTTGCATCATTGTTGAACCGGGATGGCCTAACCGGTCATGCCAAATTTTAAACACATCATTAAACTGATGGTTTATTATAGAATGAGATTCTATCATTGTAATACTTGTGTAGTACAATCCGGAAGAAAAAGCGGGTAATTTTTCTAATATATACTTTTTACCCGAAATTATAGAAGTTATGCAAAGATACTCAATGCTTCCTTCGTTCATTGTCTCAATATGATATCCATTCAAACGAATATCTTTGAAACTTAACAAGTTTCTTTGAGACTTAGAAGAGTATAATGCATCTTCTATCATTATTTTGGTTCCACCAGATAGAATAATATTTGCTCTTCCGGGGCCTTCAATCAATCTTGTACTACCACTTATTGTATATACATTGGTTTTTTTATTATCCAAATAAGAGAAATATCTCTTATCTCTCAATATTGTATGCATTGTGGCACTATCAACCAAACATATTTCATTGGCATTCATCTTAGATATATTCATGCCAATATCCATTCTCTTGATTGAATAAGTAAAATTATTAAGAAAATATAAAAAGAAAATATGAATAAAAAAATAAAATAAATAGACTTTTCTTATAATAAAACAAGAGAACATAATTGAAATTTGCATAGTTATAAAATTAAAATCATTCTTGATTTCTTGCACTTTCATCATTTGGATCATTAAGAAAATCAGAAACATCCAAGTGCGTTATATCCGCAAGGCTATTAGCAAATTCAGTAAAATCATCTTGGACAAAGTTTGTCTCCACATTCTTGCCTTTAGACTTCAAAGATTCTTGATATAAGTCGGCAAAATATTTTGGTGTACGACAAGTACGTTGCCAATGACCTTGCATTCCACATCGATGACAGTTACTAATTGTAACTTTTTTCTTTATGCCACTCATTATTTTTCCAGGTCCTTCATCCTTTACAACTTTCTGATTTTGAAAGATAAATTTACTTGATTGACCACCACCATGACGAAATTTATTATAACCTCGTCCTCATCCTCGTCCGCGGCCTCGACTACGACCACGACTATGGTTATGAGATAACATCACATTCACTTCAGGGAATGGAACAGAACCAGTTGGACGAGATTCATGATTTCTCATCAACAACTTATTGTTTTGTTCAGCCACCATAAGACATGAAATCAACTCAGAATATTTTGTGAAATTTTTTTTCACGATATTGCTGTTGTAAAAGCACATTTGAAGCATAGCAATAATATTACAACATGATTATAAATAATTATAAAAATATACTCACCCAAATATACCTTTGTAGAAACTAAGATTCTTGTTTGTTCTTTATGAAGAACTCTTGTAAGACTCTTGATTCTCCTTTTGTTTATAAGAGTATTGTGCTGATAACGTGTTATAGAATATAACGATAAGAATAATTGAGGAGAAAAGAATAAGAGATAAAACTAAGAACAATATGGGAAGTAGAATATCTTATCAAGTGCTCAATCAAGTGTGTACAAAACAAATAATGCTACATTCTATTTATAGATAATAACATGATAGGGTACATGAAGAGATATTAGAATATAAAGAGTTTTGTAGTTATAAAATATTCATTACATAATTAAATAAACATAATAAATTTTTTGTTTTTTCAATTTCCAAACCTTTGATATTCATAACATTATTCATTTTGTCCGTCTCTATTATTTGTTTAGTTATAACTGTCAGTTTTGGTTTATTTGGCCGCGTGAGATTATTAAAAGTATGGTTTGCCGTTTTTTAATCTGACCTTTTTTACAATTGGCACGAACCTCCAAAGGATGTTAACGCGTGGCTTCTCTTACTCCATTGATGAAGTAAGTATCGGATATCATTTAATGGAGATTTTTATTTTTATCAGAATAAATAAAATTAATAGGGAGAAGAAATATGCAGTCAATCATGTTAGAATTTAAAAAATAGTAGAGAGAAATATAAAAGTTATTTAGAAATATCATATAGATTGCTTTTTTTAAGTCAATATTTAAAAATACCATCTCAATATCTATTTGATATATTTTACATATTATCAAGTTATGTATATAAGGGATAGAGAACTAACAGTAGATATTTTATAATAGAAATTTTTTACATATTATCAGTTTTCTTATTTCATATAAAGAAATGGATAAAAATATCTCGATATAAAAAATATAACATTTTTAAAAAATTACAAAAAATTATTCCTTTACCAGTACAATTTTTGCCCACTCCTCGATAAAAAGGATACATCTTATTCTCGCCACTTCACCGGATTACTAGAGGATTATGATTGGAAGAAATGGTATGGAAAAAAGCCAGATCCAGAATCATTCGCGACTTTGTATTCTTGTTCTCCTGTTATCGATATTTTTTCTCCCTTCAATTTGGTGCCCAACCATTCTCTTTATTTGTGCTTCGCGAAGTAAGGATACGGCAGCATTGAGAGAGAGAATGGGAAAGATAGGTTAGAGAGAAAAAAAAGGGGGAGAGAGGCTTAGGCGTGAGGACGTGGGTGGCATGGGTGGCATGGGTGACGTGGGCGACGTGGGGTGAGTTGGAAAGTGGAAGTGGCTTGATTTTAACTGGATAATTTTACTGTAGCCCGGGAACATTACGATTATATATGATTCCAAAAATAGTGATTAAAATAATAAAATCAATCAGTACGACGTAAATTATTGTACTGGAAAGAGAATATTAAATTTTAAGAAGGATAAATAATTAAATCGTCTTTTAACATTTCTGCTTAAATTTGAATAGATATTTTTTTATATTGATTTTCCTATTATGTAGACTTTTAGGGTAATTCTAGACTGGTCTGGGACCAATAGTGTATCTGTGTTCCCCAAGACACATACGGTTTTTAAATAAAACCAATCAATACTACATAGATTGCTGACTAGTTTACAAAACAAAATTGGGTGTAGAGTAAAACGTTTTTTTATCATTTCTACCTAATCTAAAAAGCTGATTTGCTTTTCAGTTAGTGATGTTTTGCATTTTCTTTCCCCGATGCCATATTCTCTCTCTGATTGCGGGTTCGTTCTTCATTGTGAGGAGGACAATGGTGGTGTTTTTACACAGATATTTCTAACACATTCCGAAATAATATCAAGTTTATTAATGTTAAAACATATTTAACTTTGTTGAATATGAAACAAACCATAAAACTTTGAGGTTCTAAATATATTTTCAAGTGTGTTTCATATTATATAAATTTATTGTGTGTTTAATGTTTATTATAAATGGGGTGATCGAATTTATTGTTATATTGTATTTATAAAAATATATAAAATAAGTAAGGTATATTATTAGGAGTTATGAAGTTTGTTAGAAGTTGTGAAGTCTTCCTTGGTTTTAATTATTCGTGAAATCTAAAACAAATGAACAAAACATTGATATGATAACACAAATTTTGCGTCAAATAGACAATATGCATATGATAATATTGGGTGTGATTGATTATATTGCATTCTGGGGGACATCATGTACTCTATACCATATGGGCCCCACATTCAAAAGTATGCACATTGTATGACATGTTGTATATCATTTATAGTAGAATATACTGTCATTTCATTTCACAGTTTCAAAGCATGAAAAGACAAAAGATATGATATGATATGATATGATAGTGTATGACAAAAATTCGTGGATCACTGAACGAACCAATTTAACTATGGCAATATCCAGTATTGGAGTACACCAATCCCAAATCCTCATATTAAGTCTTTTCAAAATCCTTCACTCTCCAAAATCATATTCTTCGCGGTTCACTCTATATATTGTAACCTTGAAAAAATCAACACAATATAATCAAACCTATTAAACAAGCAGCAAACAGTTAACACAAAGTAAGATATTACAAGTTGCTTACAAATATATTGTCACACCACGTATCCCATGCTGTCGTAATATTACTCCATTCCCCAACTGTATAGTATTTGTATCTACCATCGGAAAATTCCCCTTGGTGACAAATACAAACACCATACAAGGTTGAGACTATGCATTGTATTTTCCATTATACGATTCTCAACCAATCGAAAACATGTACATATTTAAAAGTCTTGCATGGGGATACTCAGGATAAGCAATAGAATCATGCACAGAGTTTTAAAGCGGAATGGTATGTCACAAAAACATATATTTTATTTATCTCACAATCCATGATCCCATAGGTTCCAAAATCTTAGATTTGTAACAAAAACGATACACGATATTCACATTATACAAGCCACACATATAGGGCAGGTTCTTGTTTATTTATATACCTAGTACGGAAGGATGTTCACTATGCTCTTGAAATGTCGCCACCGTCTAGTCTCGATCTCAGATACCTTGATCAAACCTGGCATGACAAACCAGGTGAGTGAGCCCTAACTTTCTCATTCTAATAATCTTAGGTGAGTGAACAATTTATCATATAAGAATTCATTGGTGTATTCATGTAAGCAATCTGGAGGTTTCACAATAGCATAATGCAAGAATAAGGAATAATATTATAAATATCACAAAGAATCTTATTCACTCAATTCATAACAGTAGGCATTTATATTTCAAAACATATAATATCGATCACTAGCTTTAAAGTTTAATGGGATTCAATTAACATATTAGTGGTGGATTTTATAATTGGCAGGTGAAATTTACTTCAATCAAGACCACCATCATGGAATCAAAGAAGTCTGTCAATGGTTTGTATTTAAAAGGATAGTGTTTAAAATACACAGACACTGCTGGGTAAGCGGTGGTGTGCCTCCACAAGCTCAATCCCAATCTCACATTGGTTAGTTCTCTCATCCTCACACTCCGACCAGTACTACAAGTATGTGTATTATACTAGATTTTAGTTTATTATCTCATCAACATGCGCATGGAATTTCATCACCACACTCAAGAGAGCCGAAACTCCTCGAAGTTCGCATATAACAAGGTCTTTATGACTGTATCCACTATGGGGTTGTTCACATAATGTTTAGCAGTTTACGAGTGTATCGGTTTTGCACAAATCAAAGCAAGCGAATAGCGATTTCAAAGAAATCCATGACAAAGATAGTTTCCGTCAATAGCAAGCGTTTTTATGCATATCACACATTTCACTCATACAATACCTTTCAACACGTAAATAATTGACGGAAATGCTAAGGTTAGTCCTCTCACCTTATTCTTGGGGCACTTGACTGGGTCCCACTTCAAGGTCCAGTGCACGTGTTTCAATACTTATACAAATTGTATCTGATAATTTCATTTAATTCTTTAATTTTTAAGATAATTAATCAAAAATTGAAATCACACGACCCATTTCTTAGCCCTACGGGTCTCAATCTACCTATACGAACCTTTCCAGAATTTTTTCCGATATTTTCAAAAAATTTATAAATTTTTCCTAATTTTTATACCCCTCAAATCAAGTACAAATTAATCAAACTATACATCATTGGATTCCTCATATTTTTCTCTATTTTCCAAAAAATTTCTCATTTTCTACTTATTTTTCCCGAAATTTTTTTGTTTTCAGAATTTCTAGAAAATCGATCAAAATTGGAAAAGTCAACGGACACATGTCACAACCAGAGACTACCATATGTCACAACCTCGTTGATCTTTCGAACCTGGTTTGACCTGTCCCTGACCTGGTCGGTTCGACCGGTCTGACTTGACCCCAATTTGACTCTGTTTGGTTTGATCCAAACCCGGTCAGACCCACCTTAAACCGATGACATGTTGGAGGGTTCTATCCTAACTACCTGTCATCTAGTCCTGTGACTAGGTCACCTGTCACCCAAGCAGCCAGCAGGCGACTTGTTGTTTCCCAGAGGTTGAAACCCTAGCCAGCTATTCACCATTCCAACCGATGAATCGTCCCCCAAACCATCTAGAAACGTTCGCCTGTTCACCCACATCAAAACTCAACCAACAACATGCAATTTAACTAACTAAATCACAAGATCCAAGCTAAGAAAATGTCCAGTTTACCCACTTCGAAAACTTGTCGAAGAGTCCCTGAATCTCGCTCGATTCTGTCCGATTGATGCACCAATTGATTCCAGATAAGGAATCGCTCCTAAATCACCCGATTTCAAGAGAAAAGGAAGCCCACAGTAGAAATGCCCAATTTGGGTATTTCCTCCGGGAAAAACTCCCAGAGTCGGTGGGTCGTCAGATATGGCCAAATCGGCACCCACCCCCATGTGAAACGATGTAGTTTCACCATTTCTGAAACGATATCGTTCTATGCTACCCGACACTCCCCCTTAGACGTATCAAAACAATAGGACATGTTGTTTTGACCATCCTGGTCAAAACGACGCACTAGCCCGTCGTTTTGATTCAACTAATATAATATTAATTTATTTAAATAAAATATAATAATATAATTTATTTAAAATTTCTAATAAACTTATAAAAATCATTAAAAATGGTAGAACAAATCAGAAAAATGTCCAGAAAATTTTTAAATACTCTTTATGAAAATTAAAACCTATCTGGACCTAAATTTCTAATTTTTTATAAATATATATAATTTAATATAATTTTTAAAAATAATAAAATATAGTATTAAATTTTGAAAAAAAAAATTGAAAATTTTTTAGCTCAAATTACTCAATTTCAAGCCTACCTAAGGTCCCAAATCACCTCAGACAATCAAAAGTTCCTTAATCATAGTTAATGGTCCTCACATACCATATAAATTTTACCCATTATATATATAACCTTATACGATATCTTCGATATTTATCTATCCGAACCTACGACACAAGGTTTAACTATCATTTGGTCGGAAAGGAACACAGAAATTTAATTGCTTTCATTTCCTCCTATTTACCTAAATTATTACCTTAAGAAAATCTAAATCTTCACATATATCATACGATTTGAACATCAAAAGAGGCACCTGAAATTTAGAGTTTGAAAATATCAGGAAGACAGATTGTTTGTCCTTCTCTTAATTTATATGAGAATGCGGGATTATATTGGACATGTATCAATTCAAATCCGAAATCAGCTTTTCAGATTGGACGGGAAGGGTAAAAAGACATTTTACCCTTCTGCCCAATTTTGTTTTGCAAAGCAGTAAGCAGCCTATGTGGCTCTGACTGGTTTTATTTAAAAAATGTTTGTGTCTTCGGGACCACGGATGACACGGTGGTCCCGGACCATAGTATAATTACCCGAATTTTGCAATACTCTCTCTATTCATGCAACATTTTTTTTACAGGGTACAGAGGAGGAAGAGGAAGTTATGAAGCAAGAAGAGGAAGAAAAGGTTAGGAAAAGAGAAGAGGAGGAAGAAAGACAAAAGCCGAGTTGAAGAAGAAGCTAGAAAGGAAGGAGAGAGACAATAAGAAGGAGAGAGACAATAAGAAGAAGAGAGGAAGAGGGAAAAAGGAGGTGAGAGACAACCAGAGAAGAAAACAAAGCATAATGGACGAGGCTTTAGCATTATGAGAAGTAGAATTATGAGAAAAATGTGGAGATTTTAGCATCATTTTCTAGTGTTTCATTTAGGCTTTGGGAATATTTATGTGATCAGTTTCTCTGTTCTTTATGTTTCCTTGGGTCACTTTGCAAACCTCAATGTAATAAGCTCTGTTTTTTTCATCACCATAGTAAGTTTGGTTATCTTTGGAAATTTGGTTATCTTTGAATGATATACAAGGTGTAATTTTCTGGTTAATTCTTATTTTACTAGCTCCTCTGTGTAATTAGCCAAGTCTTTTCCTTTGCTTGACCGGTTGAAACACTTGGTTAATTCCTTGAATCATGTGAAATGACGTTGGGTGATCTTTATGTAATGCGATATTTATGTTAGACATACTACACATTGCTTGTCGCACATCGGATGTGTACTTCATGTAATGTCAGGCAAAGGATAGACATGTTGCACATTACTTACAACACACTGGGTATGTACCACATATAATGTGACTATCAAGGTTAAACATGATACCACATTACCGAAATGAAGTTGAGATATTTTGTAACTTGAAAATATCATAACAAGAGAATCAAATCTGTTAAACTAGCAGTAAATAGTTAACACCCAATGTTTTAGGGAAGAATTTAAATCACTAGTTAAGATTCATAAAATCCCTGGTTTTATATTGGAAAGGTTTGAATTCAAATATCTGAAAAGTAAAACACATCAATAGACTCCTCTCTTCATTCTGTCAAATAAACCCAATCGAGGAGAGAGAATGTAAATTTATATGTACGAAAATATTTTGCTTTTCAGATTTGATCGGGAATTGGGAAGAATAAAAAGACGAATTTATCCTTTTCAAAATTTTTATTTGGGTATCAAATCAGTGGCTACGTGAGTGAAGATTGTTTAAATTATTTTATTTTCTGTGTATGCAGGACCAAATCTAACGTGATGGTCCCGGACCACAATAGAATTACCCGATATTTATACTTGAAATCAAAACTGAAAAAATTGTCTAAATTTTGTAGAAAATTTTCTTAAGTTACTCATTTTTTTAGTTATTGACTCCCAATGTTCAGCATTTTCCACAGCTAACTAATCCGGTGCAAACAAAATAATATTAGGATGGTTAGCTCTGTTTTAGAGATTTAATATTAGTACATACCCAAAACTCGGAATCAAAATTTTGATTAAACTAAAATAAATACCCAAATTAGAACTTCATCATTTCCTAAGGAGAGGTCATGTTTGGCTAGTTTGATTGGTATTTAATAAACATAAAAATTAATATTGCTACTAAGGCTACAAGTAATAAAATAGACTTTAAAACACACATCAAGTTTTCCGTAACACTGTAAGAACGGAAATAAGAAACCAATTTATAGTATCATGTCAGACATCTTCAGCATCAAAGAAATGACATTATATATCATCTATTTATACATGTTTAGCGATTTCTGTAAAAAAATATGCTCTTATGATATTTTTTCTATTCTAGATTATAAATTGGTTGTTTATGAAATTGCCTAAAGCTTTATGCAATTAAGGTTATGTCTTACATGGCATTCAAATAACAAGCCCAATAGCATTCAATAATATATCATCTTACAAACTGCCCATGGAACACCACAACAACATTACTCTATCCGATCCTTAGCCTAGGCTGAAAATATTTCCAACTAGGAATGTGAAGGAGACTTATGACAGATTTTACTTATCCCACCGAGACTTGCCATAGCATCATCTTCTTGTTCTCCTATTATGCTCTGTCATACATGTTTTCTGCCCTGTCATGAACAAAAGCTTGTGTTTTAGTGGAAACCACAATCTATACCGATCACCGAGACTAGTGTTCCAATGGGGTGTTAGAAAGAACTCAATCCCATGTTAAAACGTCCATTTCAGTCTCTTTTCTTCTTCGCTTGTGATTACCATCTCAATCATTTTTGTAATATTGAACAAGGAAGGGAAAAAATATCATCAGAAGCGAATCAAACTTGCCTGTCCCGTGCATTCAACAACATCAGGTAAAGAGGGTCGAGAGGCGTAAGCTGGGACAGTTGGTGAACGATGTAGAGGCAAGTGATTATGCTGAAAAGTCAGGGAAAACAGATACTATTACTATTTTACTTGCAAACAATAGTAATTAACCAGAATTATGGAGGACATGTAACTGTTACCTGCCAAAGCATGAGATCAATAAGATCCACAATATTGCACTGATCCAGTTTGGTTCCTTGTAAGCAATCCAAACCTACTTCCATGAGTAAGAAAATGAGATTAACATGAAACAGTGGATGAGAGCATGACTCCACGGTATCCTTCTCTTCAACGATGAAAGCAATATAGAATTAAGACACGAGAAATGACAACTACATACCGAAAAGGCAGCCACGTTGACAAAAAAGTCAACAAAAGTCGCATTTGTCCACCTGCAAAAGCAGTTATGAAGCATGCATTTGTCAACCTGTTCAATGTTTCATGTTTCACAACACAAGGGCTTGATTGTGAAACTAATTAAGACTGATCACAGATTATTTTTAATCTTGTAGGGTGGTCTTATTATCTAAACCATGAGCTGAAAAGAAACATTTATCGTAAAATTTTACAAAAATCACTATGAAAAACGCACAAAGAAGCCAAACAAACTTACGGAGTCAGTATATCCATGCGTACAGGAGAACCATCAGTTCTCAGAAAGTAAACCACAGTACCCAGCATTAAACAACTCAATAAACTGAAAATGATTCTTGCAGTCACCATAGGGAAGTGCTCCCTCCTTTGTTCCACAGGACAATACCTAGGAGAGGCAGTATTTCAGTTCTCACGTTATATATATTTATCAATACAAGGAATGATGATGGCAGCTTCCACAAATCAAAAAGCAAATAAACTTATTATTAAGTCAATAAT
The DNA here is from genome assembly GCA_019739055.1 of Passiflora organensis. NCBI lineage: Eukaryota > Viridiplantae > Streptophyta > Magnoliopsida > Malpighiales > Passifloraceae > Passiflora > Passiflora organensis. Next base: position 249,874 of record JAEPBF010000328.1, on the reverse strand, counting down.
TGATCCATGGCGCGCACACTAAACACTGCAAGTTCCGGGCACATACCTGTGTTCATGCCGCAATAACACATGATAGATCGGATCTTCCAAAGATTCTTGAGGCGACAACTTCGAAAGTTGAACAAGAATGTATAGACAAGTGGTAATGCTGGAAAAAAGTGAAAACAAAGATCAGGAAGTACTTATGCACGAAATTCCATAGACGTAATGCAAAAATATGTAAAAAGCACTACTCTGGTTAGAAGAACTGTATGTGGAGCAAGTAGACAGAAATTAATACCAACCTCACGAGAATTCGTGCTTCAAGATACTTGGGAAACATACCTGCCAAAGCATATAAGCAGAACTATCCAGATGGCTGCAATAAGGCCGTTTGATTCCTTGTAGGTAATCCAAACCTGATGGATCAGTAGAGTAATCATAGCATTATTATGACTACTGGGTTGACAAACAATCAAACAGGTTAAGGGCCAAAGGGCCCAACAAGGAACAATCAAAATTAGATATGCTTTCACGAATATTCGTTATAAGCAAAATAAAAAACATTCGAGCCAAAAGAGCTTAAACGCACAAATGAGTCGATAAACAGCATGAAATGAGTATACTTAAAAAAGGGCAAACCAAGCAAAGTAGTCGATACCGCCAAACAAATAATGTGAATGTAGATATCAACCAAAGTTGCAGTCATCCATCTGCAAGAACAGAACAGACAAATACACTATAAGAGTATACCATGAAGTGTGTTGCAGATAACGCTGTTCAACGGATTCAAGGAATAAAGAAAAAACAAAAATCACCGAAAGCAATAAGTAACAGTAGTTAAGAATTAGTAAGATAGGTACGGGGTGAGAACGTGTCGGCGGAAAGGTGATCCATCGCTCGAGATGGTGTAGATGAGAGTGGCCACCATTGCACACCCTAAAGCCAAAAACAGAGCTTTGAGCCTTGTTGACAGTGAAAGGGCCATCTCCGATTGCTCTGCAATTGACTACTTTCCACTTGAATTACCGATTACCGGTAACATGCAGAGGTCAGAAGAAGGAATCAAAAGGTCGTCAGCATTTTAAGTAAGGTTTCATCGTACCATTGGCAGCATGAATGAAAATTACTAGTGGAGCTGCTGCGTCCACTAGATGAGATAGAGATAATAGAAAGGGACTGTTCGGCTATCTAACGTTTACATGCTGGATCTTGTCTTGAGTACGGTATATGCAATTAGTCATTTTGTCCGTCTCTAATATTCGTTTAGTTATAGCTTGTGGGTTCTGGTTTATTTGGCCGCTTGAGTTTATTACAATTTTTGTCTATTTATGTTAAAATTATCTCTGGTGATAAGCAAGCAGGATACCCTAAAAGTATGGTTTTGCCGTCTTTTCACTATGTCTTGAATGATGAGTTATTCTTGAATAATTTCTTACATGTGAGTTGGGGAGGATCCTCTCATCTGTTTTTTTCAAGTCAACATTACTAGAGGATTATGATTGGCAGAAAAGAGCTGGACAAAAGCCAGATCCAGATCCAGATCCAGAATCATTCGCGACTTGGGATTCTTGTTCTCCTGTTACTCATATTTCAATTCGGTGTACAACCATTCTCTTTATTTGTGCTTTGCCAAGTCAGGGTACGGCGGCATTGAGAGGGGGGGATAGGCAAGAGAAAGGTATAGAGAGAAAAAAAGGGAGAGAGAGGCTTAGGCGTGGGTGACGGAGGGTGAGTTGGAAAGTGGACGTGACTTGATTTTAGCCGTTAACGTTATCAACATATTTTAATTTGTGCAGAGAATAAAATTTAACTATAATATTATTTATGTAGAGAAGTGGAAAAAATATAGAGAAAAAAGAAATGGTTTGGGAATAGGGTAAGATTGAATTTGGAAAGTGCCGGTGGATGGCGGCGACGGCGATTTGAATAGTTATTGGTGGTTATTTAATAAAATATTTATTCTGATTTCAACTCCATTTCTGACGTTTCCCGTTCCTCCGCCGCCCATAACATAACCTGTGTGATGTCTTTAGATTCGCACATCGAGAAGATCCTATGGACCCAGGACCAAATCTCGCAACGAGTCGCCCAACTCGCCGTCTTAATCACCCAAGACTTTGCCCATACTTCCCCGCCTCCTCTCATTGTTGGGGTGGCCACTGGCGCCTTCCTTTTCTTGGCTGACCTGGTCAGGCAAATTCCATTGCCCATCTCCGTCGACTTCGTTCGCGCCGATTCATATGGCTCCTCTACCAGCTCCACTGGGGCTCCCCGCATCTCCCTTGACTTGAAGCTCGCTGTCAAGGACCGACACGTCATTCTGGTCGCTATTCGCTCCATCTTCTGCTTGTGCTTGTTTTGTTTTCTCTTGAGACATTTGTGCTTGTATAATTGTGGATTGTTTTTGAACAGAAACCTATGAAATGATTTCTTTTGCCTCAATGTTTGAACTAAGCAATTAGTTGACGATGTCAAACTGGACTCCGTATATGGATACCCTTTTGATTGGATACTCATCACATACCATTACCAGCTTAAGATTCTTTTCTTTTTCTTCCTTGAATGGATTGTGAGGGCTAGCAGGTATTTTCCTCAATGCCTGAGAGTGACCTTTTCGAGGGGTTGATAAACTGACTGCGGCTGCACTTTTCTTTTCATTTTTTTTTTAAAAAAAATTCATTTGAGACTTATTTGTTGCATTCCGAATTTTGAATAGTTATTGTGTACCAGGTTGAGGACATTGTAGACACTGGAAGCACTTTATCAAGTCTTATTGCTCATTTAGCGGCTAAAGGAGCTTCCTCTGTTTCAGTGTGTGCTTTCCTTGATAAGCCAACGAGAAGGAAAGTTCACTTTGAGCTAGTGGGTAGTGGAAAATACTACCGAGGGTTTGAGGTATTATCGTCTTCTTTTCTCTTTTTCTCTTTTTTCTTTAATCATGGAAAATACTACCATTCCTATCACTCGGCAAATTACCTCAATTTGGTGATTAACAATTTGCCCCAACTCTACTGTGAAAGTGATTAGTGAACAAGTAAGTTATTTTTGGATTGCATTCTTAGACTGACAACCAAAATGTTACACTTTATCGCTTTTGTAGTGCCCAGACTCCTTTGTGGTGGGTTATGGAATGGACTTTGCCGAACTCTACAGAAATTTGCCTTATATTGGTGTTTTGAAGCCTGAATGTTACAGTTAATTTGATTGGTCATCTACTCTTGTGTCCAAAGGAAAACAGGCACTCATCGTACCCTGCCAGGATCAACTTTAGTACCACATTTCAGTGAATATAGTGTTGCCTGTTCAAACAGTTTTTTAAGCAATGCAAAAGATACAAGTTATCTTGTTGATCTATTTAGTATGATCCATGAAATTCTGTTGTATTCCTACCAAGACATAAATCACATTCATTTGGATTGATTGGTTTGTTTTGTCAAATCCTTTTACTGTTCAAAGATGCACTCCTTTTGTTTGGTTCCGATTCTTGATGTTGGATATGCATCACTTAAAAACTTAAGAGGTAATTCTTGATTCAAGAGGCTATTTGAAAAACAATTTCCATTGTAAATTGGGGAAGATAGTGTTACAGGTAGGCATCAATGGAATTTTCTTTTTTTCTCCATTGTACCACAGACTCTTGTATAACAAATTCTATTATAAATTGCGGGAGATAGTATTGCAAGTAGGTACAATGGAATTTTCTTTTTCTTTTATTCTCCACCGTACCATAAATTCTCTTATGTGTAAAAATTACATATAAACTATTAGAAATAAATCTATATAGTCTCAGCAAATGACTAAGAGACAACAATAGCATAAGAAGCATGCATAACTCAAAGCATCCATATGTCTAAAATATAAAAGAAGGTTGAGTTTCCAAACTCCTCAAAATATAGTAGTATAGCCTTAAGACACATTAAGAATCTTGACCTAAAAAAAGATAGCTCAAAAGCTCACAATCTCGACCTGAAAAATAATAACAAGAGAGGTGAAATTTCATGTCATAAGTGCCAGATTAATTTTTCCGGATCAAATCCGGTACCTTGAGTTAAGAAAACACAATATTCTGTACTACTGCGTTAATATCTCGTTGGTAACACAGTACACCTTTTAAGTTAATACATGGGAAGCCCACAAACAAAACCCTCGAAATAACCTGTGTCGTTGGTTAGTAAAAGATAATCCTGGTGATATTTCTTCTTTGTATACACCATCTGTACACGTAAATAGGAATATTTCTATCAATAAAGACACACCTTTATATTCTTTTCTCATAAAAACATAAATCAAACGCCTCGCATTTTTGGTTTCCATCCTTCAAACCAATTTATCCAAACTTATGATTGTATACAGAGCGACGAGGACACGATGGTACATGGATGACATGTCGCCTAAAAGCCGATTGTCACCCACGGAGTACCTCAAACAAATATCATCTTTATCCCATTCACATTCCTAAACCTTCAATCCTCCAGGAAATGCAGAGAGCCATGGCGGCAGCAGCAGCCGGCGCAGGCACCTCAAGAACGCTTGTGCTCCTCTCTCTTCCCTCAACAATTAAATACTGCCAGTACCCAATTCTCAAATTCCCTATAAGACGCAACAGGGTTTTGCAAGGGTTTAACTTCAGACCTTTGTGTTCTGCTACCTCCACTGTTACTACTGCAAACACGGCCTCTGAACCGACCCAACAGCTAAAGCACTCTATCCTTCTAGAGAGACTGAGACATAGGCATCTCAAGGCCTCCACGCCCAGCGCAGAAGCCAAGAGAAAAAGTTTACCAGCAAAACGTGCTGTTGCCGCTGGTGAGAGTAAGCAGGGAGAGGAGCTTTCCAACAAGTCGTTTAAGAAGGGAAAAAAGAATTTGGCGGGGAGCTTTGAGGAGTTGGGGTTGAGTGAGGAGCTGATGGGGGCTGTGAGGGAGTTGGGGATCGAGGTCCCTACGGAGATTCAGTGCATTGGAATCCCTGCTACTTTGGATCGTAAAAGTGTGGTATTGGGCTCTCACACTGGCTCGGGAAAAACTTTGGCTTATATGCTGCCTCTTGTTCAAGTTAGTCACTTACTGTTATTTGGCTTCGTGGGTTTGTTGGCCCTTTGGCCAAATTTGAAAATTTCTTGTATACAATGCTTGAATTAGGTTCCAAATTGTTTTGACACTGTTGAAGTTTGGAATGTTTTTGCTTTTCTTGCTCGATGTGCGAGGTGATACCTTCAATATTTGACGGGATTCAGCTACTCTAAACATCTTTAAAATTGAACACTCCACCTTCTTCAAATTAGTCCTTGTTATTACTTAATTCACTGAGGTGCACTGATTGTCTGTGGTTTCAGTTGTCCTAGTGAGTGAAAATCGTAGTCATATAGATAGGGCAAGTGTTGAGCCAATAATCATCATTTTATTGCTCTTCTTTGTTTGTTCTGCAGTTGCTTAGGCAAGACGAGGCACAGTTGGGTATGCTAATGAAGCCCAGGCGTCCTCGAGCTGTTGTTCTGTGCCCCACAAGAGAGCTGTCCGAGCAGGTTTTTTTTGTTATTTCTGACTTTTTGACCTTCTCCAGCTTTATAAGCATTATTTGTTCTTTGACTAATGTCACTGAGTTTTACAGGTTTTCCGTGTGGCCAAGTCTATCAGCCACCATGCACGATTTAGGTCTACCCTGGTCAGTGGTGGTGGCCGGTTGAGACCCCAAGAAGATTCATTAAATACTCCAATTGACATGGTTGTTGGTACCCCTGGCAGGGTTCTTCAACATATTGCAGATGGAAATATGGTTTATGGTGACATAAGATACCTGGTGAGTCTCAATTACTAGCTTTTAATCTTCAATCAATATCATTTATAAAAATTTTGACTTAAATTCTTTACACTAAGACCAAGTGAAGAACTTGCATGACTTTACTGTGCTGCATGACGCTGACAATATTTTAGTAGGTGCTGGATGAGGCAGATACCATGTTTGATCATGGCTTTGGTCCTGACATTCGCAAGCTTCTTGGTCCATTAAAAAGCCGTGCTTCAAAACCTGATGGTCAGGGATTTCAAACTATTTTAGTCACTGCAACAATGACAAAGGTAGGTGAATTTTACATTCTTACTGCATATAAAATATATGTAAAGATGATTGTTTACATTACTTGTGACCACTGAACAGCACAACAAGGAGTTTTTTTTTTTCTCGCCAACTGTTAGGAACTACAAGAAATTTCTTTTTACTCATAATGATGGCTTTGCTTTATCAAGATTATAATATCAGTCCATGATTGTGTTGTCTGGTCTCATATATACTATAATGTGGTATAAACATGTCTATTTAGTTTGTCAGGAGGTATGCATGCAGCTTTCACAATGATTTATTTCATCTAACTTCTTGCTTTCCTACATTTCTTGAAAATTACCAACCATTTGGTTTGTTTTTGGTATGGTTTGTATGTCTTTGCAAGGACGTCAGGTGCGTACTAGTTTCCTTCTACAAATTATACTAATTGCTGGCATTGTGAGCTTTATATGCTGTAGCTTTATCAATGGAATTTTATTCTTCTCATATTTTGATCTTCATCGCGGTAGTTACTATTTGGAGATTTTTTAGGCAGTTCAGAATCTGATTGATGAGGAGTTTCAAGGAATAATACATTTGCGTACGTCATCACTGCACAAAAAGATAGCATCAGCTCGACATGATTTTATAAAGCTTTCAGGTTCAGAGAACAAGTTGGAAGCATTGTTACAGGTCAATATCACCATTCCTTGCTTTTCTTTCCTTTCCTTTTAATTTACTATCTATTCTTTGAAGTACACACAACACAAATCCAAGATGCATTCTTACATGTAGATAATAACTCACTCTGGGCATGCACTTCTAAGATTTGCTCGACATATTCTCAGAATTTACTTGAAGCTTATACTTCCGTACATAAATTTGCGTAGGTGTTCCTGTATTTGTTTCCTGTGTTGTTATTTCTGACTGTGATGATTGAAGAAAATTGGAATAACTAATTTGGTCAACTCATCTAATCTCAAAATATATGAAATTATATATGGGGGCATTTTATTTTGAAAAATATAACTCAAATTTCTGCTGTTATGCTGGCTATTTCAGGGTTGTTTATGCAAACACATGACGCAAACACAATCACAAAGACAAGTGTGTATATTTGAATTACATATATGGCAATTTAGAAGCTTTATATACAAGGCTGTGTGTATAACAAAGACCAATTTGAATTACTTGTCAAAATCGTTCAGCTTTAAATCCAACTATATTTTTATAGATAAAAATAATTCTAGTCTAGTAAACAAAAACACAAAATTGACTTTTCTTTTTTAAAAAACTTCCTTTAAAAGCTTTAGTCTTCCAACATTTCACGTGGATCATTGCTATGGTTACCACTGCCATACAAGGCCATCTAACATAATACTGGTGACCAAGAAGCAGTTAATTTGGCAGAAGAAAATAGTCATAGAGGTAACAGCATTCTGTGCTTGTGTAAGTGGCTCGGGACACAATTATCTACTTTGATGCTTATCCTTATGTGTTTCCCGACATCTTTTTTTCGAAGAAATTTTGAATTATTCAAGTTCACTTGAGCAAAACGTTGAGTTCTGAATGGACAGAACTTTTGATTGAATTCAGCATTCAAGGAGCTTAAGTTTTTGTTTTAAAAGTTAAGCCATTCATGTGGTTAGTTAAAAGAGCATGTTGTGACCAAGTAATTCATAATTTTAGTGCTAAAATTTTTGAAATATTAATTAGTGCCAGTCCTTGGTAGATTCTTGCTAGAAGATTCATGGAAGACTTTTTTTTAATTGAATATTCTAAAAGCCAGTACTGATGGACATGGCATATAGGATATATATATCCTCAGGACACCTTGCACCCATTCTTTTCAAATATGAATTTGTCTATGTCAATTAACGAATATAGATGATGAAGGGTATAGTAAAGAGACATGAAACTGAGTTTCTTAAAAAATAAAAATTCATTTACTGGAGAGAGACTGAACAAAGCCAACTTGGGAAGAAACCACCTCCAAAGTGGAAATTGTTTTGAAATTAACATACTAAGATATCAATTCAACTAGCTGTAGGACAGGAGCATCGTCATATTTCAGGGAAATTAACACAATAAATTCTCTGAAGACAGGTCCTTGAACCAAGTCTGGCAAAGGGAAATAGAGTAATGGTGTTCTGTAACACTTTGAATTCCTGCCGTGCTGTAGATCATTTTCTTGCTGAAAATCAGACCTCCACTGTAAATTACCATGGAGAGGTGCCGGCTGAACAGAGGTGAGACATCGAAAATGCGTATTTGTCCTCCTAGACAAGTTTCTGTTTAGTAACTGAGGTCTGGTAGGCACAGGTACTCCTAATAATTTCTTCTGTTTATGGATTCACTTGTTTTCCTGGTGTTATAGCGCCAATAAGCATTGCTCAGCTTGTTATATATATGGTTGTATCATGAAATGCATGAATGTAACCGACTGAAAAACCATTTTGCTTCTAATCCTAGGGTGGAAAATCTGAAAAAGTTTAAGAGTGACGATGAAGACTGCCCAACATTAGTCTGTACAGATCTGGCTGCGAGGGGACTTGATCTGGATGTGGATCATGTCATTATGTTTGATTTCCCCTTGACTTCGGTGAGTGTATTTTCCTTGTCTTGAATACTTACTTTGGTTTTGCAGTTAGATTATCATTACAGACATAATTTTTTCTAAAAGTTTCAAGTGCAATATTCCTTCGACACCAGAAAGAGGTTTTATGTTCTGGTGATTTGGAATAACAACTTAAACCTTTTATTTTTCTTGGAATTATAGATTGATTATCTTCATCGCACCGGAAGAACTGCCCGAATGGGTGCAAAAGGTATGCATCAGAAATTTGCTGAAGTAATCTGAATTACTCTGTGATTAAGGTTTATAGTTTAAGATTCAGGGTATCATGTCCTTTCCTTGGTTATTGCAGGAAAAGTGACAAGTTTGGTGACTAAAAGGGACCAGCTTTTGGCTGGTCGGATAGAGGAAGCTATAAGGAACAATGAGAGCTTGGAATCCCTCACAGTAGATAATGTGAGAAGGGATATTGCGAGGGCTCAAATAACAGGAGAGAAAGGGAGAAATGCCAAGTTGATTAAAACATCCAATAAGAAAAGGAGTAGTGAGACAAGCATGGGAAAATCTGGCAGTGTCCACACCAAGGATGCATCTTCACGGACCAAAGCTGGAAAAGCATCTTCTTCTCCTCCGGCAAAAACACGGACCAAAGCTGGAAAAGCATCTTCCTCTTCTCCGGCAAAAACACGGACCAAATCCGGAAAAGCATCTTCCTCTCCTCCGGCAAAACCACGGACCAAATCTGGAAAAGCAACTGCTTCTCGTCCGGCAAAATCTGTGAAAGTGAAGGTTGTAAAGAGGGTGAAGTCTTGGAGCTTAAGCGACTCAAAGAGAGCATCTCCAGTTACGAAGAAGCAGCAACAAGGGAAGCTAGAGGTAGTGGCATTGAGGGGTCGGTCTTCGTCTAGCAAGAAAGAATCGGTGAAGAGGTCTGGTTAAATGAAGGCTAGTTCATGCTTTTGTCTTGTGCAATAATTGGTTTTGCATTGATGATTATTCATTAAAAAGGTTGGAACTTGGAAGCGTTGGCATGAAGCGCATCCTTCACCACTGTATTTAGTCTTGATTAGGCCTGATATAGTTTTATTAATTAAAAGTAACTTACGTTAGTTATTATAATTCAGTTAGTTAATTTTAATTAATTATATTGAGTTTAACTTTGTAATAATACTTTCCAAAAATAAACTCCAACATCAAATGACGCTTTGGCCGAGTGGTTAAGGCGTGTGCCTGCTAAGTACATGGGGTTTCCCATATAATATAAAACCAACCAGCCCAGCCCACTAACATAACTTAACCCAGTTCACATGTTCACATTCCTGGAAATCTAATGCTACCCCAAACTTGATCTCTTTAATGGACTGTCTGTAACCAAACCGTAAATGGCGACCACTTTGTTTATGTCCAACTCCATAGCCATATATTTCAAATGGATAACGTACAAGGGAAGAGCAGGAAACCATGGCAAAGGTCGCTTTTTCTTTATCATGTTCTGTATCAGTTTCTTTTCCCAATTGCCAAATGTCCACCGACTTCAAATGCACAACAACTTTGTAAAACGCCAAAGTCCACTGAAACCTGAACCCCTGAGGCTATTAACATGCGCGGTGTTATCTCTTCCCATTCCTTTTTTTAATACTTAGTTCACATTTGTTCATTGACAAAGACCTCAGAATATATTGAAAGATTGCCTGTCCTGCCAATCTAAAAAATGAACTAAAGTTGATCTTCCACAGGAGGACATAACAGACATGTGGCGGGCATGGACTGTCCGGATGTGATAAACCAATCTATTTTGTTTGTTGCTTTGGCTTTGGGAGTGAAGGGATGGATTGACCATTTATGCTTTGTCATATCATATCTCTTTATTCATGTTACGTTGCCTTGAGGCCTCACTACCGTGTCAAGGTGAAGGGATACTATCGAATCTGAAGACATCTGATCATGAGCTACTGATAATTTATTATATTAGATCCTTTTTAACCATTTCTTCAGATACATTTCACCAGAGTTGTGGGCCGACAATCATGGTGAGACAGGAGAGACAAATCCACTTCAACTTGAAGCTTCGGGGGGGAAGGACGGCTGTATGGTCTGTTTCTGCCTGCTCTCTTCTTTCCTTCACTGCAGGCCCTACCTGCCTTTTGTATGGGGAGGAAAGGGGTTCTTCAGCCAAAATTCAGGCAGAAATTTTGGTACATTGGCGAGTTGAACAGGAAACTAAAGCCGAAGCTTTTCCTAATACGTGCAAAAAAGGAACAACAATGGAGAATCGCAATTCAACCTCATTGATGATTCTACAACTGTCTGTACAAAGAAACCCCCCATTCAACTCTGGTTTGACGACTGTTTAATGAGAGGTTGAGAAGTCTTTCCCCATTCTTCTGGTGGGCTCTTCACCTCCATTAACAATGCCACTACTTCCTTCATGGTTGGCCGCTCTGCCGGTGAAGAGTTCACGCAGAACATGGCAATTCCTAGTGTCTGAAGCATTTCTTGCACCATCTGGTCAGGCATGCCTTGAAGTTTGGTGTCTAGTATTGATATTGCCGGTTCAAAGCTTCCCATCTTCTTCTTCACCCACTCGACTATGTGTAGTCCGTCACCGACCTGGGATTCCACCGCACTGCGCCCGCTTATGATCTCTAGCAAAACAACTCCGTAGCTGTAAACATCGCTCTTCTCTGTGATATTCATGGTGTATCCATACTCTGCAATGATCATTAGGAATTTATCAGATGGAACTGAGGGCTCATGGAATAATCAACAATCAAACAATCAAATAATCAAACAATCATATAACGAAACCTGCCTGGGGCAATATAACCATAAGATCCGGCAACTCTGGACACTGCATGATGATAGTTTGGAGAGTTCATCAGCTTGGCTAACCCAAAATCTGCCAAATATGCCTCACACTTGGAATCTAGAAGAATGTTATTGCATTTCACGTCTCTGTGAAGAATTGCTGGCACACAATCCTGATGGAGATAAGCCAGACCTTGAGCTGCTCCAACCGCAATCTTGTATCTTGTTTCCCAATCCAAATTTCTGTTTTCATGCAGCAACTGTTGCAGATTACCATTCGAAATGTAATTATAGAGGAGGAGCTTGACACTCTTATTGGAACAATAGCCTAGGAGTTTTACAATATTCCTGTGCCGAATGTGTCCCAGAATTTGAATTTCTGCTGCAAATGAATCCACTGGTTCTTCATCTTGCTTTGTTTTCCAAAGCTTTTTTACTGCAATTGGCTCCCCATTAGGCATCTCGGCCTTGTAGACAACTCCGGAACAACCTTTCCCGATCACGTTTTCATCTTTCAAGCAATCCAGGATGTTGTCAATGGTGAAGTTGAGCTTCTGAAATGGGATAAAAGTCCATGGATAAGAGAAATCTTCAGCGCCAGATGGGGAAGCCTGTCGTCCTGAATGTTTCTCCATCATGTACCTATGGTTCCGCATGACAAAAATCCATGAGGCAATTACTGCTATAGTTAGTGAAGCCAGAATGGCTGAAATCAAAGCTATAATTTTGGCAGATTTCAATCCACTTCTCCGAGACATTCTAGATGAGCAGGTTGATCCATCTGCGGATTGACAGAGATTTTGGTTTTGAATATACGATGTGGAAGGTAGAGTTCGAAAGAATGGCGTCACAGGAATAGGACCTGAGAAATTGTTGTAAGAAATATTAAGGGAAGTAAGACTGGTGAGGGAACCAAGAACCTTAATCTTTCCATGAAGCATGTTATGGGAAAGATCAAGAGACTGCAGTTGTGTCAAACTTGACATTGTCTCCGGTAGTTCCCCAGTAAACTCATTAGAGCTCAAGTCTAGATTGATAGTCAAGCTGGTAACATAGCCAATCTCAGGGGGGATTGGACCAGAAAGGGTGTTGGAGCTCAAATCAAGAAGAGTCAGCTTCTGCAGGTTTCGAATGGATCCTGGAATCTCCCCTGTGAGCATGTTGTTGTTGAGAATGAGCTTGTTCAAATAAGTGAAATTGCCAAAACTCCAGGGAATTTCCCCATTGAAGCTGTTCCTGCTCAGGTCGAGTTGCTCCAAATTTACAAGCTCCCCTAGCTCACTTGGTATCTCTCCAGTTATGTGGTTGTTATGAACATCCAATAGCTCAAGCACTGTGATGTTTGCGATCTCAAGGGGAAGGCTACCAGAGAAATGATTCATGTACAAGTCAAGAAAGACCAAATTCTGGAGTTCCCCTATCTCCCTTGGAATCTGACCTGAAAGCTGGTTTTCCCCAAGTCTCAACCTCACCAAAGACTGACAGTTTGCAACGCTACGTGGCAACCCACCTGATAGTGAATTCCCAAGAAGCAGAAGCTTACTCAATTTCTTCAAACTGAAAATCTCCTCCGGAATTGACCCTGTAAGCTTATTTCTGGAAAGGTCAAGAGCATATAACTCAGAGCAGTTGCCAAATGAGGCCGGTACGGTTCCAGACACTGAATTACCCCACAAGAAGAAACTCTGCAGAAACTTCAACTTGCCAACCTGCCATGGAATTGTGCCAAACAATTGGTTCTTATCCAGTTGAAGAGCAGTCAGACTGGTGCAGTTACTCAATTGCCAGGGAATCAAACCAGTAAGAGAATTATCAGATAAGTGAAGCTGCTCAAGAACCGCCAACTTTCCAAAATCTCCCGGAATTTCTCTAGATAGATCATTAGCCGAAGCGTCAAGCACAACCAGTGACGAGCAGTTCGAAAGCTCGGCTGGGATTGCTCCAGTGAGCGCATTGCCCCATAGAAGCAAGCTAGTAAGCTTGGCCAGCTTACCCAGTTCAGGAGGGATGGAGCCAGTAAGCTTATTCATGTGTAAATACAAGTCCCTCAATTCTGAACATAAACCAAGTTCAGGTGGTATAGAACCAATTACCTCAGTGTCATACAGAGACAGAGTCTGAAGGTTGATCAAGTTCCCAAATGTCGGCGGTATAACACCTGAAAGCCCAGTAGCTGCCGCACCAAATGTTGTGAGATTGGTTAGCAGCCCCAGTTGCAGGGGAATCTCTCCTTCTAGATAGGGATTGCCACCAATTCTAAGTTGTTGCAGAGAGACTAAAGAGCCAAGCTGAGCTGGTATCGAACCATCTAAAACATTATCTTGCAGACAGAGAACTTCTAAATAAGTAAGATTCGCAAGCTGTGGCGGTATCCTTCCGGATAGTTTGTTGGAGTTCAAGTAAAGAAACTGAAGAGAAGAAAGCTGACCAAATTCTTCTGGTATGGGACCCGAGAGCGCGTTAGAGGAGAGGTCTAAGAGCCTAAGATGTATGAGTTGGCCAAAGGAAGATGGGATTGTACCAGAGATATTTGTGGAAGAGAGATTGAGAAGTTGTAGAAATGAGAGAGAAGAGAGTTGCAAAGGCAGAGAAGATAGATTGAGGAATGTATCAGGAAGAGAAAGGGAAATAACTCGGTTCTCGGTTGAGCAAGTAATGCCTTGCCAAGAACATGGTGTTGGACTTGACGGATTCCAAGAAGAGAGGAGTGGTGAAGATGATTTCGAGGATGGACCAGCGGCAGAGAGAAGAGAGAAAAGAGCCTGGCCGTCAGGAGACAGAGAGTCCACAGAAACTACTCTGTTCATGGTTAGGACCATCAAGAAGGAGCAAAACAAAAGAGAATGGGGTACTTTCTCCATATGTGGTGGGGTGTAATAACTAACAAACTTGGGATGATGGAGCTAACGAAGAACTTTATGTTCAGGATGATGGCGGAAATGGTGAAAGTCCACTCTCCACTCTAGGGGACAACGTGCATGTGAGAGAGGCTTCAGTAGAGGCAAGAATGCTTGAGTTTTACACAAAAGGGTTGCAACCATACATGTGAAAAAATCAGAAAAGCAAATGCCATGAAATCTTTAGTGGAAGATTTGTTGAGTGTGATGGCTAGTAAATGTTACCGAAAACACCCACTCCGCCATTAATAGCACCAACAAAGATGGCAGTGACCGGATACCTTAGCTCTGCTCTGGTAATCCTCAAAACAAAATGGACAAGACGAGCTTATGCTCAGACAGTTCCATGGTTTCTTTTTCTTTCAACTTTACACGGTGGTTTTGGAATTTGCTATTGTAAAGGGTAGAGGTGGTGGTGCTCTTGGAGTCTGAAACAATGGTTTGGCTCTTTCAGTTGGCTTTGCGCCTTCAATTTAAAAAATTGGCAATGTCCTGTTTTCCTTCTCACCTCTTATTGAAGCCAAGAATATGCCTTCTATACCTATACCCCACTGGTCTGAAATGAAGCCAATTTGTATATTTATTATATAATTTAAGCTAGGGCAAGAGAATTCCTGAAACTGGCGGTGGCCTGTGGGTACATAATATATAGCATCACCATTCACCACCCTTTATCATCCCATGACTATTTATATATTTCAGGTTAAGCCACTCTCTGCCGATAAACAGTGCAAAAGTATACAATAAACCCTTCTCGAGGGAAGGGTTTTAATCAAATCAGGACATTATTGAGCAAGCAGCATGAGAGACAAGTGTGGTACCATCCAGCATGCTTGACAAATGCAGCTAAGAAAGCAGTAACTCTCCGAATTTGTTAGCAAGCAAGAAGAAACGAGAGAAAAATGGAAGGAAAGATGGAAACCGAATCAAGAATTTCAGGGAACATATCCAATTTTTTATTCCTACAAAACAAAGAGGGAAAGGGTTAGAGGGTGAGTGTGTGCCTGGGGAAGCCAAGACATTGATGACAAGAGTAGTGAGGCTGCTTGGGAGATTGGGAAAGGTTAAAGGGGGGGGATTGGGAGCAAGCAACCAATTTCAATGTCTTTTTCCTTGCATCATAAAACACAAGCCTGGACCCCTTTGTTGTTTTTGGCCTTTGGGGTACTTATTATACAATGTTTATTATGTGGCCGTGCTATTGGCTATTGGAAAGGGTTAGGGTTTGAGGGTTGAGCGAAGGGCGGGGTTATAGAGGAAGTTTTGATTGGAGCATCTGGTGTTTTGTTTAAGTTTTATAATTATTTTACCGCGGGGAGGGGTGAAATTAAGTAAGGTAAGGGGCTAAGGGCACAAGGCGACTTTGGTTATCGAGGACTGGTGTGGTGGGTGCGTTTTGGGAGTAGGGCTAAAAAAATAGATAATGTAATGTACATTCAGAGAAAGAGTCACATGAAGCATAGAGAGATGGATTTTTGGGGCAGGAATATATTAAGGCACAAGTCACGATTTAGGGTTTTCAATAGCTATTGACTCATACTGACTCAAACCATTTTAGCAACATGAGACATGAGACGCATCCCTCAAGACACTCATTAATAGAACCACCTCACATAATATCATTTGCTGCCAGAAAGTGTTTTTATTTTATTTTATTTTTGATAAACTAAGCTTCATTTATTTCATTACGGATAAGCACAACAGTGTTTAGCCATAGAGATATGACCATTATAAGTGTTTTTCATCATCGCAGCATTTTCAGTTGGTTTTGTCCACAAGATTCCCTTCCTGAAGATAAGTTTCGAATAGCAGAGGATATTAAAATATTGATGTCTCGTATAGTTTTAATTTAATCAACAATATTATTAAGTTTCAAAATATAAATTCTAAAGTAAGGTTTAATTTTGACTTGGGTTACTGTTAGCTTAGTGTTAGTTACCCCGATGCCCCCATCATTTGTGTGGTATCAAATGGGCCTAAGTAAAAGGCTGTAGGGTCGCTCAGGCCCAAACAAATTGTATCCTTTTTTCAAATCGACTTACGGTGCAGGAGGGTCCCTTTAGATTTCCAATACTGAAAGTCAGATGTACGAAGAATAATAATATATATATAATCAATACATGAGCTGTTTATGATTATTGCAGGTATATATGAGAATAGCTCTAGTGTTTTAGATTTGCATGAAGAATTTCCTTTTTTTAAGATGTCAACTGGTTATCTACTGGTATATTCTTCATTCTTACAAAAAAAAAAATAAATAAATAGTCTTGTGAAGCATTAAGATTTTTGATTCACACGATCCTCATACGGACGAGTGAAGAGCATATTGTCTCTTTGCTTAGAATATGGTAATTGATATACAGATGCTATTACTTATGAAAGACAAGAGAGATAATTTAGAAACTAACAAAAAATAATCAATAAAGTCATTTATTTTTTAAAATTACTATTTGTCAAGTATGGAAAAACAAGTTTACTGGTATTATCTTATTAAACACGAGTCGTGTGAATTGTGGAACCTCATTTGTAAAAGAAAATGATAAATATCCCAAGTCTACGTGTTATTATTAAAAGGTACTAACATATGAAATTGTATATTAAGTTTAACAAATCATGGGTTAGTCAATACCATTTTATCTATCTTTGTTAGCTTTGTCTATAAGGAAGCTTGAAAGAGGGAATTCATGTAAATATCTTATTAGAGAATAACATGTCAGATTGACCTGACCAAACAAATGCAGAATGATCGTTATATGAAATAAATATAATATATAATTCTCTTAATAGAGAGTGATTTGTAAATCCTAAAACCAAAATTTGTTACAGACTTCTAAATATGTCATTAACTTTGAGATATTTCACCAATGCTTGTAACACTTACAGGTTTTTAGGTTACTAGTCGAGGGTGGATGAAATAAATGATATTTATCCCTCATATATAACATGAATAAACAACTCATTGGTCCCCTTAATATATTGAATAGGAAAAAATATTTAGCCGAGTTCCATTGTGATTATATTGGAATACGGATCAAATTGTAATCATCTAATTCAATATAGATAAAAAAAATCAAAATTTGGGCCTACATAAGGAGAAGATGACAAATCAATGCCTTGTGGTCCAAGCATAAATATTGAAGGGATTTAAAATGAATAAAATATTTGCTATTGATAAATATATAATGGGCATGGTAATAATTATCTGGGTAGGTATTTATAGGTGTTGGTTAAGTCCCATGTGTGCATACGAGGTGAGGGTGTGGTGTGTATTTTTTTTTAAAAAAAAATATTTTTCTAGTATAAAAGATAGTTTACTAATTGTTTAATTTATATTTTGTGGCTTGAGCTTGATTTTTTTTGGTTGATGGTGCATTGGAATTTATCTTTAAAGATTTTATGGTATGATGCTTTTTTTATAATTTTAAAATAATTTATTTTTAATATTTAAAAGGGTATTTTATTTTAATTAAATACTTTTTAGTAAATATATATATATATTTGGATATTTGGATAAATTATAGTTTTCTGGATTTTGGTGAAAACTTAATAATTTTTTGGACTTATGATTTATTATAATTTAAACTTTAAATGAACTTTCTGGATTTATTATATAATTAATAATTTTTTTTAAAAAAACAATAAATACAGTATATAAATCATATAATTTTTTTCTCTACTTTTCCTTTTTCCCTCCCTTTTCATTTTTTTCTTGTTTTCTTCTTCCTCTATCGTGGTTCTTCTCCATCACATACTACCACGAACAACGATCTCTTCCTCTCTCCTCGTGACACTTCGCCTATGTAGATCGTCGACATTGGAGCTCCGATGCGGCGCTAGTGAATTTATGTCATTTTATTGCAAATAAACTAAAGACTTTATCTAACTTAATTTTATTTTCGTAGAGTCATCTCATCCCTAAATTTAAAACTTTATTAGTCTTTAGCAAAACAAAAATAAGACAACACCCAAAACAATTGATATTTTTATATTCATATTAATCATAAGATATCACATATCGTAAGTCATTATCATCCATCTTAATAGTGATATATTGAATTAGGGACTCCTCCTTATGATCATCATCACTCTATCTTAAAATTTCACACTTAAATCATATACTTAATAATGCAAAATCTCGCGGGGATATTTAATGTAAAAATAAATATTTTTATTGATAAACCAGATAGAAAATCTTGTTCACATAATTCAACTTATTTTATATTCTAGATCCATCGATTTTTTTATACATACATAGTGGCGTCAAATTTGTAATCGACATCAATTTTTAATAATTCAGTTGGGCGATTCCATGTAGACATTCGGCAAATCACCCTGATGCACGTGGCTGCATGTCATTGGATGACTTCACATAACGTTAAGAGTCACTCAACCGGTGAACAAGACAAAACTCGGGATACAAAGTTTATTAGAAATATAAACAGTTGACTTAAGCTCACATGGCCATGTCCAAGAATCTGAGGTTGGATTTGCAATCCGTGGCATAAACAGATTGCACCGCCATATTTAAATAAATCAATTTTGGCTAATCAATGTACTAGTCTTCATCCAATCATTTTTTTTAATTGCACATCTTGACTTATGCTCACATCCATCTTTGCACGGTTCGGTCGGAAAATGAATATATCGTC
Source organism: Passiflora organensis (assembly GCA_019739055.1). NCBI lineage: Eukaryota > Viridiplantae > Streptophyta > Magnoliopsida > Malpighiales > Passifloraceae > Passiflora > Passiflora organensis. Next base: position 230,924 of record JAEPBF010000328.1, on the reverse strand, counting down.
CCGTCGACAACACGAAAATTCTCGTCCGACCGGAAGAATGTGAATGCCCAATATCAACTTAATCCAAAATTAATAACCTCAAAAGGAAACTGAGACTATAAATGAAAACTTAATCCTACACTGAAAATAAATGGAATAGTATGGGTTTTTAGAATTATTATACCAAGTTAATTTTTAATCATATACATAAAAATCTAATTCAATATTATATTTGTAATCTCACGCATACATATTTATATTTGGATCTATTAGACTGGGTGCTACAAATAATAACAGAATCGATACATTTTTTTCATATGTAGACTTATGTGTATTTGAATTTGAATCATTACAGAATTATACTAAGGAATAAATTGAGATTTATACCTAAAATGAAAGCGCTCTGGCGTGACATCATCCATGGATGTAAAATATGTGAGAGACAAAGCTTTTTTTTTCTTTTTTTTACCTCAAACAAACAAGTTGCAGTAAGTTAAAATAACAAAAAAGATCAACTCATGGAATACAACTTCAAGCTTTCCCACCACACATTTTAATTATATATATAATATATAAATTATTAGTAACTTAGTTTCATGTTCTTATTAGAGATCATAAGCATGTACATTGGACTGTCATGTTAATTAAATTAAAACAGGAGAAAAACCCTGCTCTACGACAGAACCAGCCAGAGACTTTCTGGTAGCGGATGAAACAAGACAAGACATGTACGAGAATCCAGGAAGATTAAGATTAAGACATGTATAAATAATTAAAAACTAGTAAACGAGTTCATAACCCTGCATGTATCATAATCGGGCATCGGTAGAATCAGAATCCTTAATTTAGAGTATAATTAGAAATATAGAAGCATCATTCACGTCATCCTTTTATTTTCTCCTTGCCACGTCGCACAAGTGATTCATAACTATTCATTATAATATATATGAAGGCCTATATCAATATCAAGAATCATAATTACTCGTATGAACCATGGCGTACCGGACCATCTGAGCTTGAGACTCCCAGCTGCTATTTAATGATTAAGAGCCATATGCCAGATGTCTACAGTTTCTCGACTCACCAACAAGAAATGATTACGTGAACCACAAAATAATTAAAGAGCTTTCAATACTTAAAGTGGCACATAAATTATGGGTTATCACATTGATGTGTAGGGCTAGCTGGATGATATATAACCCTTTATAATAACCCAACAAAAGAAAGTAACCAAGACACAGAAACTCTTCCTTCCCTAAACTTGGTTCTTTCATTCCAGAGAAAAGAATAAACGCCCTCTCATCTCTCTCGCACACTCATTCCTCAGTCTTTTCAGAGACAGAAGAAGAAGCTAAGGAAGGGAGGAGCATCTTTTCGAGGAGAAGCCAATATATGATCCCTCGGGTATTTCCTTTTTTCTTCATATGTCGTTGTTGTCTTCATTTCACACTCAAAATTGCTTAGGCTGTCTTAATATTTTTAGCAGCAAATATATTTTCTTCTTTAAAGCTAAATTAGATTAGGTGGTTAAAAGGGCATAATAGACTTGTCGATTTTAAGAGATCACCAATATTTAATTTTTCTAAAGATTTGAAAAAAAGAAGAAGATAGATATATATTTAATAATATCTTATTGTTGTAGAATAATTTTAATAATTTTAATAATTTTAATAATTTTAATAATAGTTAAAGAGTAGCATATCTTCTACGGGATAAGCCAGCACACGACCAACACTTAGCCATAGGTTGTTCTTCCATGTGGTCAGACCTCACTGTTCATTCACGTTATTATTCCTTGTCCAGAGGCTTCGTGTGGTTTCCTCGGCATTTATTGGTTGCTTATTGTTTAGAGTTTGTTGGTGGTTGTACTTGCTCTTTGGTTCCAGGCTCATCCTAATCTATCTCTTTGCTTTTTGCTTAATTACTACGGATAGAAGAATCCAAAATGAAGCCATTCAATGGCAGCAAGCTTGCAAGAGGAAAATGTTGGGTGGGATCTAATTCGTTGGCAACTAAAAAAGAAATAAAAGTCGGAACAGAACGAATAAATAATTAGCACCAACACATTTCCATTTCCGGCACCGAGTGATTATAGAAATATCCCTGAGCCTGAGGTGCTCTTCCTGCTCATCACCACAAAGTATAAAACTATTATTTAAATTTGTGGTGGTGGTGGAGGAGGCGGCCCTGCATTCTTCTATATTATAGAGATGACTAGAAAACTCCAAAAGGGTCGCATGTACCATGAACCGTCCAATTAGCAATAAATCAAACAACTGATCTTCCATTCAATTGCACTGCCTTCCCACTATTCATAGAGAAATTTATTGATATAAATGAATTTACAAACCCACAAAAGACTATTTCATTCCTTCTCGATTCGTTTTTTGAAATAGTAGGATTAGATTCTCATCTCCAAATTCTCCAACCCAATAAGAAAAGCTTAACCATAGCCTTTTTTAAACTGGTCTACATGCCTTCCATATTCCTTTGATAATTAACAAACATCAAGCAGCGCATGTGATAGATAGGCTCCTTGAACTAAGTAGTTGGGACATTGGTGCCTTTCCCATAAGCAGAAGACAACAAAAATACAATATTTCTCTTCTTCTTCATTCTTCCCATTTATTTCTTTTGTTGGAGTTAGTATTACGATTTATCCTATCCGCTCATTCTACATATGCTACTAACATGAAATGTCTGCAGACCATGTCAACACGGTTGAGGCCACAACCAGAGGTATCACCAATGTCTCTTTTCTTTCTTCGGCCTTTTTGTTTGTAAAGTTTCTAGTCTTCTTTTCTTTTGTTCTTGATTCATGTTGTTAAACTGGTGTTTGGTATGAGTGATTACATGTAGTTGTAGGATTGACGACCAAAATCCTTCTTGTTTGGCTTCTTCTTGCTGGATGCAGCTGTTCTGGCCTAGAGTGGTAGTCCGCAAATGGCTCAACATCACCAGCAAAGATACTGACTACAGCGCCGACACAGATTCCGGCTCCGGCTCCGGCTCCGGCTCCGACTCCGACTCCGACTCTGCTTCTGACACCCAAGGTCAGCGCCACCTTCCGCTCACCTTTTCTTCTTGCCTTGTTGGAAATTGCTTATTTTCTCTCTTCCTTTCTGTCATAATTTTCCAAGAGGGTATCATTCCTTTGTTGATACAGAGTTTGGCAAGTGGGACAGACCATCACGGTTTCAAGGTGATCGAGTAGATGACACTTTTCACGATGATGCATCTGGTACTAAATTCAATTCGCTTCAATTCTGTTTTTTCTTTAGAAAGAAAATATTTTAGATTAGTTGATTTGGGTTTTGAATTCCACAAGCATTCCCATTGACGAGGAGACGGAAGTCGGAAACCTTGAGGGCTCAATATATCAACGCAAAAGATATCAGGTGAAGCCTCCTTCATAGTTTTGTTAAAGCCAAACCAAATTCTCACTAACAGAAGCTTTTCTTCGCTACAGAATATGCGTTTGCACGTGGAATGTTGGAGGGAAACTTCCACCAGAAGATCTGGATATCGATGACTGGATCGACATGGATGAACCTGCTGATATCTATGTGTTTGGGTAAGTGTGTCAAAGTCCTCAACTCGCATCTGAATATGCTATCAATACACTAAAAAAAATCTTGTTCGAGCTCGCAGTCTTCAAGAGATTGTGCCACTGAATACTGGGAATATATTTGGTGCTGAAGATAGCCGCCCTGTTCCAAAGTGGGAAAACATTATTCGTCAAACACTGAACAGAATTCGACCGGCAACGACCAAGGCTAAATTTCATAGTGATCCACCTTCTCCATCAAAATTCAAACCACTTGATGATATGCCAGACATAGAAGAAGAGATACTACTCGAAAGTGACAGTGAAATTGGTGAGGAAATCCATCCCCTGGACGAAGAAACTAATGATCTCAGTGAGGACAACAGTACACTTGTCACAGATGACATAACCTTGAATCATGTATTTGCAGACGGTAGTGAAAGTGGCAAACTGGGTCCGGTTATGGAAACTAATCTGCAGAAGCAACTTTCATCTCCAAAGAAGCTAGGTAGACTGAATTGCTTAAGGGATGAAGATTCAGCAGGTGACGTAGGGCCACCAACTGTTCAACGAAGATTGACCAAAATGCTTAGTGGTTCTGAAAGGATTGGCTTGAGCTGGCCGGAACCTCCCTTAAATTTGATCTCGCAGCCTGTTTTGCCGAGACCCAGTTCCTTTAAATCAATCAACGCTCTTAAAGCTACCAAGTCTTTTGGCCGATATGCATCGTTCAAGTCGGTAACAAATGAAATGCCATCGCCAATAGCTTTATTTGGCGATATCGACTTTGAAGCTCTACTGAAAAGGAAAAAAAGGGCTTCATATGTGAGGATAATTAGTAAGCAGATGGTTGGCGTTTTCCTCACCATTTGGGTCCGAAGGAGCTTACGCAAGCATATTCAAAACGTAAAAGTGTGCAATGTTGGGGTTGGTGCCATGGGCTACATTGGCAACAAGGTCCGTTCCTACTCTTTTCTAATTCTATTTCTCTGATAATTTTCCATTAGTGATTAATTCTCTCCATATCATTGTAGCCTATCACTAATAAGCAGTATTCTATCATACAACGGTTCTGCTAGTTAAACAGATTTGTGTTGTGATATTACATTGCTTATTGTCAAAAGTACCAGCATATGTTTATAAGATTTGTTTGGTATGAAGTGTTTGATGAACTTGCACGTAAGGATTCATCTCTGGGCGATTCAGTGGAAACCTACCTTATCATGATTAGGAGATAAAATTGGACACGTCCGCATCCTATTCCAAAAAGGACCAGTTGGAAGTTCTGATTAAAACTACCTATAATCTCTGGAAATTTGACATGCTGTAGACTTGGCATAGAATTTAGTTTAACTAGTGCAACTATCTTCTCATGTCACTTTTTGAACTGCATTAAAAGATAGTTTTGGTTGCAATTATTTCACAGTATGACAGTGCTTCAACTTTCAGGGATCAATATCTGTGAGCATGTCTATACATCAGACGTTTTTCTGTTTTTTATGCACTCACCTGACATCAGGTGAAAAAGATGGCGATGAGCTCAAAAGAAATGCTGATGTTAGTGAAATACATCGAAGAACTCAATTTCGTTCACGATCTGTAGTTGGACTCCCTAGAAGTATCCTTGATCATGAGTGAGTACACCACTCCTAAATAAATCAGCAGACCAGTTTTCTTTTTTGCTATACTTTCGTTGACATGCTTCATCCTGTGCAATGTTTCTATTCTGCTTTCATCAACTTAATACATGATTGATGGAGAAAAAAAACTTATATTCATGTTTAAATTCTTTATTTTATGATTTAAAGTCTGGCTGAGATTAGAATCTGTCTCTTTTATTATTATAACCTAACAACTTGATTTAATTTAATGCCTTTACAATCCATGAAATGCATACTTCAATGATGTTAAAGATCAGACATATTTAGGAATCAATTTGTATCGTTTGTTATTATTCAACCCATTACTGTAATGAAAAGTTGAAAATGATAATACATATTAGTTTTGTTTGCTATTCTTGTAGCATCTTTTAGTATCCTGCCATATAATGGAAATAATTTTCTGAAAACTCATTGAGAGGAAGACTCTTAAAAGCTTTGACATGTTTTCTAACCATGAAGAACTACTCCAAAAGTTAGATTTCTGATTGATCATGTAACATCGGATGCTGGCTTCTAAAAATATTTGCTGCTATACGTCCTTCAGATACTGAAGCAGTAGCAGCTGCATCATGATATTACGCCAGGTGTAAGCTTTTTTGGTATCTTATGGTGACAGATGCATTATGATCAAATCTACAAATATATTGGGAGTTTTCTATAACTTAAATGGCATCTTTTAATGTTTGCTTGAATGCTCTTTAAAGTTATGCTACTTGCAAGCTTCGTTCTTCAGTTTTTGCATGTATCTTCCTCTGGATACTTTCCACCCTTAAAAAATATCTATCTTTTTGTGCAGAAGAATTATTTGGTTGGGTGATCTCAACTACCGTATCAAACTGTCATACGAGAAAACTCTGGAATTAATTTCTAGAAAGGAATGGTCCAAGTTGTTAGAAAGGGATCAGGTCAGTCAGAATTTGTTACACTGGTTATCCTATATTCTTTCTTGTTCAATGACTTATATTCTTGCACCATACTACTGTAGATAAGTAGTACATGCTGTGGTCAAGCATCAATACAACTTCCTGTATGGGAAGATGGTCGTATCTGTTTTGTATAGAAATGCTAAAATGTATTGTTTTGATTAGAATCTGTCTATTTCTGTTGGAAAAAACAAGTCTGCACTTTCATCTGTATAGATCAGATCAACTTAGATATTATGAGAAGCTAACTAGCAGTCAAATTGTTCCAGCTTGTACGAGAACTGAGAAAGGGTCGTGCATTTGACGGCTGGTCTGAGGGAACTTTGAATTTTCCTCCGACATATAAATATGAGATGAATTCCGAGAAATACTTGGGTCAAGATCCAAAAGCTGGAAGACGTGTTCCCGCATGGTATATATGCATTCTGTTGGGTTTTAGCCTGACAGTTGCTCCTTTTATCTGCTTATTTGATTCATTGTTCCCTGAGGGTTTCACAAGACATGTCATTTGCTGATTAAGAAATTATTTGAATTCCTCTGTGGAAAGACATTCTTGATCTGGAAACAATGAATATCAGAGGTGGAAAGATTTTCTGTGTTGGAATGATTTTTATATTCATAATCCCATTTATATTGTTTTATTCACTGCATTACTGGTTTCTTGAATGAATCTTTTAGCTCATTGGGTTCTAATATGTCAGGTGTGACCGCATCCTCTCGCATGGAAAATGTATGAGGCTACTTAACTACAGAAGAACAGAACTCAAACTCTCGGATCATCGACCAGTGACGGCCACATATATGGCAGAGGTTGAGATTTTCTGTCCTAAAAAGTTACAAAAGGCACTCACATTCACCGATGCAGAAATTGGAAATGGAGAAGTTGTGGCAGACATTGGCATTGATGTTGGAATAAGCCCATTTGTTTTGTAGGAGGTAATTCCTAATCTGTTACTATTGCTGATCTGTGTAGAAACAAGATATGTATTGGTTATGGTTGCTTTAGTAAAATTTTTTTAGCACTCGAATACAATATTTAATGCTAGCTAGAAAAAACCAGGATAAAGTTTTTTCTTGGACATAAGGTACTGATCTTCTGGAAAAATAGTGTATGCATATTTATAAGGTGCTGATCTTTGTTTGGTTTGCCTAATAGCGTGGAGGGAGATCACTGATGAGATCTCTCACTATTTTGTCTACACTTAATAGTCCTATAATTGAGCAAATCATTTGACCATTATACATTGATTGATTTCCTCATGAAGCAGTGATCTGCCTTGCTAGCATGCCATAACGTCTGCTGCTGGTGGAGTGAGGCTGTGATCTCCCATTGAATCTTGTGTAGTTACCTACTTAGACTATTCGAATTTTTTTTTCACTAAAATATTATATGGTGCCTACGCAAAATTCTGACGTTCTTAAACATCATAATTACCTTAAAATAAATTTTAATAATTTTCTGAGATGTGTAAAATTTTATTTTGAATTTTATATAAATTATCTTATTTTCTAAGATGATTTTTTTAATAAATTATCAACTGCTCCAAACTTCTGTTTTCACTATTTGATAGAGTTTAGTTTTCCAGATTTGTGATCAATTATATATAATTATACAATATGCTTTTCAACCTTGGTGGATGTATCGTATAGAACATTCAAGCTATTAAAATTATTTACGAGTTAAAAGTAGTTGAGATACAGGAGTAACAATATGCCTTTCGCCGCCTGCTGGAAGTCTTAAAGATGTAATATAATGAGAAAGTTTGTTTCAACAGGTAATAATGAGAGTACCAAAACAAGACCAATATCATGACTGACCCAAAATAAAGGACATCCGTCACCTGGAGCTGCCAGTTTTTTGCTTGGCCTTTTCAATCAGGGGCTTCAGCTGCTTCTTTTCAGCAAGAATCTTGAGGAAGTTAAACAAAAAGGGTATGTAATTGTGCTTCCGACGAATGTTTTCAGTTCTCCACTTTTTAAATTTTTCCTCTTCCACCAAAATCTTCTCAGTAGCATTCCCAATTCCGGCACCAACTTCCGATAGTGTTTGGTTCAATGCTGCTATTTCATCGCTACTATCCACCAGTTTGTTGGAATGGAGGATATTCAACTGCTGCAAAATACGCTCTCTTTTCTTCTGAAGCTCCTTCAGTTCAGCAGTGAACATTTCTTTCCTATTCTTGATTACAGCCATGAGATTGAATCTTATCTCACTCTTGGAGTACTTCTCTATCCGTTCCTGAATGACTGGTTGTACCACACGCAACCAATCAATATCACCAGGCCCTCCAGTGCACTGACCAAGGCTGATGGGTCCCTCTTTCAATCCATCAAGCTCATAGAGCACACCATCAAAAGGTAAATAGCTAATAAAATGGTACACGTCATCATCTTTTTCGGCAGCTTTATTCTCCTCTGGAACAAAAGGCTCAGGCCTTGCGAAACTGTTATGAGCTGCTCGTATAGCTTCACTGTTATTAATTGCAAGACCTTTCAGTTCAGGTGGAAAATTCCTAGTGAATTCCTTTAATTTAGACAGTTCTAGGCCAATGTCAATGTCTAGACAGTTCATTAGGATAGACAGAATCGCTTGGGTTGCACAAGCATTGTTGATAACCTGGAAAAGAAAGAAAGAAAAAAGAAACAATCTAAAAAAATTGATTACAAGATGCAATTTATTCAAGAACTAAGAATCATGACAACTAACCTGACTGGCAAAGAAGAGGTTAGGATTTGGATCCTTGATTATGAGACGGTCTTCCTTTTCCCCAGGGCGCCATTTGAAGAGGAAAATCAACCCATATACAGGCCTATTGACAAATGCAGAAGAATAATAATCAAAAGTTAACATCAAAATGGGCTGCTTTCAATGGCCAAAATAGTGCAGGTCACAGAATTTTAAACCCAACCTAAGACTATCGAGAGAATCAAGGTCCAGCGAGTACAATTCCTCCACCTGCAAAGCACAATCAAGATATCCCACAGCACATGAATGTATGTTCATAATATAATGTTGACGTGAGTGATGAATCAAATGTAATATATATCCATGAACGACAACATATCTATATTTAGCAATAGTTGTTAGAAGCTCTAGCAACATATCAAAGGTTGCACTTAGCATCAAACCATCAATATTACCACTAAGAAATTTTCTCCACATGTAAAATGTTACTTACGGGATTGACAAGATTGATGTTTAAACTACCAGGTTAACATGTTATCTTTCGCAAACATATGAACGTTGAGATAGAATGAACATTCTTAAACTCCATTTTCATAAAGAAGTAAGAGGATGTAAGAGAATGGAGGAAGGTAATCGCGATCTTTAAATATACCAATTACACAAGTAAAAAACAATAGAAAAGGAGTCAGAAGAAGAATACAGTGTTTCCAAAACTAAGTTCAAACATTAGCCAATACCTCCACATAGCCAGAGTCATCTACATTTTTATACCCTTCTATCCAACAATTAATATCCTTTTCTTCAAAAGCAAGGGAGAGCCTAAGTATTGAATACAAAAGAAACAAATGTAGAAGTGCTGGCAACTTCCAAAGATTAATGAAACGCATTAACGTCCTTAAAATATATTTTAAACTATAAGAAAGATATAGAAGAGCAGTAACAGTAACTGGTACGGCAATTCAATGACAGTAGCTTACCATGCTCCATGTAATCATGGCGAACACCCATTCCAGCAGAGCAAAAATATAGAGAGAGAGGTAATTCAACAATAAACTGAAAAAGATACCTGCACACCCTTAACTTGCATCTGCTGTATAAGTTCAGTAAACACCCCTGCAAATACAAGAAAAAGTAGCTTTGATTCAAAAATTACACCAGATATATGAATGAACTATGTTTTCACAAGATTTGAAAGTACTGTATGCTGCTGATGCCAATAGTAAAACAAAACTTTTCTAGTTACAATTACTACCAGATTAATTACTTTCACACCAAACTAACTGTAAAGAGATAATTTGCTGGAGCCTACCAAAAGTAAACATTAAAAAAAGAAAAGCACACACAGCCAGCAATTCCACACTCCAACTAAAACTGTAAAAAGAGGTTAGCATGAAAAAAGCAAGCATGTATTACTGACGTGATTATTCGAAGAAACCAGTTCTCTATCGGGTCAAGCAAGAAAGAGAAGAAGAGGCATACCGGGATCCGACTCAATAGTGCACCAAGACATGATTTAGGAACCAAAGTAGCTGCAACGAACACATAAACTTTCAACCAATAGAAACTGGAAAGGAATGGGTTCGGTAAACAACAGAGGGAACTTACCGGTTAGTTGCCGTTGAACTGGAATTCAGGAGAGTGTGCGCTTGATTCAGAGAAGCAGCAAGAGGAAGGAGATGGGACAATTTTTAATTTAGGTTTTCTCTGGATCACCTAAACGACGAATCGGATGGGACTGTGATGGGACGACATCTTCTGTGACCGACCCGTTGTTTTTCAACATATGCATACTTATGGGCTTTGTAGGACTTAGATGGGCCACACGAATAAATTATTAACCAACCTCACTACTTTATTATTATATGAATACAGATAGATTTAAAATTTATTAAAAAAATCATAATTTTGATTCGAAGCGTATTTTTATAAATTTTTAATCACCTCGACAAATATCATTTAAATATAAAATATATATAACAAATATTATAAAAGTTTACGATGCACACATTTATGTCACGCTGCTCAGGGTGATCCAACCTGCCATACGTCATCATCACATGCATAAAAAGAATAAATACGAAAATAATATATATGCCATGTGATATGTAGTAATCCAACAGTAACTAACTTAAGAAACGCATTGTTCAAGAATTAACTCTACCTGTTTAATCCTAAAAAATCTATCAATAATGGGGTAAAATCTTAGGGACCTTCGTAACATTATACTCAATCCAGGTGGAATGAAGATATATAATAAAGTATTTAAATAGCAATCACTTTAATGCAATCTCATACTCTATAGTGTTTAATCAATATATATTCATGTGGGTAATGCATGATTCATGTTCTTCAAGTTCAACATGCAAATCATGCAACACATACATCTAATTCCACCCAATCAAGTTTATTATAAATCAAGCATTTAGTGAACTCAAATTATCACCATACATGTAGGAGTTTTTTGTCAAATCTGTTAGGACGGAGTAGAGAATACTTTGAGAACACCATGGCTAATGGTGCTCTCAAAGACTCATAATGATAGTTTTGTTTATTTATAACTTGAAACCTCAACATTGTCTATAAAGAGATGCTAGAGTTGACGATCATAATAATTATTTATTAGTATCAACCAATCACAATATATAGATTATATAAATATAAGAAGACATCCCAAAACTTCTAAGGTACATGCATATTTATGAATCTTAAGTTAGGAAATACTTTATATTTCTTTGTCCTTTATACTTAAAATGTATGGTTTTAGATGGAGATTATGATCCTATATAAATCTTCTATTTTTATATTACGGTTATAGATATCATTGTTGTAATTTACATAATTTGCATGTTTTTGTCCCTTTGGATGGAGACCTTACAATTTGGGGTTGGGTTTGCATCTAGATTATTTATATATGATTTGTATGTTTGTAACTATATATTTGACGACTTACTAGAATGATTAAAAATCTAATGCCCTATTTGATTTTTTGGGATTGGGATTGAAAAAAGGACTGTGTTTGGGTTTGTCTATTAATTCATTTTTGTCATTGATTTCGTCTTCCAATCCCATATTTGTTTTGCAAGTCCAAGGAAATAGAAATGACCCATTGGGCTTTTATTTATTATAATGTGTGTATGTTACATTACGATTATACCCTCTATAATTTGGTTATTGACCCTATTTTCTTTCTCAAATTTCATTTCCCGCACATTTATCTATTGTCACTACGTATTAAAAACCATAGATTGTAATAGGTGTCAACAAATTCTTGATAATTTACTTATTTTTTTCATACATTACACAAGCATAATGTTCTTTACATACCTATGCAACGAATATTTATGAAGTGTCACTCTTTTTCTGGACTATGACACAAGAATGGGCTACGTTATACGCTCGTACAATTTGTACAATTTGTACAATTTGAACGGCATACAATATACACCAATATCAAAGATAATTATGTTATTTTATTTGTAATTATTTTAAATCTCATTTTCGGGAATAATAATACCCCGGAAATTATTTCTTTAGAACAAAAATCAAACATAGGATTGCACAAGGGATATTATTGGATTTCAACTCTCATTCTAACTCCCAATCTCAAAAAATCAAATTAATTTGACATATTACGTCATTTAGTTCATTTTACTGTTGACAACGGGTGGTTGTGAAGAGTTCAATCAGTTGTCCATACTGGAAATCGATGTCCTTTTAGGAAAATGTGTTTCCATCCTATATGTAAATATGGACCTCATTTTTAATTTTTAATTTTGAAAATTACTAAATTTTTTATTATATATATATATATATATTATAATTCTCATCATTTAATTAGTATAAAAATCGTCATTTCCATATATTTTCTATCCCCCTTTTGTGTATACCTAGTATTAACCAAATCTTGTAATCTGAAAACTTAACCTAATCTAACCAAATCTAATCCAAGATTATTCTAATCCTAAATTTAATCGATAATATTTTTTTAATAGCCAAACATAATGTGACTGTAAAACAGAACAAAACGAACACACCGATGCTTAAAGGTAGGACCACGTGGTGCATGGCGGTTGTTTAGTTCCCAATCTCGCCAGCTCCGTACACCGTCCTTGATCCTTCACTCTCCAATCCATTCTCCCACCCACACGCCAAACCCAAACCCAAACCCAAACCCAAACCCAAACCCAAACCCAAAGTCTCTCCTCTCTCCTTATATCATAATCTATAATTCGTAATTATTCAAAGCCACGAAAACAATCGGAAATCACCGCAACTTCTTCATCACTGCTTATCTTTGCGTTCCTCTCCTTGAATTCATGTGTCTCTCCTTTTAGTCTTTATTTAATTTTACTTGTATTCTTCGTCTCTCCCTCTCCCTCTTTCCCCTCCCTCCCTTACCTAATTATCAATTCTAGCCCATGGGGAAGAAGAGGAAATCAACAATCAGCAGCCTGGACGAGGTGGATCGGACCATGTACGCCTCCTTCTGCAGCGCCGCCAACTCCCTCTCCCAGCTCTATACCCAGGCTATGAACCACCAAAAGCTCTCATTTCTAGCCGGTGAACGTCACGGCCTTGTTAGTTTTTCACTTTCGTACTCTCTATTTTATTTTATTTTTTGGTTTTGTATGTGCGCGTCTGTGTTTTCTCCTGTACTGCCGGTGCTGTTTGCTTATCGATTGGGGTTATCTAGTTGTCTAGAATTGTTTTCTGCTATGGTTATAATCCGATTATAGTCTGTGATGGATTAATAAAGCCCCGCGCTTGTTCATGATATTGAGACGGGATTGACTTAGGAGAACGGTGGAATTGCTATTTTAATCGGGTTTTAAGGTATTGGTGTCTGTATTCTTTGAATGCAGTTGGGTTTCAGCATATGGTGATTGTACTAACAGATGAAGTTTATAGACATTGATTATGGAAGGAAAAAGTTTCACTACTTAAAGGGCTTCCTTAACAATATTTCATATGAAGCATATTTTCCTTTGCTGCAATTTTTCATGGAAGGAGTAGTAATCTTCCAGTTACATTGCTTCCGACCATTGTGATGTTCTTAAACAATAAATTATCAACTTACGCTAAGATAAAATTTGGATACTTGCTGGTCACTGTACTTTGAATCCCCATTGGTCACTATACTTGATATATGGTCACTATACTTGCTGGTCACTATGCTTGGGAATATTATCATGAGCTATTGGTTGTTAGCCTGGTATTTGGCATGGATGTTAGTCTTGTTTACCCAGTCATCCAAGCTAATTTGTAGAAAACCCTTCCTTTTCTGATGTAGCTTAATATTATTTTCTCAGGAGAAATTATATCAGTGGATTTCTAGACATCAAGAGGGAGGATCAAGGGTAACTACTGGTGATATAATAAATTACATTCAGGTTGGTGCTAACCATATGCATTCCTGCATAAAACTATATAATATCTTTCTTCTGCATCGCAGAAACCTTCTGACATTTGTTCTTGTGATCAATGCAATGCCTACACACTTAATTCCCTCTGCTATGGGAGTTCCTCTGGGGACTTAATCCTGCAATCTTGTTTATGAACAAACTGTATGTGATTGTAGCTTAAGAATTGGTTGAAAATATTTTATATTAACGTCAGGCTCTTTACTTTAGAGCTAGCTGTTCATGAAGTTGACTATCTTATTTGATGAAAATTGGCTTTTTTTGTTCCTTTAACTGGGTTTATTCGAGGCGGATTTTGTAAAAATATAAAATCTTTAATCATTCTGAAAATGTTGGGAATTCTGAGCATCTATTTGCTTATGTACTATTTGGGCTTCTTCGGTCAACATAGATGTCGAAGAACCTTTTTCTTCACCTTCTCTTTAGTTCACGTGGAAGTTTCCTTATTCTCTTATGGAGGTGTTTTGTATAACTGGTATAGTACTAATCCATGAGATAGAATCTTGATTTCTCTGTTTCTCAGTTATTTAACTTTGCAGTGTCCTGCTATCTAGTCCTTGTGCAATCTGTAAATAATGGGGATTTTACTAAGCCAGCCATTAATGTCCTCACTTTGATACAGAATGAAATTGACTATTGTGGAGAGGAGCCATCAATGTCCCCTAGAACACCGCATCAACATCATAATCCCCAACCTATTCAGTTCACAAATTCCAACTTCCTGGTTTCTTCCGGTCCTTCTGGCTTGACAAATACAGGCCAGGGTGCTCGCAGTGAGCATGGTGATCAGCAATCCAAAAACACAGTTTTCTCAAATGCTTTGTCTAGCCCGGTTCGTAATAGTCTCCAGCACTATCACATAACTCAGGGAGATTATTGTCCAGTTGGTGGTTTAGGTAACGTAACACGCAATGACCCCAACATTCCATCCCAACAGAATAAGGATTCCCATCCTCTGAGTCCCAATGATTCATCGATGGACATCTAAGATGGTCGCACAAGCTTATAGTCTTGCACTGGTTTTAAGACAAGGGGGAGAAGGGAAGTGCTGTTTTCCTCGATGTCGGAGGAGGCGTACTTCATACAAGAATAATCAAATGATTGCTAGTGGCTTGTCCAAGTGTGTGAACAAAGAGTAGCGATGCGGGTTCTGATTGGGCATGCTACCGCTACTATCAGCTTATCTTTTATTGTCTTTTAGAACTGGTCCATTTCTGGCCTTCTAGTCATATGTAAAACTTGTAAAACTAACAGATAATTCATGTAATGGAATTCTTTGTTGCACTGACATTCGTGTTTTCTATTTTGTTTTTTATCAAGTAATCTTATTCTACCTAAATGTTCAATCTAGAAGTTTAGCTCACACACATGATGTTAAATTTCTCCACGGAGTTTAAGCAGAATCTCTTGAAGTTCATGTCGTTTGGCTGTTATCTTAGTAATTAAAATGATTTTTTCGTAGTAAACAACTCAAGTTTTTACTATGACATAGCGGTCGGTATGTGCGTCTAATAACGTGTAAAATTATATTGATAGTTAAGTGGTCTAAAAATTGAAGTGATAATTTAAGTCACATTAAGCAAAAATCAATTTTATTCTTTTTGGTGAAATAATTATATAATTTTCGTAAAATTAGTTTATCATGTTTCTTTTTCTTGACTGATTCTCTCTTTTCTCACCTTATTGTAAATGGTTTTGATTTTTTTCTCACTATAAAATTTAAGATTATAATTTTGTTGTTATTTCTTCATCTTCATTTTTTTCTAAAGAATTTTTATTTTTCCATTACTGTTGATTCTTTATTGTATATAGAGTAAGATTTTGGAAAACTGAAAAATTAAAATAATCAATTGAAGGAAAAAACCAAAGATCTTATACTAACAAGATTTGAACTCAGATATTTCATCAATTAAATCCATTGAAAAATCCTTTTATCAACCGAACAAATTATTATTTTTATTAATAAAAAATCATCATAATCAAATATTTTCATCAAAACAAACATGGTGTTAGGACTTAATAAATCACAAATATTCTTGAAATAGAACAAATAGGGACACTGGTGGTGCCGTAACAGGCATAAACCTCATATTTAGTAACCACTTAACATGGCACTTTGAGCATACTATTGTCAATAACTTCAACGAATATTATGATGATGTAAAGTCATCATGCTCTTTCTATCCTCGGACACATGTAATATAAGGGCTGTGACAAAGGGTCGATGCCATAAGGATGAATTTATGAAACCCCATGTTTTACGTAGCTTTTAATTTATGATATGATTTTCCGTACTAATTGATAGGCTGGTCAGATTCGAGGATAAAGCCAAATTAAAATTTCAAAGGGACGTTTTTTCAGAAAAAAGAAATTCAATGGGACGTCATGGAGTGGGTTAAAGGAGGTACATATTGTCAATGGAAATGTCACTTCATTAGGATACAGACTCTTATGCTTACGATCAAACAGTACCACTTTTGGCTATTTAACGTAGACGCAAATCAGAACAAGATCAACGAGAAAAGGAAATGGAGCGAATTACCTGGGGTTTCGCTGTTTGTCTGAGTATTTTCTTATTAACGTCTTTAGCCTTGTTTAAATTACTGATTGATAGAAACGACGACAAGAAACGACCACCAGGGCCGCCCCGGTGGCCGGTGTTTGGCAACGTGTTTGATCTCGGAACCAATCCACCTCAGGCCATGTATAAGCTTAAACCCAAGTATGGTCCTCTGCTCTGGTTAAGACTCGGGTATCGAAACACACTGGTGGTACAGTCTGCCAAAGCTGCTGAAGAATTGTTCAAGAACCACGATTCCGTTTTCTGCGATCGCGCTGTTCCAAGTTCATTTACAGCTCATAATTACCACGAGGGATCACATGCGTTAGGCCGGTATGGACCCAAGTGGCGTTTCCTTCGCCGTATTTGTTCCATGGAACTTGTGGGGAATAAGCAAATTAATGAGACTGTTATCGTCCGGCGAAAATGCCTCGACGACATGATAGAGTATATCACTAAAGATGTAGGTGGAGCACGAAGACGGGGAGAGTCCGAGGAGGTGACCTTGTCGCATTATCTCTTCGTCTTGACATTCAATATAATTGGAAACCTCACGTTTTCGCAGGATCTTCTATACTCTCAATCAAGTGATGGCTACGAGTTATATGATTCCATGAACCAGGTGTTGAAGTGGGCTGGTAAGCCATATTTTGCAGACTTCGTACCACTTCTGAAACCGCTAGATCCTCTAGGGTTCAGGAGGTATATGATAAAGGACCTTGGACGGGCCCTGGCGATGGTGAAAAAACTTATGAAGGAGAGGGTTGAACAGAAGTCAAGCGGAGAGGAAGCCAAAAACGATTTCCTAGATGTACTGCTGGATCACGAAGGTGAAGGACCTGACAAGATCTCAGATAACATTATACGAGTTATCATACTGGTAAGCCTAGCATATTCTCACTTTTAAGCATTTAAGCATGTAATTACGTTGACCAGATGTACTTCATCTTCTCACTTAATTTGGAGTAATTTAACCTGATATCTCAGAGCTAGAATATATAATAAGTTCACATCAATTCAATGATCCAATGGAAATGTTCTTTGGAGGGTCCGAAACCACGAGTAGCACAATTGAATGGGCCATGACAGAACTGCTCAGGGATCCTGAGGAGATGGGAAAAGCTCAAGAAGAGCTTGACAGAGTTATTGGACCAGACAGAAAGGTTGAAGAAAGCGACGTGGAAAACCTACCGTATCTGCAGGCCGTAATCAGGGAAACCCTAAGGTTGCATCCTATATTACCTTTGCTGCTTCCAAGAAACACCATGGAAGATGTAAACTTCATGGCTACCTTATACCCAAAGATACGCAAGTTTTTGTGAATGTCTGGGCCATAGGAATAGACCGAGAACATTGGGAGGATCCCTTGTCATTCAAGCCTGAAAGATTCTTAGGATCCAAGATTGACTATGGGGGGCAAAACTTTGAGTTCCTTCCATTTGGATCTGGTAGAAGAATTTGCCTCGGCTTATCTTTGGCTCACCGAGTGATCCATATTGTTCTGGCCTCTCTACTTCACTCCTTTGACTGGGAGCTTGATAGCCATTCTCTTCCAGCGAATCTAGACTTGGAGGAGAAAGAAGGAATAAGCATGCGAAAGCTAGTGCCCTTAAAAGCAATGCCAAAAAGAAGATCATGAAAGGATGGTGATGTCTCTAATGTCTAATCATGATTGTACTAACTTTGGAGGTGTTTCTTGCATTCATAACTATGGAAGGTACAAGCTTCGTATTCTTCCTAGATTTTAAAGTCATCCCATCATTTATATCTCATGGATGCAAGATCCTATCCTCGTCGACATCTGTGTCGATTTGCAAAACTTTACTGCTAGGCAAAACCATCATCGTTATCACCTCTTAGTTTTCTCATTCTTCTAGGTTATACTACATAATTCTGAAATTTCATACAGAAATTGAAATTCAAGAGAACATGGAATGTGAAACCCCGTCCTTATCGTTTGTCTAGTCAATATTATTATAGTGATTCATGTGTCCATTTAACACTTTGACTGAGATGGAAATCGAGATAGTGAAAAATTATCGTTTTACCCTTTTTAGACCCGAACGTGTTTTTGGGATCGTTTTGAGTAGCCAGGTGTTTTTGGATCTTTTTGTTAGCCTTTGGGCCGGTTCCACTATGTTTGGGCCCGTTTGTTATTTTCGGCCCATTCGTTCTTTTTTGGGCCCAATTAATTGTTATTGGGTTTTATTTGTTATTTCGAGCCAGTCGTGGACAGCCCTGCTTCGTTTCTTTCTTGATTGGGTGCTGGCATCTAACGCTTTCTTCCGTTCGTTCATTGCATGCATGCACACTTGGTTTCTTTTTTTATCTTTTAATTCTGTTTTGTTATTTCAATTATTTCTTATTGTTTTTCCTTACTCCCTTGTCCCTTTTAATCAATTGGGTTCCACTACACTCATCCGTCTAGGCGTTAGTCAAGTTTAATTGTGTGATTAGGGGTTTCGCAGGTAAGAACCATATCGGTTGTTTGTTTGTTAGGGAGGAGTTAGGAGGGATTATAAGATTCTTTTCTATTATTCGTTTGTTGTTTTATTGTTCTTATCTCAATATATGTGCTCTTTTGTGTAGGCGGATCAGGTTCACGTGACAAAGGAAAGGGCATCGCCACTGATCTGAAATCACAAATAGGAGACTATGCGTCATTGGTTTGATGGGAAAAGTCTTTTTATTTTCTAATTAAAAAGTGGTATTGTGTATTTTTGAATCAAGGCATATGCTTGTGAACTGTGCGTGTGATTGCCATAATTAAGTTTATTTAATCTTGGGTTAGTCATATGTTGGTAAATTAACTAGTTGTTGAGTGCGTAGATGAATTTCAAACTGAGTTTTGAATCGATTTGAATGTTTGTTGTTTCCTTGTGAGTATATAGTGATTTGGGAAGAGCGAGAAAGAAGAAGAGAGAGGAGAAAACGTAAATAAATAAATAAATAAATAAAAGACAGAAGAAGAACCGTAGCTTCTTCTTTTTATTCTTAGTGAATGTCGACTACCTCTCTTTAGTTATTTGTCTTTTGTTTTTAACAAATTATTAGGGTTGCAACTTCTAAACTTAAGAACAAATTTGTAGGCCTTGCCAAATTTAACTTATAATCTTGTCGACCTAGTCAAATTTAACTTAAAAGCATGGGTCTTGCCAAATTTCACTTATAAGTTTGTGGACCTTGCCAAATTTAACTTAAAAGCTTGAGAAAGAAAATCATGGGCTTTGCCTATTTAAAATAAATAAACAATAATAATAATAAAAAGAATTATATTTCGTGGGCTTATATAAAACTAAGCTTTTATATTCTAATTATTTATTTATTTTGGGCTTTAAGACAAGGGTGGTATTAGTGGATTTTTAATGGGTTTAGTATAATTATAAGCTATTATTTAAAAATAAAAATTGGGCTTTGATGTATAATTACATATTTATTAAAAGAATCAACTTTTTAAGTAGAGACTGATTTTGTTATTAAAATAAGAAAAGTTACATACTAGACAAATTAGGGTAGTCTTGTGAGGACCCGAACCCGATAAATGGGTTCCTCACCGTCGTGAAGTCCCAATTGGTTAAACTCGTGGCCCAGTCAAAACCACACAAGGCTTACCCTAAAAAAAAATTCAGAAAATATATAAAAACACATGTAAATTTGAAACTTTTTATTTTCTTTAAAAATGAGCATGTATTTAAACAAACATCTCGACACCTTATAATCAACCACGAAGTACAATCACAAACAACGGAAGTCTTAATCTCACACACAACAGGCCACACGGCCCCAAACATGCTTTATCAAAATAAGTCCAATCCTAAGGATAACAAAGGTGCCCAAGGCATCATACTAATCTCATATATTATAAGCTCAAAAAAAAATACATCAATATCCAAAATACAAAAGAAAGTGTCGAGTTTTTAAACGTGTTATATGCAGTAGTACAACCCTATGACAAACCAGAAACCTCGACCTCAAAATAAAGTTAGCTACACAGGCTCTCAACCTAGTCTTGAAAAATAGCAACAAGAGGGGGTGAGATCTCAAGGACCTCAGTGAGAGTTACAACGTCATAAACAATTCCGGTGGAATAGAGGCATATATGAAACCCAATCTCAACATTTTATAATAAAATCCACAGTAAGTCCATGATGCTATTCATGTAAACAATCTCACATTTAAATATGAACAAATGCACATACATGAGTTTGATAATAAAAACCTGTATTTTAGGCCCTTGCCCAATAAGTATATAAATCCGAAATCTCGCTCTCGTGGGCTACTATGTTCAAAAACTATCAGGGTGGAACTCTAAAACCGCTTCACTGATAACCCCGATTAAAGGGAAATCGGAAGCCCACTGGTGGTTAATTTAATGCGTATTTTCAAAATAATAATAAGTCCCCTTCCACCAGTGTCGTCCTTGGGAAAAGTGGAGAAATCAACTATCACACGATTCCCAACTCACACACCACTCAAAAAGCCTGAAGGCACATGTAGCCTATCACATCACCTACTCCCACAAGGCATACATAATCCATCCATACTCCTAGGCAAGGGACTATCCTTCTATCTAAGGATACTCATCCACTTACCTTCGTATTGGCTAAGCGCAGTCCGTCAATTCCAGGATACAACTAGAAATATATATATGTATGCACATTCTTTGCAAACGTGTAAAACGAATCTCAAATCATGTTATACTTCAAAATAAAATGTAATACGCTCACAATCAACTCAAAGGCTCCCTATGAGCCTTCACAGCTCAAGAATTCAATATATTAAATATTCTCAAAATGCTTTTCAATCGCATAAAAAACATGCATATAGTTCCATAATAACAATTTAAGCATCATAAATATGCCTCACACATAATGAACCTAGCATTGTCAAGTCATTCATCAATGCACATATTGCCTCCATTAAAAAACAAGCAGTTATCAATTTTAATTATTAAAACAAAATATTTTCGTGCATGTAAATGAAACATAGTTTCCCACCTCTTGATGCGCTGACGACTCAACGGCTAAACCCTTGCCCTTATCGGCTGCCGAAACACCACCTAAACAACCATGCACACAAAACCACACTAAGAATAGACCGAAAATAATATACTCGAAAATGACTAGAATTAAAAAAAAAAACCTTAGAGACCCCCTAAACAGTCACTCTAAGTCCCAATTCACTCAATACAACCTCTAGAAACACGAACCACTCGATCCCTTAAGAAAAACAAATAATCCCTTCACACACTTAAACCTTCCTAAACTCAAATTCCAATTCCAAGCTCCACCAACATCAAAATTGGTTTCCTCAATCAACAAACCTTTTCTACAACCCACAAACAACCTAACTCAAGCAATGACATCAACCAATTTCATCCAATTCCACAAAAACACAAATTTTCCGAAATTACCAAAATACCATCGGCACCCAAAATGATCAATCATGGATCAAATGATATTTTCGAGTAATCTAAAGTATCAGACTATAACAATTAACATCTAAGCATGCTAAAATAACCACAAATCGGAAAGGAAAATGAATCAAGCATATACCACCAAAATCCTAATTTGCTAAAAATACTCTAATTAAGGTAAAATCATCATAAATAAACACAATACCTGAGCAAATATAAGGAGAGGGGTTAGGTTTAGGTTTTGGAACAAAACCCACATTTTAATTTGAAGAGAAAATGAGTTATGAGAAATTTTAGCTTTGCAGGAGTTCTCGACAATGAAGAAAAAAAAGAGGGGAAATGAGGGTGTTCTGCTTTTCTGCACACTCATGTGCAAAAAAGGGGAAAAAAAGGGAGGTAAGAGAATTTTTGAAAATATGGACCTTTTGACTCTTTTGACTTTGACCTTTGACTTTTTTTTCTTTTTTAAAAATTCATAAAATCTAGAATAATTATAAAATGACTCATATATACCCCAAGTGGACCAAAATATAATTTAAAAACTTAAAATATGAAAATCAGGCTTTTAAAACGTATTTGGGTTCGAGAAACCAAAATCGGGCGCACGAAAGGTAAGTCGGCTCAAAGACTTCCGGCCACTCAAAACGGGCCTCCAAAACTCTTACGCGGGTCAAAGAAGTAGAAATTGGTATATCCACTGGAATCAAGCCTTGAACAACACACAAATCGACTAACTATGGTATTGCACACTAAAACTCCAAAACGACACGACACACAAATTATCGGCACACTACCAACGACATGACGCTCTAGACATCCTAAACCCGACACCTAAGCTCTATGACTATGTACTGGTCACTCGGTCAAAAGGTCAACTCACTCAAACTGACCAATCCAAAAAATTTGACTGAATCTGAGTGCTGACTAGACATTCAAAAGGACGAGGTCTCATATCCTCCCTTCCTTATAGGAATTTCGCCCCCTAAATTCACTTACCATAATCCTCAAACAAATACGAATACTGCTTTCTGATCAACTGCACTGGCTCCCAAGTCCGCTCCTCCATATGGTCACTATGCCACAAAATATAAACCATAGGCACATTGCGGCTGCACAACTGTCTCACCGCTCCATCCACCATGGCCACTAGCTGAGTCGAATAAGATAAACCATTGGCAATCTCGATCGGTAGTGTCTCCAAGATATGAGATGGATCCGACACGTACTTCCTCAACATGGACACATGGAAGACGTTATGGATCCTCTCTAACTCTGGTGGTAACTCCAATTTGTATGCCACTGAGCCAACTCTGTCAACAATACGGTAGGGACCAATATACCTCGGAGCTAGCTTGCCCCACTGCTGAAATCTGATCACTCCCTTCCAAGGCGCGACTTTCAAGAATACCCTATCATCCACTGTAAACTCCAAGTCTCGCCTATGGTGATCTGCATAACTCTTTTGTCAGCTCTGAGCTACTCTCAACCACTCTCTAATCAGAGCAACCTGCTGATTAGTTTGGTCCACTAACTCCGGACTGTCAAGACGCCTCTCACCAACCTCATCCCAACACAACCAAGTACGACACCTGCGTCCATACAGTACCTCGTACGATGCCATACCAATACTCCTCTGAAAGCTATTGTTGTAGGCAAACTCCACTAAGGGTATGCATCGAACCCAAGTGGTTTGCCTGTCCAACACACAAGCTCTGAGCATATCCTCTAGGATCTGTATAGTCCGCTCTGACTGACCATCTGTCTGTGAATGGAAGGTTGTACTAAACCTCAGTTCTGACCCAATGCACTGTGAAACTTCTCCCAAAATCGAGAAGTGAAACTCGGATCCCGATCCGACACTATAGTCACTGGCACACCATGCAATCTGAAAATCTCATCCATGTACCTCGATGCTAGCCGATTTGGTGAGTTTGTCACTCTGATGGGGAGGAAGTGCGCAGATTTGGTGAGTCTGTGCATTATCACCCATATGACATCATATCCTCACTGCACATGTGGCAAACCTACCACAAAGTCCATGGTGATATGCTCCCACTTCCACTCTGGAATGGGAAGCAGCTGTAATATGCTTGCTGGTCTCTGATGCTCGGCCTTCACCTACTGACAAACCAAGCATTGAGCAACAAACTCTGCTATGTGCCTCTTCATGCCTGACCACCAATAAGACTGTCTCAAATCTCTATACATCTCGGTGTTATCCGGATGTACAGAGAATGCTGAACTGTGAGTCTCAGTCAGAATCCTCTGTCTCAACTCCTCGTCATGTGGTACATACATACGACCTCAGAAAGTCAGAATACCGTCATTTCTAACTCTATACACACTGATTGAACTCTGTGCACTGTCACTGCT
Organism: Passiflora organensis; assembly: GCA_019739055.1. Taxonomy (NCBI): domain Eukaryota; kingdom Viridiplantae; phylum Streptophyta; class Magnoliopsida; order Malpighiales; family Passifloraceae; genus Passiflora; species Passiflora organensis. Next base: position 206,359 of record JAEPBF010000328.1, on the reverse strand, counting down.
GTCCAAACTCTGTCTCACTCTGACCAAAGCTGGATCCTTAAACTGACCTACTAGAATCTCATCAATCAATGTCGGTCTCACCACCATCTGTGCAACTAGTGTTCCGGTCTCATCACTATCCAGCTGAACTCCAGACTCCCTCAAACTCATCAACAAAGGCATATACTCGGCTCTCACATAAGCCAAAAAAGAAGAGGTCTTCCTACTGAAAGCATCTGTAACTACGTTGGCTTTGCCCGGATGGTAGTCAATGATCAAGTCATAATCCTTGATCAACTCAAGCCAACGCCTCTGTCTCAAGTTCAACTCCTTCTGGGTGAGAAAATACTTGAGACTCTTGTGATCTGTGTAAACATGACACGTCTCACCATACAAGTAATGACGCTAGATCTTCGAAGCGAAGACCACCGCTGCAAGCTCAAGGTCATGGGTCGGATAGTTTCCATCGTGCGGCCTCAACTGTCTAGAAGAATAGGCAACTACCTTCTCATCATGCATCAACACACATCCCAATCCAAGTCTCGAGGCATCACTGAAAACAACATAGACTCTGCCACTGACTAGTAAAGTCAACACTGGAGCTAAAACCAATCTGGTCTTCAGCTCACTGAAACTCTGCTCACACTTCTCGGTCCACACAAATGGAACACCCTTGCAAGTCAACCGGGTCGGAGGTGTTGCTAAAACCGAGAAACCCTCTACAAACCGTCTGTAATAGCCTGTCAAGCCCAAAAAGCTATGCACCTCTGTCACACTGCGAGACGATTCCCATAAAACAATAGCCTCTATCTTTTTGGGGTTTACCAATACTCCACTAGCTGACACAACATGCCCAAAAATACTGACCTCACTCAACCAAAACTGACACTTAGAGAACTTGGAATAAAGCTGTCGAGCTCTAAGCGTGTCTAAAACTGTCCTCAAGTGCACCTCATGCTCCTCCTGAGTCATCGAATACACCAATATGTCATCAATGAAGACGATGACAAATCGATCTAAAAACTCCCGGAACACTCTGTTCATGAGGTTCATGAACACTGTAGGCGTGTTCATCAACCCGAACGTCATAATAACCAACTCATAGTCTCCATATCTCGATCTGAATGCTGTCCTCGGGATGTCGGATTCCCGAACTGATGGTATCTCGATCTCAAGTCTATCTTTGAGAACACCGAAGCACCTTACAGCTGATCAAACAAGTCATCTATCCTCGACAATGGATACCGGTTCGTCACTATGGCCCGGTTCAGCTGCCTGTAGTCAATACAAAGACGAAGGGTACCGTCCTTCTTTTAATAAAAAGGACAGGTGCACCCCACGGAGAAACACTCGGTCTAATGAAGCCTCGATCCACAAGATCCTCCAACTGAGTCTTCAGCTCCCTCAACTCAGCTGGTGCCATCCGATATGGCGGAATAGAAATTAGTGTTGTTCCTGGCAATAACTCCACCTCGAACTCGATCTCTCGAACTGGAGGTAACCCTATCACATCCCCGGGAAACACATCTGCATACTCTCTGACAACTGGCACACTATTCAACTCTGGAGGTTCCACTGATACATCCCTGGCATGACCAAGAAAAGCTATACAACCCTTGTGAATCAGCTGTCTGGCACTCATCCAAGAGGTCACACAAGTCGGTAGTACCCGTCTGTCTCCCTCAAAACAATACTCTGTCCCATCTGGAAGACTAAACCATACCCTCTTCGTGAAACACTCCATGCGGGCTCTGTATCTACATAAGCAGTCCATACCAACTATCACATCAAAATCTCTGATATCCAGCGGTATCATATCTACCTCAATCTATACCGTACCCACTGTCATTACACAACCCAAGAAAACACTACTGCAAGTAATCTGCTCGCCAAGAGGGGTCAACACAACTATAGGTGGCTCTAAGGGTGACAACACTCTATCTGCACACCTAGCCACTCTAGGACCAACAAAAGACCTATTCACCCTGGGGTCTAATAGGACTCTAGTAGAACAAGAAAATATAGAAATAGTACCTGTCACGACGTCCGAACTAGCACTTACCTCAACATCTGCTAGTGTGAACAGGCGTGTCTGTGGCCTCTGCTGCTGCTGCTGCTGCTACTAGGTCTGACCTATAGCCTGGCTGCCAGATGGTTGACTTGTCTGTGATCTAGTCTGAGGCCTAAAAGATCCCTGTGAACCCATATGGCTCACACCTGACCTCGGTACTGCTGGTAGTGCTGAAAATTTAGGCTGAGAAGCTGTGACTCTAGATGCATTGCCCCCTGGGCAATCTCTGGCTAAGTGCCCAAACTTATCACATGCATAACACCTAGGCGGCTGTGGACATGGAGGAGGATGATTCTGTCTGCAGTTCCCGCATCTGGGATGTCCTGCTGGCCTGCTGCTGCCAGGAGCAGACTGTGTACGGGTCACAAAAGAAGATGCGCCCTGTGAACGAGTCTATACTACAGCGTATAGGGTGGACATCCTGCTCCTTTGTTGTCACACCCCGTACCCCACCCTGAGGGTGACACCCTCCGCCACGGAACCTTAAGGATAGTAATTACAATACTACCCTCAAAATCCCGTAAGGCTAGTAAAACCACGTTCCAAAATATCACAAAACAATGCAGCGGAAATTAATTACTGTGGGGGTTTATAACTCGATTTCCAAAATCCAAACCAAAATGGAAATTTATAAAAATCACATACAAAGCCAGTTATTCCAAATCAAATTTAAAGTCTGTAATAAACATGAAAATACGAAGATAAATAGTCCGGAGTCCTAGTACAATCAATATGAGAAGCGGATCATACTTGGTAATATTGGAAATCCTCAAATCTTCAATTTCTAGTAGTAGATGGCTGGTGACCTGTATCTGTAGACAAGTCTGGATGGCACTAACCTCGTTAGTTAAATATCCAGGTGAGTAAAAACAGGGGACCACAAAATATAAAATTTTAATGCATTTTAAATAAAGAAAACAGTAATTTAAACACATAGTTTAAATTTAGCAATCAGTATGCATAACACATGGTGAATACTCAAAATACCATAAATCATTATTATGTCAAATGGGCTGGACTGTCGGCTGAGAAAACATCAGTTGACCCCCGGGCCAGGGGAGTAAACTGACTCACTAGTGGTTCTTTTATTTACTTTAAAATTTAGCCCACACTAGTGTTGCCGAAGGCTTCTATGGTATGACTCCTCGCTACCATATATCGGAGTGACCCGTCGGTCACTAATCTCATATCTGGTGAAAATCCCTCGGTGCACCGACATCGTATTACAGAGTAAAATCATATAACAAATTCTATAGCCACACAGACATATAACACATTTCAATAAATCCATGTAACGCAAGTGAAATCTCAAATATGTCAAAATCACGTAAAATAATGCCAACGTAAAAACACATGCTTGTAAATTTATTTAAATTTCGTATCATGCATAAATCAACCATTTGAAACTGATTCACCATATAAAGTAATAAAAACATGTGTGAGTCCCCACTCACCTGTATGTAGCCTTCACAACACGAAAATACCCGTTACGGGTCAAATCCTCAATTTCAGCAACACAGGTCAATCGCCTGTATAATTCACCCAAAAATCACAATTACTATCTATAACACCCAAATACTATCAGCCAATACCCTATATATGCGTTGTACGCAAAACGAGGCAAGTTGCTAATTTTTCCAAAAATACTTTAAAATTCATGATTACCTAAATCGGGATTCAAATCACTATTTAATCGACACAAGCATAATCAGTCTATTATATTCTACCCGATACCCCCTAAACACGTTTTTCGAAAAATCACTTTAAGGGCTTATAACTCACCGACGAAGAATCAGATGGTGAAACGGATCGCACCACTGCGATCGAGACGTCGAAATTAGCCAACGGGGTGAATTTCGGGATTTCGGGTTTGCGGCGGCGCGTGACGGCGCGTGTGGCGGCGCGTGGCGGCCGGAAATCCACAATCCTGCAAACCTCAACCAAAATCAACATTCTTAGTGTCAAATGAAAGCTGATGAAGTGTGGATTGCAAATATGCAATTGGATTTCCTAGAAGCATCCGGACACAGCCGGAATCGGGGTTTTTGTCCGGCGAAAAACCCACCTCGTTCGGAGCTCCTCACGGGCGCGTCGGACGGCGGCTGTCGACGAGATTCTGACCGGAGGTAGCTGGGGAGGAGGCGCACCTGTTGGTGCCGGCGGTGTAGCTTGGGTCGGCCGGAGTCGGAGCAACGAAGCTCCGGAAGCAAAACGGCGGGAGAGAAACCAGGGAGAATCGGGGGAGAGGAGAGAGAAGGGAAAAGGAAAAAGAAAGAAAAGAAAAAAGAAAAGAAAAGAAAAAAAAAAAAATTTTATTTTTATACTGTGCAGTTATTGAAACGACGTCGTTTCACACTCCCAACGGCTACTTGATACGGCGTCGTTTTGGCATTCGCCAAAACGGCGCCGTTTCGATTTCTAATAAAATATTATTATATTTTTTTTTTTTTTTTTTTTTTTTTTTTTTTTTTTTAAAATCCAAAAATACCTTCAAGTTTAGAAAATTCATAACTAATTCAATAAAGGTCTAAAAATTCTGAAATTTTCACAATAAATCCAGAAAATTCATATCTTCCTCCCAAATTGAAAATTTTATTTTTCTGACCATCCAATAATTTATTAAAAATAAAATAAGTTTCCGAAAAATATAAAACCCAATAACTCATATCATAAAATTATTAAATTAAATTCATATTCCATTTTCCCACAATATAATTCCAAAACAATACTTTAAAATCCCAATTTTTCCATTCCCCGAATATATTTATAATTTCAACTACCGAAATTACTATTTTACCCTTAGAGAATTGATATAAATAATTTCCCAAAATTCAGGGTTTTACATCTGTTGATGGTCAAATCCACCACTATGCCTCAAGGGACTCTTACTAGGCACAAATTCCGTATACTTCCGTGGCCGCCCACTCTGCCCCTGAATTATCTTCTCTACTTTGACAGCATCCACGACAAGCTCCTCAAAGTCACTACTGGTCTTCGCACCCAGAACCGTGTGAATGTCCCGGTTGAGGCCTTGCTCAAACCGACTAGCCATCACTAAACCAGCTCGGTCTATCTCCAGTACAAAATGGGCTAATGCCCTCAGCTCAGTCTCATACTCTGAAACTGACTTGTTGCCCTGACGAAGCAAGTAAAACTCGGACCTCTTGTTATCCTGGAAGTGCTGTGGGAAGTACCTCCTGTCAAATTCTCTCTCAAGTTCTTCCTAAGTGGGTTGACCCCCACACCTATCTCTGACCGTACTTCACCATGTGGCTGCATCTCTCTCCAGCAGCCTAGTAGCTAAAGTGACTTTGTCTTCAGCAAATATCCTCAAGTCCTGACCTGTCAAAACAATCTTGTCTTTCTATACCTTGGCCACCATAGCATCACTAATGCTATAAAAATTTTCGCAGCCCAAATGTCTCGACTCCTTCAGTAACTTGGACACTTAGATAGGTAACCTGGCATCCTGTGCCTCCACCTGCTAAACTCTAGGATCAGTTTGTACCTTAGGCTCTACTATAACTTTCGATTGTACACCAACGTGAGCCTGTCCCTGTGGCTGCACCTGTGGCTGCTGAGCTACTCCACCCTGTACTAACTGCTGTAGTGTGGCCTGAATAGCTGCCAACATCTGAATTAAAACAGGGTCCTGTACTGCCTGGCCTGCATGTGCCCTTGATGAAACCTGTGGCTGCTGTACCTCAGTTGTCGGATCTACTGGCCCACGAGCATCTGACCTCTCATCTACATCAACTGACTGTGCATGGCCTCCTCGGCCTCTAGCTACTTTGTGAGGCCTACCACGAGGCATCTCTACCAACTGGACATATAGTCACATAATGAGCCCTAAAAACAAAATAAGACTATTAGACAAAAATCTATGTTGGACTATGCATGTGCAATGTGCTTGTGATGCACCTTCAAAATATGCTATTTTAAACCATTTTTGAAAATATTGCACACATAAACAACCAGGCTTCGCTACCAACCTTGTGAGGACCCGAACCCGATAAATGGGCTCCTCACCGCCGTGCAGTCCCAATTGGCCCAATCAAAACTACACAAGGCTTACCCTAAAAAAAATTCAAAAAATATATAAAAACACATATAAATTTGAAAATTTTTATTTTCTTTAAAAAGGAGCATGTATTTAAACAAACATCTCGACACCACATAATCAACCACTGAGTACAATCACAAACAGCAAAAGTCTTAATCTTACACACAACAGTCCACACAACCCCAAATATGCTTTATCAAAGTAAGTCCAATCAACTCAAGCTCAAGGATAACAAAGGTGCCCAAGGCATCATACTAATCTCATATATCATAAGCTCAAAAAAAAAATGTCAATATCCAAAATACAAAAGAAAGTGTCGAGTTCTCAAACATGTCATATGCAGTAGTCCAGCCTTATGACAAACCAGAAACCTCGACCTCAAAAAAAAAGTCAGCTACACAGGCTCTCGACCTAGTCCTGAAAAATAACAATAAGAGGGGGTGAGATCTCAAGGACCTCAGTGAGAATCACAGCATCATAAACAATTCCGGTGGAATAGAGGGATATACGAAAAACCAATCTCAATATTTTATAATAAAATCCACAGTAAGTCCATGATGCTATTCGTGTAAACAATCTGACATTTAAATATGAACAAATGCACATACATGAGTTTGATAATAAAAACCTGTATTTCATGCCCTTGCACAATAAGTATATAAATCCGAAATCTCGCTTTTGTGGGCTACTATGTTCAAAAACTATCGGGGTGGACCTCTAAAACCGCTTCACTGATAACCCCGGCCAAAGGGAAATTGGAAGCCCACTGGTGGTTAATTTAATGCGCATTTTCAAAATAATAATAAGTCTCCTACCACTAGTGTCGTCCTTGGGAAAAGTGGAGAAATCAACTATCACACGATTACCAACTCACACACCACTCAAAAAGCCCGAAGACACATGTAGCCTATCACATCACCTACTCCCACAAGGTATACATAATCCATCCATACTCCTAGGCAAGGGACTATCCTTCTATCTAAGGATACTCATCCACTTACCTTCGCATTGGCCAAGCGCAGTTCGTCAATTCCAGGATACATTTAGAAATATATATATGTATGCACATTCTTTGCAAACGTGTAAAACAAATCTCAAATCATGTTATACTTCAAAATAAAATATAATGCACTCACAATCAACTCAAAGGCTCCCTAAGGGCCTTCACAGCTTAAGAATTCAATATATTAAATATTCTCAAAATGCTTTTTAATCGCATAAAAAACATACATATAATTACATAATAACAATTTATGCATCATAAATTGCCTCACACATATTGAACCTAGCATGCCAAGTCATTCATCAATGCACATATTGCCTCCATTCAAAAACAAGCATTTACCAATTTTAATTAATAAAACAAAATATTTCCGTGCATGTAAATGAAACATAGTCTCCCACCTCTTGACGCGCTAACGACTCAACGGCTAAACCCTTGCCCTTATCAGCCGCTGAAGCACCACCTAAATAACCATGTACATAAAACCACACTAAGAATAGGCCGAAAATAATATACTCGAAAATGACTAGAATTAAAAAAAAAAAAACCTTAGAGACCCCCTAAACAGTCACTCTAAATCCCAATTCACTCAATACAACCTCTAGAAACACGAACCACTTGATCCCTTAAGAAAAACAAACAATCCCTTCACACACCTAAACCTTCATAAACTCAAATTCCAATTCTAAGCTCCACCAACATCAAAATTGATTTCCTCAATCAACAAACCTTCTCTACAACCCACAAACAACCTAACTCAAGCAATGACATCAACCAATTTCATTCAATTCCACAAAAACATAAATTTCCCAAAATTACTAAAATGCCATCGACACCCAAAATGATCAATCATGGATCAAATGATGTTTTGAGCAATCTAAAATATCAAACTATAACAATGAACATCTAAGCATGCTAAAACAACCACAAATCGGAAAGGAAAATGAAGAAATTAAGCATATGCCACCAAAATCCGAATTTGCTAAAAATACTCTAATTAAGATAAAATTATCATAAATAAACACAATACCTGAGCAAATATAGGGAGAGGGGTTAGGTTTAGGTTTTGGAACAAACCCACACTTTAATTTGAAGAGAAAATGAGTTATGAGAATTTTTGGTTTTGGAGGAGTTATCGACAATGAAGAAAAAAAAAAGGGGAAAGGAGGGTGCTTTGCTTTTCTGCACACTCACGTGCAGAAAAGGTGAGTGAGGGCATTTTTGAAAATATGGACCTTTTGACTCTTTTGACTTTGACCTTTGACTTTTTTTCTTCTTTTTTTTAAAATTCACAAAATCTAAAATAATTATAAAAATGACTCACATATGTCCCAAGTGGGCCAAAATAAAATTTAAAAGCTCAAACAACACACAAATCGACTAACTATTCTATTGCACACTAAAACTCCAAAACGACACGACGCATAAATTATCGACACACTATCAACAATATGATGTTCTAGACATCCTAAACCCGACACCTAAGCTCTATGACTATGTCCAGGTCACTCGGTCAAAAGGTCAACTCACTCAAACCGACCAATCCGAAAAATCTGACTGAATCCAAGTGCTGACTAGACTCTCAAAAGGACGGGGTCTCACAAGTTTGACCGGTCGGAGTCCATCTGATCAGTTGGGTTCGTTGGTTTGACTGGTTATACCAAAAGTGGTTCGATTGGTTTGTTTTCCCTTATTATTTTGATCGGTTCGATTTCTCGAGGTTACCTGATCATGTCTCCGAGTGATGATCAATGAATTTTGTGTTTGCTAAATGAATTTATGAACCGGTAAGTGAGTTTTTAAACTAGTAAATATACCTGTAGGTTGGATTGAGTCCAGTAGGCTGAGATTTGCTTGGGTATGTTTGAGGATGTGTGATAACATTGCATATTTTACAAAATTCTATTAACTTATGTTTTTATACTGCTATTATAATCTAAGTATACTAGTTTTAAATATTTAAACACATCATAGTTTGGTACCCCCAGTCATTAAACATTCTCTTGACTAATGCGAGGTAAGTATATGGAATCCCAATATTAGGGGAGAGTTACTTACCTGTTCGGGAGTCGTATGGTGTTGTATTGTTTTGCCTGCCACGTCTTCGCAGGTTTATTCGTTCTGAGTATTGAGACATGTATGACATGTTTATATATTTTTCTCTGTCTTGTCTCGGACAACAATGATAGCATAGTATGTATATATATATTTTTTCAAGTAAAACTAACACTGCTAGTGGGCTTCCAGTTTTACTTTAGCGGGGGTTACTTGTGAAGTGTTTTGTTATGTCCACCCCGATGGGTTTCTGTTAGAAACTATTAGCTTGTGTTTTATTGTACGTATTATGCTATAACCTATTAGATTGGATCTACGTTTTACATTCTTTAAGTCAAAAGCTTGTTTATGTATTTTTATGGTGCATTAGTAATGAGTACATTTTAAAAGTATAAGTGTTCTACTCTGTTTTAGTATATGCCTTTGTTATCCCGTAGGACTTATGATGCTGTGACTCCTATTAAAATTATTATCTCACATGTTATTGTTTTCCCCTTTCAGGAGTAGTTCGTGAGCCATAAGCTGTATTTAGAGGTATGAGTTTCATATGACCTAGCTGGACTATCGCACCTGCACGTTTTATATGGTTTCGATGTGGGATTGGGTAACACAGACCCCCTACGCAGGCCGGGTCTTACAGTTTTCTTTTCTGGCACTTTTCATTTGAATTTTACTTTTATGTTTTGGATTACACATCTGGATTATTATTTGTATTTTGGACATAGAATGTTTATGTTGTGGGCTTTAGGCTAGTTTGATTTTTGGGCTTGTGTGTTATTTCGAGTTTTCGTTTTCATTTTAATAAAAGACTTCAGCTGTTGTTTATTGCTCCGTATTTCTATGCCAGATGTCTTATTGTATTTGGTTCATGCTCCATTTCAATAAAATTAAATGCTATATTTTTGGAAAATGTGTTTGAAAAGTCTTCGAAGTCTTGTGGGATTTGAATTGGTCCATGTGTTGGGCTTGTCTGGATTTCACGGCTATAAGGCACTGGTTTTTGGGTTTGGGTCCTTACATCGAGAATGGTAGATTTAATGCAAATCGATTAGTTAAGACTACAAGATAGTAAAATCTTGCTATGTGACATGTATAGCTAGCTAAAACAAATCTAAAAAGAAAGGGGTTAAGTCTACAATATCGATGTTTTTATATGCAATACTTTCTGGATTAGCCAATTCCTATGGTGTTTGGAATTGGAAATAATAACTCGTTAATTCAAAGATTTACCAAAGAATTTTTCTAAGAATCATATTGAATGTTGTGATAGTGGAAACTGATTATGTATGCACATCAAAATCAATGTTTCGGATTTCATATATAATACTTTTCTAATTATTCTCAATGGATTATCATTGGTAGTTTGTGAATTTGAGACTTGATTTAATTAATTTTTTCGGTTTTGAGGCAAAATCAGAATTTTTAGATAAGTATCCAATTTCTTCGGTTCTTTTGTCAAATTTTCATTTCTTTAACTTGTTATAATGGTTTCTAAGGAGTTTTGATAGTTTCGACCAATCAAAATAATTATTTGAATTGTGTATGAAGATTCAATGACATGTTGGTATTTTCAATAATTTTGAGTTTTATTGATTTTGAATGTGTTGATGATTTTAATACTGAATTGTATTCCTTTTAGGTTATTGAATGTTTGCATGGGTTTATTATGCCCTTTGGTTGTTAGGTTTGTCTTCCAAATAATTTTGGTTTGTATGTGTGAGGTTGAGAATTCAATGAATTTTTTATCTGTTCTACTATCCCTAGAGTTGTAAGTATTCTTGTAGATTAGTAGTACTTGTTTTATGAGCTATTTAGGCATGTGTCAATTTTGTTTGGTTTTGCTTTGGTTTAGCCTAAGCTTTATCTTTATGTCTTGTGATCATTTATGCAATGCAATTCATTGGCCTACAAGATATGAGACTTTACTCTTTATGTATTTAAATGAAAATATTTTGTTTTAAGATAAATTAAAATATGATAAATGACCTTGTTTTGATCATGAAACATGTATTCAGATATGTTAAAATAGCATGTTAGGTCATGCGTGGAATGAATTGGAAGTGCATTTAACATTAACATGATTTGAATATGCTAAGTATGTATGAATATGATGTTCAGTACAGAAAAATTTTCTCTGCCTCGGGACTTGCGGGACTTTTTAAAACAACTGTTTGAATATTTAAAATATTTTAAAAGTATTTAGAGCTTTAAAAGTCAATTTGGGTCTTTATGAATAACAGGAGATAAAAAGGTCACGGCCCAAAGAGCTTAGAGAGCACAGAGGATAAGAGCAGAGTTTTATGAATCATGTTCGCATAAGAGTTTCCGCTAACGAGCTGTTGGACCCTCCTGCAAAGGAGTTCCAACAGTATGTTTTTCCTATCCGCCAGTTGTCATCAGAGTTTCGACCAACATGAATGTCTAGTTCAGTGGTTGAGATGACGAGATCCAGAGTTCCTTTCTCCTACACGATTCACGGCGGCATCTCAGTGCAGTGCTGGGTGTCGAGAAAAGGAAGATTTCATATATGGTTACACGACAAGTGAGAGCCGATTTTCATAAAATTTTTTTTTGGGTTATGTCAGATTTGTACAAAACTCTAATAAAAATAATACTTTTATCGTTTTTTGTTATATTAAAAAATAATAAACAACTATTCATATATAATAAAAAAAACCGTGTTGTGTTATGCATATTATGTCTGGGTGCACATGGACCAAACGAATTTTCATTGGATGATTTAAGTCACGGAGAGAATTGCTGGATAAATGTGCTGAGTAGGTCTCCACGTAATATTAAACACCTCAGTACATGGCTTAAACCATATAATTTTTTTAGTAATAATCATATAATAAAATATTTGAGAAAAAAAAATTAGTTTTTATTAAATTATTCTTAAATTTATATCCATCAGTCTCTATTGTTAGAAGATGGAAACAGATATATAAAGTTAAATTAGTTTAATTAGTAAAAGGTCAACTTTAATAAAGCAGTGTATTAGTTAAACAATAACATCATTATTGGAAAAGCGGAAGCGGCCATAAACTAGCAAACAAGAGCAAGCTTTCCCTAATTATATCTTAAATGTTTAATACTATAATTAAAGAGTTTTATTTTGGTAAAAAAGTAAAAAAAAAAGAAAAGGAGAAAACAGCACACATGTAAGAGTGGGGTCCACAGCATGATGCGCCAAGAAGTCACTGTCCCTATCCCCAGTCTTTTTAAATAATTGAAATTAGAAGAAGAAGCGATCACTCTTTTTTTAATATATTTTTTTTTCTAAATTCTACAACGATTCGACATATATACAAATCGATTTTCGCTTGCTCGCCGATTTATTAGGTCCGATATGCCGGCGTCGCCGTTTTAGACGCAGAAGATTTTCTCTCAGATCTGTCGCGTATATATCAGGTACTTTTACAAATCGATTCTATGTTTGATTCCCGAGGAAAAGGAAAGGAAGACAAGGTACTAATGTCAATCATGCAAGCGAGTGGAGAAACTCAAAATGTAGTGTAGTGGTCTATATACTTTCTTTGGAACCAAGCGGAGCATAAAGAAGAAATTGTTAAACTGTTGTATGATTGTGTTTGTTGTTTTTTTTTTCTTTTGTTTTTTTGATTCTCTGATGCATGCGAGCAGCTAGTATTTGTGGAAGCAGATCCTTTGGTGTTCTTTCTCTTTAGCGCAGGAACTTTGTCTCTGAAAACTTTGGTTTAAGCTTACGTTTTGAAGCTGAAGGGAAATAGACGTAAGTAAGAGGTTTTGAAAAACGAGATATGAAATTTTGTTGGATCATTTATCCAATTCTGTCGTGGATGTGAAATCGTAGAATGGTAGATTTCTAGTAGTTGTGTCTTTTAGGAGCGGCGGTAACTTTTCCATTTTTACTTTTTAAGTAGATTTCTGTGTTAATGTTTTCTTGTGATCTTAATTTTTGGGAAGCTATCAAGTCTATTCTTAGCGTTTATGACATTGCATGGTTAATTTCCCGGTTTTGCTTGATATGGACGCTGTTTTAACGTTTTCTTTGCTGCAGTCAGTGCACTCTTTTAGTCTTTGTACTACTCTTATTCTTCTCGCTGTTGAGATTTTAGGGACGAGAATAGCTACATTGCTACTCCTATGCCTGAATGATTTCTCTGTGCAACTTTGCGTCTATACAGTTATTGGTGATTACTAACTCTATCAATTAACTCGGCTAGATTGATTACTCAATTTGACTTTTTGGCTAGAAATGGATGACTACTGAATGTGGCTCGTTACAGTTTTGTTGTCTTATAAGTACTATGTGGTGTTTTGAAGGTTTTATAATATGAAGTAAGAAATGTTTGAACGAAGGACGGATTGGTGGTGACGTTGTTGCTGCGAAAGTCTGGAAGGAATTATACCGTGAACATAGTGGTGGTTTGGTGCCCAGATGATTAGAACTGATGTTATTTGCAGTGGAAGGAGGAGGGTTCTTCTCTTCTTCGGCTTCTGGGTATAGCAAGGGCCTGACTCTTCTTCTATTGGGTCAAAAGCAGGAAGATAAACCCATGAGAGTAACGCCGTGGAATCAATACCAGTTGGTGGACCAAGAACCAGATCCTCACCTCCAGCTGGCTTCCATCAAGAACCGGCTCTCCCGGGGCTGTGCCTCTTTTGTCTGCTTTGGTCGTACTTCCACAGGGGTTGATTCGTCATCGCCTCTCAAAGTAGGCCCTGCCCGGCAGCAGGATGTCTTGGCAGATCCTGTTGTCACCCACAAGCCCAAAGATAGCAACATTACACTCGAAGATGACAATAATGTTGAAAAAGTCACTCTTAAAAGTAGTTTGAAGAAATCGTCCAGTAGCCCTTCAGTACCTGTTGAAGATGATATATTGGGAGAGAAAAGCAGTGATATCCCTGGGCATACAGAAAGGAGAAAAGTTCAGTGGACTGATGTTTGTGGGAACGAACTTACTGAAATAAGAGAATTTGAGCCAAGGTACAGATTTCTTGCTCTAATATAACATTTTTTGCTGTAACTTGCATTTTCATTTAGGTAATATTCTTCAACGTTTCATCCCTCTGTGCGCATTTGCCGCATGTTTCTTGAGACATACTTTATAAGCACGATGAGTTACATATTGATCAGTTCTCAGGAAAGTTATTTTCATTGTGGCTAGTACAGATGCATGTGTCCTGTGAGTTAACTCTAGTTTTAACCCGTGTCACTGGGATATTTACATGGTGAATTGTTGTGTTTCTGTTATCCCATCACAGTTTATTTATAATTGAGTAGCATCTCAAGAGGATGATGTTCCTCATGGTTTCTAGGAAATTGGGAAAGCCTAACTTACATGAATGCTTGAGCTTGAGCTTGAGCTTTGGCATCCTTCAACCACTACAAATCCCAGTTGAGCTATTTCAATCATGCTTCTCTGTGGCTGTTTAAATTCATTTCATTAGTTTTCTTCCTATTTTATGATGTAACACAACTTTTCATCTTAGAATGAATTTCTGGATAAATCTTTGAAAGTAAGAATGTTACTGTATCATTTACTTGTTGGGGTGTTAAGATATAACTTATGATATGTTGAATCTCTGATGGTTAGCGTCATCTGTTGGCATTTGCATTTATTCCTCTTGTGAACATGTTAACAAGTGTGGATGTAATTGCATCGCTGCGGACAGGTGCTACGTTGCTAATGTGCAAAATGATTTCCACGGTAGCCAACATAATCAATGCAAAATTATTTAGGAATAGATCTTTTACAGTTTATGGCAGCTGAACGGGACTGGGAATTTTAAGAATTAATTGTCAGCATAGGGTTATCACCTCATGGAATCAAGCTTCATATTATTGTCAGGTGTTACAGTGCTGCTTTTCCAATAATCCAGGATTGTTTAATGAAAATAATTTTAATGTGGAAATACCAGTCAATATGGTCTAAACTTTAGCATTGAAGAATGGGCTCTATAGCACTGTTAATTTTTTTTCTCCATTTCCCAAGGGAAATTTTGAGGATTTGTTGTTACTTGGCGTTCTGTACACCCGTGTTTAACTTGCATGTTACCTATTGAATCGGAATATAAAACTGAGTTGTGAGAATCATCAATATGCTGCTATTTTCCTACTGTAATATGATGTTGTCCCAGATTGTGGAACAGGAAGTGTCCTATTTCATATGTAAAAGTTCTCGTACAGTAGGCAACTTGCAGTCGTTGCATTATGTATGAATGTGCGCTGAAATGTTGCGTTGTATATATATATATATATCATGGTGGTATTTGTTTTGTTATAGTTGTTTATCATGATTACTGATATGGAAATGTGAATGAATGGCAGTGAAATTGGTGAATCAGATGATGAATTTGAGAATGGAAGTGAAAGAAGTTGTTCGTGTGTGATTATGTGATCGGCTTATGCCAGAAAGTTTTGTCCATTCAAGTTGTATTCTGATATGAGACGTGCTTTCTATCCTAAATTGCTACTAACAGGATAATCTATTTTCCCCGGATATTCTGCTTTCTTGGAGAAGAAAACAGCAAGGATTTCGAGCCCATTTTAACGTGCAAAATTGCAGAGGAACTTGTTCAGTCATCTGCCCGACCACCCGTGTTCGAATCATGGTCTCTTGTGTCTATATTTAATCAATGAGGATTTCAATTTTGTCACACCGATCTTTACGTTGAACTGATGCTTGTGATTGGCTTTGTCCATTTTTTTCCAAAGTTAAAATCTTGTTCAACTTTTTATATTACTTTTTGGATCTTTTACTGGAGGTGTCGACGGAATTCCCATTGCTTCTCGCCATCTCTTGCATACTCGAAAGGCCTAGTTGAATCAATGGCTTGTCCTAGTTTGGACCTAAAGCAAAGTAATAATCAAATACAAACCCGAAGAATGTGATTTTAATCAAAGATAAAGAGTTCGATTTTGATTTGACTTGGGAAACAATTATTTCCTATAATTCTAATTTTTTAGGCCCAGCGAACTGGAAATCTCTCTCTGTTCCGTCTCTATCCTTCGAAACTTGGCCATACCTTATCCGCTTTTCTTCCTGATTTTGATAATACCCACATACCTCAGACAAGACCCACTCCTTCACAGAAATACAAAGAAAAATCCTACGCAGAAGCTCGAGGGATAGCGAAGTTATTTTTTTGATACGTAGAGAGAGAAAAGACATGTCAGTGGCATCTTCCATACCATGTCTCAGAATCCCAAACCCTTCATCTTCTTGCTCTCCGTCTTCCTCTTCATCGGTGAGCTCAGCCTCTTCGTGCTATAGATTCTCCGGGGCAGCAGCAGTTTCTGCAAAGCCCTATGTTATGACCGTTATGAACTCTCAGGCTGAGGGTCCTATAAGGAGACCTGTGGCCCCTCTGCGAGAACCCTCTCCTCCCTTGAAGCCGGTTGCTCCCTTGAAGCCCGTTCGGCCATCTTCTCCCTTGAAGCCCGTTCCTCCTTCTCCGCCATCTTCCACGGTTGCTCCACCGCCCAAGCCGGCTGCGAAGGTGGCTGTGGAGGACAACGATGTGATCACTTTGGAGTTCCAAAGGCTGAAGGCAAAAGAGCTTCAGGAGTACTTTCAGAAGAAAAAGCTTGAGGAGGAAGATCAGGGTCCATTCTTCGGATTCATCGGGAAGAACGAGATTGCCAATGGAAGGTGAGATTTTCCAAGTCCATAAATCTTTGAAAACCGGAATCTTTGTTAGCTTGGTTTTGGAGAATTGCTTCACGAATTGAGTTAGATCCACTAGCGCATTCGTTTGAGAATTGAAAGAATTTGATGTGGAACAGTGCATGATTCACGAGTTAAAAACAAAGATAGACGACAACTTGGGTAGATGAGGTACACAACCTCTAGGAAGTTGTAGCTAGTTTTGATCGCCATTCCCGGCTGAAAGCTCTAGTAATAATTGTCCAGGATAGGATACTGCTAGCGAAAAAGGAGGAACAATCTGAAAATTGAACGTGACCACTTATTGCCCTTGTGTACTGATTTAGAGCCACTTGATCTAGCTTGCACCTACACGACCCTCTACTCAAGGACTTGTTCAAGTGTAAGAAACACCTCTTTCATTCAGTTTTCTATTATTTTAGATTTCATACTTCTAATGGTCTTTCATGGATCTGTTTTAGTAACTCTTAACTCAACCTATATGGTATAATCCAAGTCTTACAACTATTTCAGTTAACTGACATTTTTGCACAGACAGAATGCTCAACTTTCTTAGTTGAGGGTAAATGCTATTTCTGATAGATTTTCATTTTATGGTTTCCTTTCATTCTTTCGTTGGCAACACAAAAAAATGAACAAATATTACATTTCTCTAATGTTATCATTCGCGGCATGCTTTTCCAATTAAAGCTTGAGTAGTTAAATTTGTTGTACCCTGTGGAATGGTCTATTTCACTTCGTTCTGCAGATATAAGAAAACATCTAAAGAGGGGACTTCAGCTGTGATGCATGTGTACTCTTTATAGATGATTTGCGAGTAAAAGCTTTTTCTTTTCTACCAAAAACACTGGCATTTCCTTATAGGTTTGTTAAGTTGAAATGGAGTTAGTTTCCCCTTCTTTTCTTCCCATACTTTACAAGTCCTGTGAAGGCAAACCTCTGTCACTATGGAGGATATCATTGAACTGGTTTAGTCATGTAAAGAAGTCGAAAAAAACGGGGCAGACATGAAACTTGATGCTGTAATCCTTTTTGGATGTTTATAATTAGGAGGTGCGGGAATGCCAAACATAAACATCCAAACCCTACTCTCCTTCTGAACTGCTAGAAAAATTTAACATATTTGTTCTGTTGTTATGCATTTGTGCTGTGGGGATGATGCTTGGTTTTGACAGATGGGCGATGTTCGGGTTTGCTGTTGGCCTGCTAACAGAGTTTGCAACTGGCTCAGATTTCGTCGACCAAGTAAAGATCCTCTTCTCTAACTTCGGGATAATAGATCTTGAATGATTGATCCTTTTAGTTGCTGTAATTTTCCTCCTGAAAATAACCGATACTACCTTTGATATCTGTAATTGTTGTATCTTGGTATACCCAGTTGTATGCTTTAACACTTGAACTTGCTTCTTGTAATGTGATTACATAGAAGAACCTGAATAATCATCTTCTGCCCAGTTGTATGCTTCATACGGAGACTGGAGTACATTGGAGAGATGCAGAAAGAGTATACTTATATATCAATATTAACTTTAAATCATGCATTTACATCGCTCACCACATGAATCATTCAAGCTTTCATGTAGTATGTAATTCAATCAATTAATCTATCCACCCAACAGATTATCAACATGATAAGTCAATATAAAGTGCATTCAACTCTATACCCAGGCAAATATCCAAACCTATTGGGGAGGACGAAATTATTTGAAAAGTCCTTTTTTGCTAAAATTATCCTAAAAAGCGAGCATAAGGTTATCATCATTATCTTCCAATAACACAAACAATTGCCAAACAATTTCAAAATCAATGGAATCCATATCCAAATTCATAGTGCAGAGTGAATGCTGCAGCTAATACTGAATCTTTAAGGACTCTGTAGCTTTGATATGCACTCTCCAAACTTGAAATGAGTGAAGAATGTGTATAAAATTGACGTACTCAATGAAATAGTCAAACAAATTAGTTAAGGTGGGGAAAAGAATACAACACCAAAACTTAGCGCACACACACTTCACCAGACTCGATACATTTCAGAAAACAAGCAAAAAAATCGTGGTTCAAAACATAAGTTTGAAAATAATTAACAGACACAGAGTGAAAGAATAATCGAATCTCTCTCGTATGATTAGGGTTGTACAGCCTATTAGAAGAATATGTGTGTGCTACTCTGTATTAATAAATATGTGTCAAGGTTTTAGTGAAAAGACATGATCCAACTGAAAAAATGTGTTTTCACAGGATTTTTCGCAAAGAGTTTTGAGAAAAATCTTATGCAGTCTTTTGAAATCATGTGATGGTGTGATTTTCTAGGTTCAGGTTGTCACATAAGGAATGATTTTGTCCTAAGAATCATCATCATGAAGTTCTTTTTTGTTTTAATGATGGTCTCAGCATGAGTATGCTTTTATTATCATCTTTGCATAATGATTTTTGAAACATTTTGAAAAATGACATTGAAAAAAGAGGATTTAGTTCTGGTCTCCATCCCTCCCCATGAATTTTGATTTTAGGCGTAGTCACCGGGTACCGTGATTTTGTTCTTACCCTTCTTTCTCTTTCGGATCTAAAACAATTAGAGAGGAATTGCAGGAAGTAGCTTGAGGTAGAAACTTCCCATTGGAGGTGGCTATAGAGCATTTTTCTTAAGAAATGTATTTCGGTTTCTTCATGTTTTGGTGCACTGAATTCCATTAGGCATTGGGCTTGATTTGAGATTGTTGGAGTTGTAGATATTTATGATGGTTCTATTCATATTTGGATTTGGATATTACCTGTTATAATTTTTTTTAGAGTTGGATTTTATTGTTTAAACAAAGAATCCGCCTTTCCTTAATCAGGTACCCAGAACCATTCCAGATAAAGGTAAGAATATGTGTGAAAATATTTCTGGGGTAATTGGGACTCTTATATGGATTCTAATAATTTGACTTGTTAGGTCATTTGGATTATACAATGGTGACACTAGTATTAGATGTAATGTTGTGGGTTAGGTGTTTCTTCCCCGGCCGTAATGTTATAAACAAAAGAAAAATATTAAAAATTTTAATACGATGTGTTTTCAAAACAAAGACAATTCGGCTATAAATAAGCACTTCAGCTTGTGCCAACATCCAAACCAAAGTGATGATCATGGCCAAAGACATCCTTTTTATTGGTTTCCTTGGGATCTCTTCTCTTCTGTTGGGGTCTTGCTTCTCAGCTACCGAGGCACGGATCTCCTCTCCTATTGCAAATGGTCTATCCTGGACGTTTTACCGATCTAAATGTCCTAAAGTTGAATCTATTATCAGAAAACAGCTAAAGAAGGAGTTCAAGAAGGACATAGGCCAAGCTGCTGGCTTGCTTCGTCTCCACTTCCATGACTGTTTCGTTCAGGTATGTCATACTCAGTTGCACCAACTGGAGCTAGTCGGTGCTTTTGTATATACAGGCATCAGTTATATGATAATCCTGAGTAATTTAATTTCTGTGGATCCAACTAGGGGTGTGATGGTTCAGTGTTGCTTGATGGCTCAGCGAGTGGGCCGAGTGAGCGCGAAGCACCACCCAACCTCAGCTTGAGAACCAGAGCTTTCGAGATCGTCAACGACCTGCGGAGGCGCGTCCACAAGCAGTGTGGCCGTATCGTCTCTTGCTCGGATATAGTTGCAATTGCTGCCCGTGATTCTGTTTTCTTGGTAAACAACTTTAAAATCTGATTTCTTCAATGAAATTTTTTTAAAAAAAAAAAATTAAAAAAATATTCATACTCGAGATGATAATTAAATAATGAATCTAATTAGTCTGAAATTTTAACAAACTTCATATTCAATCACATTTATCGGGTTTTCTTCACTGTAATTGATGCAACGAAAGGCCATGGCCATGATATTATTGCTCTATACAGCTATCTCTATATGAAAATCTTAGTTTAAAATTTCCCAGTGGAAAGATTTCATTGAAAAAGCCGATATGATATATGATCTGTGTATCTTTTTCATTGCAGTCAGGGGGGCCGGACTATGATGTGCCTCTAGGCAGGCGAGACGGATTAACTTTTGCGACCACAAAGGCAACCTTGGCCAACCTCCCACCTCCATTTGCCAATACCAGCAGACTTCTCACCGACCTTGCCCTCAAGAACTTCGACGCCACCGACGTAGTGGCCCTCTCGGGTGGCCACACCATTGGCATAAGCCATTGCTCTTCCTTCACTGACCGCCTTTATCCAACAAAGGATCCTACCATGGACACAGCTTTTTCCCAAAAGCTCAAGCGAATTTGCCCCACTGTAAATTCCAGCAACACCACATTCTTGGACGTTCTGTCCCCTAATAAATTTGACAACAAATACTACGTTGATCTCATGAACCGTCAAGGGCTCTTCACATCAGACCAAGATCTGCACACGGACAAGCGGACAAGGAAAATTGTCTCAAGCTTCGCACGCAACGAGTCTTTGTTTTTTGAGAAGTTTGTCCAGGCAATGATCAAGATGGGTCAGTTGAACGTGCTGACAGGGACCGAGGGAGAAATCCGTGCCAATTGTTCTACCAGGAATAGCGACAACTACTTGATGTCAGTACTAGAAGAGGGTTTGGAGGCTGCTTCCTGGATGTAATGCTATATTATAATAAAGATGCTAATCTAGTGTCTATAAATGGGAAAGAAGCTAAGTTTAGACCATATTAGGTTCAACCTTACAAGTTAAACATGCATGGTTGGGTTGGGTTTCTTTTCCAAAATAAAAAGTGATCTAACGTATATAATGATATGCACTTAATTGGCTCTGATAAATCTTTCTTTTTTGCCTGTTTTAAGCTCGAATCACATTGAGAATCCCCTTACCTACATTTGTTAGTAGTAACTAAATAATTTTCATCTAGAAGTTCTCTATTTTTCAAATTACATGTGTTTTAGAAGTAGTATTCTTGCAACTTTTCATTTTTCGTTGTCTGAATCATGATTTGATGCAGTTTCATATCATCTGTTAACCTTACTAAATTTGTATTATTTTCATAAAACCCTAAAAAGTAATGTTTCAGAAAATCTAATATTTTTCTCTGTAATGATAATTTAAGCAAAGATTATGCAACCTTTTGGGGAGTCGGTGGCAGCCACACATCATGACCACGGCGACCTTTCCACCAACAACTCCTGTTAATGCTTATACATTTTTTCCTAAGTTGAAATCAATTGGGATGTGATATGAGCACTTGATAAAAGCAGGGGCACAAATGGAGTTGAAAAGACTGATCATGAAAAGGAGATAAATACAAATCCTGGATGAGAATAGAATTGAGAATCGTTTCTTTTACTGTAAATGAATCCTCCAAATCAGTGTCGATAAGAACATAAGTTGAAGATGGGAAAGATATTGCTCCCATACACGCTCAACACATGGACTTTGTTTATCAACTTAATCATTAGATGCATTAGCCAAGCCGAGGAGTTTGAATGATTCACCTCGCAATCATCAATCATGGCATCTCGTGGCAATTAGGTCTGCCAGCCGCCCCCATACTCCTGTTGGTGCTCAATGCTTTTCCCTTTCCTTAATGCTCATCATGACATGCATTAATGTAAACATAGAACTTAGAAATCACATGAAACTTTCAGGAACACTCATCAGTAAATAAATTATTTATCAATGTAACATTCTCTTTTCTAATCCTAATTCACGGCTATTAAGTGATGAAAAAATTGTATACGATTAAGACATATAATAATTTTATGTGTGTAATCCTACAGGGAGGAGTAAGTTTATGTTTGTTAGTTTAGCTATATGAAATATCAGGCTCTTAGTTAAATCTATATATCCTTCAATATATGTTCGTTTTAAACATATTCATATTTTTTAAAACAAAATAACAATCTGTACATAATTATAAATTTTTTATCTTAAAGTCTAGCTGATTTGGGCTTCTTGCATATCTTTATATTGTTTGGGTTTGGATATTTTATTTTATTTCTTTATAAATTCATGTGGGAAGCTATCAAGAGTTAGTAAAGACACCAGTTTATCCGATGCTGATATTGAATCTCTTTTCTCGGAATAGGATGAAGAAAAAGGGTTTGGAGTTGGACCGGCCATTAAAGCCAAAGGAAAAACTTCGGAAGTAGAGACCAATGTATCTTCGGCTCAGCAAGAGCCTCCAGCATCAGTTCTGGAACGCATCCTTCTCAGTCAAGACGTTCTCGAAAAGGCAAAGAAACAATGCCCAAGTTGTTGTGAGAAATCTCTTTCAAGACGGCTGAGCTGGAAGGTCAATGAGTCAAGCTTCTTTTCGTGCGAAGTATGACTGGTGGCAGTAGTGAAGGGTTGAGAAAACTCTTGTGTGCTCCTGTATCCAAGAAGCCGACAACAAGGATTGGCTTTTCATATTTGGCAGGAAGGATGTGGAAAGGGACAGCTGGCTGTGTAATCGTGAGAGGTTCAGTTTGGAGGATCTGTCGGCTTTTTGGATACAGGAGCACGCAAGAGTTTTCTCAACCCTTCCAAAAAACGAACTAGTCCCAATGACTGGTTCTCTTTGGACGTCCAACTCTCAGGTGCACCTCAGATCTCTCAAGCCAAGCTCCCAGATAAAGATCTTCTCATCGGCTTTGACATTTACCAACAAGCAGGAAAATTACAAATCCTACGGGAGACAAATTCTTGCAAAACCTCGAACATGTTGGCGTCATAGCCATAGCTGTAGAGGCGCTTTGAAAGAATTGGACACCAAGCCCAACTCTTGGGCCTACAGGCGTGAAATACTCTCCCCACCAAACCCAACGAACCAGAATCTGGACTCTCCTCTACTTTACAACCACAGCTAGACCGCCCATTCGGCCCATCGGAGAAGTTGTTTTTCAGGAATGGTTTTATTCTTGAATTCAAGGACTCTTGGAAAGGATGAATTATCCATCTGAATCTTGAAGCGTCCCGGCTGCTTCCTCCTCCTCTGAAGAAGTTTTTCATACTCTCATGATTGAACCTGTACAGAGATCCTATAACAAAACCATCCCCATTAGTTGCTTCTTTTCTAATGGAGATCATCCTCCTCGTCCACTTTATTGCTTTTTCAAGAAGCGTTTTCAACGCGGAAAGAAAGGCGACCGCTGTTATATTTGTGGGTTGTTCTAAAAGAACAGCACCCCAATGGGTGTCACTGGCATCGGTTGTAGAGGAGAGTCCAGATTCTGGGAATAGATCAGGTTTCCTTGTCGTATGTCGCTTCATGAGATACGGGAAGAGATGGTTCTTTGCGTATTGCTGGATTTGGAAAAGATCTGGATAGTGCTGTTGGTGTAGACCTGTTAAGACAATCTTCCCGGCTGCTTCCTCCTCTGAAGAAGAAGTTTTTCATACTCTCACCCGGAATGGTTTTATTCTTGAATTCAAGGACTCTTGGAAAGGATGAATTATCCGTTGCCCTTTCTACTATTATCTTGAATCATAATATTTATTTTTCTCTTATGTTATTATTTCTTTGGGATTATTTTATGTATATTGGTTAGTTATATTATTGTTAAAGAATGATCTTTTAAATTTGAGTATTCATATTTGAAATAGTACTTCTGTATTATTATGCAAAAGATTGTTATTAAATCTTAATAATTATATTTATTATATATATTCATATTCATATATAATAAATTAGTAACAACATAGCCCGTAATCGAGTTCGTTATGAGATTGTTTATTTAAAATTTATTGGATTTTAGACTAATGTAGGAGAATATGGAGAAATTTAACAAAATAAGTTTGAATATGGAATTTGAATTTTCAGCACTGTTTAGTCCATTGTCAATATTAGATAAGAGTTTAAAGGTCAAGAATTTCTTTTGTTGATTAATGAATGACGTAGTGGAAATAAAATATGTGATATTGACCAAAAAAATTGAAAAGGAGAAATAAATGATGATTTGGGTGAAGCATACAATACAAGTACTACAAGGATGCGTACCCACCAAGCTATCTCTGGGGAGCCCTTTTAGGCAACTGTTGTTGATGGTTTAGAACTTTGTGTTTGATTCTCCTCTTCAGTAGAATGCAGAGTAACGCCAAAACAGCAACTATTACTACGACATAAACTTCCGACTCAATCTGCCAAAATATGTCAAGACTAGGCTTCCCACTTGATCCGCATTCACAATCATTCATGTTTTCTTTTACGTTTCCCATGGTCATAATTGTCGTCGTCGCTGTTGTCATCGTCGGCGGGATTTGTGGATCAAGAATGAAATCCAGACTGGTTGCAGATTCTCCAACTTGGATCCATGTTGTCTTTGATTTGTACCCAGGCATGCTGGCCGTCACTGCAGGTCCACATCACATTCGTGTCAAAATTCTAAAATGCAGCTGCCAATTAGATGTGAGAAATGATGCATGAAATTTTCACTAGCAATCATGCATCATATTGATAACAATATGTATTTTAGGAGTGTTTACGGTCTTCTCATTCTTCCTGATATACTTTTTAATTTTCCATTACTAAAATAGGACCATCCTCAACACTGGGATACAATCCCCAACTGTTCTTATTGAGCCATAAGCCTGGAACTACTAATAACGTGCGAACAATAATGCTGAGACACTCCAAGAGATCTAAAATGGAGAATGTGTTTAACCCACAATTATCATAATGAATCGAGTACACACAATAGAGTAAATAACAAAACTACAAAAATTTACAAATGACAAAAGAAACAAAGCTGGTGTCATAGAAGCCTCGGTTGATTAAAGCACATAATTCTAGCTAGTTCGGACTTATTACCTTGCTCATTCGTAAGCTAAAGCCTAAATACAGTGAGTTTACGACTATGACATTTATAATCTACAAACTGTGGAATATGAGCATTACTTTTCCAAAAGCCATAAACTAATCTAGTGGTTGTTTTCTGATAAACTTAAAAAGCCTTTCGAGAGTTTTTAATGACTAGCTTAAGTTGTTTAATGTGAATTCCGAAAAAGACAACAAACGGATGAAATAATACCTTTATAGCTCTGTCCTTGGGAGAGTAGACGATGGTAGTCAGCAAAAGTTTTGCCAGCTTTCACCTATCAAGTAACGTTATGTTAGGAAAGGAAGCTTGACTCAAAGCACTGACAGTAATATAGCACTTCTCAGAGGGCTGCCTCCAATGGTTTGGCAAAATGTGTTATTCTTACCAAAACAACGATATGCATCTACGACACAAAAATGAAATTTTAAAATAGCTGTTTAATAGAGTAAAAAAAACCATATATCCATCATGCTTGTTCACCGAAAGTCATAAAAAGATAGCTACTTTCTCACTGCCCAGCACACAAGTACAGCAACTTGGGGCACAAATAATTTATACATATACTGCTACCGCACCTGTGATTTTCAATTGTTGCTCAAAGCATCTATCACTAGGAACAAGGGAAAAAATTGAAGCCTATTTTTTGCAGCACACAGAATCACAGTCCATGTTCAGTCAAAACAGAGGATATCTATTAAGTTAAATATTCTAACAATAACAATTGATCAATATCTATGTTTCTTTAGCCCATCACTTCACACCCTGTTACTTTTGTCAGACACTAGATGGTGAAAAGTTGCTATGTAATTGAGAAACTTTAACAAGGAAGAAAAAAATGAGGACTGAATGGAAAATATCTGAGTCTGGGCTGAGCACGTCTAGGATACCAATATAACATACTGGAAGTATTATTAAAAAAAAAACATACTGGATGTCCAAATTCAAGCAATGTAGGTTGTTATCTATGACCTATAAACAAATTATCATATCAGAAAACAATCAGGGATGTCAAAATAAAACATATAAATGCTCTCAGCCAATCCATACTAGAAGCCAGCTTCCTCACTCCTGCCTACGTACAAGGCATTTTAAAACCTATTCGACAAACACAACTATTATCATGGGATGTCAAGGAACAGTCAAACTTTTCTACAATATAAAGAATCACATGATACTAATGTTCTAAGATCAGAAATGATAAAAGCACATCATAGGCTCCCAATGAGTGGCCAAATAATTAGATCAATTTTTTTCCAATCTTTACATATATATCAACTCATAATCCAAACACAAAAACAAAATACTAAGAACGAGAGCAGCAGCAACAAACAAAAGCTACTGATGCATGGGAAAGGGTGTGAATGTACCACATAATTTATTCCCTCAATAGTAATGGAAGCAGGTAGTGGCCTTCCACTGTCTGATGAAAGGATCCTTCCATGCACTCCTGTCTTTATACAGTACACAAAGGGATAGATATTATGCAGTATATAATTGGAAAAAAGACTAAGTATGAATATTATTCCTTGAAAATGCTTCTCCTACAAGATATGCATGGATTGTGTGTCAATTGAATCTTTGAATCTGAACAAAAAAAACTAAGGTTCAACTCAGTTCAGCCAACAAAAAGGTTGACATGATGATGATCAAACACATAAAGGTGTGTAACTCCATAATGTATAAATAACTTTTTACAGTTCTTAATATAAAAACCAGTTAAAGAGTAGAAAATATAAAAAGACTACAGTCTACCTTCGCAAGGCTGGCCACAAGGTTTAATAAACTCATTTTGTTGTACTCCCAAAGGGTAGGAAGCTGCTTAGACATATAGCAATACAGAGATAAAGGAGAAAATTAATGGGAGATAAAAGATACTTGAAAAAGAGTAGGCTATACCAGCAAAGCTTAAAAAATCTGACCTCATTAGCATTAGGCCATTTGTTGTCACTAATCTCTAATGTTAATTCAAAACAGCCAGCATGTATATAGTTCCAGTCTTGCATTCCACCATATATTGGATACCTGCAAAAATCATTACATTTAGAAAAATATTGACACAAAAAAAAGGATCTGAGAAATGTACATAAAGTGAAAGACAGTCATGAACATTTTCATATAACAATTCATGGCTAGTATCACTATCAACATGAGCACTTAGTCACCATACCAAGATGCTCCATTTGTAATTCCACCAGGATATTCTTTGCTCAACGACATGTTTTGGTGAGAGTTGCTATATAAGCTTGCCATAAAGCGGAATGTATCGTCATCAGGGCATGCATAATAATGTGTCCTGAAAATCGTCACATATAAGACATGTACACATTGAAAGATAAAGTAAAAGCAGGGAACTTCTTAGGAAACAGATCGATACGAGTGAAGTACCTTCCATCCTCTGTACCATCCCACGGATAATTTGCTACCAGTGCACCCTTTCAGTATCAAAAGATATTGATCAGTAAATAAAGAGCAAACTGAACAACAGATTGCTGTTTGCTAATGCATTTTAGGGTAACAGTTGAATGCCCTTCAAATGATCCATTTGACCATAACAGGTATATGCCATATGATATCAGGGCCAACAAAAAGAAGAACAAAAGTTGCATCACTTCATCAAGGAAAATCTAATCATGACCAGCTGTATTGCTCACCCCATATCAGATACAGGTTCTTCATCTTTTCTTTAGTCATTCAGCATTAATTTTAGTAGAGTACATTTTTATATATGGTAAGAAAAGAAAAGAAAAAACTAATTGTTTTGAAAGGATGTCATTCATAGAAGTCCAGGAATTATCACATCAAATTTCCTGAAAAGTTTTCCTAAATGATATCAATCACTCGTAGCATTAATGGAATCTGTAAAATTAAAACAGGATGCGAGAGCAGAAAATATTTTACCAAAAACTTAATTCTTTTACAACGTAGGAAGAATTAAAAAAAAAGGAGACGAAATCTTACCCCATGTAAACTAGCAGATGCAGTAAATTGTATTTCTCTTAACCAATTCATAACTGCTCTTGTTTCCGGCTGCCTTTCATCTATGTCATTATTCACAGGATAGAACTAGCAATTCATTTGATAATTAGATTCCATGAATGGAAAAGTTATGATGTAAAGAGTAGATACTCATTTGAAATAATATAAAAAAGTAATATCTAGGAGCATCACACAACTCTCTCATAGAATCTATTCAGTAAGTTATGTTCCTATCAAGAAGTTTAAAACAAGGTCTATGCTGAGGTAGATAACAGGATTTCCAGTGAAAAAAAAAGTACAGAAACAGTCCCTTCTAAATATAAGAACTAAACTCCAATCTCAAAAACCACGAGCAGAATTTAACATTTGGGCCTCTTCTCAAAAGGAACAAACTTACAAAATACTTGATCAAGACCACAGGTGAAAATTTCAGAGAGACTTCAAATAAGAAAAGTTTTACAAATTTCTAAAACCACAGCATCTACTTATATGTTCACTTACAAGGCAGATGAATTACCTGTTCATAGTTGCACAGTTCCAGTACGAACTACAGTAATTTTGTAGTTCCACTACAATAATTTTGTCATTCAGAAAAGCCTTGAGTCTAGTTAATGAAGATTTAAGTATCTTTTTAAATCCAACAATATGTACAAACTCCAAAAAAAAAGCACACCTGGTCTGGAAAATCACGATTTAGATCGATCTTGTTTGCATTCTCACGTCTTCTCAGTGAAAACCCATCAGGATTCATTGAAGGAAGAATATGAAGGTGAATATTTTCAATAATCAATCTGGCCTGTAAGGATAAAAATAATACAATTCCAGAATAAACATACCATTCTAAGTCAAATATGGAATATTTATGTGAAGAGTAAAGATAAACATCTAAGTGACTCATGTAATTGTCTAATTGACAATAAGAATCAGATACCCACAAGTGGAAAAAGATAAAATGGAGAAAAATATTTCATCCTCCACCTCTGTGTGGTTTTTAAAATTTTAAAAGGGAAGATAATATGGCCAAACATAAATTAAATGAAATAAATATGGTTCACAAAAGGAGAGATGTAGTGAGATGCACATGAATTACATATTTGCTTTACACATTTCAAAAGACAGCACAGCTGGTTCACTTTGAACAAAGAAAATTAAATTGCTAGAGCAAGAAGGTAAAGTCTTCAGAAGATAAAAAGCTTAAAATAAGCCACTTGTAAAGTGAGGATAACAACCACCATAATTTCCAATTTCACTAAAGCACATGCAAGACAAGTAGGATGGTTAAAACAATATGTATAAAATGAGTAAACATATTTTTAAAAAAAAATAAAAAATGAGAAACAAAGAATCTGTATGATATCAGAGTCTTATTATAAACAAAAATCAAAGAGAAGGCCGGGAAAAATTATTTGCGTCTTAAATAAGAAATAAGCATCCTTATAGGGAATGCAATGGAAAGACATATACCAAAGGGTCCTTCACTTGGTTATCACAAATCCAATTGGCAAGATGCATTAGAAGCTCACGTCCTACGGGTTCATCTCCATGGACATTACCAATGAACTGTGAAACAAAGTCATTGATCAACTAGATTAAACTCAAAAGCAATAATTGTAAAAAGCTGCATATCTAGAGTTTGCAAGAGAGAAGCTATAGTAGTAGGATGCATTCATGGACAAAAAAATTTTAATTTTTACAAACAAAAAAGAAGCACCTGAATTTTCTAGTAGAAATTGTTGCTATCATTCCCTTGTCAACAATACTTTCTAACACTGAACGCTATGGCCATGATAGTAAGTAACTTTGGTCACTAAAATTTTCAAGATAATGAGTGGATTAACATTATCATTTTTCTGATTCATGACTAAGTAAAAGCCTGCAGCTAGCATGCTCATAACTCTTTCATATTATTATCAAGACAAAATTTAAAAAAAAGGTACCAAATCATGTTTACTCTCGTATCTGTTTTAGTAATTTATTTAGAATCATCATACTGCAGTTTATTTTTGTAATAGTCAAGAAAAGTGGATCATCTCTAAGAAGAAAGGATTGAATTCTTTTAGAGATCCCCTAAAAGAATAGAAACTAGCCAAAAAGTTTGACTTTGCTACAAAATTCACGTATTTTAGGGTTTCATACAAGTATATACATATCAAGAACTTGTAGCTCTCAGAAGTGAAATGGGTTGATGAACAACTCACCTTAAATGCAGGTTCAGGCTCTTCCTCCCCAGGCTTGTCTGAGATCTCTATAACCCACTACCCGTCACACCGAAAAAGAGGAAGAAAGAAGCCACCACTCAGACAAACTAATCAAAAATCTCAAAAATGGCATAATAAAGGAAACGGACAAAAATAACTGGATCAAAAATCCCACTGAGGAACCTACTGGAGTGAAAGCACTATTACCAGAGGAACTGCATTCACACTGTTTCCAATACTGAAGACACAATCCAAGAATCCCTCAAATAGAGAAACAAAGAGCGTCTCAGCATCATCATAAGTCACCTTAACAAGCAACAAATAAATAATCCGATAACTAAAAATGCAACCTGTAGATCCTCGAAATGTTGCTGCATCTTTTCCCGAATTCCTTCACCGCCTTCTCAAGCTCAGAATTCGTCATATATCCTCGAGCCACATCGTCACTGGAAAAAAGACACAAAAACACGCGGATCGCAGACTAACTCATCAAACAATCAACTAACAAAAAAAAAGAGTACCTAACGTGAGACCGCGAGGCGTCCTGAAGTAACAGCCTTGATGAAGAGGAACGAGCGGCACCATTTAGAGCACCTACAGATTATAAAAATATAAGATGGATACCAAAATGCAAAAAGGTAATCAAGTCGCGAAAAGCAATGTCCCGCGGAAGAGCCAGAGTACCTGAAGGGAGAGATGAGTGGTACGGGCCTCTGGCGACTGCAGAGCGGAGAAAAGAAAAGAAAACGAGATGGATGAAGAAGATGATGACGTGAGGGGAGAATCTGATCGGCATTTCTCTTCTCCCATCAAAGGCGTGAAACAGAAATCGCAATTTCAGCTCTCTTTCCTTTTCTGGTTTGACTTTTCGCTTTGTTTTGTTTTCAAAGTTCATTAATAAAGTAAAAATAAGTATTTAAGCGACTCTACTGAAAGTACTTAACTCATATTTTCTTTTATTTTGATGAATTAAATAATTATGAATTTAAAACTCAATGACATTATCGAATGTGATATTCTATATTTATATTACATCTAAATATTTTTTTTTTAAACAAAGAGAGATCTAGTTGAAGATTGCTTGGTGACGTAGATAATTCAAATACATGAGAAAAAAATGAAAAATACAGATAAAGACAAACACTGACTTTCATTTATGTTACACGATCGTGCACTGAAAATCAAGGGCATCTTCTAGTAAATAATGGAAATTCTTGTTCAGGGTCACAAAGAAAATTAATTACTAAAGGCAAAGTTGTACGTAAGAGGTACCGAAAAGCATAAACCCATCACTGGTTAACTAATCAGGGCTCATGAAAGTAAACCCATCATTGAAACAAATAAATGCTATCTATGGTAGCAATAGACTTGAATGAGCTC
Organism: Passiflora organensis; assembly: GCA_019739055.1. Taxonomy (NCBI): domain Eukaryota; kingdom Viridiplantae; phylum Streptophyta; class Magnoliopsida; order Malpighiales; family Passifloraceae; genus Passiflora; species Passiflora organensis. The sequence continues at coordinate 174,228 of JAEPBF010000328.1, read as the reverse complement.
GTAAGTAAATTTTTCTGTGGCTTTCTTGGAAAAGTTCCAAAGCATCTTCAGAAGCCAATATACTTAATCTCATGACCCATGTCATCCGAGAATGGCGCTTCGACAGGTCCCTTTCGTGGGGTGCAGGCTATATTTTTTATAATAGACAAGTGAAGGTCAAATTCCGCTTTCATTTTCTGGCAGCACACTTCAATCCACTTCTCAGCAACACTAGTGGCTACACTGTCTTGGTTATCCCTTTCATGCTCTTCGACTGCAGGTCTAATTTCATCGTACAAGGAGGCCAGTTGTGAGTCTGCATCGTTCTTCATTTCCTGTGCAGCATTTAATTTCAAACCAGAGAAAATAAACAAAAATGCATCTTGACATGGGTTACAGTTGAACTAAATATTGCTGAGAGGGGTCCCTAACCACATGTGGATATTTCTTGGACCTCCTTTTATCTGTAACTTTATTGGGGTCTATCAAAATGCAAAACCCTCATTGTGATTAATATAAAATCATGATGATACACAGCAACGAAAAACTGATTTGCACCTTTGCTTGCATAACCTAAATTATAGACAGAGCAGAGTTCACAGTGCATACCTCATACATAAGCACTTCTTCTCGAGCTTCTTTCAATGCTAGGAGTTCAGCAACATGCTTGGGATCAACTTGCTTCTTTGTCATATTTTTCGGTTTCATTCGTGAAATCTGTTTTGATCTCTTCTTTGGGATGGGCCCCAGTCCAATATGATAATTTCGGCATGCACTATTACTTCGGATGCGAGAAATCATAGCATTCTTTTGTGCAAATGACTGCTGAGTACCTTGGGAATACAATTTTATATCTTCACATGCTTCAGCTTTCACTGGATTCATTGTTATAGCTTCCATAGCAACTGAATCAAGTGGCTGAACCACAAGAGCAGGGGACTCTGACTGAAGTTCGGATCTTGAGCTGATATTCATGAATGTGGAGCAATCAAGATTCTTGTTGACATCATAGTCAGACTCGTAGAATGTCTCGTTTTTAGAGATCTTGGGGGCAGGTTCATCTTCTGCAGAATCATATAATGGTATGTTTTGGACCGAATACCTGTACCAAGAATTCCAGTTTACTATAATAATGAGAACAGAAACATCATACATAAAAAGTGTGTATATAAACAGTCCCGAAGCAATTTTAGGTACATGGTAATATGTATCATAATTCTTTCTTTCACGCAGAACTTTTGTCATCCTCTAAAGAAAATTAGTTCTTCATCTAACATCCCTACGCCTAAATAAGCTTTTTTGTCATATGTTGAGGATGGGAACTCCATGACCTCCAACATACGGCAATGACTTGTTATGATTTATGACTCCGTAAGACATATAAATTCGAGTTGCTTGGTATAGAGATACGGGAATAGGCTTAAAATGGTGTGCTCACTGTATTCCTGCTGGTTAGCTAACCATTCTGTTGAGCCAACAAGAGGCAATGTATAGAGTTTATGTCACCAACTTGAAATCTACCAGGTGTGGAGGCTAATATATTTAGGATTCCTACCTGAACAACCCCCAATTCACATGCCAAAAGGAATAGCAACAAGCCTTCTGATGTTTCCCTTGGACATGTTTTACCTAACTTCAGCTTCTGATGTACCAATCAATGCAGGAGAATGTTAAGGATAGATCTCACAAAATCCAACCAACTAGGCTTGAGCTGGAGAAACTCATGCATGCTCTATATATGAGAAAATACAGCATCTCATAAACAGCTGGAAATCAAACAACTTAAAATATTAACTTGGGCATTTTCATTGGCAATGAAAGGGCCAACGAGCAGAGAGAACAAAGGAGGGATAATGATGATAGGAATCTTCAGTTTTACAACCAAAAGCTTAAGCTGATAAGTGGAAAGACTGACATATTCAGTCATACAAATAAACAAATTGCAGTAAATGTGGTTTAATAGTCCACTTAACACAACAAATAAAAACTAACCAGATCATAAAAGAAGTCAATTGCCATGCAAACTAAGCCAAATGGATATCCGTAACCAAAAGAAAATGATGGGCAATTCTTACTTTGTTTTCATGTTTAATTTACTTACATGGACTTGCATGTCGAACATATAACAGGAATGTTTTAAGGATTCTCTCTAAAAAGTGGAATGGTTACAGACGATCACAAGCTACATTAAAGCATAAGCATTTCATAAAATATCATAACTAGTGGATTTGTACCACATGGGTAGACCCATGTTTGGAAATTGGAAATTCCAACTTAAAATCCTCAGCATAAATCATGCAAGATTTCATAGGATGAATGAGAACTTGTGATACATGCCAACCCATATGCCCAGTTATCCTACAACTAATCAAACAATAATAATAAGCAAAGTTGCTGGATGTAAGACTCTTAACCGCAGATTTTGTTTAACAGAGGCAAACAATCACATGTAACTTTTAAGCTAATATGTCACTTTATTAATGTCCCATACAGAGTATATATACCAGCATTTATGCATATAAGCCATATAGCAAAAGGGGGGATTAGATTATACTGTAAGAAAGCAAGCTGAAGCAGGTGTGTAACCATTTGCGTGCCACTAAGAGAGTTGTTAACATATGATACAAGCACCATCAGTTTAAACAAAACCAATAGAAGGGAAAGCTTCTATTCCTCATTCTGACCAAAACTAAAAATAAAAGGCTGCTTGCAGTAAACACAAGCTAAAGTTCTAGGCACAGAATCAAGTTGACAAACAAATGCTATACATTCACTTAAGCTACAACCCAGAATCATCATTTTCAAGTTTTGGATTGGCCTGAGCCTGCTAATTCACAAACTTCAAGATGCCAGGTACAACAAACTATCATAAGTACTGAAAGTAATGATGGTTCCCATTATGGGGGCTGAATGAGGAGCCTGTTCATGTGCCAGTGGAGGAAATAAGACTGACAATCCTAAATATTGGAGATGACAAAAGCTTTAAATTGCAGAATGCCACCGAGAATGGGGATGGGACATTACCTGTCATCATCATCTTCCCATAGGTAAGTATCCTCCTATTGAACATTGTGAAGAAAAATTGATATCAGAATCAAACCAATATTGATTTTCAGGGAGAATGGAATGGTGGGTGAAGTGGGAGTCAAAACAAAAAGGGAAATACAGAATTTACAGGTAACATTGCAATAACACATGCAACATGAGAATTCAACAATGCCACCAAAATCATTCAGCAGTCCAGCCAAAATAACATTCTGATATGAATTTGAAGCATTATTTTGGGAGTTCTATAGTTTTAGCTTTAAAATTGTGAAAAAAAAAAGATTGAAGGCTAGATAATATGACAGGTACCTCGTAGTAGCTGTCATGACAACCATTTAACTTTACCTGGAAACCACGAGATTTTGCCCCCAGAAACCCAGAGCAGGTAGCAGCACCACAAAGGCAGCGAACTTTGGTTCCACCATACCATTCAAAGTTATAATCATATGCAAGCTCAGTTCCCATGGAAATATCATGCTTAGCAAAAATTCCAACCCTAATCTCCCCCAAAACGTTCCACTTCCTTGTCTCACAATTTGGCTGGCTAATATTTTAAAAAAAAAGAGTCAGTCTCAAATCTGAAAAGAGACAAATATACAAGAAACAGAAAGCTCAGACAAAAGAAACATATAATGTTGCAACGAATTAGTTTTCTGTTTTAGGATGCTCACCATGAATGATTAATAAACCTGGCAAGGCTTCCTTTCTTGGTGGCATCAATGGACTCAGATGAATTGAGTGAAATAATATATGCATCTTTGAGACCTAAATCATGCCATCAAGAAAGACAACGCTTTTATAAATAAAAAAGTTATAAATGCAAGTGTAATACATACAATTATATCCAACCTTCAAGTTCATATGCTTGGGATCTCCGCTTTGCTTCTCTCCATGATATCACTTCCCCACAGTACTCAATTATAAAAGCTCCTGCCTGCAGGATTTAGATATAAGGAACTGAAATGATGGAATTGTAATAAAGATCATATATTCGACAATATAGGCAACAAATATTAGAAATTCAAATGCTCTCTAAAAAGGAAAAACTCCATGACAACAGTGAAACAGCATATTTATATTTTTGCACAATTTTCTTATTAGAAAAAACTTCCTGCTTATCCTAAAAGTTACCATTTAATATTCTCTTCAAGAATATGGAACAAAAAATATTGAAAATTTCATATGATTACAGATGTTCATCCCTGGTTACCTTCATATCGGTATCAGCAAGAAGACCCCACCCACGGCCTTCAGTTATGAATAGCCTTGTCTTAGCATACTCACATTTCTGAAATCTCTGTTTGTGGGAAAACATTCAAGAAAAGAAAACAAAGAAGAGAGTAGCGTATTAGCTTGGTTGTTCACTAAGCATTTAAACTTTCTATGGAGCTGGTCCTAAAGATGCCACTCTTCACATTATGGAACAGAGTAATTGTAATAAGTAGAATGGTGATATGAGCTAATGAATCCAATCTAGCACACAGTTTGAGTGGCAGAGCATAAGTGTTTTAAACAAAATCAAAACCACCTCAAAGAGTAGACCATGCTCTTGATACATTATGTCATGTTATGATTTCATACTTGAATTCGTTCTCTGAAAGTCCAAATCTGCCAGACAATACCCCCTACCACACACATCTGACAAGGTGGTAGGAAATGAACAATGGGAGTTTGTAATCCTCCTTCATTGTATTACAGTATCCTACTAAACCTCTAATCACCCAAGAACGAAACTATTAGACTTTTCCTGATGGATCTAATGAAATATGACAAAAGAAAACAAAAAACAAAATCTTTGAGTTAGAGGGCTTTAAAATCAAAAGAAAACCCAAGAAAAATAATGAAGGCAAAAGAACATGCAGCGAATGCTGAAGTCTTCCAACCTTGTTTAGGTACTAACTGCACATCTATCTAGAAGCAATTATTTCCTTGCTCTATTAAGGACAAGACAATAAAAAAAATTCAGAATAAAATTATATGAAAAGCAAGCAGAGTAACCAAACAATTCCCTCATACATCCATGTGAATCCATGCAATAAAATCAAACAGTAAACATCAAAGAATGCAAAACATACTAAAATCTATATTTATACAAAGGAGAACCCTGGAATTAATGTTTTCAGAAAAAATGAAAATACCAGCGTGTAAAAATGTCACAAGATGGCAGGATTATGTAAACCTGGTTCTTGCAATGGATGCCACAGGGGCAACATCCAGGAGTGCACTCGGTGCTAGTTAAAACATTCAAACACCTCTCCCCACAAGCACTATCTGGGTCATTGACATTAAATTGGCATTCACAGACAGCAATATCCTCTTCCTTCTGCTTCTTATGCCTAGAAAAAACAACCAAATTTTCAGTAAGAATGTGACCAACAGCTATAATTTTATGAGAAAACAAAATCATGAGCCATCGAAGTTACCACTGTGACAACTAAAAACCAGTAAACAAATCAAACCTAAACACACTCTACACACGCAGGAACTGCACACAGAAATTGCAGTTTCTAGATAGCAAGCAAAGTTACATGGCTTACTCTGATTATCATAAGAGTAGAAAGAAGGCATGCTATAAATAAAAAAAACAGTATTAGTAACTTTTGAAATCATTTGCAAACAAAAAAAAAGGAACCCTCCATGAACTGACGCTAGTATCGAGACATTTCGTCATCCAGGGAGTCATATGACAAGTAAAAGAAAAATAGATGGACAACAAACTGTACCAGAACATGAGCAAACTTGGAGGAGAGTACTAATTCATTTCCAAATAATATTTTGAAGAAAATGAAAGAATAACCTAGTATTTTGGAAGCATTTCTTCTCCAGCACTAAGAGACGCCCCACTTTGTTTTATATAGATTAAATAAAGGAATTGTGAAAGTTGAGCGAGAGCAAAAAAAAATTGCAACAGTGAACAACATGGAATAAAAGAAGAGGACTTACTTTCGGTATGAAAAATCATTTTGATTAATGTGTTCAAATTGAGTCAGTTCTTCCATGTGTAGCTCCTACAAAGTAAACAACGATTCAATAGTATAAGCCAAAAATAAACTCTCTCTAACAAAGCCAGGCAAATAAACTAATTAAGCAATAAGTGTTCTCCATGATTTATCAGAAAAAAAAAACACACACACAGACACACAAGATATTCCATCATCAAAATAAGTTCATATTTAGCATGTTCACACATGTGGAACAGTTGATAGAGCAATCACATCTTCCTGCTCATAAATCATGCCTCTACAGTGTATGGAACACATTTTCAAAAAGCAGACTGAACACAGAACCTAACCCACAGTAAGACAAAATTAGAAAAAGAAAAAGAGAGAGAACTTGTAGGAGCAATACCTCAAAAGATCAAAAGATGTCCTCTCCAAAATCCCATAAGTTTTGTTTCAAGAACATTCACATTTAATTCCTCTTGTACACAAGTGCTATGGAGCACATTCAGAGAACACGACACTGGAAACTCAAAAAAGTGAGAAGACTTGAGTTTTGTAGATGACAACTGAATCCTACATCTTCGAAAAATAAAATTCAAGCCAACCTGTATAGGGAATCCTAGATAAGTACCTAGGCTCATTGTTTGCTACTCGCTCTACAATACAGCATTGAAGAAATTGGCCAAAAAGGTTTGGAAACGAGGGAATAAAGTATTCTAGGCTCTGAATGATTTGATCATCAGCATCTTAGGTGCTTGTGCTTTCTAAACTTCACATATACTACTACTCACTGCAGTTGTTGAGAAATCCAACTATTTCTTCATCAATCAATCCCACTAGAAATATTCATGGCTTCTGTGAAACGATAAGATATCTTTCCAGGGTAAAATGATTTTAGAAACAAATCTATTACAAGAAAACATGTACAAGCCTATCATTCTATTTGTCTCTTATTTTTGTTGTGAATTTTTCCAATAAACTGATAGTGACAGGTATTCTAGATTTAGACGATTTTGTAAACATTAGAAATTTATAATAAATTAGTTGATGCTTACTTTTACTTGCTAGAAATTTATACTCTTTTCCTGAACAATGCTCCAGAAAGCAAGATACATAATGCAAACAATAGCTCATAACTAATGCCCGTTTGTCAGAGTGTTGACAGAGACTAGTAATATATGCACTAATAAAACTATATAGCAGGAAAATTCTCTTACCATGACAAATATTCATGCCAGTGTGGAAACGTCTTTGGCATCGGCAGAGACAATGCGTTGCATTCAAAACCTATATTCATCAAATCTCGATTACGAAATGTCATGGCGAGGATAAGGATCAGATGCATTATAACCTGAAATCTAGCCACTCTTTTAAGATACGACAATGCATTCCAAAGACATTCAGCTCAAGTCTCAACCTTAAATGTCAGGAAAAGAAGGGTAGCTATAAGCGCAACAACTGTTCCCTCAAGCAAACCATGAACAAGAAAGATGAAACTCCGCTTTGATACTAAAAAAAAAAAGAAACAGAAAAACACTGCAACGAATTCAAATTCCAAACATGCCGGGGAAATTTCGAGTAAGAAGACCCAAAATCTTGTTTTCAATTTGGTCTCTGAGCAAAAAGGAACCCAGCATCAAAGTATGATTTACTGGCTAGACGAGATATACGAAAAGAGAGAGGCAACCGAATTCATTGAAATCCATAAATTATAAGAAACAAGCATCGCTGCAATTTGCGCTCGAAACCAAAACTTACATTGCGTTCGCGTGTAGGCGCTGCACAAACGAAAAAGAACATGTTCGAGTTCGATCCTATATTTTCAGAAATAAATAAATAATACATAAAATTAAATTCAATCAATAACACAAACATATTATAAAAGTTTTACTTCTTATGGATCATAACTTAATTATATATTTATTCATAAAATATAAACATCATACAAACGAATATGTTACTCTGCAATTTTCAAACTCTTGTTAACTTTGAAATGGTAATATATAATTTTTTTATTAATTAAGGCTGATTTAAAATTGCCATTAAAAAGTTTAGAAACTATCTAGAATATCTAGATTACTACAAAGCTTTTTAATATTTTTTTTTGTATATCTATCTTTTTTTTAAAGCCAGAATTTCTCAATCCTCGTGTAACTTAAAATCAGATCACTTAAAATAGAGAGTTATGTGGGGTCCATGGAGTTAAATGTCCATCTATTTAATATTTTATTCTAAATTAATTTTTTTGTCATTTTAAAAATTATATCAACTCAATATCATCCATATCAGTAACTTAACGCAATGGATCTTTACCCTTGTTAGATCTTTGTTAAAGGGAATAAGATGGATATATTATTTGATAAAAAAAATCTTAATTTCAAATATATAGTAACACTTCATTGTCATGTTCTGACACCCTTAAGCGGATATGAAAAGTTTGTGTGAGATTTTATTGAAGATCATATTAGAATCGCAATTTTCTTCTCCAAAGCAAAGAGTAAGATAAAATAAAATCAATCACAAACAATACACAATTAGAATTTTGCAATACACAACCAAAAATATAATATAGAAGGGACATACATGTCACGATCCGACCCCCGGACTCTCGACCCAGCGGATCCGGATGTGTATGTGCACGTGGTAGATCACAACTGCAACGCTCAGTTGGGTTTTTAACCATAGGGCCCAACAAGATACATCTTCTGGGCCCTGTGGTTAAAAGTCCAACTGAGCGTTGTAGTTGTGATCCATCACGCGCACATACACGTCCGGACTCGTTAGGCCGAGGGTCCGGAGACCGGGTCGTGACAATACATATCAAAAAATGAAATAAATAGCCATGTGTCAAACCGAAAGTGGAATTCAAATGTAAGACCCATTATATTATTTTTCGACTTTGAATTTGAGCATAAGCTTATAGAAATCCGATTTGAGACTTTTGTTCATACGGGATACGTTTTACTTGACCGGTTGACTTTGGGTCTGATGTACCCTTTTATGCCCGTTTTGATCTGTTGCAGATGAAGACATTTGCAGCAGAGGGAGTAAAGATGCTCTCCATAATACCTTAGAGGTGGAATCAGTTTTAGGCTCAGATCATCAAACTTCTGTAATTAGGACATGAAGTCTTACTCCTGTCCAAATGCTTTAAATATGAAATTGAAGTCTTACTATGCTATGATAAAGAGTTTGATTTCTTGAGCAAAAGGGTATTCACTATTCACAATTCACAATTCACACTGAGATCTTGAATAACCAACTCTATGCTTAGTTTCCAAATAATCAATGAACTAATCCTTAACCTTCTTCTGATCTCTTCAACACGAAGATATTGTCTTTGTCGTCCCTTCCAATCCTGAAGTCATCATCAACATATCTGACGAGTCTAAATTAAGGATCATAAAACTGAAGACTGCACTAAGAAAGTTTAGTTGCAGAGTAAGTAATATATTCCTTCTTAGAATGACATTGATGGTTGGTTATGAACAAGAATCATGAGCAGAAAGGATACGTGATCTCAAGCCAACCATCTGGATTAAAGATGCCGAGCAGAATATCATAGTTCTTCTTGAGCATGTTAAGCAACTAGCATCATTTTCGCAGACCACAACTCAAGTCAGTACAGCAACATAGCTTCTGCAGACTGCAGTGCTTGAATTAAGTAGCATACCTGATCAGGAGTGATGGCTGAACTCTCATACTTAATATCAACTCTCTGTAAAAATTTCCAAGAGATTTGGATCCATCATTTCTCTAACACTGGGATGACTCTTGACATTAATGCCATAAGAGGAATACGAAACGATGAGGTAGTGAACTTTACAGATTCAGATGCAGGTTTGAAACAGGCCTCAATTGTGAACTTTCCATTGAACAAACTAAACCCTCTAACATTGAACTTTATCACATTAACTGCTTTGCCCTCCATATTTGCATAACCAAAAGTTGAAAAGTTAGTAACAGATTTAGTAGTAAGGTTGAAACTACTCAATTTTGCTAGATGAACAGATGCTCTACCTTGGCAACATCGATGTTCTGGAAAAGATCGCCCAAGGTGATGAAATCTCTCAATCCTAGTTTTGTTCTCTTTGAACCCAAGATTGAAATTGTACTATAAACCAGTTTCCAGCAACCTTCAACCTTCACATCATTGAACAAAAGTGTAACCACTAAGTGTCTTTCTTGTAAGGAAACATGAATACCACATATGAGGTGATCATTTATGTACCTTTTCTAAACTCTGAGTAGGATTCAATGTCGGATTCTGAGACTCTAGCAGCTCCACCATAGCATGAATCTCAGTTTTCTTATCAGATGGAACTCCAAAAATCCCTCTATTGATACCTTTATTGAATTAGATTAATGCAGGGAAGTCAGGATTCTCATCTCTTCACTAAGTACTCAAAAGGCGAAAAAAGATGAGAAATCAGAACAATTGATAAACAAAAAGAAGGGAAGATACCTTCCGCTGCCTCGAAAAGCTCTGCCTTGATCTGTTCAACTGTCTTACTTGCGGTTTGATCTTCTTTTAAATCGTTGTTATCCCCAAGTAAGCCAGGCGTTTGTTGTCCAGCCTTGCCAATGTGAATAGTAGCAAGCCCATCACCCAAGAGTCTTCTTGCCTTGTTTGTCCATGGATGAAAGTTTAGAACGGACTTGTAAGTTGTCATCATCTTCTTCGTTGCTGTAGCCACTGGTGGAACCACTTGACACCTTGGATGGACAAGCATAGCAACCATGATCACAGTGAAGAGGCAACTATATATAACAGGTGTTTTCTGTTCTCCGATATAGCTAGCAAAATGTCATGTTTTACTTGCCGGGTTGCCATTAAATGGAAACTGTTTATGCTTATATAATGTAGAAGATGATGCCAGTAGCTAGAAGGATGTGAAAGTGGTCAAGATGGGATTCACCTCCCGGTGCTTTTCAAAGCTTCCAAGGATATAGATAGCATAAAATACACATGTGGCTGAGAATCTCCATGTTCGAGACATAGAGCTACGTACTCAACAGACAAAATCACATTTATGTGCTATCACTTGTTGGACCCACCCTTGACATTATTATCAACACGACACTCTTCCAGTTAATGCAATAACATTAAATCTCTAAGATATTTTGGGAGTCAATACTAAAAAAAATAAAAATCTTTAAAAGTATTAACGGATTTTCCAGTGCTTTGTTATTTAAAAAAAATTAAAAAAATTATCTAACTAATCTTTTTTATTATATATGCATCCGATATATGAGTATTACTACTTAACAATACCCCTTTGTCGTATTTTGATCATATATTAATTATTATAGTTATTGTATATTTTATGGATCATGATACTTAAGAGATATACTAATATGTACACCTTTAGTATTTTATTTGCTATTTTATTCCATTTCACGCAGAATATGAGAGATAAGGCTAGAAAAACACAATGCTATGGCTAGAACTCTTCCAAAGAGAATTTGTCATTAGAGAATCATATATTTGTTTTATTAAATACGAATTATTACAACCTAACCTAGATGTCATCGTAGAATCATACTTTGATGTATATAAACGAAAAAATATTGTTTCATCAAAATGGAAATCTTCGCACGCAGATCTAAAACTTAGGGTTATTAATGCTACCAACATTAGAATATGTAATGAAATCTCATTAAATAATTAATATTATAGATATAGACCTAGCTAGGTTTATTAGAATCAGCATTAAATATAAATATAGTAGTTTTATTCTCTTAAGGAGAATTAAAAAATAATGATTAATGAAATCACAGAGAATTTAATGAAATTAATATTAGTCGATATCTCTGACCGAAGGATTTTATGCAAATCATCATTAATTGTAATTTATTTTATTTATTTCCCTTCCTCCTGTGCTTGCTCATTATAAAAGAACCACGTCTTGTAATTTGTACTCATCCCCTTAATTTGGATCTCGACCTGTAAGATTTATCAAGAAGCAAACCAAGAATGGATACCATAAACCACGGGTTGGTATTATCCGCCATTTTCACTCTCTTACTCTTAGGTTCAACTGCAGAAACTGCACCATCTAAGCTGGTGGAAGAGATATGCAGCTCCATTGAACAGGCTGCTGGTTGTGTGGAGGCTCTCACCAGTGATCCACGAAGTGCATCCGCTGATTTGAGAGGCCTTGCACAGATCACCCTTGGATTGGCTATTACCAACTCAACCCGCAGCCAGACAGCCATAAACAAGTTGATCGATGTCTTTCCCCAGTTTGCAGCCTCTCTAGAGAAATGCAGCTCCTTGTATGACGCAGTCATCCATTCCTTCGAGAGCTCACTGCAGGAGTTAGACCAAGATGAGCTGACAGCCAGTTACGATGTCAAAATTGCTGCTGATAATGCTGATCAATGCGAAAATGAACTGTCCAGAAACCAGGCGAAGATTCCTGAAGTTACGACTCGTAATAACTACGTCAAACTTTTCAGTGCTATAGCTTATGGGATTACTGACCGTCTTTATTGAGATAAATTTATTTTAATCATTGACTTCATAATATTTATTGTCAAATATGTGGTGATGATTGTCCCAATTCTATCTGATCAGTTACATGTTTATGCTTTGGCTACAGTTTTATACTTTTTCATATACAATAGTGATTCCTTTTTTACTAGTTACACCTTACTAATTTCTTATTATATTTCTATAAGTACTGAATATATTATTTTCAGAATCATATCGTATCATTAGGTTCAACAGGAATCCTAGTCTAATATAATCCAGTATTTTTAAAAAAAAATTAAAAATCTTTAAAATTTTATTTCTGGGGGTTTTTTTTTTCAATGCACAAACTTTTCAGGATTTATATGGTGGTGATATTTTTAAACATAATACTTTTTCAAAGTATTATGATTAGGAAAAAAAATGCTTACAAAGGAAACTGAAATATGATTATTTCTAATTAGGATACCCAATTAAATTGTTACCAATCAGTAAGATTCACCCTAATCTGAAAAATCAATTGCGGATTCATGTCCGTGAAATCAGGTTTAGTTCTAGAATTCAAGTTTTATTGCCATGTAAATCATTTAACATCAACATCAACGCAAATTTTTGTATAAAGCACATATAGTTCATAATACAATCTATATTTTTTCTATTAAAGAAGAGAGATTTATTAAATTTAAATAATTACAAACTACAAAAAATTAGTTAAATAAAACTTAATCAGAAAATAAAAGTAATTATAAATAACTATAAAAAATTAATCAAATAGGACTTAACCAGAAAATAAGAAATAGATACAAAAAATTATAAGGGATTGTCACTCCTATATTACTAAAATCAAGAATAAATTTTTAGAATTCTCTAGACATTAGAATAAAAATATATTTTTTGAAAACAAGATATACACATTATTCAAATTCAAATATCACCACACCAAATGTCCCCTGCTCCAAGATGGAGCTGTCAGTCATTGTAATTGAATCCCTTCAATCCAAATTATGTCCACATACTCTTTCCAAGATAAATATTCATAATATGAAATATTCTAGTCTTTACAGAAAATTTATTCTTATAAATTCTATTGTTTATTTTATTCTAAATAGACCACACCACAAAAAAAAAAACAAGATTCTTCAAACAAAATACTGATTTCTTGTTTACCAGGCACTCCAGTCACTAGTCATTGTAAATAAAACTCAGGGATTTAATTAAAATAATTATATAAATACACAGTCAAAAGTAACACATAATTCTTAGTAACATATATTATTTTATATATAACATCAATAATTATATTCAAATTTAATAGATGAAGTAATATATTTGAAAAAAAAACCTTACTAGTAAGACCACTCCATTAAGATAAAATTTTATACTGATTCAAAATCTGTATTTTTGACTTGTATTGTAAATTTTTATTTATATCAATTATATTCAATTAAAAATTAACACATCCAAATATATAAAATATAAAATAAAAATATTGTTGTGCCCCCATTTCTGGCCGGTTCTGTTATAGTCTAAAGGAAATTTTGTCATCCCCTCGTGTTTAACAACATAGTCGTTAGAAATCCCTTAATAATTGAAGATCCTCTACCAATTAATTATTAAAAATTTTACCAATATAAAATTAATAGACTTTGAACTAAACATAAAAAATATATAATAACAAAACTTATTCAATAGTTTATCAATAATTTCGATGTATTGACTGTTTTTAGCAATATATCAGAATCGTTTACAAATATATCAGAACTTACATTTATATAGAAACAAATTGGTTTTACTATAATATGTTTCGTGTGTACATCGAACTATCAATTGAATTCAGATTAGACCAAATTTTTTATTTGGAAACAAAGTGGTTTTACTATAATATGCTTCGTGCATCGAACTATCAATTGAATTCAGATCAAATTTTATTTAGAAATAACATGGATTTACTATAATATGTTTCGGTACATGAACCATCAATTGAATCCAGATCAAATTTTAATTATAAACAAAACGATTTTACTATAATATACGTGTCCTTATATTTTCAATTAAATTCAGATCTAATCAAATTAGAAATTTGTAAGGTATACATAGAAGAGTGACGCTATTAAATATTTAAGCGTTAAAAGCATGATCTTGGTAGATAGAAGGAAGATCATCCAGTAAACTATTCAACTTTATACAGATCTTACAACTCCTAAGAATCATCAAGAAGCAAAAGAAGAATGGATTCGTTAAGCTGTGTTTTCATATGGTCAACCATTTTCATGCTCTTACTCTTCCATTCCAGGGCAGCAACTGCACCATCTAAACTGGTGCAAGAATTATGCAGCTCAATTGGGGACCCTGCTTGTGTGGAGGCTCTCACCAAGGATCCCAGAAGTGCATCAGCTGATCTCAAAGGCCTTGCACCGATCAGCATCGAATTGGGTATTTCCAACGCAACAGACAGCCAGACTTTCATTAACAATTTGGTCAGTACCTCGCCCCAGTTCAAAGCACCTCTAGAGAAATGCGTCTCCTGGTATGACGCAGCCGTTCATTCTTTCAAAAGCGCACTGCAGGAGCTAGATGAAGATATGATGTCAGCCAACTACGATGTGAAAATTGCTGGTGATGATGCTAATGGATGTGAAAATGAGTTGACAGCCGCCAAGGCTCAAATCCCCCAAGTTACTGCTCGTAATAACTATGTGAAACTTTATAGTGCCATAGCAGATTGGATAACTGGTCGTCTTCAGTAGATATGTGCGGGATCATCATCAAATTATAATAATTTATTTCTAGTTTTAATGATTGACAGGTTTATCTTGACCACCAATACGATTCTCTTAGATTCCGATACATTTTCGTAATGCCAGGTGTATCGAAAATGTAGAACTGTGTGTTTCAATTGAATCTGCACTCGTCTATGAGCTGCAAACGTTATATGCACATGACTTAAAGAGCAAAGATTGGAAGAAAGAACTTGTAATACGGTTCAGTCTATGGTTTTTTTTTTAATGAAATTAAAAAAATAATCTTGCTGTTGTGAATAAAGGAGAATAGAAATAATATAAGGAGATAAATATACATAGTGTTGTGAATAAAGGAGAAAAGAAATAAGATAATGAGATAAATATACACAGATATGGGGAGAGAATAAAAAAATCTTCAGGATATCTCTATCTCTGATTATATACAACAAGTCATATTTATAAGCATGAGAAGAATGAATTACGTCGGTTGGAAGACACCTATTGCGAAGAGTAACATTCCTTCACCAATAGACATTCAATTTCATAGCACTCCCCCTTTGAATGTCTATTCATTATATGACTAAATGTCTCATTAAAACTTTGTTAGGAAAACCTCATTAAAAAAATCCTAGTGAAGGAAAAAGAGTGTATTATTTTTAATTTGAGAATATGTTATTGAAATATTGTCTCATCAAAAACCTTACCAAGAAAACTCAATGGGAAATAAACTTGGTTAAGAAAAAAAGAGTACAATTCATATTTTTCTGATTCAATTATCATATATATATAAGTATGCAGTTAAAGTATTGCCTCGTTAAAAACCTTATCAAGAAAAACCCAGTGAGAAAAAATCTTGATGAAGGAAAAAAGAGTGCAATGTATACTTTTTACTCCCTTGATGATATCATCATTTTGAAATCAACTAACATCTCAGATGTTATTATCATTCGATATGTGAAATGGTTATATATATATATATATATATATATATATACAACGATTTTGTCAAACATAAGTCTCGATTCTATATTATTGAGATTTATATATGATATCACTGTAGGATAATTTTTGATGGATAGACTTTATCCTTAAATTTGATAGCACATCGAATATTACTGATTTACAAAGACTCAAATAAAATAGTCTTTATATAATCAACGTTTTTTGATTACTCAACAAGAGTTTCATCTTTTTACGATGATTAGCAACCATATCAAATTTAGATCCGGATTTTTTATAAAAACACATATATCATGATTGTTTTGATAAATATAGATTTCATTTAGCTTGATATAATATAACTTCCCTGGAAATTCAATCATTACCTTCTACAATATATATCCATCTAGATTTCCATATATAAGACGTATTTAAAATATTTATTCACTATCAGATTTATCATATATTGCAACATTTTTTCATCCACCATCATAATGAGATATTTTTCTTCAGAATAACCATTTGTGTGAAAACTTGTGCGATAAATTGTTTTCATTATAATATAACTTATTTCATTTTCGCACAACTATCAATTTATATGTCATCATTTTCATACAAATTAGTATATGGACCATAAGTCCAACAATACTCATGTTGCAAATTAATCATAAATATTTTTCTAAATTGATTAATTATTTATATTTTATACTCCTCCATAGAGTTTAATCAAGATCCTCATAATGTAGAGCTCTAAATTATATGTAAGCATATTGTCGACATTTTATCTTGGATCTATCTTTTTTCACACTGATATAATTTATCGAGATCTTTTTATTTTTCGGAATCCATTTCAGAAATTAATAATGTTAATGGAATATTTTAAATTTATTCTCTTTCAAACCATCATAAATATTTGCTCATTTTATGAGAATTTAATATCCTAGGAACTGCTTGGTAACTCACGTTTTGAACGTGTACCAAATTCATATATAATATTGTCCCTTACAATATCATCTTATATTAGAGCAATATAGCTAGATCTCAATTATTATAAGATCATTAAATTCATCTAACAATGAAATTTATCAATGAGTTATCTTATAAATTTTAAGTTCATAAATTATAATGAGGATCGTAATAATGATAACTCGTCATGATATTTCTTTTCTAGCTATTTATCTTTTTTCCCTCTCAATGTTAGAACATGGCCTAATTTATATCTTTCTCTGATGATCCATCTTTGTGCGGTATGGTGGATAATAATATTATCTATCGCACATATAAATTTCATAGATGGTTTTACTTGGTTTTTTATCACAAACTAATTTATGAGGGGATACGAATGATTGTATATTGCCATTATGTGAATAAACTTGTTGCATGACAAATGTATTATAATAAGCATATAATATCTCACGAAGGTTCATAATATAGATATACTCACCATATATATCCATATTATTTGTATCGAATTATCAGGATGCACACGCTAACCAGCGATTTTTTTTTTCACAAGTTGTTTTACAAATGCCACTTGCGTTGTAACTATATTTATACATGTGAATATTTTGGTTGATATATCATCAAATCCAAATATATGTATTTCACATCTTCATCCAAATTTGATATCAAATTGAGCAAAGAGAGACATTTTGCTTAACATTCGAAAGCTTATGTACTATGGAACAACTTATAATTTTCCAATTATAATCGATATAACTTATTGATGGATATATCACACATCAATTTTCAACTAGGATGGTTCCACCGGTGATGTCATCTTTTTATAGTCGTAATATCTCATCTTTTATAACCTTATTAAATGTGAGATCCCGTCTATTGTAGTGTCGGTCAGAGGCAGCGTCAATGGTAGCTTTAGTGCCAGCGGCAGCACGCCAATGCTACGTTGTTGGTTTGTGAACACGGCCGTAGGAATCCTTTAAGTAACCCATAGTGAATCTGAGAGTGGTTAAGTATGATTGTGAGTGAGATAGGTTAGACGATCGAGGTTGAGTCAGTGGAAAACAAACCAGGTTGATTTCGGTCCGTTTGGGCCAAAATTTTGTGTGTTTGGCTGTTTCCGATTTTGTTTTTTTCAGGCCCAATCCTTATGTTATAGCTTTACATACTCAAAGAAGTTGTTGGGCCATTTGGTTGACATTTCACGAGCCCATTGGGCTCATTTGTGATGAAACGGGCCATCGATTGCCCAGTCCAGTCTTGTTGAACTTTTGGGCCCAAAACCCATCAACTCAAGCCCACACTTCATCCTTTAAATACTTCTCTTCCAGAAGTGACCAGCACATTCCAACCCTAACTTGTTTTTCTCCTTCCTTCACCCTTCCAACCTACCAAAATCCAAACTTTGCCCAATTTGACCCCAAAAACTTGTGGGGGATTGTCCCAAAACACTTTCCCATCAATTTTCTATACTTTTCCACTATTAGTTTGATGTCTAAGGCCTGATTTTGAGGTGTTTTTCATTCTGGCCGAAAATTGTAGAGTTGTTGGTAAGTACTTAATCTTTGGTTTTCTTTTGGATTGGTTGGTTTATTCAGGTTGCTAGTGATGTGATTGAGTGTTTTTGATGGATGGAAATGCCTGAAAACAACCTATGATTCTTGTATAAATTTCGGATGAACAGTACCAGGGGGTTGTTTAGACATGTTATTGATCATGTTGGTGTGTTTGTTCCATGTTACTGAAGTGGTTGTAGGTAGTATTGATGGGAAGAGTGTTGTGAGCAGCCTACGAGAGTCCATAGAATTGCTTTCCTTTATTTTCCTTTTGATTCCTTGATTAGATATGCTTAGTATGGCTGTATGGTTTGTGCTTATTTAGGTGGTACCAGATCGATCAGTAGAGGCAAGGATCTTGTTGGAGAACCATCGACGCAACGAGAGGTGGGAGTTTATGTTTCATTTGCATATGCGTAACATTTTGTTTTCAGAATCAATGTTTTGGTTTGAATGGAGGCATGACTTGAATTGTGTTTAACATTTTGTTAGAATCATAATTTGCTTGCCATGTTTGAATGCATCAACTGTATATTCAAAAGTTGAAGCATGCTGACTTGTTTGGTGTATACGAATTTTCATATGTGTTTTGCAACCTCCCATACGATGTGATTTTTCATCTCCTTATACATGTTTGTTATTGTGGCTGAATACTTTGAATATTATTTTGAGATGTTTGACACCTGATTTACATGATGGAAATATTGAAATGCGTGCATGGAATATCCGATGAATTTTTAGATTTAATAACCCATACTTGATAACTTCGCTATTTGGTCACTAACCGGTCAAACTTCCCGATTTCCAGTAAGGACCTTGATGATGTTTATACCCTTTTGTACCACCTGGATGAGTGTTTTCAACCCCAGGGAGTCTTATTTTGAGTGTGATAAATTATGCTATGTGCTTATGCATTATGTTTTCAAAAAGAAAGGTGTCACTTATAAGTGTTTTCTTGGCACTGTACCGACTGGAATTGACGGTAAATGCTTGATCAAGTTAGGTAAGTATATGAAGTCCTTATAGAGAGGACAATTGCTTACCCTGGAGAGGTATGGTGGATATATGTATGTATATTGAGTGTTGTGTGCACTATGAAGGGAAATGCCTAATAAATGCTTCATATTTACGACGTTATATACGTGTGCACAAAATTGAATGTGATAGCTTGTGTTTCTCCATTCAATTTTGGACAATACTGATGGTGGGGTTTTGTTTATAGCTACAACTGAAAACCATCAGTAGGCTTTTATGTAACCCTTTAGCCGGGGTTACGTGAAAGTGGTTTGTGTCCACCCCGTTATGTTTTGGACATAGGAGCCAAAGATCAAAACTGTGCTCTATGAATCGTTTGTATTTATTTCCTTATGCTGTTTGGTATATTCACTTAGGATGGATACATAGAAGAACATGGATTATAATGGTTTGAATAAATGCTTGATACTATGATTTGGTTTTGTCTCCATTCCACCGTTTATGCTTATGACGCGGTAACTTCCACTGAGGTCCTTGATCTCACCCCCTCTCTATTGTTTGTTTTAGGACTAAGTTGTGAGAGATAGCTGTTCAAATTCGAGGTTCCTATCCCGGTATTGGTCGTAGGGCTGGACAAATGCACATGCACGTTTTTGGACTCAGCATC
The DNA here is from genome assembly GCA_019739055.1 of Passiflora organensis. Taxonomy (NCBI): domain Eukaryota; kingdom Viridiplantae; phylum Streptophyta; class Magnoliopsida; order Malpighiales; family Passifloraceae; genus Passiflora; species Passiflora organensis. Next base: position 153,949 of record JAEPBF010000328.1, on the reverse strand, counting down.
CTTCACATCTTCTTGTATCTTTAACTATTTGTGCATTTTGCTAGTGCATATGTATACAATTCATGCTTGCATACTCTGATGTTTTTGATATATAAGACGTGGTGTAGATTTGAGTTTCTGGGGACCTGCGAATGTGGACTCGAGGTGTTGCATATTTGAGGTCGTATGGCCCGTTGTATATGATCTGATATTTTCGCTGTATGTGTTTGTTACTCCGTTGTTTGTAAGTTATGCTGAGTATCAATTGATGCGTGCCATGTTTTGAAAAAAATAAGTCAAATATTGTGTATTTATTACGATTAGCAAAACAAAGTTGTACGGTTAAGCCTTGTGTAGTTCCGCTTGGTCCACCAGTTGGGACAATCGGGGCTGCACGGCGGTGAGGCTCCCGGTTACCGGGAACGGGTCCTCACATTAAAGGTTTAATATTTTGTCGATGTCCTTAATCATGAATATAATATTGCAACACATTTACTTCAGAAGATTGTGTTTAATTTTCAGGATGAGATACAGTTGTATACACGACTATAACATAATGTCATATTCATTTCAGAAAAATGAACCAAAATGATATATTTCATTAATTGAATTTTATTTTTATACATAGTCATACTCACGACTATATAAAAATATATATTTAATAAAAAATAATAAAATAATAAATTTATAAAACATTAGACTCGTACCTGAAGTTGGTCACATTTCCGATCTATTTTCATCTTGTAATAATAACCACAATATCATATTTTTTACATAGTATTAACCTATCAAATAGAGATATGGTACAATATTTACATATTTTGTATAGCGCACAACGTATTCTATAATCTCACCATGATATATATGCAACAACATGTCACAAACAGGCGCGAAATGAATGATGAATGGGCTTGATTTTAATTAATAATATTATTTTTCAATAATAAAAAAGTTAATTATAAAATAATAATAATAATAAAATTAATTTTCTTTTTCTTTTTTTTTTAAAAAAATATTTTTTTGTAATTTTTTTAAGAATGCCTAATTATGAGGACATCTATTTACTCATGTAAATAATAAAGAGAAGATCAAATAAAATCCAAAACTCATAATCCACACAAACTTCGTTGTTTTAGATTATTCAAGAATAATTTATTTTTCCTTCTTTATTGTGATGATATCCTGTAATGAAGAAGATAAAGATTTTGATTTTATTTTGAGAGAGCTTCATGTTGATAACTTGTTGTGAATAAAGGAGAAGAAAAATAAGATAAGGATATAAATATACACAGTGAATAAAAAAGAAGAAAAATAAGATAATAAAATAAATATATACATATATGGGGAGAATATAAAATTTTTTTATTTATAGGTGTTCAGGATATTTTTATCTTTAATCATATACAATAAGTTTATATTTATAGATTTATAGACATGTGAAGAAACGAATTATATCGGTCGGAAGAAAACCTATTATTAAGAAAAATATTCTTTTACCAACAAAACGTTTAATTTCGTAATACTTTGCAAAGCAACCTTGAATCAATAGGGAGTATATGCCTGCGGAAAATGGGGCCACCTAGCCCAAAGTGGCAGGCCCAGGAGCCCAATTCCTTGAGATGCATAGTTACGTTTAATTAATGACTCATAATCAAAATCTGATTATAGAAAAACAATTATAAACTTAAGAAAAACCACTTAGTGCCCATTGATCGATCTTGCTTTACATAAATAATCTTGACCTTCAACGCGCATATCGCAGGCCACGCACCACGAACAACCAGAATTACCTAAACGTCGCAATTTAGCAACCAAACACGAATAAAGAGAGAGAGAAAAAAAAATAAAACGACGACGACGACGACGGTATTAACATTTCACGGTGATACACAGTCCTGAGAAGATCTCATCTTCTTGTATCGTCGCGTTGTGTTGTTGGAAGCGTGTAGCTGGTTAGGAAAGAAGCGAAGGAATAGTTTCTGCGATCTGGCGTTCGATCCAACAATAAATTTGTGAAAACGAAAAACGAACGACAAAAAATTTGGGAACGGAAGGATTGTGATTTTATTGAGGGAGATAATGAGTGAGGGAGAGAGGTGACTGGATCATATATTATGGTGGGATGAGGAGGAGGACATGGCGAGAGGAGTCAAATGGGGATGCTCCTACAAGAAGATTACTCTCACTGTTTGCTCCATCAACATCTTTGTAGCTCTCTACGTACTTCGTTCTCTTTATGCTTCCCTCTCTTATAATGATTTAGGTATAGTTACCACAGCCCCGCTCCCTCTCGCTTATTATTTTTTTCTCTATCCCAGCGTATCGTCATTTGGTTGATTATAATTTGTTTGTTTAGCTGTAAAGCATACGCCGGATCAGATTAGAATAATGGATGACACAATTCGGACTCGAAGAGCTAAAGAGCCCGTAGAACTTGTTCAAATTGTAAGTTTTGACCCTTTTTTCCCCTCCAGCAACAGAATCGAAGGGTTTTGTTGATCTGATTTTTTTGTTTAGTTTGGAGAGGAGCGCCTGCGTTGCTATTTATTAATTATTTGTTTGTGTATAGGTGAAGAGACTTAAAGAGAAGTTTAGTAAAGAAGATTCAGTGGTTGAGTTGCCTCCGGATGTTAAAACTAGAATAACTGATGAGATTCTGCAGAGGTTGAGAAGTTTGAATGTCAATGCGAATGTAAGTGACCAGCGAGGTATGTATCCATGCGTTTTCTGTTTCCTCCTTTGGGAAGAATTTACCTGGCAAAACAGTTAGTCAGTTACCGGTTAATTTTTTTAGAAAAAATAAATCTGTACATGGAGAGGGAACTCAGCTGGAGAGTTTCTCTAATGGCACTGTTGATGAGACATAAGTTTCTTTCCTTAGATGAAGTGTTGTGTTGTGATTTCCGTTTTGATTTCAAGTCCGGGAAGTGACATTCATGATTTCTTTTTTAAACTAAAACCATAGTAAGACCGAAAGAATATATTTTCCAAATTGATATAAGTAGAACAATATTAGTATGATTTCTTTTGATAATAATGGCTTCTTTGACTTTATATTATATCCTTTTTGACCAAATGATTGTGAATCCCAACCGTATGTAACGCATTATATTTCAAGATAGTAGTCTACTAATCTTATTCCTAATTTTCGCACCCCAAAACCTTTCCAGGAAGCTGCGCATGAAAGAATATTATTAAAAACATTTAGGTGACCATTTTTCATTTGATATTTAACTGTTTAACTACCTCCAATGCATGTTCTATTTTCACTGTTCTAAAGATAGATGATGAACAAACAGCTTTTCTGAAAATCAGAGGCTTTAGCTGTTATGCAAAACTGCACCCCAAAGTGAGAAAAATAACATGTCATGGCTTCCTAGCAATATAGGCTTAGGAATAAATGGGAGACCCTATCCCCAGTATTTTCAGCACATTGGGTTTTGCATGAGCTCATTTTAGATGAGTTAATAGCCACCCTTTTCAGGATTTTTGAATCGTGAGGTATTTGTTCCGACCAAATTGATTCTGTATGAAAGATTTATCTCATCTGCTTGGTTTTTTGTCCTGTTTGTCAGGGAAAGATATTAATCTTAAGCATTCGTTTTTATTTAAATAGATCAACCAAGTAGATTGAGAGGTCCGGAGCTTTTAAGTACGAGATCATGTCTACCCCTTACATGCAATTTATATATTATGTAACTGTAAAAGTTTAGTTTTTTAATTTGTGGGATGAAGTGATCAAAAGTTAGCTTATACTTGTTTCAGCTTTAAACAGTGTCACCATCTATTTTGTCCACCATTTTCTTCATAGTCTTGCCGTCTTACTCATCATTGACTTCAGTCACCATTCTGGTCATCAAACATTTATTCCACCTGTCCGTAACTAAAAATTGACATCAGCATACCCTGCCATGAATGTGGTGTGTGTATGCCTTTATCTTAGCATTTTAGGCAGTTTTAATGCACAATATTGTAGTTTGCTTTATAAAGCTGTATGTATTCATTAATGTCACACTACCGCTACTTTCTTGGTTTCTGTTTGCTCCGTCAACGTTTCACCTGATTTCAGTGGTTTACTTATTCTTATTCACCTTGAACCCTGCAGAGTGTATCCTTCCTAACACATGAAAAATATTATGTCAACGTTTGAAGCAAAATATTACTACTAAGCATGCAATTTGATCCTAAAAATATCACTATTTCCATGGCCAAAGGACACTGATTTTCCTTCCTTTTTCCCTTTTCCCCTATCAGATGTGACCTTTATAATCTGAAAATGATATTTCTATGTTACACTTTTAACTATTTTCCCTGGTTGCAGTTCACATGAAAAATACTTGTGGAATAATGTGCTTGTCTGATAAGAGCGAGGAATAAACTGAAGGAAAAGACTGATATTAGAATAAAAAAGGTCCAATTCAAGAAGGATTACTCTCCTTTTAGAATTGATTGTCACAAATGAACTCTGATCCTCAGCATAATTCACTCGGTCCATTTATTGCAAATGATTCAGTAGTTAATCCATAACTCAAAAACATAGTGGTACACTTGTGTGGTAAAAGTCTGACCAATCATCCACTAATTACCAAATGATTCCACTATTCCACTTAGGTGAAGTTCCATAAAATGTTGAATTCCTCCAAGTCTTTCTCCACTCCTCTGTCATGTTCTTTTCTAAGTCTTCTTGAATAGACATGTTGGAAGGAGTTGTATCATTGTCACTATTTTTCTTCTAGAAGGAGCAAGTACAATAGAGGTTTTAGTGCATTACCTTTCACATTTTTTTTGTTGTAACTAAAACCTGACCCTGCACTCTCTTTTTTTTTTGTGTCCATTGATTACTGATTTTAGTTACAACAGTCGGAAATCTTTGCTAGAAGCATTTTCAGACAATGTGATTGTTTCTAGGAAGCTAATTCTGTTGGTGCTGCTATATAAATTGTTGATTTCTCAGATTCTCAAAATGTTGAAGAAATTGTTTGATTTCCTAACAGTGACAATAGATTTACTTTGGGAGTAATTTGGCTGATGTCTATTATTTTTTCGTTATTCGAGAAACAGAAGCAGTTGAAAGCTGGCGCAAAGAAAAAATTAAACAAGTAAAACAGTCAATCCTTGAAGCTGGAATGGCCAATACCAGTTTTCAACACGAAGAAGCTGGTACTATTATCTTCTTAAAGACAGTTTGTCCTTTAAGTATATTATGTAAACAGACCCCTTTGTAAATTAAATTTTAGCCTGTGGAAAACAATTTTGAGTTATTTTCTGGCACACTCTGTTATTCAATTTTGTGGTTTGACATTTGTAGGATTACTAGTCAGAGCTTTGGAGTCTGACTGGGCTGTGTTGTCAGAAAGTATTGGCCTCTGGTTACCTAATGAAATCATCAACCTGTTGCATGATGATAAACCTGAGGGTGCAGGAGAAGAAGAAGAATTTGGTAACTTAGTCAACTCTTCTCATATCAAGAACTTTTCATTGCATTATCGTTCCCCCAAGTTTATGTTAAGACTTGGTCTTTATATTGAAAATTCTTCTATGCTTGTGTCTGGTCTTGTCACATGGGAAATTTGAAATCATTGTATATGATTCTTTTGTTACTAATCTATATGCTTTTGTTGTTTCTTCCCAGAGGATGAAATTTTACCTGGCAGGCCAGTTCCACCTGAATGCCATGCTGAGCTTCACACTGATTATGATGGTGCTGCTGTCAGGTGGGGACTCACTCACCACAAAGAAAGTGCAGCCGACTGCTGCCAAGCTTGCATGGATCAGGCAAAACGCGCAAAACCAGGTGATAAAAAATGCAACATATGGGTTTATTGCCCATCCGAGACCGGCTGCTATTCACCAGACATTTATGAACATAAAAATCAGGAGTGCTGGCTGAAATATGTAAGATTGATGATCATTTTTTTCTTATTTTTTGTATTTTGCGTAATATAAAGTGTATACCATCTGATTTTGAAATTACTATAGGCCTTTACTTGATTTTTCTGTCAACAAGTGTTGTCTTCTTTTCGCATATCTATTTGGTGAAAATGAACAGTAAGTTTACCACTACTCTCTTCATCACGTTTTCTAATATTGTTATCAAAATGCAGGCTGAAAAACCCAGATTGAATTTCAAGGACAAGTACTCGGAGTCGTATAGAAGCTCCCATCCAAATGCACCACTAGCTGTTCCTTGGGTCTCTGGTGTCGTCGGCGCATGATTGGGTTTTAGCAACCGGTTTCGGTGTAAGCTATATTGAGCTGCAAACTCTACTTAAAGATAAGAGACAGTAGGGTTTTGCATTACTCGACTAAGCACTCTTTGCATTCTGATTCGGAGAATTCTGACTCGTCTTATAAATTTTCATTTTTAGCTACTGGAAAAGAAGAAATCAGAAGGATTTCTTGTTTATCTAGGAAGCATTTTTGGAACATGGTGGATGGGGGGTGGTTTTGGCTATACGTTTAAAAGTTGAGAAATTGGTATCGTAGAATGAAGGCTTCTATGATACATTGGTAGATTTTGATTGACTGTAAGATTAAGGGAATTGATTTGCTAGTGGGATGGGAAATTTGTAAAAGCGTCCTCTTTTTTATGGCAGTATTCTCTCACTTATTTGGGCTAATCGTTGGCTTCCCTTCTGATTTTATGGAGGAAGAAATCTTTTAACCACAGGAAACGAGGAATGACATTAGCTTCAGCCTTTTGCTTTCCCGAAGCCTTGTCGAAAATGTGATTTTGTAGAACAAAAGTAAATTAGAACCATCTGATCTGACTGATAATTTCCATTGGGTGAAAGTTTCATAATCATGCACATAAGTTAAAATATGTTAAAAACCTAACCCATTGATAATTATTAAAAACCTAATGGATTTTGGGTTAATTTTAGATCGAATTTTGAAAACTCATTGCCATCCTTTTAAAATAACCGAATGCTGAGCTGAAATTCTTTGAATTTTTAGTCTTATTCAATATTAAAATTTTAATTTCAGTTATAATAAGATTTTAAACTGACCGAATTTTAATTTTTAGTTATATTATTATAAAAATATTGAAATATAACATTTTGAAAAGATATTAAATAAAATTAATAATAATTTTATATAAAAAAACGAAAATTAAAAAAAAAATCTCGGAGAAAATGTTGATTTTTTCCATGAAATCGGTGACACGAAGAAACAGCTGCAGGGGATGGAAGAGGAAGTTGTTCCTCTGTGAGATGCAGGCCAAGGTCGAGAAAGAAATGGATTCTGACCAAGATCCCGTTGCTTCTGCTGCTGCGTCTCAAGCAAGTTAAAGAGGAAGTGGACTCTTGTTCAGTATTTGTTGGCAATGTTGACTGTTCATGCACCCCTGAGGAAGTGCAGCAGCATTTCCAGAAATATGGAACAGTAAATAGAGTCACGCTTCGATCTGACAAGTATGGCCAACCAAAGGGCTATGCTTATGTTGAATTCCTTGAACCAAAAGCTGTGCGGCAAGCTCTCTCCTTGAATGAATCTGAGCTACAAGGTCGGTAATTGAAGGCAACTGCTAAGCGTACCAATATACCTGGAATGAGGCAGTTTCGACCTCGTCGCCCAATCAATATGCCGATTTCCCACCAATGCCTTATTATTTCCATCCTCTTCATGGATATGGGAAGGTTACGAGATACAGGATGCCTATGCGCTATAACCCTTATGGTTGAGGTTAAGTGATGCCTATATTATTCAACAGACAGTATCTGATAGATGCAAACAAATGTCATTTCTTTGTTCTTCAGATTTAGTAAAATGTTTTGGAGATATAAAGGGCAGACTTTTGGCATTTGATTTAATAAAAAATTACCTATAACAATGATATGTATCTATATCCATATCAAATAAAAAATATATGTTGGGGCCTTGGCAAAAAAATGTTTTAATCTAATATCAATATTATAATTTAATGCAAAGAATTCAATGCAAAGTGGTACTTTACAAAAGAAAAGGGGAAAGTCTATTCTCTTTACAAAATGGTAATGAGGTGTTTCTTTCTTCAAGACCCGGCCCCATGACGTGTATGTGCGCGTGATGGATCACAACTGCAATTCTGAGTTGGGCTTCTAACCACATGGCCCAAAAGATGCATCTTGTTATAAATGATTCACTCACACAACACATATAAACCCAAGACCTCCCTCCTTCCTTTCTGATGTGGTATTGGGTAACCTGACCCTCTTATGGGCTGGATCTCACAATCTCCCCTCTTTATAGACCTTGTGTCCTCACAAGGGAAGTCCAAACGTAACTGACTTGGGCTCAAACTCACGGGCCCAAACGTGAACACACAATACGGCCCAAGCCCACCCAGAAGAGGGAGCGAGATTGGCTCCGCTACCATTTGTCACGACCCAGTCCCAGGACTCTCGGCCCAGCAGGCCCGGACGTGTATGTGCGCGTTATGGATCACAACTGCAACTCTGAGTTGGGCTTCTAACCATATGACCCAAAAGATGTATCTTGTTACAAATGATACCATCACACAACATATATAAGCCCAAAACCTCCCCCACTCCTTTTCGATGTGGGATTGGATGACCTGACCCCAAGAGGGGAGCCTAAACGTAACTGACTTGGGTCCAAACTCACGGACCCAAGCCCACCCGGAAGAGGGAGCGAGATCGGCTCCGCTACCATATGTCACAACTCGGCCCCCGAACCCTCGTTCCAACGGGCCAGGACGTGTATGTGCGCATGATGGATCACAACTGCAATGCTCGGTTGGACTTCTAACCACATGGCCCAAAAGATGCATTTTGTTATAAATGATCCACTCACACAACACATATAAGCCCAAGACCTCCCCCGCTCATTTCCAATATGGGATTGGGTAACCTGAACCCCCCTACGGGCTGGGTCTCACATGTCTCTTTCTCAGTCATCTATTACATAATTACATTATGTATAAATATTTTGAAAAAAAAAAGGTAAGCACTATAATCACCAAACACATATAATTACACTGAATTACAAAATCTAAAAACTATATATAAAAATAGTGACATAAAAAATAAATACCATCTTCAATCTTTTTCACTTCAAACAATGATTCTTCATGATTGATAAGAGTATTAGATGCTCGGATCCAATCTTGAGCACAAATAAGTGCTTGGACAATCTTTGATGTTAAAGAGCTCCTAAAGGAATCAAGCACTTGTCCCTCCTGTGGTGAATGCTAATTTAGATACAACTATTGATATTGAGATAGTCAATATATCTAATGGTGTATTTATCTTCCACCAATATAATATATCAAATTCCTCGGTATCTTCTTCAATATCCTCTCTAAGAAACTTCTCTAATTCTGTTTTGGTCTTATTGGTTCTATATTCACCCTGCTTCATCTTGAACATTGTTTTCATCTCTATTTTTATTTTTTTCCTTCTATCTCTATTATCTTTTGGGATCCCATCTGATTAGAAATGTCAACTAAAAGTGAGAAAAAATCCTCATTGGTTTGACCTGCAAGCTGATTATGTGATTGAGAGGGTGATAATTAGAGATTATAAGCTTCAAATAGTCCATATATAGCCTTTCTAACCTTATCCCATATATAATTTCCCAAAATATCCCCATTACTTATTTCAATGAAAACTCAACAAATTCAAACTTATAGTAAGGATCTAAAATTGCTGCAACATAAGTGATCATATTGCATTTTTCAATATCACCTCAATGCTTATCAAACTTCAACTTCATATTTTGTGCCATTATGCTCTGATATTGATCACTACTAGCTACCCAATGGTTTAAAATACACATTACAATCATTATCTCAACAAAATAGGAATTACATGTCACATAAGATGTTCCAAAAACAAATATAGTCAAATCATTAAAATTGGCTAGACAATCACATAATTTTCTAGCACTAGCCCAATCATCCATGTCTGGAATACTTGGCCAACCATCATCCACATTTCTATCCCGATCAATCCCTTCATTGAGCCTCTCAAACATATTTTCATACTTACAAGCTGATTCTAACATCATAAAGGTTGAGTTCCATCTAATAGGTACATCTAAACATAATTGAGTTTTTGTTTCCAATCCCTCAACCTCAATGCACTCTTCGAATTTTTACAATCTTGATGGAGACTGCCTTAAATACCTTACTGCCTGATGAATTCTATACATTGCTCTATCCTCACATTTCAAACTATCATTAACAATAAAATTTATAATATGAGCAATGTACCTTATATGCATGTATTTACATCCCAATATAGTGTCTTGTACTTTCCAAGCTTCTTTCTCAATAAATTAACAGCTACATTATTTGTGGATGCATTGTCTAATGTTTATAGTGAACACACTATTAATTCCTCACTCAACTAAACATTTCTTTAGAGCTGTAGCTATCTTTTCCCCATTATAACTATCCATAGGACATAAATTCAAAATCAGCTTCTTCTAACTTTCACTCATTATCAATGAAGTGAGTGGTAACATTCATGTAGCTAATTCTTTAAATTAAAGTCCAAGTATCAATTGTAATGCATATCCTATGACAATTTTCTTTCAACAATTATTTTAAATATTTCTTAGTATCCACATAAAACTAGTAACAATCATTTGTAATAGTCTATCTATAGGGAATCTTAAACCTAGGACAAACTGTTGCCATTAAATTTTTAAATCCCTTGGATTCTACAAACTTGAAAGGCAACTCATCTAGGACTATCATATTAAATATTACTTTCCTAATCAAGTCATAATTATATCTGTAAATAACTAATATTTTCCTCTCTCCCTCACCCTCAACACCATACTGGAAACTTAGTTGTGCTTGGCTAGGATCAACATGTCTCTTTTTACATGATCCTATATGATTCAACATCAAAGTGGTACCATTCCTTTTAGAGTCAACATGAAACTCTTTACCACAACAAAAGCACTTACCAATAATTGTGCCCCTCTGTTGTACAATCCTTTTGAAACTCTCCCATACTTTTGATCGAGGCCTATGTTTGTCTTTTTTACCACTAGGTGGCTTACCTAGACTATCCTGATCTTGATCTCCTTGTCTTTGGCCTTCCTGCTCATTGGTCTAAATAGCAAAAACATCGACTACTGATGATTGGTTGGACTGTGATGATAGTCCAGGCAATGTATTGTTCTCCTTTGTGAGAGAACAATGGATGACTAAACTCTCAATTTGTAACAAAAATAAAACACTTATCATAATCAAATACTAATCAATTAGTAATAGAAAAAATAATTAAATGTGTTAATATTTTATCTATTAAACAACCAAATATTACAATCATATTTATGTCAATTAATCAAATACAAAAAACCTTCGCATACACTAAAATCAACCAAGTTCACGTGACTTGCTTCAATTATAAAGTTGATGGACGATGATTAATTGAGAATATCTCAACTCATTAATCTAAAAATAATTAAAAATATAAAAAAAATCCTTATCTGAGAAAATTAAAAAAATTATAATAAAATTGCATAAAACACTATAATTTTGCTTGTCGTGCATGCTTACATGAAGAGGTAAGATATCCAAGTCATTGAACATAATGATTAATAATAATAAAGAGTAGCATACAAATTCTCTCAGTTCATTCCTTTACGGTAAGTAAATATCTTTTTTTTATACAGCTCAAAAATAAAATTTATTTTTTTTCTGCAAGTAATTTATCTTTTTTTATACAACTCAAAAATAATCAAAGAAATTTCTTATTTTCCAGTTTAAGAAGTCAACTTTATCAACAATATTCCAAACTATGAACAAAAATAATTGGTAGAAGACATCCATAAAAATAAAAGAATATAAGCGATGGTTGAGTACTCACCTAAATTGAAACTCCTTTTAAGAACCTTTTACCCATGTACAATGACAAAAAAATCATTAGCCCTAATTAATATTAAGAAATAAAAAAAGTCACTGTATATTGAAGATAATCTTACCAAAATGAGAATCAGTGATTTTTTAAAAGATTTTGGAAAAAAATAATCCAAAATCAAATTTTGAAAATCGAGTAAATAGGATTTGGGTAAATAGAGATCAATTTGAGGATGGGCAAAATCTAAACAAAAGCAATCCATTATCATCAAGTGTATAGTGTTTAAAAGAAGATCAATCTATTTTGGATTGTGCTTGATGATTGGTGTTTAATCTCACAATCACCATGAGAATATGATGAATTTTTTAGAAGAAGAGAAAAAATTGTCAGAGAACGACAAGAAGAAGGGGAGATTGAAGGTTCGGGGGAGAAATCATCATAGTGAAGTGTATAGGATGCTTCATCGAGCATGAGGAATAAAGAAAGTATAGGAAGCGGCACTGTGATAGAAAGAAGAAACAATGAAAAGAAAATGAGGGGTAGTTGGTAATGAAAATAAAATAATAACTAATAAATGACAAGGTTCGATTTGAAATCGGTTATACGGTTTATAAAATAATAAACCGATTAAAACCGATTAAGTTATCAGTCGTCTAATAAATCAAAAATATATTAATTCAAGTTATCCTCAAACCAACCGAAACAGATTGAAAATTTTTGGTTTCAATTCAATAAAGTCTGTTCAGGTATTTGACACACACCTAGTTTGGACATACCGAAATTTTTTTTAGTTCAGTCAGGTCTTTACTTATAAAAAAAATTGTCCCGACCAAAATATTAAATAAACTAAATTTATTAAAAAAAATTTCCAAAAATCTCTCTAGTAAATAAAACCTTACTAAAAGAAGAGTAAAAAATGAAAAATGCTAACTTACTATACCGCAACCCTACAGCAATCACCTAACTCTCCTTGCTTGCTTTACTTTCTTTGTCCGCCTAGCTAAAGAGCCATAGTTAGTTGCTGTTTTCATTTGGTTGTTTTTTCTCGTTGTTGGTACAGACAATACCTAGCCATATGATATCTATTGATCGGTATTGAGAGGACTTGTAAGGATCCGGTCCAATCTATTAAGATCCTTACCGTTATAAAATCCAAATAAACTCAACCCAGGACCTATTTGAATCTCACAAGGTTTATCTCCCTAAATACCGATTATATTAAATTTCTTTCTTATGCTTTTTTAAGGTTGGAGCATGATAATGGAAAAATATTTTGACAACAAACGGAGTGAATTAAAACATCAACGGCAATCTTTATAATTTAATAAAGGTACCACAACACACAAGTCCCATAGGGATTTCAAAATCCAGCAAGTAAACCCTCAGTAAATTTCAGAAATAAGCAAACAAAGAGGCATTCCAAAAACTAGAAAGTAGTCTAATCAAACTTTATGTTATATGCGCAAGCAACCAAGGAAATAGGTATGCAAATATGATGCAATATTATCTCGCCATACAACCTTGATCTCACACACTGGTACCACGAATAAAAGATGTACCTAAGCCTGAAAAATAGTGAAAACAACAAGGTAAGATTACAAGAATCATAGTAGGGTCACAACATAATAAAATCTGCATAAATCTAAACAAATATCTCCCGAACAACATCATATTCGCCTACACCTCTAAAGGGATATCATGCAACCAATAAATAATCACAATAGGGATAGGGCCGAAAACAATACGCTGAGGGTGGACTTTAAATACTTCAGAAAATCAGAAGTACACAGGCAGGAAAATCATCATTCAATCTCATCAATAGAAAAGGTCATTCCCTTCCACCTGTGTTGTGTAAGGCTTAGCTAAACAAAGGATAAAAATGTTAACATACAAGCTAATCAACAAGCCTATTCATTTTTCCAGCACATAGGACTAGGCATTCTAAGCACACAAGGATTAGGACATCTTGCTAGCACACAGGACAAGACATCTTACTAGCATACAAGACAAGGCATCTTTTCAGCACACAGGACTAGGCATCTAGCCAGCACACAGGACTAGGCATCTAGCCAGCACACAGGACTAGGCATCTAGCCAGCACGCAGGACTAGGTATCTAACTAGCATATATAACTAAGCATCTAGCTAGCACTCAGAACTAGGCATTCAATGTGCACATGCTAGGGATTGTCACCCATACTACTCCCACACCATTAAGAACCTCTCCTCTCCTTAGGAGTATCAGCGCTTACTCCCAATAGCCATCGGAAAAGGATCCTGACACACAGACATATACACGCACACACAAGCAAGTACAAGGCACAACATCATAATAGGGCATCCTCAGTCATATCACAATACATTCAACATGTTCAAAACACACAACACATGCATACCAATCATAAGGCTTGTGCATATACCAATAACCAAGACATTCAACTAAAAATATCAATCAAACAACAAGGATCTTTGGAGAAACCGATAAGGTATAGATCCTACCTCTCTTGTCTCTGAACCACCTATCATCATAAGGCAAAGACAAAATCACACTAAGCTTACATACTCAATAACCAAGTAAACATTTTATGTCCTTACCAATTCCACTCACCAAACCTATCAGAAACCAGCGATTAGATGCTGATGAGACCTCCCCCTCAGATGGGTGATGTGATAGCCAAGAACATAACAAGAATCAACTTAATTTATCATCCAAATTAACTATACAAATTTCGGCACTAAGATAGGGTACAAGGGCAGTTGCAATTTCATGAATACAAGATTTAGGAGTTGTGATTTCATGATTACAAGGAAGGATTAGGTGTTAATTACACATATGATTTAAAAGAACAAGATCAGAAACCAATAGGTAAGTCAATGGATCAAAATCGGCAACAATAGGCAAAGGTGTAGGGCATGCCGATTTCATACATAGGAAAGATTCAAAGGATGAATTCATTATATTATAACATGAATAGATACCAAACACTTATATGAACAAAAGGAATAATACAAAAACCAATTGAAGGATCAATCAAAGAATTTCAGCACCAAACCCTAGGAATTTTAATAAGAAAAAGTACAAGGGAATTCTAACCTTCTGATGATAAAACGAATGTAGCAAGATAGAGGATGGAAAGAGCTTTCCAACAAGCTATTATTTATAGAAATCTGATAAAGGATGAAAGAATTTGGCTACGGTGAAGGTTTAAGAAATTTCAGCAGCAGGGGTAGGGTGGACATATGTGGCCAGCTGGTATGTTTATAGGATTAGTAGGATTAATTTTTCCTATTTTTAAGGTTAGATATAAGGAGATAATCATTAGAATTAAATTCTGGAATTATCTTTTAGTTTTAAGAGATATATTATTCTTGATAAGGAGGAACCAAGAAGGAAAAGAATTATAAAGGAATTGAAATCAACCAAAAGAGGAAAGAACCTTCTATACCATTTTCGGCTATCACACATCTATTTCTTTAGGGGTAAAATGGTTATTTCAGTTGTACTAGCTTCTGAACTTCTAGGACACAAAAATCGAGGTCTCATAGGACTCTTAGTATCTGCATACCCAAAAGAAAAGGGGACGCTGATTAAAAAAAATACTTTTCTTTTTTTTTTTGCTCCCTCTTAACTACAGTGTTGCTTGTTTTGCTTTGATTAAATAAAGGTATTTCTTAATCTCTTGTTCTATTATATATCAAAGTATATTAATGAATTATATAAAAATAATCACTATTTTTTTTTGAGTCAATCGTTTTAGGTTAGTTATCAATAGAGTTGTTGGTCATTTATTTATAACATATGGAACTTCAATTTACAAGTAGTTTTTTTTTAAACTCCTTAGGTCATCATAAGTGCATAAGTGTTGATGTGATTAACATTGATCATTGGTGGCTTACCATCCAATTAATGAATTATTAAACCTTAATTTTATATTGACTATTCTTTTTTTTAAGGGTTTACATGAAGCTTATATCCATAAAATAAGTAGTTGTTTTGTAACTTTGATGTCATTCCTGGTTTTATATTACACATAATTATGTATCATTCTTTTCCATGTCTTTGTCATGCCAATGGTGGTTATCATCAATAGTGTTTATTTGTGTGTGAAGTGTGATTTTACTTTCCTGTCTATACTTTTTTTTAATAAAAAATATATTTTTGAATGATTTTTATGTTAATATTCTCTTTTATTATATATATTGTAGAATTTCACAATCATGGAACAATATGATAACAATATTGGCATGTCATCTTCTCAACCAACACATGGATCAAATCCAACTCTGACTCTTCCAAATATATCTGTATCACAGACACAACCTACTAATATTACCTATAAAGATAAAAAGAAAAGAAAAAGTATGGAGCCAAAATCCATGGTATACCAAAGTATATATAAGGAATGGTAAAACTAAGGCTACGTGTAACTACTATGAGAAAGAATACTAGGAGAACATAGATCTTAATGGAATATCTACCTTTAAGCGACATCTTGATAAATGTCTATGAGTGTCAGAACCTTTAGATACCTTCCAAACCCAATTAATATAATATTTTGCAATTAGAGGAAATGAGGATTGTATTGGTGGAAATATTAAATCTAGCAGCAAGATAATTTGGAAATTTGATCAATAAGCAATAAGAAAGTCATTAGAAAAAATGATAATTGTTGATGGGTAGAGTTCAATGATTTTATACAAACTGCTCAACCTAATTTTAAGATTCCTTCTAGGTGGACTGTTGTCAGAGATATATATGATTTATACATGAAAGAAAAGTTAATATTGAGAGATTACTTCTATACCAATTGTTAAAGAATTAGTTTGATAATTGATACTTGGACATCAATTCAAAGAATTAATTATATGTATCTCACTATATATTTTGTTGACAATGACTAAAGACTAAAGAAGAAGATATTGAATTTTTGTCCAATAAACAATCACAAAGGTGAATCAATTGGTATAGAAATTGAGTCAAATTTGAAAGAATGGAGGATTTAAAATATATTTACTATGACTATAGATAATGCTAGCTCAAATGTGCAGTGTGTTATCTTAAAAGGGCAATTGATAAATAGGGTACTTCTATTTTCAATGGAGAATTTTTACATGTAAGGTGTATTGCTCATATCGTCAATTTGATTGTTACACATGATTTGAAGGATGTAAAATGGACAATTGAGCATATAAGGACTACCGTTCATTATATTAGACAATCTCCTAATAGGATTTCTAAATTCAAGGAGTGTACTGAAGCATAACAAATTAGAACATAGAAAATGTTAAGTTTGAATGTTCCTATTAGGTGGAATTCTATATATATTATGTTGGATGCTGCATACAGGTTTTAAATTTTTTTTGAGAGATATGAGAGATGTGATCCTCATTTTAGGATTAAGGTTGAGGGATGGAGTGATAAATATAGAACAAAAGGGAAAGGGATTAATACAAATAAAAGTAATGAATTTGACTTAATTGAGCATAATGAATGTTGGAAGAGAGTGCCAAGGCAAGAATATTGAAAAAATGCAAGGATATTGTTTATTTTCTTAAGACCATTTTACATGTTGGTTACCATTGTCTCTTTATTTTTTGACAAAGTCAGTAATGTAGCAAGTATTTTGAAAAACTTACAAGAATCAGTTAATGATATTGAATTTAGAATCATGACCCAAAATATGTAATTGAAGTTTGACAAATACTTGGGAGATGTTACAAAGATGAATCCATTGATTTATATTTTAGTTATTAATAATCTAAGTAAAAAATTTAGTTATCTCAATTTTACCCCTGTCACGACCTGGTCCTTGGACGTGTATCTGTGTGTAATGGTCACAACTGCAACACTGAGTTGGGCTTCTAACCACAGGGTCCAAAAGATGCATCTTGTTACAAATAATACCATCACACAACACATATAAGCCCAAGACCTCTCCCTCTCCTTTCCGATGTGGGATTGGCTGACCTCCCTACGGGCTGGGTCTTACAATCTCCCCATGGGCTGACCCCCCTACGAACTGGGTCTCACAATCTCCCCTCCTTATAGACCTTGTGTCCTCACGAGGGGAGCCAAACGTAACTGACTTGAGCCCAAATGTGAATACACAACACGACCCAAGCCCACCCGAAAGCGGGAACAAGATCGGCTCTGCTACTATTTGTCACAACCCGGTTCCCGAACTCTTGGCCCAGCGGGCCCGGACGTGTATGTGCGTGTGATGGATTACAACTACAACGCTGAGTTAGGCTTCTAGCCACAGGGCCCAAAAGATGCATCTTGTTACAAATAATACCATCACACAACACATATAAGCCCATGACCTTTCCCGCTTCTTTCCGATGTGGGATTGGCTGACCCCCTACGGGTTGGGTCTCACAATCTCCCCGTGGGCTGACCCCCCTATGGGCTGGGTCTCACAACCCCTCTAAAATTACATGGTAAAGATAAAGGTTTGGTGATTGCAAACAAGGTAACAGATAATATGCATAAAATGTTTAATGCATATTGTCTATTATACAAATCTCAAACTCATGTGGAGCAAGGTGGTGACAAGAATATGTTTATTGGTGATCAAGTTGAGAGTACAATAGCAACAAAGCAAGTGAATGATATGATTATCGTATGCAAGAAAGAAAAAAGTTGATGAAGTATAAAAAATTTATGGCTGATAGAGGTGGAATGATTAAAGGTAGATCAGAGTTGCAATGTTATCTTAGTGAATTTATCTCCTAGAGTTGTTCAATCATTGATTTGTGCACAAGATTGGCTTCGAAGATCAAAACTACAGATGACAATTAAAGAAGATTTATAATCACTAGAGAAGATTGAAAATGATTAGTTCTATTTAAATATTTATTAATATAAGAGTTATTTTTTTATTATGTAACTTTATTGTATTTGATATATTATTTTTATGTTTATTTTTTCAGATTTGAATAATATTGTAGTAGAGTCAACCACTACTAATTTATAGAATTTATTTTGTTTTATTTTATCATGGTAAGATTCTTCTAATTTTTTTATTTTTAGTTATATTTAATAAAATAGTTTTAATTTCTATTTATCATTATATTAATTTTTTTTTGTTATTGCTAATGTTATTATCTTATTGGTTATTTTGGTTGTCAGGTTTTTTTTTTCTATTGTTGTTAAGAGTTTTTTCTTGTTGCTATTACTAAGTTTTGTTGGTGATATGCTAATAATTTTTTGTTGCCACTAATGTTACCAATATTTTATTGCTATTAATATTGATTTTTTTTGATATTGTTATTGATCTTACAAAATTCTTTATGTTATTTAATTTTTAACAATTTTATTTTACATTTATTTATTTATTTATTTGTTATATTTGTTATATTTATTTTTATGCTATGTTTATAATAAAATATTTATATTAAAGAAAATATTTAAAATATTTAATTCGTATATATTCATATATTTTTTAATAAAAATAAATTATTTAATATAATAATATTAGATTTGATAAAAAATATTATCAAATTTTTTAGATTATATATAAAGATATAATTTGATGAATTTTTAAAATTTTGGTCTCATCCGAAAACCGAATGTTCATGGTAAGAGCTCGGAAACTTTTACTTTTACCTTTTTGTGGAGAGGCCCAGTGATTTTTATCCTTGTGAAACCGGTAGACATGGAAAATTTCTGTGGCCTTCGAGAGAAAGCCCAAGCAAGCTCAGCCCACTTTAAACAAAATAAAGAACCCGCCGTTAGCCAACACCGTCGCCATCCCCTCTCAGGACTCTGCGAAAGCCGTCCAGCGGAAAAAGAAGACCCGCCTCCGCGGCGTGGTTAGCACCCATATCAAGAATCGGTGTAGCTGCTTAGAACGGGTACTATTTCAGTTCTGCTCAGATTCTTCAAGTTTTCATGATTTCTGTACGAGATTAGCTGTTCATCCATGTTTTGATTATATCTTAACTTGTGGCAAGAAATTCGAGTAGCTGTGCCTTTGTTTTCGCATATTGTGCTTTTTTGTGAATTTTGGATCATATATGCTTTGTTTTTTTTTAATTCGTTCACGGGATTCTGATAACCGAACGTATTACCTTCATTTGCTTTACTGTTCATGTGCTTGTGTTATTGTTGGATTTGCGTGGATTTGTATTTTGGTGCCAGTGGCGGCCGTGGAACTGAATTGCATAGGCACATTCACATCGTTCGATGATGGTAATAACAAACTTTGATCTCGCAGGTCTTCTTCTGTGGATAATACCGCTCTAAGGAGCTTTAGTTGAATCTATCTGTAGTCTGATGATATAGTCTCCGTCCTGTTATTGCGAACAAACTACTGTAAGTGAATGGGGGAGTGACTACTGTTATGTACCGTGCTTGTAAGCGCAAGACGTGGTTTTGAAGTGATAATAGAAAATGGGGATTTGAGTGTATTGGATGCGCATTAGCTGTGCCAGGCAGCAAGTTTTAATGTATGTGAGTGCGTATCAGATCTCTGTCTGGTTCTTTCTTTAGCTAAGACTATTCAACCGCATGAGTAAAAGAAGTATGGAATTGGTTTTGGGATATCTAATTGAAAACATGTTCAGAAAAGAAGACGTTTATTTTTTAAGAAAAGAAAAGAAGACGTGATTCACTCTTCAAGTTGGATGAATCTTATTCACAGCAAGTTCATCTCTGAAAGCTGCAAACTTGTTACTGAAAAGCTGTTATATAGAATTACAGTGATTTAGCTTTTTGAATAACAGTTATCCTATATTGTACTTCACTATGGTTTATTTGAATTTGAACAGTGACCTTCCAAAATTTGCTTTCTGCAGTGTATCCTAGACCATAAACTGCTTCACCAAACAATGCTTCATTTGGAAAACTCTGTTCGAGAAACCTACTATGATGTACTCTCCGTAAAGGAAGATGCAAGCCATGAAGAAATCCGTGTCAGCTATCGGGCAGCCGTCCTGAATCACCACCCTGATAAACAGCAAAACACTTGCCAAGCATCAGATACTCGTAATGAGTTGGAAGACAGGTTTTTGAAGGTCCAGAAAGCCTGGGAAGTTCTTGGTAATTCTAGGACACGTGCATTTTATGACTACGACCTTAGATGCCAGAGACAAGATGCAGATATTGCAGAAGATCTCAGTTTAGGGGATATGATGGTGGAAGACAGTGGAGAAGTCTTGGAGCTTTTTTATCAGTGCAGATGTGGTGATTATTTCTCTGTGGATTCATTGGAGTTGGGGAAGATGGGATATGCGTTGTTGAGGGATGAGAGTAAGATAGTGTTCAACACAGCAGATGCTTTACCAGCATCTGTTGTGCTTCCTTGTGGTTCTTGTTCTCTGCAAGTTCGTCTATTGATCAATTCTGAGACCAACGGTACGACTCGTGCTAATTTGTAATTTATAATCCTTTTCTTGATGCCTTTGTGATTGGTTTTTAATAACACAAAACACCAATTTTCCGATGCATTGTAGCTATCAGATGGAGCATTCCTACCTGATTGAATAACAGCTACCCTTTTACCAAACGAAAGGTGTGTCACCATAGGAAACTTGACCTTCCTAACTTCTTGTCAGTAACTATTTTGTGGTTTGCGCTGATTCTGGTGCGACAAAAGATGGAGAGGGTTTTGCACAAGGGGAGAAAGAACAGCCTAACAACTCTTTATGCTCTGGGCTGGGCATATATTACAAATAAAAAGAATTGTTTGGGCCGCGCCTCTTCCAAACCTAAATATTTTTCACAGTTTCACAGGGTTAGAGTTTGGGAATAGAACGAGGGTGGGAAATGGGATCCGTTTGAATTGTCTGAATTCAAACTTAAATTTCTGAAATTCTGATATAAAAATTATTAAAATATGAATCGAAATTAAATTTATTTAAATTATAAAATATAATAGTTTGATATATAAAAAAATTAATTGTGATATGTCGAAGGAGAATACCCCGACAGCAAGGGCTCGATGTCCATAGAAATGGACTCTTGGAATCTTCACAGATAGAACCTTGAATGTAGACCTAGCGTTAAGAAAATAGTAGTAAAAAAAATGTATATATATATATACTAATTTTAATCTAACCAAATTGCAAATTCAAATATCTAAATAATACATTTGTTTTCAGCCGCTGCTATAGAGCCCGATGAATGTCAAATTTTATGTATTTACATCTATTTGGAAAATATTATGTTTTGTAAAAGTTTTGGGTTTACGTCTAATGAAAACGTGAATTTGGCAGGATTTCAGCCGGTCATCGTTGACGCAAATTAATCGATTTGATGGGTTCTGATTCGAGAAATCCTCGATGGAGTGTATTCGATGGGGTGAGATCGTTTCCGTCAACCCCAGAAGCTCTGATGACAGAGATTGACTCCACCATTAGCAAATTGGAATATGCACGTGCTACCACGCTCCTCGGCTCTCGCTCTCGTTCTCCTTCTCCTTCGAATTCGAACTTGAAGATCAGGAGTCCCGGCGGCGGTGGTGGTGTATCGTCTCAATATGATGCCCGAATGGCGGATGAGGCATACAGGGAAGGATGTGCTGCCTTGGCTGCAGGGAAGCTTGATGAGGCTCTTCATTCCTTGAACGTTTCTCTATCCAAATGCCCTCCTGATAAGACCTCTGCTGTTGCAAAGCTTCAGTCTCTTATTACTCTTACGTCTCAGGAGCTCCAGAAACAGTGTGGTTGATTTGATCCCGGTATGTTGTAGCGTTTGTTTCTTTTATCTAATGAATCGATTGTGATCCTTTACCCAGTTGTGGTGAGTAAAGCAATTCTGGCCGCCATTTCTACGGCACTAAATTGCTGGTTTCCATTCGTTTGGTTAGGGAGTTTCACTTGGAAAGAATAGAAAGTAGCAATCTTAGTATATTCAGATACTGGCCTGTGAAATTCAATCACATAGCTATTACTCGATTCAATTTATTTCAAGAGGAAGTCTGTTTTATTTGCTTTGCTTGTATCAGCAAACCTCTTTGAGATGAATAGTATTTCCTAGCAATTCCAGAAGTGAATCAAGTCTTTTATCCTTATTAGTAAAGCCTACTCAGATTACTGCTTCCGCACATTTCAAATAAGATACTGAAAATTTTATATGGAATCTAATCAGATTTGCCTATGAAAGAAATTCTTACCAAATGTGTTGGTTAGAAGAGAATGACTGAGTCATCTCTGAGTATTTAAAATCAGGTTTTGGGGTGTGATATGAATGGAGTTTGTTCTGTTGTTAGAATGTGATCTTAATTGGTGTCTTGAAGCCTCCTGGTGAAATTAGTCATGCTACAGCGTGGATACTTTTTCCCAAACAAAAATTCTTCAACGAGAAATAGTTTCTTTCTGATTTCTGAAAATCTTTGGTGAATTATGTACCTATTGATATGATTTGGCTTCAGATTGAAAGTGTGTCCATATTGAGAGTGCTTTGGAAAAAAATTTGTTGCAGTGTTTTGTTGGCTGCGCTCTGTCCAGGTATCCTGCATACCTCCTTAAACTCTAGGCAGTTTAGATGCAGTAGTACGTTTATGCCATCTCTGTGATTCTGTCTTTTTCGTTTGAATACTGAAGGATTTTACAAGGAACTATAAAAATTGTGCTTCTTGATGTTTTAGTTTCAATGGTTCTTGATCAAAACATTAATGATTTTCTGGGTTAGGCAAGTAATGCTTTGAATTCTGATGGTGCAAAAAACATTAATGATTTTATTTTGAATAGCTCATCTAATGTAAATGCTGACTCTTCAAAATATGCCTTTTATTTTTCTATTAATAAAATGGCCACATATGTATTTTCGTATTTTAGTTCGCACTAGATTACCTTCTGTGCACTGTTGTATTATCCTGCAATAATTTCTTGAGCGATGCATTCTTTTTACCAAATGATTAAGCTTTCAGGATTAGTTTGGGATTTATCTGAAAAAAGCAACATCATCTGTATCTTTTTTTGGCATGAATATGTGAATTGACAAGGACGGTTTCCATGACAATGGGAATAATCATTGTTCTTCGTCAGTGCTCTCGTTTATTATTCTTCCTTAAGGCGGTACTTTCAGAGATCCAAAAGCCTTTGTCAGTACAGACACCCTTACCTGAGTATACTCTAGGAAAACAGACGCAAAAGCTGTATATGATTTAGGGCAATGACGACGACAGTTGCAACGAGGATGACCATTCACAATATAGGAAATTGCCTTCTCACACTCTCGGTTCCGGTTTTTTGTTGACATTTATTCAGATGATATCTTATCAACTAAACAACTTCATTCTGATTAAATACTAAAGCAATTACATACCATATGGTTTGATTATTTCTTTTCTAGCTTTTAGTGGTTTGAAGATTAGAAAATTCTGAATTCTGAATTCATAAATATTTTTCGATTGATTTAAATTGTAATATCTCGTATTTATATAAAAAAATATCATGGGAGGATTTGATTTCCAAACCTCAAATTCATTTGTGCAAAAGGACTCACTAACCAAAGCAATAACACAAAATTTTAAGTCTTGAGTAAAAAAAATCATATCTTAGGGTATCTCTGTATTTATTACAAAAATATAGCATTCTGGAAACAGTTAAGGTGTAACCAGCACTGATTCACCTTCCATTCAACGAAATCTCCAATTATCTCTTTATATAGGACAGAAGTGTCCAGAAACGCTGACGTTTAGGCAATCAAACCACACGACTGATCTCTACCTGTCACATTAAGGAACAACATGGGAGATTGGCGCTTCACAGGTGAATGCGTTTAAGCCTACTCAATGAGGAGTATCAGATTCACTCACGGCAACTTCCAAATGACCAAATCACAAGGGTCACATAAATTGTTCTACAAAAGGAGGGATATTATTAACCACGAGAAGTACGGACATAAAATTTTGCATTAGGTCACAAAAGCCAAGAGACTGTTACATGGATTTTGCTATTATTCAACAATCATGAGCTCCTGAAAGGATTTTTCCGGGAAGAAATACATCAACCCATCTCCAACTATTCAACAACTCCAAAAAACCTCACATCACTTCAATTTTTCCAGACAGAAAAGCTAGGCTCTTTGCTCAACATATGAGCCAGCAAGTCCAGAGGTGCCAAGAACAGTAACCTGCAGGCAAAAAAGGCCATTCAGTCTATGAATACACCAATAAAGTTTCCATACATTAGAACAACAGCTGAAAATGCGAGAAGCTATATGCAAACATATCCTTCAATCTTTAGCAGGGATCGTGTACTCTTGGAAGTTTCCAATAAGTCTGACAAGAAACGTAAGTAACGAGCTGCGCTTATTAAGCTAATGCCTTCACTATTTACTTATGATTGTTACATTTCCATCAGATTAGTCGGGACGTATGCATATAAATTCTGTCCATCATTTCGGGCAAATGTGGGGGGGAAATGACATGTCAGATATCTGATATCAAATGCGGTGGGGTATGTAAAATGCCAGTATTGAACTGCAGCCTATCAACAACAGGTTGACCTAAAGCCCTTTTTCATCTGAAATAACGAGGCAAATTGTATTACCTTGCCCCACTCTGGACCAAGACCCCCGCATCTCATCTTCAAGTGTATCATCCTTGATCCCAACTCTGTCTCTACTTTCTTTCGCAAGTAGCCCTCGTCAGGCCCGAACGAATCCAGATATGTAGCATATCGTTCATAAGCAGTACGCATTGCATCCGCAAATTCATTGGACAATGGTTTTACGTTCTACAGAAATGCTCAAACCCGTAAGGACTGATGAAAAAAAGGGGAGAGAAGAAAATTTCCTATATGTGTCCCATATCAAACCAAGTACCTCTCCGCTCATTCCAATGCTGTCATCAAGTTCCATCTTCAGAGAAATGAGCCTTCCGGAAAACTCCTCAACAGCTTCCGCAGCACGGAAAACATTTTTCAGGATCTCTTGGCCTGCCTTGTCATCTGTGTTCTTAGACAAAGCCTTCTTGGTCTCAGAGATGACTGAGTCAGGAAGATCATCCCAGTTCGTAGCCATCAAGTCCTTGAAAGCACGAAGAGTATCAGGGTCTTGAATTGCAGGATAGTGAGTCACATCCTCGCTAAAAAATCGCGTGCTCCCTATCCTCACTGCTAATGAGGATCTGATATCTGTACGGGTTTTGCACCATTAGTACAAAAAAAACACTACCCGCCACAAAAGGTGACGACTTCTTCTAAAGGAAAGGTCACACTTCACGAAAAACACAGGTAAAAGAAAACCCACTCACCATTCAATAAGATGAACAAAAATTAATCACTTCTTTTTATCAGCAGAATGGAAAATAGAAATTAAGAAATAGAAATAAACAAACAGAAATCGGCGAGTAAAGATGATCTAAACAGAAAAGAGACACATAAAGAGGAGAGAACCTGAAGGAAGAAGACTTCTGGTAGGTGAGGATGCAAGAGAAGGCGAGGAGAGAGTGAATAGAGATCGGGAACCCGAGTGGCGGCGGGTAATAACGGGAGCGAATTGTGAAGATCGAGAACATGCCGCCCTCCATATTGTTCTCAGCGCCATCATCTTCTTCATATCTTCTACTTTCACCTGTTCCTGACTACGAAGCACTTACTGTTAAAATATGCAGACCTGAGATTAACAGAAGGAACCTCCGAGCATATCACCGGTTATTGATTTGAGAAATGTTTGTCCGGTACGGGCTTTTTGTGCAGAAAATGGATCAGATCCAGAGGGGCAAATGTGGAAATATATCATGTAACTTTATTGGGCTCTGGGTATGAGTTTCATTAACTTTGGGCTTCAATATTACTGGTTCAGCCCAATTCATTTCTGGCCCTTTTACCTCCTCTTTCCTCTTAGAAACGAAGCAGCTAATATGGAATCAACAAATGGTACGAGGCAATTCCTTTCGACACGATAGTCCATTCCTGGCCGCATATACGTAATCCCCTCTCCCTTGATAATGTCATCACTCTAGCTCCAAGTCGTACCTAGCCAGCTCTTTCTCTTGCCAGTCTCGATGGATTCGAGCGAGCCAGACCTAACCTACGAAATTCCCGGTGTCATACAAGTTTACAGTGACGGCCGTGTCGAAAGATTCATGGGGACTGACTTTGTCCCTCCATCGTCGGATCCTGCTACTGGGGTGTCGTCAAAAGACGTCGAGATATCTCCCGAGACCGACGTCTCTGCCCGCTTCTATCTCCCGAAACTCACACATCCCGACCAAAAGCTTCCTCTGGTTGTTTATTTCCACGGTGGTGCCTTTTGCGTTCTATCACCATTCAGTATTCTTTTCCACCGCTACTTAAACAAGCTTGTCGCCGAAGCAAACGTGGTGGCAGTTTCCGTGAACTACAGGAACGCTCCAGAGCACCCGATCCCCGCTGCATATGACGACTCATGGGCTGCACTTCAGTGGGTTTTTTCCCATTCCAGTGGTGATGGACCCGAGCCGTGGTTAAATGACCATGCCGATTTTAATCGTATTTTCCTGGCTGGGGACAGTGCCGGGGCAAATATTGCTCATAACATGGCTATGATTGCAGGAGCCTCCGAGATCGGTCCAGGAATCGAGCTTCTTGGGCTCGCGTTGATCCACCCTTTCTTTTGTGGTTCGGATCCAATAGGTTCGGAGATATCGGATCCGAATAGAAAAGCTTTTATGGATGGGTTATGGGCATTTGTTAGCCCATCAAACCCGGATAAAGACGACCCACGTGTCAACCCGATGGCAGCGGGGGCACCAGGGTTCGATTGGCTAGCGTGCAAGAGAGTGCTGGTATGTGTAGCCGAAAAAGATATCTTGAAAGATAGAGGGTGGCTTTACTACGAGGCATTGGGCCGAAGTGGGTGGATGGGCGTGGTGGAGATTAGTGAGACCGAAGGAGAGGACCATGCCTTTCACTTGTTTGATCCGGAGTCCGACAAAGCCAAAAATCTGATCACTCGATTGGCAGCTTTCCTTAATAGAGATATGCCTTTTCTCTCTGGCATGTGAATGGACCTTCCATAGTTTCATTATAGTTATATGTTGTTGTCTACCCCTTAATTTGTAATAGCTATGTTTGCTTTCCACCGACAAATCTTCCTCGGCCTAAAGCCCATGTATTCTTAATTTCCTGTTAAATGAGATCACAGCCCAAAAAGCATCTAAGATTTATTTTTAGATTGTTGACTCTCCGATATCTAGTATGTACGCACAGGATAGAATTTTATTTTCGGTGATAAATTCTTCCTTTGGGTATCATTTATATCAATTAATGATAAATCTATGTTAATTTCAAGCTGTTTGATATCCAAATTAAAGCATCAAACATTATCTTTAATTAAAAATAAATATAAACGGTGTTCAAGTTTGATAATTATTTTTCATTTATTTGAATGGTGAAAATTCATGTTTATTACATATGAAATTGACTTTATTTATAAAGAACAACAAACGTGGCACCATCTCTTTCACTCGCACACAAACAAAGAGAACTAAAGTGGATTAGACAGCTAGCTAATGGCGTTGGTAAGCTATTACCTCACCAACTAGCTAATGGCCAGGCTAATGATCTGAAACATACATAGACACAATGTTACTAGTAGTAACTTATTGATTTGACCAGATTGACCTGCTGCTGGGGCAATTATACGACAGATATTTTCTTAAGGTTTGGGTGATTTATTCTGCCGAAGTCTTCTTTCTTCTGAGAGTACTCGAGCAAACCTGTTTTTAAGAGGAAACCAACATGCAAGTTCTTAGGCAATTTGTAGTGCATTGGAAAAAAAAAAAAGGCAAACTAAACTGAATCTTGGGTTCTCCTTTCCGTACGTACCTTTTTAGAGCATCGGCGTTAGTGTCACCGTTTCCAACTGGTTCGTAAAACCCCGTCTCCAGATTGACCCTTGAAAC
The DNA here is from genome assembly GCA_019739055.1 of Passiflora organensis. Lineage (NCBI taxonomy): Eukaryota > Viridiplantae > Streptophyta > Magnoliopsida > Malpighiales > Passifloraceae > Passiflora > Passiflora organensis. The sequence goes on along the minus strand of JAEPBF010000328.1, from coordinate 125,314 downwards.
GGGTTTCTGCAAGAGCCGTTCTCCAATTTGAGAGAGTTTGTCCAGATTTTGTTTCGTGGTAATGTCAACACTGGCGTCGTGTCCTGATAATGTATCATCCTGAAGATTTTTGGACGGAAAATTTGACAAAAGTAACTCTCCTTGTTAATTTGAATTCACCGTTCTTTAATCTGAAGGAGTACTTCTTATACCTGAAAAACCGATTAGATAGGACAGCTTACTTGGATTCTCAAGTAGTTTTCTTCAGAACGAAGGGATTGGAACACCACGGAGAGATGGAAATCAGCAATATCTGCGCTGGCCTGAGAAAACACATCCACTAGCGGAACAGAACCCTGGTGAAGTAACCAACTTAAACTGCCCCATTTGGCTGCCATCCGAGCGTTGTATTTGGGTTCTGTCTTCTGGGAGCCGGTTCCTACGGAGATCACAAGGAATCGCTTGTAATCCACGGGGTTAATCAGAAAGAAATCAGGATGTTTGTAGTGAATTTGTTTTGTCACTTGGGCAATTGCCACTAAAGCCTGAAAAAAAAATACGTATAAAACGAATTAGCAAATCGTTAAAAAAAATAAATCATCCTTGAGAAAAGGGAGATTGCATGGCTATAGTCGTCGTTCTAGCTAGCTAGTAGCTAGCAAAACAAAACACATAAGCTTACGGGATTATTTGCCGCTACACCTCCATCGATGAGGTTGAATTCTTTAACGTTTCCTTTCTGGTCTTCGTTCTTGAAATAGTGGGCAGGAAGGTAAGTTGGAGCTGCTGATGTCCCGATGCATATGTCAGAAAGTTTAGCATCCAGATATGAGGAATTCTTCACCTGAGTAAACAACGAGAAGAACAGTAAAAATTTGAAGCTTTTGGTTTTCCAACCAAGAATAGTTAAATATGGGAGAATCAGATAAGGGAATTAAGGGAGACCTCGTATGTAGAAAAAATGGTTGGCTGCATGTTCTTGATATCAAAAGCAGGAATTACGATGTTGGTCAAGGCGTTATGTAACCGAGACTCCCCTAGTAGCTTCCTTATCTGTCGATGGAGGTACAAACCATCGTGCTTGGGTCCAAGTAATAGCTTTAAAAAGTTCCATATTCGCCCAAAAACCCCCCTGCAGGCCATGGATGGAGAGATTTATTTCGGTGCATGCACTACTTAAAAAGAATGAAGCCATGATGCCATATATATATATCATCAACAGTGGAGCTTACTGCTTCTGCTGGAAAATTTTAGGACCGTGCTCCAAGTAAAAGGGTTTGATGTCTTTAGCAGCAAAAAGAGGACGGTTGTCTTCATCCGGAGCAGTTAGCATCGCCGTTACAAGACCACCTGTGCTTGTCCCTGAAATCACATCGAAGTAATCTGCCAGCCTTGCAGCCTTGCCATCAAGCTCCTGCAACCGATCACATGTACAATAATAAAATAATAAACTTAGGAATGTTAACTTAAGAGACATGCTTAATTACTTACTTAAACATGCATGGTTAATTTACCTGAAGCTGGGATTCAAGGTAAGCCAGAATTGTTGCGGGGATGATCCCTCTAATACCACCCCCATCAATGCTAAGGACGGTAATGAAGCTCCCATACGATGGAGGCTGGATCTGAACAAGGGGTGACGACATCCTCTCACCAATCTAATTAATTATATAGCCACTCACAAAGAAGAAACTCCTCAACCTAGATCGTTGGAAGTAAGCTCTTCAAGTGTTCTTCGTATATCTGGTACCTGTTTCTCCTCCCCTCCACCTATTTATACTATGAAATTATTCAGCACGCTTTCAAGGTGCAGTTGAATAGCCCTTGCGTGCCTAATCATCCAACAAGTACATATATTTTAACCCTTTTTTTTTTTTCTAAAAGAAAAGATCAATCATTTTTTATGCTATCGGGTTGTGATGATAAGTTCCATGCAATTTAGGCTTTCTTTATATATTTTTATGAGTAAAATATATAAACTTGGTGAGAAATTCGATAGTATATGTAGGTTATTAATGCCGTGTTCTGAGTGTAGAAAATTTAAAAGTCAGAAACGAGTATCATGCATGACTGTGATTGCCATACTCGTGTACAAAATGGGCTTTTGCAGTTCACTAGATACTTCGTATCCGACGATAGAAAATGTTAGGCAAGTCCATATTTAAACCTGTAACAGATAAAACTTAAGGGGTTGTTTATCTTGCCAACGCTGACAGCCTGCAGAATTTAGCACTATAAACTCGTGTCCCAATAAAAGTTTATTTTACATACCAACGAATAGCGATCAGTTTTAGTTGTAATTTGTAGATCCAGCACCTTAATTTTCTTAAGATAAGATTCTTACTCACAAAACGACAGGTCAATCCTTCCCCGATATTTGACCATAGCCCATAGCCTATTTTGACTTTTCAGGTTTATTTTTTCTTGGAAAAAATAACCAAAAACGTATCTCGTTAATCTTCTGAAAATATAATCTAAAGAAAAATTATGTTTTACTTACATAGCTTTTATATTCTTATTGGGTTGTCAGATAGTAGAAGTTGTATTCAATTAATTAAGCGTTTATAAAATCCTACATGTACAATTATTAAGATTAAGGAAACTACTGTTTCTAGGGTAGCCTTATCAAGAAATTAAAAATTAATAAAAGGTATTAAAATTTTAAAATACTTTAAAATATAACATTTATTAATATATATATATATATATAATATGTTAAATTCGATATTAGATTATACTGAACTATTTTTATTTTTTTTGAAAATGCATCGATATGTATTATATATAATAAGAGTACAAAAGAGTCAGACAATGAAACATTATCATAACTCAATAGAGAATGTGAAAGTGATAGATACCATAACTAATGTGCAGTATCCAAAATTTTCACAATCCAGTCCATTTAAGTGAGCCGTAGTGCACTAAAATCTCTTGCTGGTAGTAATGCCAAACAGTCTGGACAACCACCCTGCAGATTAAATTTAGCCCAGCAAAAACCCTGGCGAATGCCATGATAAAAGGAGTCTTCCGCGCTGCAGGTTACTCTTCGAAAAATCCTGTTGTTCCGCCCCAACCATATGCTCCAGGCAAATGCAAACATTAACACATACCATAAACCATGCCAGCGGACTGGGACATGAAATCCTCCCCACTGCACAAATAAATCTTTCATATTCCTTGGCTGAACCCAACATAAACCCCATTTATGAAATAGAATCGACCAGCAAGTCCAAGCCACCCTGCAGTCCAGCAGGATATGGTTCGAGTCCACCTCCTCTAATCCGCATGCATCACAGGCCCCTGCCGAACCAGGAATGATACCAAATTGAATGAGCTGGCGTCTGGCATGTACCTTCTCTCTACACGCAAGCCACATAAAAGCTTGCCATTTGGGTGCACCTTGCTTGCGCCAAACATTGGGAATACTCGGCTCACCTGTCAGAATCAAATTCTCCTCCATGGTCTGATAACAAGTGCGCACTGAAAAAGGTTGCATCTGGTCTCCCCATAAGAGCTCATCCTGCTGCAATGGATTCGGTGCAAGACCTCTCAGCAGAGTTGATAGGCGGTTTACTTCCTCCTCCTCCCAGGCAAACAAATGTCTTCTCCAGATCAGTTGCCACTCCCATGCCTGTCCCACCACTGCCCCAAACCGCAGAATTGAGCCCTCCTTCTCAAGGGATATGTCATATAATCTGGGGAACATATATAATAATGGCCGAGTGCTGCACCATCTGTCCTGCCAAAACGCAATGGAGGTTCCTCGGCCCAGTTTCAAGCGATGTAATTCAGATATGCATTTCCCAGTTGGTAGTACCAATTTACTGGTTTGCACTATACCACGCCAAATAGCAGAGCCGTCATTTCTTACACACTCTAAACCAGCTGGGGTCAATCGCAGCCTATACTTATAATTGATCACCTGTTGCCACAAAGAGCAGGTGTCCGTGGCAATTCAGGCACTCCATTTCGTAAGCAACGCCTGGTTCCTCAACATCAAATTTCCTATGCCAGCTCCTCCTTTGGCTTTCCCACGAACCACCACCGACCAGCTAACTTTACACATACACCGGGTCTCTACCTTTCCAGCCCACAAGAAGCGCCTCATCCATTTTTCCATTTCCAATCGGACACTTGCTGGCATCTGAAAAAAAGTCATGTAATACACGGGGAGGCTATTTAACACAGATTTAATCAATGTCATCTGACCTCCCAGCGATAACAAGGATCCCTTCCACGATGCAAGTTTACTTTGGAATCTAACCAGCACAGTATTCCACGTACTCCTACGGCGTGGGTTCGCTCCAAGTGGCACCCCGAGATATAGGAAAGGTAAAGCCTGCAGTCGACAATGGATCCTGGACGCCAAATGCGTTGCCTCCCCACTTGGTACATGGATACCTATCAGCCCCGATTTAAAGAAGTTGATCTTTAACCCAGATAGTAGTTCATAGCAGCGCAGGATCCTCTGTAGATTGATAATTCCTTGCTGATCACCGCTACTAAATAAGATAACATCATCTGCATACTGTAAATGCGTTAGATGTAAACCTCCAAAGGTAATACCCTGAAACAAGTGGCAGTCTGCTGCTCTAGTAAGCAGCCTGGACAGGACCTCAGCTACTAAATTAAACAGCAAAGGGGAGAGGGGATCCCCCTGTCGCAACCCTCGCCCCATCGGGAATTCAGTGGTTGGTGTTCCGTTGACAAGCACTGCACACCGAGAGGAGGAGATACAACCCTTAATCCATTGTCTCCACAACGTTCCGAATCCCATTTGTTCCATCACCTCGAGCAGAAACGACCAATTGACCGAGTCATAGGCCTTCTAAAAGTCTAACTTCAAACACCAACCTCGCTGATTGGTTTTCTTCATTGTATGTAGAATTTCGTTGGCCACCATAATTGAGTCCGTGATATATCTGCCTTCCATAAATCCAGTTTGGAAGGGAGATATTAAGCGATCCATCACTCGCTTAAGCCTCATGGACAGTACCTTGGCAATAATTTTATACAAGCTACTGATAAGGCTGATAGGTCTGTAAGAGCTAAAGTCAGCTGCGCCGGGTATCTTGGGAATTAGCGTAAGGAAGCTGATATTGATCCCACGAGGTAGTATACTGCTTGAATGAAATTCTTGCACCATCCTAATAATATCCCCACCAATCACCGACCATGCCTTCTTAATAAAGTAGAAGTTGAAGCCATCGGGACCAGGGGCCTTGTGGCTGCCACAGTCCCAGACTGCTCCCTTTATCTCTTCCTCTAGAAAAGGAGCTTCTAGCTGCGCAGCCTCTGTAGGTGATAGCTGAGGTAAAACCAAGCTACCCAGGCCAAACGAACAGTGTCCAGCATCCGCAAAGAACCGCTGGAAATACTCAACCGCTGCAGCCTTTATATCTTCCGGTTGGACCAGCTCCATGTCATGTATCCGTATTGACCCAATGAAGTTAGACGCACGACGCAAAGTAGCACTGGCATGGAAGTATTTGCTATTTCTATCCCCACATTTAAGCCACTGTTGTCTAGACCGTTGTCGCCACATAGCCTCGATTTTGTGTTTGATTTCCCATTTTTGTGCCTATAAAATTCGGTAGCTGGTGTCTATCTCGGTCCCGGACTCCCTTCTGTTCTGATTCAAGGAATCAATCTCATCCAGGATTGTTTTCAGTTTGACTTCTAATGCACCAAAATGATCTGTATGCCAGACTTGTAGTTTTTTCTTCAGGAATGATAGCTTCTTAACTACACAAAACTCACCAGGAAAACAAATCCCAGCCTCCCTCCATATGTCTTCAACCGTTTGAATAAATTGAGGATGTTCCCACCATAAGTCCCAAGAGCAAAAGGGTCTACGGCCCCAGCTGAAAACATCGGCCTTCAGAATTAACGGTACGTGATCCGAAAATCCCTTATCTCCCGCGTACAGCCGATGACGACTGAAGTGAGAACACCAACTGGGAGAAGCTAACACTCTATCAATACGAGAAGCGCTGTGGGCAGTAAACCAGGTATATGCTTTACCAATGAGTGGCAGATCAGTCAACCCACTCCTATTAATGAACGTCTGTAGAGTATTAGCTGCCGTAGTGTTGAAATAATTCCCAAGTCGCTCCTCAACCATGAGGGATTCGTTGAAATCCCCTAAAATGACCCACGGCAAACTGTCCTGAGACTTCTGTCTTAGCAGCTCGTCCCATAAAATTCTACGCTCAGTCACTACATTTGGGGCGTGTAGTCCAACACAAACAAAATGGAAACCAGTAGCCCGTACACGTATCGCCAGTAACATCCATTTCTCCAATTTTTCTACACTAGTAACCTCTACCTGTAAATCATTCCACAGGCACACCATGCCCCCAGCTCTCCCCCTAGCATCAATACCGTCCCATTTGATGGAATGGCCCGTCCATAACCTGGCCGCCAACCTCTCTGAAAAGCTCTCCCTCTTAGTCTCACATAAAAACAATACACTCAACTGTTGCCTAGATATAAGAGTGCTAATCTGATTTAACTTCAACTTCCCACGACAGCCTCTAACATTCCAAAATGCAAAATTAACCATTCAACAGTCAAATCCCTGTACCAGAGCGCCAATATTACCTCATGTATCACAATGAGCTTGCCATTCCTTTTCTTCCGCCACTATCTGTGCCTTCAACTTCTTTCTGATTGCTGCTTTCGTGGTCTTTCTACTGAGGCCCAACTGATCCGCAGTTGCCAAGGTCTGTTGTACCTCTGCCTCCACCCGACACACTGCCTCAACTGTCTGCCGTGAACAACCAGGATCTGATGCTCCTTCACCTGGCTCTGTCGGGATGACCAGAAATGAAGGATCTTCCACCAATGTGGGCACGACACCCATGTCTGGCTGACTGGCTTTCTCCGAGGATAAACTCCCAGTGGGTTTTATGTGCTTGAGTTTTTTGTTTTTGCCAATTCTACGAGCTCCATTCCTTCCTTTAGCACCCACCCGTGATGCTTTATCACCTTCCTGTCTCATTTTAGTAAAAGCCATGACTTCGGAAGAGGACCTAAGCCCCGAATCTGCAACGGAGAAGTCACGTGGTACACCTTCTGAACATGTTTTACGAGAGACCTGTATCTGGCATTCGGCAAACAATTCGCCAGGGGTATACACAGGGGCAGTGAAATGGCTAATAAGCCCTTCAGTACTCGTAAAATGACTTCTATAACCTTCCACATGTGGAGTCTTAGTAGCAGGCATATGAGCTGGAGATGGTAACGTGGATAGTTGTAGTGGAACTGGCTGGTTAGGACCCACTGCACCAGCTTGTGTTGTACTAGTGTTGGCTAGTAACACCTTTTCCTGTACCATCTTGTCCATATGACATACTGCCTTTTGCCTACCTGCAACGGGAGTAACCTTCCTACCAGCAACACTATTGTGTCGTTCCTTTGCTGGTTGGGACTTGGGTGGAACAAAAAAACTGTTACTCCCACCCGACATTGCCCCTTGTCCCCAACCTCGGGCTCCACAATCACTTTTGCTTTGTCTTCCATAATCTGTACTGTACACGCCCTGCCATCTATCAACAACTTCAACCTTTTCTGAATAGCCTTTGAACTAACTGTTACTATCTGCAGAACCGCCGCCTCAAGAGATTTCCAAATAGCAGTGATAGGATGAATTTGTACCAGTGCACCGATTGGGCTTGCTAGTTTCCTGAAGGCATCTTCAGACCATGCATTGAGAGGGAGACCCGTAACCTCTATCCAACACAGCCTTCTGAGTTCAGTATCCTCTGCACTCCATGGATGAATTTCAAAAAACCTATCGTTCTAAAAGCCAAGATTGTTCATAAGCTCATATCTCATTTTCTCAGTTGTTGCAAAAATGAGTAGTTTTGTGTGCTGACCCATAGCAATGCATTCGACCTCATCTGGTAAACCCAAAGTGGCAGTATATGTGTCACGAATAATCCCAACAACACTCCTTTGTAAACGATCCCTGATTTTCGGATCCCATAAAAGTTCCACTGTCACTTCCTCAAACTCCGTCACATGCTGCCTAGTTGTGACTTCTTCATAGGTGCGATCATCTCTCTCTCGCAAGAGGGCACGGTTCACAGCTGGTTGCTGCTGAGCTGCCTGTAAAGTTTCTTTGTGGAGAACATTATTCCCATGCGATTCTCGCCGGAGCCTTGTATCCACTGCATACCGAGCCACGTTAACTCTCTCCCAAGCATATCCACCCAGGCGTGAGTGTAACCTTCTTTGGCGCGCTGCTTCCTGTACCCCGCATCTAATGAACTTAACAAAACCAAAGCGTAAACCCCTCTGTGATTTACGACCAGAGATGAAAACATCCACTACCGGCTCCACGGTCGCAATCGTTTTGAATAAATGATCGGAAGTCCAGCCCTCAGGGATCCCTTCAATGAAATAAGAGATATATCTATCCTCGCGAAATACCTGGGTTGGTATCCATTTGGTTGGGGTGGAGCTAAGATTGACAGTAGATAGCAAAGGTTTCCTATTGGGGTCTGAGGAAGGATCCCCAGGCTTGTCAGCAGCTCGGGTGGGTTGAGGTGTTGGGTTGGGGGCTGTATTTGGGGTGGTGTTTGAAAGTGTAGTAGAGAGTGGCGGGAGGTTTGGGGAGGTGAGAGAAGCCATTCATCCGTTTCTTGATCGCAGATTTTATACTGAACCATTTAGCCTTGTTTTCAGATAAAAGGTACAATTATTCACTAGAAGCCACGAAGGTACACAAGGGAGAGTGGCCTGCGGGTGGCCGGGCGATTAAATGACAGAATTTTTTTAAAATCTGGGGTGATTTTGTCTCCCGTAGTCTTCTTTCTTCTGAAAGTAATCGAGCAAACCTGTTTGGAGGAGAAAACCATATGCAAGTCCTTAGGCAAATCCTTGTGCATTTTTTTTTTGTAAAAAAAGGTTAACTAACTGAATTTTGGGTTCTTCTTTCCTTACCTTTCAAGAGCTTCGGCGTTAGTGCCACCATCTCCAACTGGTTCGTAAAACCCCGTCTCCAGATTGACCCTTGAAACTGGTTTCTGCAAGAGCCGGTCTCCAATTTGAGAGAGTCTGTGCAGATTTTCTTTTGTGCTAATGTCAACACTAGCATCTAGTCCCGATAATGTATCATCCTGATGATATTTTTGGACAGAAAAAAATTGACAGATTAACTCACCTTGTTAATTTGAATTCACTTTTCTGTAATGAATTTCAACAGCTCAGAAACCAAATATAGGAAGCTTACTTGGATTCTCATGTAGTTTTCTTCGGAACGAAGGGCTTGGAACACCACGGAGATATGGAAATCAACAATATCTGAGCTTGCCTGAGAAAACACATCCACTAACGGAACAGAGCCCTGGTGAAGTAACCAACTTAAACTGCCCCATTTGGCTGCCATCCGAGCGTTGTATTTGGGTTCTGTCTTTTGGGAGCCGGTTCCTATGGAGATCACAAGGAAGCGCCCATAATCCACAGGGTTAATGGTAGAGAAATCAGGATGTTGATAGTGTATCTGTTTTGTCACTTGGGCCATTTGCCACTAAAGTCTGGAAAATATATATAAAACGAATTAGCAAGCTCTCTTGATTTATTAATTGTTAAAAATAAAAAATCATTCTTTAAAAAAGGGATATTGGCAATAGTCGTCGTTCTATGCTTACAGGATTATTTGCCGCTACCCCTCCATCGATGAGGTTGAATTCTTTAATATTTCCACTCTGGTCTTCGTTCTCGAAATAGTGAGCAGGAAGGTAAGTTGGAGCTGCGGATGTTCCAATGCATATGTCAGAAAGTTTAGCATCCAGATATGGGGAATTCTTTACCTGAGTGAACAACGAGAAGCGCAGTATTATTTGCAGGTTGGTCGGTAAGGAACTAGTAATAACTAGCTATCCAAGAACCAAACATGAAAGTTTTATGCTTCTAGTTAAATATGGGAGAATCAGACAAAGGAATTAAGAAAGACCTCGTATGTAGAAAAAATGGTTGGCTGCATGTTCTTGATATCAAAAGTAGGAATTACGATGTTGGTCAAGGCGTTATGTAATCGAGCCTCCCCTAGTAGCTTTCTTATCTGTCGATGGAGGTACATGCCATCGTGCTTGGGTCCAAGAAATAACTTTGAAATGTTCCAAATTTGCCCAAAGAAACCCCTGCAGGCGGATCAAGAGATTTATTTCGGTGCACCTCTAAAAAAGTGTAGATCAATATCAATTCTTATTGAGAATTAATGAAGCCACTGTAGGGCTTACTGCTTCTGCTGGAAAATTTTTGGACCATGCTCCAAGTAGAAGGGTTTGATGTCTTTAGCAGCAAAAAGAGGACGGTTGTCTTCAGCCGGAGCTGTTAACATCGCCGTCACAAGACCACCTGTGCTTGTCCCTGCAATCACATCGAAGTAATCTGCCAGTCTTGCAGCCTTGCCATCAAGCTCCTGCACCGATCACATATACAATAATAAAATAGTAAGCTTAGGAATGTTAAGATGCATGCTTAATTATTTAAACTTGCATGATTAATTAACCTGAAGCTGGGATTCAAGGTAAGTCAGAATTGTAGCGGGGATGATCCCTCGAATACCACCTCCATCGAGGCTTAGGACGGTAATCAATTTCCCATAAGTTGGAGGCTGGATCTGAAGAAGGGTTGACGACGACATCCTCTCACAAATTTAATTATATAGCCACCCTCAGAAAGAAGAAACTCCTCAAGTCGTCGGAGCACAGAAGAACAGAAGAAAGTAAGCTCTTCTAGTCTTTAATTTACGTTTATCTGATAAATGTTCTCTTCCCGGCCTCCGCCTATTTATAGCGCCATTAAAGACCCGCCCGCGCGTAAGGGTAGCAATTACCTCCAGGAAATGGTGGACGTGGGTGGGATAGGGATAGCGTAACTAATCATCCAAAATATATCTTTTAAAAAACTTTTTCTTTAAAGAAAAAAAAAATCAATCGCTATGTAAAAGGTTTCGTAAGTGAGAGAATTGTATATGGGAATGTGATGTTAAGTCTTTTGCAATTTAAACATACTTAATATATATTTTTATGAGTAAAATAAATTTCGTGAGGTATTATAGATATAGTAAAAGTTTTGTTCATTAATTTAATTGCCATACTCGTGTAAAGAATTAAAAATTCAGAAACGAGTATCATGCATGACTGTATAAAATGGGTTTTTTCAGTTCATCTGATAATTCCTGGCTGACAAGAGAAAACGGTAGGCAGGCTAATATCTAAACCAGGGAGATCAAATTATTTTTTTTACATTAAAAATATTCACAATCTAAATTAAACTCTTAATCATTATTAAAAACGATACTCTCCAGGTTAGAAAAACAAATTTTTACGGATTTTTTTTATAATTACAATTTAGCACTATAAACTCAGTTATAATTAATTTCAACCCTTGCTTGATATTCGGGTGGAAGCAGCAGAGGTAGCGACATGAGGTCGTGAGCTCTGTCCGGCTCTTCCGGTCATGAACGGCGACCACATTGTGGATGGCGTTAGGCGACGTCTCGAACAATTGGGATGTCGCTGGCTGTGGTGATGGTAGCTCTTTCCAAAGTCAACGGTTAGTGGATGAGAGAAAATTAGGAGGAGGAAAAAAGATTATAGAAAAATTAAATAAAAAATATATAATTGTTCCATAATATTATATATATAGCTGAAATAAATTTTATCATTTAAATATTTAAATAATTTTTAAAAATTACTGAAATTTTGAAAATAAATAGAAAATTATGAAATAAAATCAAATTTAAATCAAATTTCATTTAAAAAACTCAAACGCTATTTAAATATTTAAAATCCAGTCATTTTTCATCAAGATCAATTTTTTGGTTTAATTTAATAGTAAGACTATGCTTCCTTATCGTTAGAAGTTATAATAAATGACATTATATACCCAAAACATAGTTAAGTCTTACCTTAAGTTGAAATTATCAAACAAAATATCACGGTCGTGATCAAATCCATACTGATATTTTCATAATATCCTTACCATTTATATTAATGTCCCTAACCCTAAAATATCTTATTCACATGTAATTGAAATGGCATGGAATCAAATAATTTTCGATAATTCAAAAATTACGAACCCGATTTGAACACAAAATGTTTTTACAATCATATATCAAATACACTGATAATCATAATTTCAATTACACATAAAATCATAAATATACATATTTGCCACCAAATTATATCAAATATCAATTCTCCTAATGACAATGCTCTAGGCATGGCAAACAATTCTATCAAAAGGTCCATACAGAAGGTTTACATGAAACAATACTTGGAGGAATACTATCTGTGGTTATTGTGAGAATGGTAGAATACTATCTCTGTACGTGAAATACATCACATTTATTGAAAAAGAGAAGCATGTTAATTCATTCTGGTTTGGCAGATTTCCCGACCGGTGACCTTGCTTCACGAACCTTTTTCTCCTTGGAAAGTACTTTAGCCATCCTGTGGAACAAACGAAGAATGCAAAGAAAAGTTTAATAATAAATAAAATCAGTCGCGTACGTCAGAGAATTGCTACGACAACTTATTTTGTGATACAAGTGTGTGTCTGTGTATTTATATTTACTTTATTAGGGCTTCTTCATTTGTTGCCCTGTATGCTTTTTCAAAAACTCCAGTCTCCAAGTTCACCCTTGATACCGGTTTCTTCAACAGTTGTTCACCCACTTTCACAAGATTTTTCAGGTTTTCTTCGGTAGAAATGTCCACAGAACATAGCTCGCCAACCAACGTGTCGTCCTGAAGTTTTAGAGCAATCAAGTTAGGACTTTCTAGGATATATAGCAAATACATGTGAATTAATTTAATTTCAACTTGGTTGCTGCATATTTCAGCTCTTATAAATATATACGTATACCTGAATGCGAAGATAATTGTCTTCGGAGTGGAGGGCTTTGAAGACTGTGGAAATATGAATATCCACCATGTCACCACTAGCTTGGGTAAATATATCCACTAAAGGAGTGGAATTCTCGCTGGTCAACCATCCCAATACACCCCACCCAGCCGCCTCTTCAGCGTCATATTTTTCCTCAGCCTTTGATGAGCCAGTCCCCAGAGATAGAACTAAAAATCGGTTATAGTCTGTTGGCTTTATGGGGAAGAAATCAGGATTTCCTCGGTCGATTTCTCTCGTAACTTCTCCGATAGCAAGTAAGGCCTGAATTTAAGAAATAAAAAATAAATTAATATGAACTGCAGGAACTTTGCACTACTAGATTAAAGTGGTCGGCCGTCAATAGGGATACCGGATTATTAGCAGCCACTCCACCATCTATCAGATTGAAATCTTTCACTTCGTCTTTTGAATTTTTGGTTTGGAAACGATGAGCTGGAAGATAAGTTGGTGCAGCTGAGGTTGCAATGCATATATCTGATAGACGGGCGTCGATATGTGGGCGATGCTTCACCTGAACCATCACGAGTGAGAAACTAGAGATGAAAACGAATTATAGCATATTTGAATCAACATGTCTAGAAAAACTTGTTTGTACGTATCGAACCAATAATCAGGAGACACACCAACCTGGTAACTAGAAAAAATAATAGGCTGAAGACGTTTGATGTCGAAGGTTGGGATCACAACGTTTGTCAAGGTCTGGTGCAGTCTTGTGTCTCCCAACTTCTCTCTAACAATACTGTGTAAAAATTTGCCATCATATTTTGGTCCAGCCAAGGACTTGACCAAATTTGATGCATGAGCGAATGGAGATCTGTCGCAAGTTCATGAAATTTATCCTTGTCAGTAAGCAATTAATTTATGCCACAGAACAGTAACCAAGATACTTATAATCATATGGCACATCGATCCATGCATAGCTAGCTAGACACACTACACATCACCTATTCTGTGGAAAGATTTTAGGACAGTGCTGCAGATAGAAGTTGTTGATGTCTTTGGCAGCAAATAAAGGACGATTTTCCTCATTTGGGGCGGTGAGCATAGCAGTCACGAGCCCGCCAGTGCTAGTTCCGGCAACTACATCAAAATAGTCTGCAAGTCTCGCATCCTCACCATCCAGTTTCTGTGACCATGCAATCACGATCGATAGTCAATAAGATGATACCATATATAGAATGAATCTCTCAAGTATGATACACATATACATATGCATGCATTTTCATGACTAAAGGTAAATCATAATGAAATGAACACAAAAAGTCGTCGTACGGTTTTGAAAAGGCATTAGCTAGGCCACAAGATTACTCATGTCTTGCACTTTAATTCTACCTGAAGTTCAGACTCCAAAAACGCAAGAATGGTTCCAGGGATAATTCCTCTTATACCACCTCCATCGATGCTAAGAACTGTAATCAGGTTTCCAAAGGTTGGAGCTTGCAGGGGTGACCTAGGTGTTTCCATATATTTATATATGGGTAGAACAGTGTCGTGAAGAGGGAGGGATATACTAGCAAGCTAGAAAGGTTTCTAGTTCTTTGGTTGGGGCGTTACAGAACAGGAAAAGTATTGAATCTAATTTGGAGGAAAGAGAACAATGTCTTGGATTGAAATCTCTGTTACTAGAGCATCAGTTATTTATAGACCATACATTTTGTACTTTACTTGAAATTGAAGTGTTGAATCGCAGGTTTGGCTCTTTCAATATTTGACCCGTTCTTTGAAGTATTGAAGACGGGAGACGAACAAATCTTGGCATGTTATCACCACAAGTGTCAGTATCGAGACAATGTTTTCTGATATTATAAACATAGACAAGTGGTGGATCCAGGCGCGTCCATTTATGGTTTGAATCGAGAATGGTAGGTTTTAATCTTAATCACCGTACCTGCATGCAGGATTTGGTAAGAAACGCTGAAAATTTAGTACTGATCAAAGTAGTCATTAAAACAAAAGTTGAAAAGTATAACCTTGGTAGTGTACAGTTCTGCTTTGGTGTTGGACGAGGTCTTTGGGAAACTGAACAGAAGATTATGACGGTTTGATTCGGACAAGTAGTGAAGAAGTTCGGTTGAGTTGGAAGATTCCAAGAGCTGTCACCCGAAATTAAACACCGTTTCATTGGTCCAGCTGTCTCCTGTGATCTAGCTGTCTAGCTTTATTAAATTAATAGATTATTATAGTAAATCATATTTTTTTATATAATGTCGATTTTATTGATTATTCTGATAAAATAGATTTATTTTTATTTTTATAATATCGATTCTATTCATCTCCTTTTTTTCTCTAATTTATTTATTGTTTCTTAACCCTAATTAACCCCTTTTTCAAAGGATAACACTCAAATTTTAATAAAAAAATAAAGAAATCAAAAATATTTTACGTAGTTTTTTTATAAAAAAATTGCAAGAAAAAAAAATGCTACAGAAACAGTAGGATTATATTTTTTTTTGAAAGAAAAGCACTAGGATTATATTATTTAGGTAAAAGGTTATTTTTTTATGAATGTATGACGTGATCATATGCCCTTACGTACCGTGTAATGTTCTATCCTTTTCATGGCTTATGTAATAGGAAAAAGTCATATATCCAAGAATTCAACTTTCGATTATTGATTCCTTTTTCGTTGTACATGTACTAACATGAATAAAAGTCCAAATATTGGCCCTTTTACTTGTGCTAATAGGCAAGAAATAAATAGGAGTTCATTAATAAAGAGAAGAAATAGTTTCACAGACAGCCCATGGTTAGGTGGGATTGCGACCTTTGAAAATCTCTTCATATGTACGAAATCAATTAGATTGAAAACCTAGAAAGTTGCACAATGGTCTCTTTCGTAAGACTAATTCTTTCTATGTTCTACTCCTATTCATCATTATTCGAAGTGTGATAATTAAGGAAATTATTATTATTTTTTATTATTGACCAGATAAGCTTTCTAATTAATATAAGTGTTGTTCTTTCTAATTAATTAAGTGTTGTGTCAGATAAAAGGTGAAAGATCATTATCGGAACCTACAATACATATCACTTGTAACATTATTAAACATTGTTATCATTATCATCCTTCCTCAGCAGAATTCCAAATATGAACCCTAGTTATTCCATAGAGATACTTTTAAACTAGTTGCCTAGTTTATTGTCGACTTCCTGGAAAAAGACATTGGCATCTACTTTGATAACTATGTAGAAGAACCCTAGTCAATTGGAATCTAATCGTAGAGATAGATTGATAATACCCCAACAAACCCGAGGCCTAATATCTTGGTATTAAAATTTGAGTTATATGAGAAAATTCAATAAGAGATTACTGTGAGACCCAATATAATGGAATCAAGTGTGAGTGTGATTCAATCTTATATACAAAAAAAAGAAGATTTATGTGTATAATATAATGAGATTATTTATAATAAAATATATTTTTTAGATTATAAATAAAAAACCAACTAATACGGTATTGACAGAAATCCAACTGAATCGCGGTTTTACATCATTGGTATGTGGTTTTGGGCTTAAAATCTATCGTAACATATCACAGATTTTAGCATCCCAAAACGGCCCAATTAGAGCCATCTTACTCTTAGTGAACTTAAGATGATTGAGCTGGGCCAGAAGACTTCTCCAGCAACAAACCCACGGGCCATGAGAATTCGGCCCATTGTAGCGACGAATTAGAATAAAGATTCGAATCTTCTCCAACAAAAACTCTGTATCGGTAACGTATACCTATTTATTACTTGCACGCAGCCTCCCGCCATCTCCAATTTCCTGCGTCGCGAAGACAACATTCCCTAACTGCCAGAAACTTGCGAAAATTCCAGTATCGTTTTCTTTCTTCTACCGATAGAGAACGACGAAACCGATACAAGCACCGAAAATCATGTTCCGTCTCTGCTTTAGACCACGTCGTTGCCTCCGTTTACCGCTTCCTCGCTCTTTCTCGTCTTCTTCTTCCAAAAATCCGATCGAGCCCCCAAACGATATTGTGAATCCCCATTATGCCCCTCCTCAACCACCTCCTGCGCCCATCCGCCGTGAACACCCCCTCATGACTAATGTCTCCTCTCACTCCTATGTGTCTCGCTATTCCGCAGTCGCTCTTTCGGTCACTCTCCTTTCTGCTATCCTAGCCTCCTTCGCCATCGTCTCCTCCGACGCTAACGCTAACCCTGATGCTAAGAATAGGAAAATTAATAATGATAGAAACGGTTATAGTCCTCTATACGATGCCATAGAGCAGGCGATCTCGCAATCGAATGAGTCGTTGAAGAGAGTCTCCAACCACGTGAGGCAAACTGGAGTTGCGGCCTCGGTGCTATGGCAGTCGTTGAGGTCGGTGCTCTCATCTGCAAACCACGAGGTCAGGGTGGGCTTCGAGCTTCGTGTGGCGGCTTTGCTGGCGGATATTGCGGCTGCCAATGCGGCTCGCAGGACGGCGTTGGTCGGGGCTGGCGGAGGAAAAGTGGTGGATTGGCTGCTCGAGACAGTGGCTTCTGGTCGAGCTGACGGGAATAAGACCCAGGCAGAGGCGGCCAGGGCTCTGGCCTACTTGATTGCTGATCCTCTTGTGTGTAAGGATGTTCTTTCAAGGCCTCATGCCGTTCCTTATTTGCTGCGGTTTATATTTTCATGTCAGCCAAAGAAAAAGGTGAGTAATTTATGGTTTCTCTGGTATGGATGAATAACTGGTGATTAATTTTTGGCGCCATCTGCGGATTTATTTAAATGTTGAAGTTCAATATTGTTGCATTACATTCTACTGGTGCCATGGATAATCTGTTGCGTTTAGCGTTTCATTTGATTATAAATCAGGTTGTTAGACATCAGGGGTTTGTTTATAATTGACATTATGGTATTTCTTTGGGAGCAGCATTCAGGACGTAGTTCATTCCATCTTTCTGATTCTTTGAAAGGTAGGAGCATGCTGGTGGCTGCCATTATGGATATTGTCACGTCCAACTGCGATAGTGTAGATAAAGTTTCTTTTAAGCCATCCTTGCCAGAAAATGCAGAAATGCAGGACATTCTATCTGTCATTGAGGTCATTGAGGATGGCGGGATGCATATGGGTGGATCTAGTGACAATGAGGATGAGAAGGATGATGGAGAGGGAGTGAAGGGTATTGGGATTAAAATCCTCGAAGGTACTACTGTTTTAGGCCTTTCAAGGACAAGCCAACTTGCAGATTTAGGGCATTCGGATCCTAGTCATGTGGAGTCACCTGCTTCTAAAACCCTGGCCATGCTACATAAGCATGACAAAGTGGTAGCTCAGGATAATGTATCTTTGGCTGTTGTTCCTGGACTCTGGGATGATCTGCATTGTCAACATGTTGCTGTGCCATTTGCTACGTGGGCATTAGCCAACTGGGCAATGGCATCTGATGTCAATAGATCTCATATTCAAGAACTCGATCAAGATGGACATGCTGTCATGACTGCTCTCATAGCACCTGAGAGATCTGTGAAATGGCATGCAAGTGTCGTTGCGCGATTGCTTTTGGAAGATCGTAATCTGCCATTAAATGATTCTGTTGCTGATTGGAGTTCCAGTCTTCTGGCTACTATTTCTCAGGCTAGTAAGCATGAGGACATTCCTTTGTCTCAGGTTGCTTTATCTGCCTTTTTGCCTTGTGTTGAGAGAAGCCCTGGGGCAAGAAAGATGGTGCTACATAAAGGTCTTCAACAGATGAGAGATACAGTTAAGAGGACAAGAAAACATAAGCAGGTTCAAGAAGCTTTAGCAAAAATTTTAGCGTTACTTTCAATCAGAGAAACGCATTTCTCACTAGAAGAAAGTCTAAAATGGTCTGGAATCCTGCTTACTTGGCTTTTTGGAAAAGATTCCTCTGACACCCTGAAATCTTCCGCTACAAAAATTCTTGCATGTATTCTTGAATATCATGGACCATCTTCTGTACCAGTATCCCAAGGATGGTTAGCTATTATACTAAATGAAGTTCTGAGTTCTAGCAAAACTTCAGTTGATAAAGGTGGCTCACAGCTTAAAAGTGATACTGCAAAGGTAATGCCTAAATGCTTATGTTTTTATGCTAAACAAAATTATTTTTTTTCCGCTGCAGTTTATTTTAGCAGCTTACTTCTCTAGCAAGTGTTCATAAGTCTCTTTATCTTTTGCAGACTCAAATTGAGCAGTCTAACATCCTTTTCGCTACACAGACTGCTCATCAGTTGGCAGGTGCTGTTGTAAATCTAGCATGGAAACAGGCGGGAACAACTTCTGATTCTGTTGAGATGTTCCCGTTGGCAGATCTCTTAGCCTTTGAACCTTTTGTTGCACCATTTAAAAGCTTGAAGAAAGACACTGTGCCCAAGTTTAATGTGGCAGACTCAGCTGTGGCAACTATGAAAGGAATCAAAGCACTGACAGAACTTTGTTCTGAAGACTCCTTATGTCAAGAGAAAATTGCTGGGTTTGGGATCTTGTGTTTGCTGAGGCGGTTTCTGTTATGTGATGATTATGAGAAACTGGCTGCAATGGAAGCGTATGATGCATCAAGAGCCTTTGAGGCACAAGAGCGGGTTTCTAATACTTCTGGTGAATCATCAAATCCAGATACAAATGATAAATCAAGTATACGAGTTGCACCCACTGCTCACATTCGGAAGCATGCAGCTAGACTGTTGACTGTTCTTTCTGTCCTTCCAAAAGTCCAGAAAGCTATTTTAGCAGATGAAGCTTTGTGTGAGTGGCTTGAGGATTGTGCTAATGGAAAGATCCCCGGTTGTAGCGACCCTAAAGTACAGAGCTATGCTAGGGCAACACTTCTCAATGTACTTTGCAATCACCATGCTGATGGGGACTCTGCAAATACTGATGCTGGGGAGAGTGGAAATAATAAAAGAAGTAATTGCCGTCGATATGATGACATGCTATTCATGATTAATCCTGAGCTGCCGCATTGGAAGCTTTGTGAAAATATAGACAGGAAGACAGCTCAAACTGAGGCTGATTCTGCTTTTAGTGGAGCTTCAAATGCAACTAAAACTTCAAATGTTAGAGATGTGTCTAGCTCATCTAGTGAATCACTAGGAGATTCTGAATCAAAAGTTCCACTTTTGGATGTTATCTTTGTGCATGGTTTGCAAGGTGGACCTTTTAAGACATGGCGGATAGCTGATAATAAACTCTCCACCAAGTCCGGCTTGGTAGAGAAGATAGATGAGGAAGCAGGGAAGATTGGAACATTCTGGCCTGGTGAATGGCTTTCAGTTGACGTCCCTGAAGCCCGTATGTTTACTGTCAAATACAAGGTATGTTCTAGGAGGTCTTTTGTGCTTGGATATTTCTTTTATAATATTATTTCTCTTTTATCAATTTGGTATCATTCATGTCTTTGCAGATTTAATTTTTATTTGGCTTAATGCAGACAAATCTCACAGAATGGTCTGGAGCTACCTTGCCTCTCCAGGTTTGAATGCTCTTTTACAATTCACTAGCATCACTAGGTCATTTGATATCCTCAATTGAACTATAATATCATCAGATCAACTTGAAAAATATTAGCTTTTAGGACTGTTGTATGACATTGGGTATACTTTGCATGTCCAATGACCAATTTGAAATAATATTACAACTTTCGGTATGCTTGTTGTGACAAACTCAGGGGTTACAGAAGTACATCCTGTATCTATAGCCTATTTGAAGGGGAATCTAAATAATATCTTTGCCTTGATAATATCATCGTGACCAATAGCCATATATAAATTGTTTTACACCATATTATTTTTTAAAAATTTCTTCATTGAACCTTTTGTTTTCATTTTCCTCTTGTATTTCGTTTCTTTTCTGTTCTTTTTTCTTTGTTTCCTATCTTAGTCATGATTATGAACTTTCTAAAACTGGCCTTTTTTAGCTATATAGTGTCCCTTGCTGTTGTTCTAGCATTGATCATTTCATTGTTAACATGTGTAGGAAGTCAGCTCCAAGATGTTAGAGAAGCTTATAAATGCAGGAATCGGGGATCGACCTGTTGTGTTTGTAACTCACAGGTGACTTGACCATTGATGTAATGCATTTGCATTTCTACATCAAAGACCTTGGTTTTTCTTTTTGTTATGATTTTGGTTTTGTGTTTCATTTTCATATGGATTTTTGGTAACATGCTGTTTGATTAAGGAACTAAATCATAAAAAATAGAGATAGACCTCTGAAAAGCCATCTTTGTGATGAAGGGAAAAAAAACCCTGTTCCCAATTATGGCATCAGTGCAAAAGCTTTTAATCAAGAAAGTGGAGTCCTAATTTTGTTCTTTTGGTTCATTTAGAACGTCTGCAACGTTATTTTACTGGCTTTTGTACATGCAGAATGCCTTTGATAAGTAACATGATTGTCTAGTTGTTTTGTGCTTATCATTGGTTTGGCTGCCTGACTTTTGCAGCATGGGAGGACTGGTTGTCAAGCAGATATTGCATAAAGCGAAGGCAGAAAATTTTGACAACCTTGTAAAGAATACTGTTGGCATTGTAAGCCTGTTGATCATTAGATGTCAATTCCAAGAGTGATACCTAAAAATTCAACAGTCATGTTCTGTTTACTTAATAAATATTTGTCTCCTATCCATTATTTAGGTGTTCTATAGCTGCCCACACTTTGGCAGCAAGCTTGCAGATATGCCGTGGCGTATGGGTCTTGTTTTACGGCCTGCTCCCAGTGTGAGTATATGACTTGATACATAACTTATGGCTATAACGATGTAATCTTGGTCAAAATAGCTATGCATTTAGTTATGCTTTTGCATTTGACAGTTTCTTTTATTCATAGATAGGGGAGCTGCGAAGTGGTTCTCCTCAACTAGTACAGCTCAATGACTTTATTCGCCAACTTCATAAGAAAGGATTGGTTGAAGTTCTCAGTTTATGTGAGGTAATCTATCAGATAACTTTAATTTTATGGGTTAATGTATCTAAACTAAGAAATTATTGTACTGTAGAGATCAGTCTTTCTCACTTTGTCTCTCTCTCCGGTGAATAGTATGTAATGCTTCTTCTCAATGCATGTGTTCTCTAATACTGAATAGTATGTAATACCTCTTCTCAGACTAAAGTGACTCCAATAGTTGAAGGTTATGGAGGATGGGCTATAAGGATGGAGATTGTACCGATAGAATCGGGATATCCTGGATTTGGTGAACTTGTTGTGAGTTTCGTTCTCCCCTTTACAATAAATGTTATCCTTCTTTGTAAAGATTTGGTCTACGGGTTACTCGAGATTGAGCTTGCTCACATTTTCATATTATTCTTATGCGGAAGGGTAGGGGCTGTTGTGATGGGTTCATATAGTTGTGGCTGTGCTTTCATATAACAAAATGCTCCATCCTATCTGTATTTTCTTGTATTTGTTTGTCTTATTTATCCTTAATTATTTATTTTTCGCACTTTTTCTTTTGCTTCTTGGAATGTCTCTATTGTTCATGTAGTCATGTAGAAATGTAAATGCTAAGCTCTCGGTGAAAACATTTGATTTGTCTTCTTGATTTCTAAGTTTTCAAAACCTTGAAACAGGTATTGGATGCAACAGATCATATAAATTCTTGCAAGCCTGTCAACCGCATCGATCCATCCTACACGGAGACCTTGAAATTCATTCATAAGTTGAAAGCACATCATATCTGAAGATATAGGATGGATTAATTATTGCAGTCTGCATGATAATTGTTGTCCACTCCCAGATATAGGATCAAGAAGTTCTGACGATCAGATACATTTATGCGAAATCTGTTGAATACAAGTTTGACTTTGGGATTGCAGCTGTGGACAGATCGGGTGAGTGATCACTAACCCAGATGATGAGATGAAGCTCATCGTTGCATCAATTTATTCTTTAACCATTGATATTTGATCCATCAATTTTTCTAACCAAACTAATTCGTATTGCGGAATAGGTAATTGCCAAGTTTTGTTGTATGATAAGTTATCCCGTAAGTTTGCTTCCGGTACTTCTATTCTTGTACATACATATATGTATATTTTGCTTGCTGTACATCTGAATAGTCATGTCTCTGTAAATAAGCCTACCTTGGGAGTAGGATTTAACATTTTGTATATATACAACTGTAAAGGAAAGGAAAATCAGATTGGTGAAAGTTACAGCACAGTTTATTATTTATGCATTTTATTTCCATCGGTTTCCGTATATAGCCATTGACTTTTTATCTTTATTTTAGAACAAAAACAAAGGAAGAATCTGTATAGAACTTTGGTGCTAGCGAGTACAGCATGCCGTTGTCAGACATAATCTATCTGTATATGTTTTTTTTTTTTCAGAATTTCTTTTATCTTGCAGTCATGTTAATAGGTTTTATTTGGTATAATATTTATATTGTAAAATTTTCAAAAGCAAAGAAGCCAATATTTTACGTAGTTCTCCTACCAAAGAGACGGAATTGAACGCAAAGCTCAATTGGTGGATTGGGTGATCCGCTTCTTAGCACATCTGCAAGCCTAATGAATCCACCCAATTGATAGTTAAACGAGATAAACTCATTTTTAATTATGTCGCTGCTGGATTGTTCTGAGTAATTATTTTGAGCAAATTTCTGCCGCATGATTATTGATAATAGAAATTAATATTTAGGGTATCTTATATATAAAGTCAAATATTGAATCTTGATAATTAATTTCACTCAATTTACATTCTATATTTATATGCAACTTATTATGAAGGTTTTGTTTCATTTTATATAGGACCATCGTCGATATGGTTGATTGTATAAATGGGTATTTGTTTTAGTTAATTAGTTCCATAATTTTGACTATTTTATTTTTCAAATTGTTAGCCTCCTTATTGCAAGAGGAAGAGAGGAGTAAGCTTCTAGGCTCCCGGTGTACCATATTGCTGTCCAACTGGGGGATTTGCTTGCCTTTTTTTTTTTTTTGATCTATGGGATTTGCTTGCTTTATGCTTCTGGCAAAGACACTTTCTCCGACTGACCACGTCAAAGCAACGCATGAAAAGCCATTTTACGACCAGCGGGAATCGCATTATTTCTGGTTGCCTTTTCTCTATGGAGTAGGTCCAGAACATTATGGAGCCTCTTTGTTTTATGTATCTGACGTGCTTGCATCTAATTATTATGAAAATGATGCTTCCATTTCATAAAGTGGTTCCCCAGGAATCCTTTTTACAGAACAGAAAACCAGTCTTGTTCGATTCAGTCAACTCAAAACAGTAAACTTTCCCAATGTGTTATTCCAATGAAAAAAGATAACAGAAAGCAGCAGTTAATGATTCCTGCCATCTGGCCAAAAAAAAATGCCCAAGCAGCAATTGCAAGATGTAAAGTGGCCAACTCTTGCTGTAATAAAAAGTAAAAACACAAGGGTATTTAATGCTTAGAAAAGTCATTAATAGGTCAGTGAGAGGTGGCTTGTGCTGTCTTGTCGCTCTTGCTTTGGCATCTTCAATACGTGTGAAGTCTTTGAAATTCTGGTACTCCCGTACAGAGTGTAGGACGTGTTCTTGTCAGGATATATTTGAAGATTCACTCTATAATATAATTTATGTTTAGATAGTAATTTAATACACAGTCTAAAGGACGACAGAACCGGCCAGGAAGCATTAAGTTGTCATTGACATAGTTTTCCAAGAGGCACAGCTTCAAACTGAGCCTGACTTTTTGGCATTTTTTTCTTTTTTCTCTATTTTACTCCCTGCTCCTTCGAACCTGAAAGACCCACCTAACCCTTGAATAGAAGAAGGAAGAACTATGAATGCCTTTCTCTACTCATCTTTCTTGTTTATGCAGAATGACCGAAGAGCTGTGTTTCTTCAGCGAGGTCTGTGTTGTATTCTATCACTCTTAATTTCCCAGTTTCCCTTTCTCTACTCGTCTCTGTTGTTCATGAAGAGTGGCTGAATACCTGTGTTTCTTCAACGCATGTCGGTTGGGCTGTACCATAGTTTCCTGGTTTCATTTGTTTGCGTTGATATTTTGTGATGAAATTGAAGTGTTTATATGGTCGTGGTCTAAATTTTTATATCGTATGCCATTTTATACCCAAGAAATAAGAACATCAGATATTGTGATTCGATTCTATTAGTAGCATGTATACCATTTTATAGCAGTACCGATTATAAAAACGTGGCATAGTACAAGGTTTTTGGGGGAGTGGGTGATCATATTGACATGCGTATGTGTTTGATCTGATTTTTTCAAGTGAACCTGCACTCTGACTATTTCTATCGCCTTATTTTTCTGAAGCTGATTTAACAGAATAAAACCAAATACTCCCAAACTTTGTTATCTTCTGCTGTCTACCTTTTTCTTGTTTTCATGGAGTGTAATAGATGGAAGACACAGTATGATCCCAACCCAACTCGTAACTTCTTTGTGTTCTGGATATCTTTTCCTTACTTACGCTGTGTTTGTTGTCTGTTTGTAACATTTGGGTAACTCTTTTAAGTTTCAGAATTCTCTTGTAATAAAGGCTCCAAAGAAGTCTCCGTTAGCACTGAGATTGGTGGTCTTAGCATTTGCTATGATTTGTGGAGTTTATATCTGCTCGATCTGTTTAAAGCAAATAAGCCCCCACACAACGGCCGCATTCCTGAATATCAATGTATTCGACCCGCCATGCAACACCTCTGGGATCGATCCATGGGAAGAGCCCTATGTGCATTACCCCATTCCTCAAACATTTAGCAGGTACTTCTGTATAAGCATTAATTACCTGGGGATTTTCGATGGAATTGAGTCTGTGTGTGCTTTATCAGTCTCTGATGGATCGATACCTGTGCAGGGAGGAATGTGCCTGCAATCCCGTCCGGTACTTCGCTATTTTTTCGATGCAGAGATCAGGAAGTGGATGGTTTGAGACTTTATTGAATAGTCATATTAATGTTAGCTCTAATGGAGAGATTTTTGGGTCTAAAGATAGAAGAGCAAATGTTTCTGCTATTACAAAAACACTGGATAAGGTCTACAATCTTGATTGGTTCAGCAGTGCGTCCAAGAATGAGTGTAACGCTGCTGTTGGGTTGAAATGGATGCTTAATCAGGTGAGTACTCATGACGATTTTCGTCTTTTCAATGTGCAAATCCTAATCATAGTTCTGCTACCTTACTAGATGTTCATTAACTAGCTTCTTTAGGTTCATTTGATGGAATTGTCTTCAACAGGGATTTTTGGTTACAGGAAAATATGTTTTCTGGTCATCATAAGGATAGCAGTTTGAGCAATGAACTTCTCATCAGTGAATTCTGTCATTCAGAAATCAAAATCATTCACTATTCTTCCTTTTCCCTTCTCTAGTAATTCCTGAAGAAGTAAGGTTATACATTTTGCAGGGAGTGATGGAACATCACGAAGGTATAGCTGAGTACTTCAAGCAGAAAGGGGTTCATGCGATATTCCTCTTCAGGAGAAATTTGCTTCGCAGAATGATATCAGTTATGGCAAATTCCTATGACAAAAGCAAGAAGCCATTGAATGGAACTCACAAGTCTCACGTCCACTCCGCAGCTGAGGTAAAACCCACTTCCTTCCCTACCCTCATGCTCTATTACTCAAAACTAGTCTGAAAAGCTCAAATCGTTTCAGGCCAATGTACTAGCAAAGTACAAGCCAACGATTAACATGACGACTCTAATGGCTGACCTCAAGCACGTAGATGACAGAGCTGCCAGGGCTATAGGGTACTTTAAGAGCACCCGACATATCGTTGTCTACTATGAAGATGTTGTCAGGAACCCCGATGTACGGCTTTCAGCTCACGAAAAACACAAATCTTCTGAACAATGTTCAATAGTAACAACAGTGGGGATATTAGCACTGATCCTGCTGTCTGTCTTGCAGAAACTAAAAGAAGTTCAAGCTTTTCTGGGGTTGCCATACAGAGAACTGACAAGTCGTCAGGTTAAGATACACAGCGGGCATCTGTCGAAGACAGTAGAAAACTGGGATGAGGTCCAAAGCGTTTTAAACGGAACACAGTATCAGAGCTTCCTTCTGGCAGATTACTAAACTAGATTACAATTCATTCTACCTTTACTAGTGTAACCTAGATAACAGCTTTCTTGAATCAGTTTTTGCCACAGCAGGTATTCATTCCCATTCTTTGTTGCAGCAAGAACCAGTCCAGCACTCTTCCCTCCCGTCTGTCCCTCTGTTTCCCTTTTTTCCTACTCCCATCTACTACTATTTTTCACTCGACGTAGCCATTGTTTTTTGCTTTATAAAATCAAATCCTTTTGTTCATTCCCGTGGCACAAATTGGCTGCTCAATATGCTTTATTTATCCCTCTGTATCTATCTAAAGAACAAACACAGTTACTACGATTGCTTTGGTCGGAGCTGCGTAAATAAGGTTATCGTGGATATTCAACACCCGCAGGATATTTAACCTGACAGAGAAGACTTACATAAGGATAATTTGTCAACTTATATCCCTACAAGGATTCAAAATCTGAAGGATACCAATAGAACAATCACAAAACCCGAATGGAGAATTTGAAAAATCTGTACTTATTTTTGTCAATAACAATAACTAATCATTTTTATCATACTAATCCCCTCCGTGCGTAGTATCTGTAATTATTACTTCGGCGGACACTGATAGTAATTGGATTATTCAAAACTCACTAAAATAACTAAATATCAAATTTCAAGTTAATTGAACATATGCTTAATTAGTATTTTGAACTCCGATAATGGATATGAAACAGGGATCCTGAAGTGTTAAAGAGGCCAAGAAAGAGAAATCTGTAGAAAATCTAATGATTGACTAATGAACTGGTTTCCTTTATACCCTCTATGGCTTTATAAACTTGAGATTATAAAAAATGCTACAAATTTGAGATTGAAGCCAAAGTCAGTGAATGGCTGACCCTTTACTTGCTCCAAAGTCTGGTATCTCTGTATGCCTGATGACAAAGTGGTCAACTATTTTAACAGTATTTAACGGGTCCTGTTGGGTAGAAGCCGCACTCCATTTGCTGGGGAACTTCCGATGGTGGCTTTCCTGCTGTGGCTGCCTTGGCTCAGCGTCCCAATTGGAATCCAGTTTCCATTCTTTTGGGACCTGCAAAGAAGATTGGGTTAGATGCAGGGATACAGATTTAATCTTACGGAACCTACTCATCAACCAGTATACGTTCCAATCCAATAAAGCCTTAGCAGAGTATTCTCAAAACCCCAATCGGAGAATATATCAGGAGTTCTAGATTTAAATGTGCCGTCTCGCTGAAGGAATATGCACGCTTTCAGAAAAGTGCAATGAACCTCACAGTTCATGTAACCCTAAGAAATGTCATTGGCAGAATGTCAAATCTTACCTTGTCAACTGCAAGAGTGAAAACTTCAAGATCACCATCTTTACTGATGTGGAATCGAGTAAATGCCTTGTAGTTGGCAATTCGGAGAGAAGAGAAGGCTTCATCGAAGTGCAAATGAAGCCAATTAATGCAGATGTACAAGTAACTTCCAAAAATCAAAGATACAACAGGTGTTGAGAAGACCCAGAAGTACAGGAAAACACAAGCATAATAAATGGCAGCACCGCCTCTTGACAGTGATTCCATTCCATTATTGCAAATATTACTTCGTGTAACAGCCATAACCTAACAAGTCACAAGTTCTTTTCTGTTAATACAAGATGAAAGCGAGGCAAAACCATATCATTTATTCATGAACGGAAATAGACACCTCAGGAATGTCGAATGCAGACATAAGGTACTTGATGCACGCTGGATAAAGGCCAAATGTCCACTGTTCTATACGGGAACGAAGGCCAGTAGGATCAGGAAAATGCTCACTTTCCACCGATTGGTACCACTGGTATAAAGTATGATAACCTAAGAATGATATCAACCAATATACCCCAAAATCAGGAAGCATGTAAACAAACAATTTCTGAAGCACAAGAGATGGACTCATCTTAACGATAAAATAAGTTGATGAATTATGAATAGTCAAATATTCAGACATAATACACGGAGGCTCAAGATTTTTCAGAAGGGAAAGCATTAACATTTGTGAGTTATAACACAAAAAAATATAAATTAAGTATTGAGATTCACAGAAAATACATAAAATACTGAAATTAACAGAGGATGCCTTCCTAAGTGACGTAATTAGTGGAATTTGCCTGTGAGAGCATACTAAAGATGAAAAAAACAAACGGAGTAAGTATGTCGGAGGAGCTAAACTTGGTTCCCGTCACCAGTGGGCTTGGAGAAGGGTATAATTTGCAGGAAAAGAAAAAGAAAAAACATTGTTTAATCCCTAATGTATTTTTTTATGGTTAGGAAGAAACTAACAGAAGAGTTCTAGAGGTTAATAGATGGCTCTCTTTACTAATTAGGATAGTGGATCCAGGACTAATATTATTTTTAAGTGGACAATATGTTTAAGATGTTGCTATTTTAGATTTTGTAAATTATTTCCCTTCGGTAGGAGAATTATGGTGGCAATTGATTTGCACCCGATCAGTTTCTTAGTCAAGATTTTCCTTTTTGAAAAAAAGAAGAGGAAAGAAATAGCGCATGGCAATACATTATTTGCATCAATCAGATGACCACTGACAGCATAAAATTTGAGATATGTCAACTGTAAAGTTACAGAGTCATGAGAAATGTCGAAGCTTGCCTGATGTCGCTAGCAGTTGATGCCTGATGCAAGTCTCTACGCCCAACTCCAACAGAAGCATAAGAATTAGAGCTGCTGCGAGGTGTGAAGAAACATGAAGAACTCCAATCATTGCCCGTTTCTTTCGGGACACTTTGGATGGGACAAAAGCAATGGCTACAACTAGCAACAGCACAGCAGCTGCCAAGGATACATAAGAGCTTTCCAGAATGTACATAAAAGCATTCCACACTGCGTGAAAGAAACTCCACACTTGGCCAGAAAAAAATGTATCATCTCGCAATATATGGTCGAGCTTACACTAAAAATGCAAGGGAAAAGCAGTCAACATTGGCGAAATAAGCATTAGCACGACTATGTTGTGGTTAACAATGTTATAACAGCAAGGCAGTTAGAGAAGGTCACACAAGGTTTTTCAGCTGTTTAAGTTAGTTCAGAAAAGAAACATAAATATATAAATATATATCACTTCAGTCCAAGTCACTGATTATGGTACTAATATGGATGTGAAAAATAGGAAAAGAAAGACGTCCTCATTGTCATGTCATACTGTCTCAGCCAGAAAGAACTAGCCTGGAAGATGTAAATATCTGGAGAACATGGAGAGCAGAACATAAGCGCACCTGTGGAAACATAGAAAAGCTCAAGAGGAAGTATATTATGCCACCAATGAAATCGAACTGCCAGTTCTTCTTTCGAAACTTCAGAATATTGCCCAGGGCAATCTGCACAAATTGATTAAGAAGCTCTAGCAACACGAAGTAGAAGCAAACTGCAGAGAAATAAGAAATATGATGAAGAAAATCTAAAACAAAATACCCTGCTTGAATCTTCCAATGTAGGGTATGCAGCCTTTGTCTCATACGTAGTTCCACACGATTTGTTGAAATTGCTAAAGACATGGGTGGGATGTAAAAAAGCACCACCACATCCATTGACAAGTAGATGTTGCACATAAACCGGCCCATCCGATTGAACATATGAATGACGCATGTATTGATGCAAGTCCCCGGCTACTCGAAGCTTACACCTTCCCTTCAGATAGTCACATATCAAATGTAACACATTCTTTCCAGAAACATCATGCCAGTACCAATCAAGTAGCCAATTTGGTTCGTGCGTGACAATGATCACAGAGTCATTTTCTTCTACCTAAAAAATTTGTTGATAAGTTTGCATCAGCCACCAGAAAGAAGAAAACCACAAAGAATAAAGCTTATTTCCACAAAAATATATGGCAGGGAATATCAGTAAATCATTTTGATTACATAATACCACAACCAGAACATGGAAGCAAAAACATTCACGGGAGAAAGATCAGATAAAAATATAGCCGGTTGGCATTATTATGGTTAAAATTTTAGAAGTGAATGCTAAATCAGACAGCTAAATCATAAAACTTGATGCAACTATATTGTTACAGAAAACAAAGGCTTAAAAATGACACGATGCTACGTTTAATAATCACTCTTCTCCAATGTAGGAAACGGTCAAGTAACTAAAAATCATCCCTTTTCTCAATGCAATATAACAGTAGTGTTGAAGCTTGAATCTGAGATGTTTGTAGTGAAGCTATAGTTTCCAAAACCACAATTCATATGGGCTTGACAATGCACAATACAATTGATCACACTTATTGGTCATGGAAACTTCAACATACTACAGCACACTATGCACATATAAGTCATACAGATAAAAATGCCCACTTCGGCACATGGGAGGGCTTATCATACAATGTTGAGACTTTAAGGGCACGAAACCCCATCCTCCCATGTGTGGCTGCTGTGTGGTTTGAACGAGTAGTTGACACAATTGAAGAGTCTAAGCACATTTTCATGGCCTTATAATTTAATAGCAGCCCATAAAAGATGCTTAAAAGATAAATGAAGAAAGTACCTTTTCCGTTATCAGTTGGGCAAAGAATTTGAATTGGTACACATCAATATCATTGTGGAGTGCTAGATCAAGACCAAAGACCCACCATCGTTTAGGCAGCTGCAAAGCAAAATAGCTCTTCTTTTGGGGCATAAACCAGCCTCCCAGCCAGCTTTTATGACATATATATCTCATGAAAGTATGAAGTCCATCAAACCAATCTGTAAAGTAAAAGGCGTATATAACTAAATGTCTTGAATCTTAAACAAGAAGCCCAAGCCAACCATGAAGGCATGTTACACGGATTAAACCTAACTTTACAACATGACATATGCTATGGACAACAAGGTGAAAGAGAAGAGCCTATCTTTGGCTGACAAGATATATAAAAAAAATACAGAAGAGGACCAAGCTGAAAATAAAAACCCACCATGGTTTCCTGGAATGACAAAACATTGAGGTCCATCATACTGCTTTAATTTATTTACTCCACTTGGAAGCTCAGGCTTGTTTACAGCTATATGCTCTGGTTTATACCATGGTGGAGGCTGGAGAGCATATTCAAAAGGGAGAAAGAGGCGCCTTTCATATGTAAAGGCAGATGGATTGGGATATCTGCAACATAAACAATATGATTAAAGCTAAGCATATCATATTCATATAAATAGCTAACAAACCACAGATGAAATGCAGAACACTGATGAACGATTAGCAACAAGAACAAGTGATATTTTTCCTTCCTCTCAACTACCAATGAGTGAAATTCAAGAGAAAATCTGCAAAATATTTACTCCATCTTCATAATGGAAACATAAATGTAATAGCATTGTTAATGTTTTAGACACAATCATGGCCGTCAGCACCTAAAGCATAACAGAAAAAGATTTACAAAGAAAAGAAAAAGTCTTCTATGACATTCTCTGCAAGGAGTGGATGTATAGATCTCAAGACACCATGAGACAAGCTGGCTGGCAACAGGTTGATGGAAAATCTGTGCTGTGGTGGGACATGCCAAAAGTTTAAGGCAAATTTAGCGACATCTAGGTGTAGTTGAAAAGAACAATATAAATAAGTTGGAAACAACAATAAAAACGTCAGTATTATCAAGTATAACAGGATGATCATTATAACTTGTCAAGAAGTTTCACCATCAACTTTGAGCTCTGATTTCTTTTTATTATGAAACCTATTAATTTTAGGTCTAACTCCTTTAGGACGCTCTGCATCCAAAGTTGGAAACCAAACTTAAATTGACAGAACCACTAACACCAATACTTTTTCTGAGATAATTAAACAATTAATTTCATAGGTTCATATGGCTTTGGATATAGAACACCTTAAAAATTTCGGACCAGCTGGGCCCACTTTTGATTGGTGCTTATGATACAGAGAAAAGAATTAGTCAATGTTACCGAGGGTGAATACCCTTTAGATTAAAAAAAACACACAACTTTAATCAACGTCCAGGAGAATTAACTTTTCCATTACATCTTCTTGAGCACAATAGCAATTACTTTCAAATCTAAAAACGACTTCAGCATTAAAATGCTGACAGCGTGTTTTTTTTATTATATCAGTAAAATTCCTCACCATGAACTTCAGTTTGTTGCTACAATTTCATGTAAACCTTTCTCAGACTATGATTCTAACACTTCTTTCCAGTTAATTTCAAAGAGCACAACTCCCCATTCTCTTTGTTCTTAACACAAGAATTGTAGATTCTAAATCTTTGACCATGCGCAACTTTTTTTATGCGCATATAGCATCTACAGCTTTCTTCTTGTTTATTTTTCAAGTCTTGGTTACAACTCCTAAGGCTTTCCCTTGGAGGAAGCCTTGGAATCAATATATGACTGCCGTCTATAAATTACCAGAAGCATCAAATTGAAATTAGTCAATCTTGAAAATTGCCAACTAACCATGAAGAATAGTAAACACATTCGTTCAGCCAAAGAAAAGTAAACATCCACTTCAACGGAGATTCCAATTCCCAGATAGTATGATCAACGTAAAGTCCATGTCCACCTACTTTCCAGTTTCAACAATTATTTAAGGTAACAGCAATCTAAAAATAAATATAAAAATGCAGATAATTAAAGCATATAAAGTTAGCAACGATAAAATAAAAGCAAACTACTTACGCAAGATCCCCTCCTACAAGAAGCAAGTCTCCCCGTGGCAAGGAAAGCACAGAATCACCTCTAGTAAGCTGAAGGAAAGGCTGAGCAAGTAGTCGTGCTACCGTATAAGATGAGTTCCCACCATCACCAGTATCAGCCATGAAATCAAACCATATATCTTCCTTATCACTAAAGTGATCAAACAAAAAATCTCCTTGTGCTCCATCCGGGGCCTCATTCATTGCTGCCTGATGAGGCAGAGTACCAGTAAATCAGTAACAACTTACTACACAAGTTAAACCATAATATAGTTACAAACATCATTGCAAAAACTTATCCCCAGAGAGAAATATCACCAACAAATAAAAATCTTGAAGATTATTTAGCATATGAGAGCTTAAAAGTTTGCCATGCCCAGAACCAGCTAAGACTAGCAAGCCCTGGATAGGGATATCCGTTGGGTTGAGATTTTGCTAAAAGGAAAATGTTAGGTGGATAAATTGTCATGAAGCAAAGTAATATATACACTGTCTAGCATCATAACACCCATGGAGAGTTCGCCCAAAACACAATTGAAGGGAGAAGAAAGTATGTATCATGAGCCCAACTGATTTGAGATAGAGCCTTGAGTTAAATTTGAATTTTTGGGGAAAAGGCTAGTAACTGCATTGGGATCCTTCAACAAAGCTACAATCGGTTTCACCAATGATCTTGATTCAATGGGGTCACAACTATTTAAGAACATTTTTAAAGTGTTTCCCAATAATAATTGATCTAGGAAATATTTGTTTCCTCCTAGTTGTACAGATTAAACCCTCAGTAAGTCAATAGGGATATACTAACAATATAACAGGGTGTTGCCACAAACATTCTCAACAAGTAATTCATTATCTTAAAAGATTAATCACGGGGATAGACCACTTATTTCACTAGAACAGCTACAAAAAAACATCAAGTTAATGCATAACAAGAGAAACGACAAACAACACCTGCATCATGCGCATATCAAAGCGGCCAACAAAGACAGTCACTGATACCAGGAGGTCAAAGACTGTCTTAAATAGATCGGCTGATGTTCTGCAAGCATGAAGGCAAACTCAGAGTAAGGCTAGAAACTTCAAATTTCAACAACTCCTCCCCACGACAACCATAAAAAAAATGAAAAACTAAGAGACAAGAAAAACTGATTTTATACCCAGAATACCAAGGAACCATATCCAAGAAATCAGGCTTCAGTTGCTTCTTCTTCAAGTTCTCATTCTCTTGAACTGACAAAGGGTGAGTAAGGGCCCACCTGTCGATAGCAACAATCACAGAATATGGAGGAGAAACAAAGCAAGATAAGGATTGGGATCACAATAGACCAATTCAATTACATTGGATGGAACACTCAAAACAATGTATGCCAGTGTTGAATGATGTCTCAAAATGAAAGGTCATGGTTAATAAAGATATCCCTGTATTTGTTCCTTAATTTGTTTGTGCTCTGGTTGTCTGACATTCACCAAACAAAAGTTTTGAAAACTGTTCATGCAGTAGCAAAATCAATCAATCAATTGGTCGTTACTAAACAGACAGCACTTGTAGCCAGCTATGCAACAATATCCGATAGAAAGGTTACTGATTGTTTAGGATGTGAAAAAGGAAGACTCTGGACTGATGTGCTGTTAATCTTAATAATAACGAAGTAACGGCAAACATGTTCGGTCAAAGGACTGAAAATAACAAAGATCCTAACCACAGAAACTTCTACTAGTGGAAGTAAAACAAGCAGTAAATGGAGAAAAAATTATAATTAGTCTACATGGCCACTATCCAAGCCCAGAAAAAGGAAGAGAAATTGTAAAATATATCAAAATTCTGCTAAATCCAAAAAAATTGTCCAAGTATTATATCCCAAGTACACTTATTTGGGAATGACAATGAACTATAGAACAATCCATCTTAAAGCAAAGCAAAATATCACAACTCACCCAGTCGACCTTTCTACCACATAATTTGCAATATAGATCCCAATAAATGTGGCCCACAACGAATATATAGGGGATATTTCATCAGATGCCGCACACCCACTTCCACTGCAACCTAACTGCAATTTGGGGGAAACAGTATGAAAAATGGAACGTAAGAATTGAAAGGCAATATGCATAAAAGCATATGGCCTACCTCTCCGTAAATAACCCATTTGGATAGAATTGGATAATCACTTGCTGACCCAACTGGTGCAAACCAAGAAGTGCAGACCTTATCCTTTAACTCATTCATGCGAATGAATGTCATAATCCATGCGTTTCTCTCACCCTTCTTCCAAAATGAAAACCAAAGAGACGTTCTTCGGTCAAGTGGTCTCTCTCTAGCAACAGCAACGTTACCGCAATGGCTATAAAAGACACAGCAAGCTATGCTGAGAACCTAATAGAAGAATAAGAGCATGAGAGACCAATGATCATTGCTAGCATGAAACAAAGATAATGTCATTTGTAAGAGTATAAAACACAATTCCAGCAGTTACCGCACAGTTTTGAAGGATAGTTAAGATTGCTGGCCTCCTTCCAGCAACGCGTGAAACTAGACCGATGTACCACATGCCAATAAAAACAATGTGGAAGACAAGAAGAAACAGAACAGAAGATAAAAAAATCGTCAAAAATAAAGACAAATTCATCCTCATATCAAGACCCATCGACTGGAAACTAGGGAGGTGATATATAGCCGCTATTAATATCCAAGCTATATACCTGCAACATGGAAAAACTCCGAGTCACAAAACCACCAATTGACACCGTACTTCCCCGCAGAGGAAACGACAAAACCGAAAAAAAAAATGAAACACGGTTCGGAACACGTACCACCGGCTGAAATTTGAATAGCTGGGTTTGATAGTCTTCCCGAGAAACGGGGAGGAAAAGAAATAAAAGAACCCGAGCAGGCAAGCATACATAGACCACCATTTAATGTTATTGTCAAGCTTCTCTATAAGAGTATGCATATTATCCGAAGATATAAAGAAAAGGCAACCCACGGCCACGGCAATGATGGCGTGGCGGGAATGCTCGTGCGGGTAAGGATACGTGTGCGTCAAAATCGTCCTCACCCTCTCCATTCTGAGAGTTTCTAATAATCCTGCATGCTGCTTATCGCGCCCCATATTTTTTCAAACCAATCTCTCATTCACCACTTCACTTCCCCCACCAGAACCAATTCGAAGGTACCAACCACCATAAAACAAACCCAGATTCTTCTTTAACCTGCCAAACGAGAATCGAAAAATGACGAGATTAAACATTCCGGCAGTTAGTGAAAGATGATCATGAAGCATTTAAAAACAAATTCCCGCAGCATCCAAACGGGACGTCTAGGGTATCATCCGTTGCATCGGAATGAACAAAACAAAAGGACACAAGCCCCAGGAACCGTACACGAAGCTAGAAATAAGAACATGAGCACCGCATAGATTACAATAAAGAGGAGCAATTACCCGAGAGCCTGAGACAAAGGAAGAAGAACGGAAAATGGCGTGCATGTGAAGAGGAAAAAAAGATAAACTAAAATTAAATTTAAAAAGAGCCACGAAAGAAGAAGAAATAGCCAACTATATAAACGACCGCCATGGCATCTTAAAATGTCTCTGGCGCACATCAGCATATTCTCTCTCACAGAGCAAATGGCTTTGTCTGTTTGTTTTTTTTCCCTCTGGTTAATTGGACGGTAACGGTACTCGGATTTGATGGTTGGGTTTGTTTGGTTGCTTTAGTGCTTTCTTTGTTTCGGTATGTGGACCAGTTTGGTACGGTTAGGTTTCCTCTCCATGCGGGACTTCCGACCCAAATCCCACGTTTTCAATATGTAGAATTAGATCAGTTTCCGGTTCGACCGTCCAGCTGAACATAATGGGCCGGGTTTGGATTGTCTGACTAGGCCCACAAACAAACTCGCTTGGCCCGGAATCTTAACCAGTTCCGCACTGCTACACTTGAGTGAAAGCCCAAAATCAACCATACACCGGGCCATGTTGTTCCTGGGTTCACATTCGCTATTGTTTCAAACAGAAAGGCTTGTTCCCAGCCGTATCCTTCAAGATTCCAAGCCTGCCAAAGGTTTTTGGCCTGCGTTTAATTTAATTTTTTTATAATATCTATCTTATTTCCCGATTTTATTGTAAATATCAATTATATACGAACTCTGATTAATTTTAAATTTTTAGAGTATTATATTTCTAAAGATAAAATTTAAACTCTTAATTTTTTATTAAAAATAAATAAATTTTATCACTCAATTATTATTTTTTTCAAAGATTCTCATCTAGATCTATATATGGAGCACATTAAAATGGGGGAGGCTCGTGCAACCATCAAGCTGTAATGACCCGACAATAGATTCTTCTTCTTCTGCGCTCCCAAATTCTGCACACCGCACATTGTGGCATGATAAAGGAGAGTGGAGTGTGACAATAACTTGTGTCAGTAGCCTCAGTTCCACAGGAATGGAATTCCCCAGCTTGAGGAGCCAACCAGCCACCATCGGATCCCAAAAAATTTGCCCAACGAGTGCAGGGTTGATGGGAAAGGGAAGGCACGGAAGCAGGAAGTGAAAATTAAGGTGTGCATCGAGCTAAACAGCTTGGGGTCCACATGTGAGGATCTGTGGGGTTTGGGAGGTTGCAGACCTTTCTTTTACTGGTAAAAGCTTTGAAAATCTGGTGCGCACTTAGTCACGATCAATATTTCTTTTGGCCATGTATCGAGATCTTCAGATAATGATGTTCACAGAAACAGAACTTCAATTATTGCTGACCAAATCTTCGTCTTAGTGCTGAACATTAATTAAACACGATTCTAATTAAATGACACTAAATCCTATGAAAGTACTGTTCGTGCATGTCAAATCATGTCTTGTGCCGCTTTTGACCAGTGCGCAGCTCCAACTTTGTATTGTATATATTTATATATTAGGAGTGACATTTTATCATGGGAAATCACTGCAACCCGATTAACTCTCATTAAAGTACTGCGCATCAATTAAGTTTTTTTTTATGTCATTCAACCTTTATCTCAACTGAATCCGGAACTTCGTTTAATACAAAACCTTAATACCTTATTACCTTATATACGAGGAGTGACATTTATAAGCACGAGTAGGATTAATCAAACTTGCTGGTCCAAATATAGTCTAATGATCATCAACAATCATCCAAATGCTTAATTATTACCATTTGAACGTGTATCAGTCGAATTTGGAACAGAAATACCTTGCTGGTGCGTGATGCGTGAATAGGCCAGCAACAGACTGCAGATTCAAGATTCAATGACCCAACATGACCAAACATAAAGTCAACTTGTTATTGGATTCATACCGGAAAACTTGCTGCTGGAGCACGACTGCACTAACTTGGTATTGGAATAAAGCAAAGGAAAGAATAAAAAAGATTGACATGGTAAACAATGACTTTGAAATAAAATTTGATTAGAACGGAGAAAAATTAAATTATCAAATTGCTTCACAAGGATACACTAACTACCTATACAATGTATATTCGTGGTCAAGATTGAAACAGCAAGACTACAATTGTCCTGTTAAGGCTTGTTAGGGTTTTTCGGTGTTTCTTAGTGTTACTCGATGTCTGAAATATAAGAGATCTCTGACTAACTAAAAAATTTTCAAAAAAAATTAAAATTATAATAGTCATCATAACCACCATAATAATCATTAATTTATGGATGTTATTAAATTGACCATTACAAATAAAGATAAATTTGTCATTTTTCAACATTTGGGTCGTATAAATTTTTTTCTGTGATATCAAAAGAGTCCACTCCTTGGTCTACCTATTTAATTACAGTCCAATGTTTATATTAATAACGTTTTTTATAGTCTATGTAACCTTATTATATTTCTGCAAAGCCTCGGTATCTAAATGCTCTCTTTTCCAAATCATTATGAATGATCATAGCTACTTTCCTGGTGGCTTACCATGTGCCATTTTAATATATATACTGTACGTACAACTATATCAATTTCGGTTGTTAATTAATAAAATTAATTGGTTATGATCTCCCGGAGCTCATTGCTATATAAAAAAATGGTTACACGTGTCCTCTTCCCAAGACTCTTTACCAACTTTCACAAAAGGTTCGTCAGATTTAAAAGATGCCATAACACTCAAACTAAGCTGAGAATGCTTACCATCTGGGCAAAACCAAGTTAGGCCACCCGTGTTTCTCTATAGGTTTTGGAAGGGATATCTTTCCTTTCCTGAAAATTACATTTTTTGAGTTAAATAGGAGAATCATATCCTAGATTTTGTGAGAGCCATACCATGACTTGAGGGAAAGAAGCTTTATATTATGGTTGCATGGGACATGCAAAAACAACATAAACATTTTTTTTTTGCAAACAAAACAACATAGAATACTAATTAAGTCTTCAAGCAAGTTAGCCAAAGGAATATTCTGACCGTCCGTTCCAAAGAGATTCTTCAGGGGAACATAATGATGGAAACTTTGACATAAGTAAATAATTCCCACACGGTTCCGCCACATTTTAATTAGTCAGGAATTTCCTTTTTTTTTTCTTTTTCCTTTCGTAATTTGATCATTCCTGACAATCTTTGATCCACTATATATACCCTGCCAGACAATGGCTTGTATTCACCCCACCCTCCTAAAGCCTCTCTATTCCTCTTCTTGGGATAACTTTACTGAAACTTCACTGATCTTGATATTCTCCATATTAGTTTCCCATGGCTAATGTGAAGCTCATTTTCGCTTGTTCTAATTGGCTGATGGTGTTGATGTTCTTACATGGACCAACACCGATCAACGCAAGGCTATTCAAGTCACCGGAAAGCACTAGCGATGACTTTAACTTGCATCGCCATCTAGTTCACTTCTATAGTAGAGAACAATATGATGATTTTCAACCCACAACACCAGGCCACAGCCCTGGGGCTGGCCATCCTGCAAATCTCCCACCCACCATGTCTAGTGCTGTCCATCCTGAAAACCAGGATGATGATTTTCAGCCCACAACTCCAGGCCACAGCCCTGGAGCTGGCCATTCCTCAGATATCCAATCCACCATGCCTAATGCCGTCCAATCCGAAGACCATAGTGATGGTTTTCAGCCCACAACTCCAGGCCATAGCCCTGGTGCTGGTCATTCCGCACATCCCCAATCCACCATCTCCAGTCCGATCCATTACGAAAACCACGTCGATGATTTTCAGTCCACGACTCCAGGCCACAGTCCGGGAGTAGGTCATTCTAAACAGCCAGAATTTCAATCGCCATCGCATATCCCCCCTCAATCGGGCAATGATCATCTTCCACCCTCAACACCCGCCGCCCACCGCTCTAGCCATTCCGTGTCTGTTACTGGTTCTCCACATTAAAGACCCAATTTATCCACGGGCAGTGTTAAATATCTATAATATTGCTTCCATATCTACGTAGATTTGATATATATGGCTGGATTTCGTTTGATGTTATGCGTTTACCTTTTTATTTTTAATAATTTGTTCGTAAATGGTTCCCACCGTGCATCAATAAAGTGATGATTTCAAAATTTAAGGAATCATATTTGCTCCCTTGACTCGGGAATGATACCCCACTTCCCGTTTTAGTCAGTTATAATATTATTTTCAAACTATATGCTAAAATTCTGATAAAATGATTGCGAATGATAAAATCTCATTATTTTCTTACAGCATTGTGTAACCGTTCAATCGGCTGATACGCAAGAGATGATATCATCAAATTAATATTTTTTCATTAAAAACATATAAGAATTGATATTTATTGACGATTAAAATTTGAAAAACAACTGTAATAATATAATAAATGGTTGACATTACCAGGGATACGACCACACTCGGCAGTCCCCGAAGATCCACCAACGTAAGGTACATCGTCAAGACATTATTCAAACTAGTAGAATATAAAAGGACATGATAAGGGTCTGAACACCATGCATCACCATTCAAAGTGCATGTACCCCAAAGCAGTTTTAGTGGAAGAATAAAATTTTAGTTAGCCGCAAAGAGGGGCCTGGGACCAAGGAAGTGGAAAGTGATAAGTGGATACCAGCGGTTCTAACCTTTTATCAGTAATATAGGTATATTATATATTTATTATAGAATATAAAATAAGAAAAATTGAGGAGAAGTTCAATATAAATAATATAATCTTTTAAGAGAGAATAAGAATAGAAATATAAGAATTTGAGAAGAGAAGAACATTAGAAAAAACTAAGAACAATATAGGGAGTATAATATCTTTATCAAGTATTCAAGCAAGTGTGTAAAACAAATAATGTTACTTCTTATTTATAGATAACATGATAGGATACATGAAGAGACATTGAGAAATGAAGAATATTATAGTTACAAAATATTCATTAAATAATTGAATAAATATATTAAAGTTTGTCTTTTCAGTCTCAAAACCTTTGATATTTATAACACTCCCCCTTGAATATTTTGGATATTAAGAATGTGAGTATGAAATCAGAATTCTGCCTCATTAAAAACCTTACCAAGAAAAACTCAATGAGAATAAAAACTTAATGAAGGAAAAAAGAGTGCAGTGCATACTCTCCCTGATTTAGTTATCCCTTTAAATCTTTCAAACGACGCATTCCGATCTTTTATACAAGTATTTCAAATGTTGATGTGGAAAGAGCTTTAGTAAATAAATCAGTCAAGTTATCACTTGAGCATATTTGTTGGAGATTGATTTCCCCTTTGCTCTGAAGATCATGAGTCAAGAAGAATTTTGGTGAAATTTGTTTTGTCTTGTCACCTTTGATGTAGCCTTCCTTCAATTGAGCTATACAAGCAGCATTATCTTCATACAGTGTCGTTGCAAGTTCTTTATTACTTAATAATCCAGATGCTTCTATTATGTATTGTGATATTGATCGTAGCCAAACACATTCACGACTTGCTTCGTGAATTGCTAAGATCTTTGCATGGTTAGAATAAGTGGCAACTAAAGTTTGTTTTATCGACCACCATGAATGGCAGTATTCCCTATAGTGAATATATAACCTGTATGAGATTTGGCTTTATGTGGATCTAACAAATATCCTGCATCTGCATAACCAACTAAATCAAAAGTTGATAAATTTGAATAATATAAACTCATATCCATTATTCCTCGTAGATATCTAAAAATATGTTTAACTTCATTCCAATGTCTTCGAGTTGAGGAAGAATTATATCTTGTTAGTAAATTTACTGCAAATGATATGCCAGGTTGATTGTTATTAGCAAGATATGTAGGTGCATCAATAGCACTAAGGTATGGAACCACAGGACTTAAAAATTCTTCATTTTCTTCACGAGGTCGAAAAATATCTTTTTTCACATCAAGTGATCTCACAATCATTGGTGTACTTAATGGATGAGCTTTCTTTTAAAAACTTTATCCACATAATTTGATTGATGAATAAATATTTTTTCACGTAGATGCTCAATTTGAAGACCCAAACAATATCTTGTTTTTCCAAGATCTTTCATTTCAAAATCGTTTTTTAAATAACTGATAGTTTTATCTATCTCTTCATGAGTTCTAATGATATTTAAATCATCAACATAAACAGTTATTATAACAAAACCAAATCCATATATTTTTATAATGACACATGGACAAATTGGATCATTTTTGAAATCTACTTTAATCAAGCATACACTAAGGTAATTATACCACATCCATCCAGATTGTTTCAATCCATAGAACTCTATTTAACTTTATTGAATAAATTTCCCAGGAATTTGATTTATTTGCATCTGGAAATTTAAATCCTTCAGAGATTTTTATATATATATATCAGTATCCAACGAGCCATATAGATAGGCTGTAACTACATCCATTAGACGCATTTCAAGCTTTTCATGTACTGCCAAACAAAGTAAATATCGCAATGTTATTGCATCCACCACTAGAGAATATGTCTCATCATAATCAATACCCAATTTTTAGGTAAAACCTTGTGCGATGAGTCTTGCTTTATATCTCACAACTTCATTTTTCTCTTTTTTTTTGCACAAATACCCATTTATATACCACCAATTTACACCTTTTGGTGTATGGACTAC
This sequence comes from Passiflora organensis, assembly GCA_019739055.1. NCBI lineage: Eukaryota > Viridiplantae > Streptophyta > Magnoliopsida > Malpighiales > Passifloraceae > Passiflora > Passiflora organensis. The sequence goes on along the minus strand of JAEPBF010000328.1, from coordinate 81,712 downwards.
AGGTCCAAAAACTCCACGTTTTTCAAATGAGTTTAATTCTGATTGAATTCCTTCTTTCTACATTGACCAATCATTTCTATTTTTACATTCCTCCACAGAGTTAGGTTCAAAATCCTCACTTTCTTCTATAATATTTAGCGCTATATTATATGCAAAACTATTGTCGACAAGTATTGAGCTTCGATTCCATCTTGTTCCTGTAATGATATAATTAATTGAGATCTCTTCATTCTCTTGTATTTCTTCCGGAATTTTATTAATTATGTCAACTGGATTTTTCAAAACTATATCCTCCTCATGACCATCTTGTATAGTTGCTCATTTCTTTTTTCGAGGATTTTTATCTTTAGAACCGAATGGTCTTCCACGTTTCTGACGTGGTCTAGATTTGGATTGTCCTTCAGGGACATCAATTCTTATCGGAGCTTTTACAGCTGGGATATGAGACATAGTTATTCTTTTAAGGTCAGTACATGCATCTAGCAGTTGATTTGCAATTATTTGTAAATGAATTATCTTTTGAACTTCATGTTCACATTGATTTGTTCAAGGATCAAAACTAGATAATGATACTTCATTCCAAGAGATCTTCTTTTCCAACTATTTATTTTCTCCCCCAAGTGTTGAAAATATAGTCTCGTCAAAATGATAATCAGCGAATCTTGTCGTAAATAAATTTCCAATTAATGGCTCAAGATATTTAATGATAGATGGATACTCATATCCAACATATATTCCTATCCTTCCTTGACGACCAATTTTTGTACGTTGTGGTGGAGAAATTAGAACATATACCGCAGAATCAAAAATTCTTAGATGGGAAATATTTGGTTCCTGACCATGAACCAATTGCATCGGAGAGTGTTCATGATAACTTGTTGGACTATTGCTTACAATTGTTGCTGCATCTAAAATGGCATGTCCCCAAACATGAACTAGAAGTTTGGATCTCATAAGCATAGGTCTTGCAATCAATTGTAAGCGTTTTATAAATGATTCTGCAAGACCATTTTGTGTATGAACATAAGCAACAAGATGTTCAACCTTTATTCCAATAGACATGCAATAATCTATAAAGGCTTTTGATGTAAATTCACTAGCATTATCCATTCGAATAGACTTTATCGGATAATCAAGAAATTGAGCTCGCAAACGAATTATTTGTGCAAGCAATATTGCAAATGTCATATTACGAGATGATAATAAACATATATGTGACAATCTGGTTGATGCATCGATCAAAACCATAAAATATCGAGATGGTTCACATGGTGGATGTATAGGCCCACAAATATCTCCTTGAATTCTTTCTAAAAGTTTTGGAGATTCAATTCCAATTTTTGCTAGTGATGACCTTATTATTAATTTGCCTTGAGAACAAGCAACATATGAGAATTCATTAGATTGAAAAATCTTATTCTTTTTCAATGGATGAGCACAAGAATTCTCTATTATTTTTCGCATCATTGTTGAACCGGGATGACCTAATCAGTCATGCCAAATTTTAAACACATCATTAAACTGGTGATTTATTATAGAATAAGATTCTATCATTGTAATACTTGTGTAGTACAATCCGGTAGAAAAAGCGGGTAATAATTCTAATATATACTTTTTACCCGAAATTATAGAAGTTATGCAAAGATACTCAATGCTTCCTTCGTTCATTGTCTCAATATGATATACATTCAAAAGATTATCTTTGAAACTTAGAATAGTAGAATGCATCTTCTATCATTATTTTGGTTCCACAAGATAGAATAATATTTGCTCTTCCGGAGCCCTCAATCAATCTTGTACTACCACTTATTATATATACATTGATTTTTCTATTATCCAAATAAGAGAAATATCTCTTATCTCTCAATATTATATGCGTTATGGCACTGTCAACCAAACATATTTCCTTGGCATTCATCTTAGATATATCCATGCCAATATCCATTCTCTTTATTGAATAAATAAAATTAATAATAAAATATAATAAATTAAATTAAAATATTAAAATAAATATAAATAAATAAAATAAATAGACTTTTATTATAATAAAACAAGAGAACATAATTGAAATTTTCATAGTTATAAAATTAAAATCATTCTTGATTTCTTGCACTTTCATCATTTGGATCATTAAAAAAATCAGAAACATCAAAGTACGTTATATTCTCAAGGCTATTAGCAAATTCAGTGAAATCATCTTGGACAAAGTTTGTCTCCACATTGTTGCCTTTAGACTTCAAAGATTCTTGATATAGATTGGCAAAATATTTTGGTATACGACAAGTACATTGCCAATGACCTTGCATTTCACATCGATGACAGTTACTAATTATAACTTTTTTTTTATGTCATCCATTATTTTTCCAGGTCTTTCATCCTTTACGACTTTCTAATTTTGGAAGATAAATTTACTTGATTGACCACCACCATGAAGAAATTTATTATAACCTCTTCTTCGTCCTCGTTCGCGGCCTCGACTACGACCACTACTATGGTTATGAGATGACATCACATTCACTTCAGGGAATGAGGCAGAACCAGTAAGACGAGATTCATGATATCTCATCAACAACTCATTGTTTTGTTTAGCCACCAGAAGGCATGACATCAACTCAGAATATTTTGTGAAACCTTTTTCACGATATTACTGTTGTAAAAGCACATTTGAAGCATGAAAAGTAGAGAATATTTTTTCAAGCATATCAACATAAGTGATATTTTCCTTACATAATTTTAATTGTGAGCTGATTTTAAATAATGCTGAATTATATTTACTCACAGATTTAAAATCTTGTAAACGAAGATGCATCCAATCATAACGAGCTTTTGGGAGTATCATTGTTTTTTGGTGATCATATCTTTTGTTTAATTTTTTTCAAAGATCTGCAGGATCTTTTATTATGAGATATTCAGATTTCAATCCCTCATGGAGATGATGGTGAAGAAAAATCATAGCCTTTATCTTATCTTGATTTGACGCTTTATTTGGTGTTTCAATTGTCTCTCCAAGCCCTTTGGTATCCAAATGAATTTCAGTATCTAATATCCATGATAAATAATTTTTTCCAGTAATGTCTTTATCAAATACTAAAGCAAGTGTGTAAAATAAATAATGTCAACTCTTATTTATAGGTAACATGATAGGATACATGAAGAGACAATAAAGAATATTGTAGTTATAAAATATTTATTATATAATTAAATAAACATATTAAAAATTTTCTTTTCTCTTTCAAAACCTTTGATATTTATAACAATATTCATATTCCACTTTGTTCATATAATAAATAGCCCGATGGTAAGATATTTTCCCTACTTTGGGTTTTTAGGCCTTTACTTCCAATCCAAGTTATCGGACCAGCCCGTTGACATTGATATGTCGTTACAACCCCTATCGCCTCTGGGCTCCGACAGCCCACTTTGGGTACCTCTCAAACTGATGTGCCCTAGCTAGTAGCTAGCCGATCACCGTATCTTAAGTAACTCTGGCTTAAGTAGTTCGGTCGGTACTTTACGAAATTTGTCCGATAGCTAAATTTAACAAATTTATTAATCATAAGGTTACACGTACCATGTTACAATGATTCGGACATTTGTTCCGCACGTATTAGACTAATTTGCCAGCACGGAGCACGCAAACTGCGACGCTTATTTTTTTTAATAATGAATAATATCCCAAAATTTCTATGATGATTGTTATAATTATATTAATGTTTGATATATTGGTTTCAATTTGTCAACTATCTTCGTGTCATCCTATAAGAAGCTCCGTGTGGGCGAGTTAACTTTGACTGCTTGCATTTTTAAATAATTTTTTTTTAAAATATTTTCTATTTAGTATGAGTATTTAGTAAGTTTTAGAATACTATGATAATAATATGTAATATTAATCACATAATTAATTATTTTAAAATATTTGATCAGCATGTATACATCCGAAGTTGGTGCGTTTCCACCGAAACATGAACTGCATGAAGGACGAGGAATCCAGTAAGAATCTTACCATATGGAAGTGACGAAACAGAGTAAATACAGAAACAAAAGTTAAACTCCTGTTCAAGGAAATCCAAGACAAGACGAAAGTTCAATCTGAAACCCAAAAAAAAAAAAAAAAAGGGAAAACGAAGAAAGGAAGAAAAAAAAATCTAATCAGTTTGCCCCCAAAGCAAAAACGCAGTTGGCGGCGAATCTAGGAGAGAAACCAAACCAAACCAAAAAAAAGCCCATATATACTAATTATTATTTCACATGCATATATCCTTGGTTTATCAAATCCAATGGCCAGGATCCATCCCCACCTCTTGATCTGATGGATCAGAAGCTGACCGAGTTTATGTTTATGAAACCAACCCATGAATACTCTCCTCAACAAACTAATGAGATATCGGTCGAGACCCTAAACCGCGTCTTCTCTCTCCTTCTCTGTTTCTATCAAAACACTCAAGATTCATTCCATTCTCTTTTTCTCTCTCTCTAAACAATAATTAGTTTGGTTTCTGTTTCCTCAACGGTATTATAAACGGGTGTGCAAAAAAAGATGCAATCCAACTGCTCCGATTCTGCGACGCCGCCGCGGCCGCAACAACAACAGCAACAGCAGCAAGCACAGGAGCAGCAGCAGAATCAACGGCAGCAACAGACTCCAACAGCGCCGCCGCCGCCTCCCCTGCAGGCGCAGCAGTGGATGGCTATGCAGTACCCGCCGGCGGCGGCTATGGTAATGCAGCCCCAGATGATGCCGGCGCATTACGCCGCCGCACCACCTCCTCCTCCGCAGCACTACATGTCGCCTGCCTACCACCCGTACCACCATGCTCACGTACAACAACAGCAGCAGGGATCCAGTGGCGATAACAAGACAGTTTGGATCGGTGATTTGCATCATTGGATGGACGAGAATTACCTCCACTCCTGCTTTGTTTCGACCGGCGAGGTAAAATAGTAAGAGTATGGTAAAAGAACATTCCTCACGTCGTATGTGCAATTTTACATGCATGGGTTAATTGCTTTTTCGGTTCGGCTACGATACGAACTTCTAATTGTGCTGATGATTATATTATTATCGTGATTTGACATTGGGACTATCTTTTTGGTTTTGGTATTTTTGGAATGTTGGTTTCCCTTTATGGGTAGATGGTAACATGCGGGGAAATTCTTGTACCTTCTCATATAGATATTTTTTTTTTTAAAAAAAAAGCAATTTGGATGTTGAAGCGTTAGTTTTTTTTGCCTAGTAAGGGCAGGAGAAGGAACCTGGGATCTTTTAAGAAACAGAGGAAGCTTCGGGTTAGTAGTTGAATTTACAAATAATATTTTGGTAAAATATCGAAGGAGAAGGTAGCGTCTTCGTCTAAATCCATAAAAAAGTTTGTAATAATGGTTGTGGATTTTTTGTTTTTGGTCTTTTCTGTCAAGATTTGTCCGGTGCATTTGAGAATCTTTACGAAATTCAAAATTTTCTTTTCCAAATTCTCTGTTTGATTACTGGAGTTTTTTTGGCTCTAACACCCAATTTCATTCATTTTATAGATTGCTTCTATTAAGGTTATTCGCAATAAGCAGACTGGTTTATCTGAGGGCTATGGATTTGTAGAGTTTTTCACTCATGCAACAGCTGGGAAAGTGTTACAGAACTATAGTGGCATTTTGATGCCTAATACAGACCAGCCCTTTCGTCTCAATTGGGCAACATTTAGCTCGGGTGACAAGAAATCAGATAATGCTCCTGATCTTTCTATTTTTGTTGGAGATTTAGCTGCAGATGTTACCGATAGTTTATTGCATGAAACTTTTGTTAGTAAATATCCATCTGTTAAAGCTGCAAAAGTTGTATTTGATGCTAATACTGGTAGATCAAAAGGATATGGTTTTGTGAGATTCGGAGATGATAGTGAAAGGACCCAAGCCATGAGTGAAATGAATGGTGTATATTGTTCCACTAGGCCTATGCGTATAGGTGCTGCAACTCCGAGGAAGTCAACCGGATATCAGCAACAAGGTAATGATAATATTTGCTGCTCTGCATGCTATACATTACCCAAATTTTCAATTCAGTCTTTCGTTGTTTCACATAATAAATTTCCTGCTTCCTAATAATAACCTTGTTCAGGATATCAAAAATAGATACTCGAGGCTTGTAATTTCTGGAATCCTTTCCTATATTTCATGAATGCATTCATATACTTCCACCTCGAATACTTCTTCAAGGTTATTGTAAACGTTGACATCATTTATGACTGTAGCTTGAAAAAATGGAATTGTTTCATCCCTTTTTTTCCAAGGGGAATTCCTTCTATGAAAATTAGACCGTGGGATGCAGAGGTTAGAGGCATATTGTTTTTCAGCCCTGCAATACGTGGGATATGCTCTGAAAAAGGAATGGACTACTTTTGTCCTTTTGACATAATTATTCCTCCTCTTTTTGTGCTTTTTCAGGTGTTACCCTTCATTATATTCAGTTTCGTTGAATTCTTTATTCTGCTGAGCATGATAGCATGCGAATTCTTAGTTTGTCAGAGTCAAATTCAGGTTGTAAATCTATTGCTTGTGGCATGACCTGAATGAATAAAGGAATCGCATCTATTTAGAAGTTTCTTATCTTATTTGGTTGTGAAGATCAGTTAACAAGGTTATTGCAACCTTAGAATGTGTAGTACTTGTAGGAATAACACCTATTAGGATCATTAACAGTACAGCAGCAGCTGTTTATGTAATTCCTCAACTTCTGTCAGTGTTTTGTATATTGCATTTACTGGTAAAGTGTTTGAAAGAAGAATGCATTTGGGTACCAAGTTTGAGAAGTCATGGTAATGCCTAGCTTGATTCTCCAAAAGGGGTTAGCATAATTCAGCGCCTTCATATTCAGAATTAAGGATATGATTGTCTTGGAACATTATATGTTAGTGAGATCATTGCATGGTTACATATACCTTTATCCCTGATTAACTTTGACCTGCTTGCACTAATACTCTACTGAATTGATGCCATGTCATGGTGGATATAATTTGAAACAGAAACTCATTTTCTCTACTGATATAATTTGAAACAGAGCCTTATTTCTGATGAATTGGGGTTTTCTCTATTCTTTCTTTAGGTGGATATGCTACAAATGGTTCCTTGGGCCAGGGCTTCCAATCTAATGGCGATTCTGCCAATACTACAGTGAGTTTTTCAACCATTTCATTCAGTGTACCAATTTGTTTGAAACCTGTTTTACCTATCGAAACTATGTTTATTTTGTAGATATTTGTTGGTGGGCTTGACCCCAATGTCACCGATGAAGATCTCAAGCAGCCCTTTTCGCAATTCGGTGAGATAGTGTCTGTTAAGATACCGGCTGGTAAAGGATGTGGATTTGTGCAGTTTTCCAACAGGTGAAACAGTTGCTAATACTCTGGTGTCCAAAGAACTCCAATGTCATTTTCCGGTTCCTTATTCTTGACTCTTGAATGATTATATACTTCTCCATTTCCTCTGACAGGAGCAATGCGGAGGAGGCATTGCAGAAACTGAATGGAACTGTAATTGGCAAACAAACTGTGCGCCTCTCTTGGGGTCGCAATCCAGCAAATAAACAGGTATATTTTCTTTCCTATTCTCCTTACTCCACAGTCTCCTTATAATATTTCCTGTCAGTGTTATCCCAAGTAAGATTTTTAAGCAGATCACTGCAGAAACAGCATATTTATTGCTTATTATCTTGCCTCCTTGTGGGTTTTGCAGTTTAGAGCAGAATTTGGCAACCAGTGGGGCGGGCCCTATTATGGAGCCCCATTATATGATGGCTATGGGTATCCTCTACCATCCCCACATGACCCAGGCATGTATGCTGCAGCTGCCGCAGCATATGGGGCTTACCCTGTTTACGGAAGCCACCAACAACAAGTGAGCTGATGAAAAAATTGCAACACGAAGAAGAACACGTAGCTCTCTGATAACCACAAACTATCTATCCATCCCCCTAAAAGAAGCAACTTTGCTTCTTCCCCTTTTCTTGGTTACATTGGTCCTGTAGTATTCTTATAAATCCCTCCAATTTGTGGAGTGGAACCGAATTTTGACGAGTCGAGATAGTTCTGTAGGACCTGGATGAATTAATCATTTGTTTAGAACTACACTAGCTTGAGAAACCTATTCTTTCTTTCGAATAGAAGATTTTGCAGATGCGTGGCAGTGTGTTTTATGCAATAAAAGATTGCTCAACTCTAAATTTATGTGCACCATTGTCTCTCATATGCTTGCCTCTGGATTCTCCATCTGCGGCTCTCTCATTGTACCTTATCTGTCTTCGCCGCCGCCTCACTTGTTCTAAACGTTGACGACGGTCTTCACTGTAATGCCCTGAAAATGCCATAATTCCACAAGCTGTTTACTAATTAGAAAATCTGTTTTCAAATAGAAAGACAAGTGTAGAGGAGCTGATCTAAAAGCCCAATAACAGTCCAGACGAAAATCAGCCGTAAAGCCCAGAATTATAACTCAGCATCACTTCGCCACATTGAAAGGCCCTAACTTAGTGTCTAATGAATTATGTCTTGTAATATATTTCACCCGCTTGCATTTCTGATTCGTCATCGTTGTGGATGCCTGCATCAAACGCTAATCACAAAGTAGGGAATTACAGATGAATACCCTTTAAAGATGCCATTTCACTAAGAGTCTAAGACGCATGACTCTTCATAATCTTTCCATTCTGAAGAATGTTATCGCAGGGACAAAAAGACATACCATGATCTCAAGAAACCTGTAAATTTTCTGTTCCAACATATGCTGAATTAAATGTGCCCAGGCCCTGTCCTTAGTGGAGCAGTGTCTGCAGTCCAGATGGGCGTTGGTAGCTTTCAATGAGGCGGTTGCAGAGCTGACCCTCGACATCTACTACAGTAAAAACACATCCTTTATAAGACTAAAAACCCGATAATCTGCCGGAAGCATTGATGCTAGTTGGTTACATGAGAGCATTTAATCACTTGACGCCTGGGAATTTTTCTCATTCGTTTCAGCTTTCGTGATAACCAGTGTGGCGATGGGTTCCTCACTCAGCAGTCAGCACCGATATTTCTTAACATTTAGGAACTCCATTAACTTGAGGGACCGATATTTATGAATCAAGTGCTTGCAAAAGGAAGGACCATCAGATCAATATAGAAGCTGATACCGACTGGTCTATGCACCACCCATACAGGCTTTATTATTTCTCGTTTGTTTCTGGCTTTGTCCCATTTCATACTAAGCTTTCAGCCACAAATTTTGGGTAGCATGCCATCAATGGATGATTTATGGAATTCCTGCCGATGGATTGGTGCAACCCAATTAATAAATGTTCAATTCTCAGTTCATTCAGGTTAACAATTCTGAAATAATAGCTATTTTTATATAAAAAAAAGAAGCAATTCTGAAATATTGGCTGCAATGCAATGAAGAAGTGATCTGCAGGTTGGGATTCGTAGGATTGAAGCATCCTCAATTGCCATTGATGTCGGATCTCGTGATCAGACAAGTCCCCCGAGGAAGATTTTGCTTAGAAAGGCCAGCTGGCAGCCGGATATCATCAGAGTATGGTGAGCTAAGGATGGGACAGAATTGAATTGGTTTGGCCCATGAATGTTGGATGGTGTCCCGTTCGATTTAATTGCCACTGGCAGTTCCATGTTTTAGTTTAAAATCACAACAAAATAGTTAAGCTCTGTTTTTTTTTTGAAGAATAAATAGTTAAGCTCTGTTCTTCGTGGTAATAAGAGATCTCTCTCCTCAGCAAATCTTAAACTGGGACTGAGGGGACCAAGTATACACGAGGGTGAAGCAGTGGCTAGAACAAGCATCGAGCCCCAGGCGCATCACGCCAAAGTGGCTTTTACTCCTCCACGACTGGAAAAAAGAAAGGAAGAAAAAGAAAGGCGGCCTTTTGCTTGTAGCTGCCAGCTGCTGCCTTTTCCTCTTTATCTGACTGCCACCAAGTATCATTGTTTCCATGTTCTGGCTTGTTCTGACGACGCCCACATAAAGTTGAAACACCAGAAACCCATGAAAAGAACCATCGGCTTCGATAAGATATTAGGGACCATTTAAAGCTCTGTTCATCGCTTGATCACATGATTATAGGGATTCCAGTTTTTCAACAATTTTATATATGTTCCAGTGGCAACATTCATTCATGTTTTTACAAGATTATATCTTTTCGGATTATGATTGGTTTATTAATATGATAAAGAGGTGTGTGTTTAAAGTTTATCCAAACTCTTCTAGATCTGTTCATATGAAACTGGGATAATGTAATGGATCCATTTCATGTGCTAGACAAAACAAGCTATGATATCGACATGGGCAAATGCAAAAAGGCAAGGGAAAGAGAAAGAAATAGGAGAAAGAAATTAAGAGAAAGAGCAATGCAATCATTTTAGTGGCGTGAAGGAGATCAACTCCAACCCTGAAAGTCCCGACAACTGAAAAGCCGTTTAAAGCGACACAAACTTAGCCTTTGGAGGAAGACAGGTAAATACATTTGTGCAAAGGAATAGAGAAATGACTTGTGGGGCATCGTGTCCTAGCCTTCAAGGTATCCTGGGCAAAATCATCACCGCTGCTCTCCTTCCGATAACCAGATTGCTATAATCAAACAATGAAAGGTGGAACCACCATGTTTTCAACTCTAACACCAGTCCAGTTTTCGGTGAAGGATCATAGGCTCAAAATTGAACCATATCGGTATGGTCTCAAGTTTGACCTCTCTTTCGTGATGGGCACGGATCAACCTATTTCTGTACCTTAAAAAGATTATTTACACGATCGAGAGATATTCTTACGATAGTGATTTTCTGGGGGAGGGGATGAAACTGAGGAAAGTATGAACCTAAGGAAGAAATGTTGGTACTCGGTAGGACCTAATGCCTTTCTTTGACTTTAATCATGAATGTGGGTGCATCCTTTGTGTTGAAACCATCCAAAGAGGGTGAATTATTTGAGATGGTCTCCAATAATTCATCACCTGGGATGCCTTCACCAAGCAATGATGCTCATTGTCCACAGATATGGTAAAAGGTTGTTCACTTTCTCCAAATTACCGAACAACCGCTTGTTTATTACCTTATCATTTCATCCTAAATAAGAATGTCCAATTTTTATTCTTTGAGTGGGATTTGGTTTGTCATCGCAAATTGCTTTTTATTACATTGTGCGAGCTCACACTTCTATCGCTTCTCTTTTTTCCTGGTCTTGTTAGAATGGAAAAAATATAAAAAATATTTTTATTTTTTTATATTTATAGTATGTCTTTATTTATTTCCATTGTTGATATTACTATGAAAATTAATGATTAAATGTCATCACAAGGAAAACTATTTTTAAAATTTATATTCGAGATTGACACTTCACCGGCCAAGTACAGTGGGCTATTGACTTGATCTCACTGACAATAATTTGCATTGATATTTTTTTAAAAAAAAGAAGAAAACAGACAATTAAACAATGACATTGTTTTCTTCCTCAATCATTTATGGTTGGTCAAACACGAATTTATGAATGGGAGATTGGAAGAATCTCTATGGATCAAACTAAATTTATTAATCAGATAGCGAAAGAGAACAAAAACATATGAACAGTGTATACTGCTCATTACAAATGTGGTTTTCATCATGTCTTGAAAGATTGTTGTCTCCACCCCAGATTATTTATTTCCCCACAACAATACAAAAATATGGTTCATTGTCTCTTGTCCCGTTAGCTCGCTGCTTTGGAATCCAGCATCCATCAATGCGCAGTATGGATCCATTTCCTCACCAACATTTCAACACTATTCGGTCTATACAGTCTGGTCCCTTCCTACTCCACGCTTCCTTAGGAAGTGGCTCGCCCATTTTCCCCATCCTGTAGTTCCACATCCTTGAATAAGGATTTTTCTAATATAAATTAGTATGCCAAAATTCAACAATAAATTCGAGTTTTAAGAATGTGGATAAAATTTATTTTATTGACAAGATGTCTGTTTTATTAAAGACGGATCTAATCCGAAAATAAACACAGATTGAACCTATAAGCTACAGAAGTTGAAAAGGGGAAAGAAATTACTGGAAGCTGTAGCGAAAGGTCACATGTCACATGGGTATGAATGGGTTGTGTCCATTTCATTTTTAATTGCTTAGAGAATCCAGTTCCCATGATGATGGTTTCCCTCTCTGTGTTCAACACCAACCATTCCACTTTAGCAGAATAGACGGAATTAATATTGAGGAGAGCAGTTGTTGATATGATTACGTTAAAAATGCAAAAGTTAGTTTCCATGTTTAGTACTGGCTGTAGGTTTAAGAAGGTAAATAAGACTTAAGAGAGAGAACCTTACAAAGAACTATTTTACGTTGTAAGATGCGTGTGGTACAAATAATTCCATATTCCATTCCCCTAAAATTGATGGAGATATTGCGATCGGATAGGAATATGGTGTGGATGCCTTTGGTTCTTCTTTTTTAAATCAAATCAGATGATAGGTTGCTTGATTAAATATTTATATATTGTTTTTCAAAGATTTGTTTAGATCATGAGGAATCTGTAATTCTAGTGGTGTCATTTTACTGTTTATGGTAGAAACTTAAAGAAAGACAATCATCGTGAAGTGATTTGAGTAAGATGGGGGACCTAAATGGATATTAACAGATGTGTAAGAATAAGATGGGATTGCAACATATTTGTCTAGTAAAGAAATTGAATTCGAGTTACAATATATAATATATAAATAAACATAAACATAATTATTAAGATATTTCTATTAATATCGAATTAAGATCCGGACAAAATTAAGGTCCGGGGCTTGGAGATTTGGGTCACTATTATTCACAACTGGCAAAATAAATAAAGAGAAGAAACAAATTGACAATAGAGTGGGAACAAGAACGAACGACCAATTGGCTAAAGACCAATGACCTTCAAGTCTAGTAAAATTGTCCAAAACAGTGTTTAGTTGGCAAGCATGTGATGGACAGCTTTTGCCTACAAAAACTGGGCATAATATGAATAGCCTTAATTCTTTTATAGATATCTCACAACTCCGTCCTGGAAAACCCATTCTTCGACCCAAGATAGCAGATGTATGGCCTTCCGTTGTTTATAGGAAGAGTCAACCCCCAGGATCAACAAAATATGAAAGAAATTTAATTAATTATTATATGATATGGTTGACAATTATACGCATATCACATTACATTAAATACCAAGGAGTTTGGAAGATGTAAAGTGTATTTTTCTTTTTGATGAAAAAAATTGTAAAGTGTATTAAAAAGGAGGGAATTAGCTTTGGAGAGAAAAACTTCCATCCGAAAAGGTAATTGAGGGTTCGATGTTAGAGAATTATCACTAAAAAAAGAGAGGGAATTGAAAAAAAAAAACCACGTAATTTTGATGATGGTGCGAAGAGGAGAGACCCATGATGGCAAGTGTGCATTTTAGGAGTATGCGTACGGCTACGTATTGCGCGAAGATGTTCATTTGCGTTTTTTGCAAAGCCAACCAAATTGACCATTTCAGTGTCTTTTCACCTTTCACAGTCACGTTTACGTGCAGTCACAGATGGATTTTTGCTGAGTTGCCATTGCCTGTTGCCACCCATCTGGCCATCTCTTCTTCCTTTAAATAAACTTCCAACCCGGAGCGACAGAGGGAGATACGGCAGTTAAAACTCCATGGTAGACGGACTCTTTTGCCTTGGCGTGTGTGTGTGATATAGAAAACCAACAAGGATTAGAGTTCTTGGATGTTTTTTACTTGGCTCGGAAATCTGGGTGGCGTTGGTCAGTTATTACTTGTTTGCGGTGGTCGAGGAACACACAGACTGACGCGTGTTGTTTGTTGGCTCTGAAGGTTCCTGGTCTTTTCGAGGAATGAACTTTCTGTAAAGGTATACATACTTGAATGATCTGGTCCCGAGTTTTTAAATGCTATGTTTAATAGGGACCAGTTGCAGCATTTGCTACCCCAATTTTGCTGTCTTGTTGCGGTTTAACTGAAGTTTTGGTTTTGTGTTTTATGAGGGGATTGAAGATTGCAGAGAGGAGTGGTATTGCTGAAGATGAATGGCCGAACGAGAACTAGACTTCAGACCATGAAGCCTCCAAGAAAGCATGAAAAGGTAAGCATATTTATCAAGACATAAACCAGGTCTCTTGGATCTTACAAGGTTTATTATTTTAGTATATATGCTCTGGAAGTGGAAGCACGGTTTGGACTGTAGTTGTCGAAACCAGAGTACAAATTCTGATGAATACCGGCATTTGATGAGATTCTGAATTGGGATTTCGATTCAGATTACTATGAAGAAAGAGAACTGTTCTTCCTTCTCAAATTTCTTTACTCGGCGAGTAAATCTTTGAAATCTTCTGGGGTATCCTTAATTTCATTGATCAGAAGATAATGACAAACTGTTCTATTACATCCTTTAAAATTTCTGTTTAACTGGAGAAGCTGATTGCTGTATATCTTTAATCAAGCTGTTCTTCTTCCTTGAAGGAGAAGGTTGAAAGTCAGGGGAACAAACCAAAGGGTACCCCAAAAGCAGCCAAGAATAGGCTGGTTTCAAACCGACAGACGAAATTGGCACTGCAGCAAGATGTACGTGATTGTCATTTCTCCGTTTTCTTGTCTCTTCCATTAACAATTAACCCTACTTTAGTGAAAACATGGGTTGATGATGACTTGGTTCTCCTCCACCATCAATTTTCATGTTTAGTATTGTACTGTTTCAGGTTGATGAACTAAAGAAGAAGCTAAGGCATGAAGAGAATGTTCACAGAGCTTTGGAGAGGGCCCTCAATAGACCTCTGGGAGCTCTACCTCGCCTTCCTCCATATCTTCCTCCTTCTGTGAGTAATTCTTCATCTTTTTCTGTCTATTGCGTTTGATTCCGTTTTCTCTCTATCGATAAGAAGTTCCACTATCACCGGAAGCCAACAGAAAAGGCGTTAAGGGAGTCGTAAAGGAGGTTATCATTCAATGAGAATGGTGTAGGAGAGATGTCAAGGGAATTTCGTTGTACTGATCAAGACATAAGACAATTCGAGCAGTACTTTTCATTCTGGATTTTAGTTTTTGTAGACACTCGAGCTTCTGGCAGAAGTGGCAGTCCTGGAAGAGGAGGTTGTGCGGCTCGAAGAGCGGGTGGTTCATTTCCGGCAGGACTTGTATCAGGAGGCTGTCTACATTTCAAGCTCCAAGAGAAACATGGAAAGCTTCGCTGACTTATATAATCTTTGCCCAAATAATAGTCCCAACGAAGGCCTGAAAAATCTGGGTGAATCTGCTACTTCCACAAAAAATTTATCGTCCATCTTTGGTAAGAAATGGATTTAGCTGTAAGAATTTGATGATGTTTGTTGTTACAAAGCTTTTTGTTGGTAAACCCAAAAGTTCGAGATAGGCATCATTTCATTATTTTTGTAGGGGATGGCGGAGTGAAGGAGGATGAGCTATTTACTGCCTCTGTTAAGAAGATTAAAGAAGCCTCAATCAACAAAGCTCAAACAAGCAGAACACCTGCGAAAACTTCTGCCATGGACAATAGAGCACTGGAGAAACGTATAGATCCTCATCCCTTGCAGGTTTGTTTTCATGTAATTTGATCAGGTTTCAATGAACTGTGTGCTCTGGTGTATTTGTAACTGAAGTATGAAACTTACATAAATGTCCAGATAGAATGTAGATCAGCAGGCCAAGAAACTGCAGAAAGTAGAAGTCTTACTACTCCAGATACAAAGTTATCCGGGAATGAGAGCCCAAACAAGATTTCTGAGGATATAGTGAAATGCTTATCGGGAATCTTCTTACGAATGAGCTCGAGGAAGAATAGGCGTACTCCAGATAATTTATCTGTGTTATCATCATTGGCGTCTCAAGAAAATGACCAACTGCTTCAGGGTCGTGATCCTTATGGTATCTGCTCAGAATTTGGGGAGAGAGACATTGGTCCTTATAAGCATTTATTTGCAATAGAAGCTGGCACCATCAATACCAACAGAACATCAAATTCCTTATTTCTGCTGCATAGATTAAAGTAAGTTTTCTCTTTCCACTGGACAATTGAACAGTGCCTTCCAGTTTGTTTGTGGTACGTGATTAGATGACTCATAACCAATTTAATTTCCTCAGACTTCTTCTTGGGAAGCTTGCCACTGTCAACTTACGGAATTTAACTCAGCAGGAGAAGCTTGCATTCTGGATCAATATATACAATTCCTGCATGATGAATGTATGCTTCTTCTTTCTTATATGGACGGTTTCCATCAAATTCCAATTTATTTTGATTCATTCACTTTGCAAATATTCAGATTCCGTTTAGATTTTCCTGTCGAGGTAATTCACAACTATTCGTTCTTCCGGTTTACTCGAGAATTAATAGAATGATATCTGCTGTATTGCTCCAGGCATTTCTGGAAAATGGAATACCAGACAGTCCCGAGATCATTGTTGCATTAATGCGAAAGGTATGAAGTATCAAAAGCCTCCATTTTACTATATTAACAAAAGCATTCTATTCCTGTGGTCTGGAAGATAGTTAACAGGTTGTTCAATGTCTTCGTCTTAAAAGTCATTTCATTTGCAGGCCAAATTAATGCATTAGACTGCAGTCAGTAGTCAATAACTTGTGTTTTTTGTTGTCATATTGTATAGGCTACAATAAATGTCGGGGGACGCTTGTTAACTGCAATGACCATTGAACATTTCATCCTCAGATTGCCTTATCACTCGAAATATGTAAGTGGTGTCCATTTCACAGTCTCTTACAGATACCAAATACTTTGTCAGAATAGTTTCTTAGTCTTAAGTTCCTTTCAGAACTTCTCAAAGGGTGGAAAAAATGATGAAATGACTGCAAGGAGCAAATTTGGTCTGGAGCTATCAGAACCTCTGGTAACATTTGCCCTGTCCTGCGGAAGCTGGTCCTCCCCTGCTGTAAGTGTGTGCATAGAGTAGATAAATCCATCTTATGATTTAACCAGAAGCTCAAAGCATGACATGCTCATACTCGATTTTCGTCAGAAAAGTAAACCAAGCTCGAAAACTAGCTCCATGACACTGTTCATTAGGCATCACTTGAGAATGTATGAAAGTCTGCTCTCTATGTATGATTACCCCGAGACTGATTTATGTCCTTGATAAATGAAGGTGAGGGTGTATACAGCAGCTCAGGTTGAAACCGAACTAGAAGTAGCGAAACGAGAGTATTTACAGGCTACAATTGGGATTTCCGAAAGAAAGTTTGCTATACCAAAGTTGCTTGATTGGTACCTGCTCGACTTTGCAAAGGATTTGGAGTCACTACTCGACTGGATTTGCCTTCAGTTACCAAGTGAACTGGGTAAAGTAGCACTTCAGTGCCTGGAGAAAGGCAAAAGTGAACCCCATTCACAGCTTGTTCAGGTCATACCTTACGAATTCAGTTTTAGGTACCTTTTGTACACATAAGAAATTTTTGGTTCGTTGCTTCTACGTTGACATGATTCTTGGGAAGTTAGGATCTAGTTTTGCACACAGCTTATATATAGAGAGAGAGATAGAGAATATCAAATTAAATCTATAAATTCCATCTCTTTGCAAGTATCTGAGAGAGCCATGTTCACTTCCTATCAGGCCACTCGTTTTCCTGCCGATTCTAAACTTTGGTGAGAGGGTTAAATATGTAAAGCAAAATAAAGTCGATTCTTTATCTTTCTTTCTTTCTTCTTGTGCAAAATCAGACCACAGAGTTCAGAAACTGGCACTGGGTGTGAATAAAAGTGTTCTGGACACTGAAATCCATGGATACAGATATAGCTACCAATTGCAGACTATAGAACATGCTAAATTACGGCCTGGATATTCACATTTTCACGGTAGCTGTTGGTTTTCTTGTTTCAACAAATATAAGTGTGAGTACGGTATAGCTCTGAGTTCAATTATTGGCAGGTAGATTGACAGCGACCGGACTTCACCTAAAATCTGGCATTGATCGATTCTGTGTACTAGGGAATGCCAGCTAATTGGCAATGAAAGCTAATGTTGGTGTGTACGACTATTTCATTAAAAGATACCTGTTGTTGTACACAGTGGAGCCTAGTTTCCCCTGCCATATCCAAGTGTCACCCAATATTAGATCTGCGGTTCAACCATGCTTGCCTTGTGGTCCAATTCCAAACCAGGCAAGTTTTTCCATGTCAATCATTGCCCTGCCCAGGTCCTCGTGATTACGGGAAGCCAATGGTATTGGAATCTATCCTTTGTTTCTTTTAGCACATCCAATACCCTTTTTTACTCTTTTGGGCCCTTAATGTTTTACGTGACAGGGTCACAAGCCCATCTGACACACAAGGTGAGCCTTAATCTCAAATCTGGCTTACCTAAATAATGCAGTCTATGTATTTCGGCTAGGCTAAGAGAATTTTATCGGAATCGAATTGTTATGGGAAAAGAATTAAATCAGAAATATATTAAATTATATTTAATGTAATAATATAATGTTTTGAAATTAGATTTAAATTAAATTAAATAGATTAGAGTATTTTTGCATTCTTAAAAAATATTCTTGTTTAGTTAGTTATTTATACGGTAAAAAAACCATAGTTACCTGTGCTTCTTACAAGCAACGGTATCAAACTTGTTAGCTGGGACTATTCAGACACGGCGGAATATTTGAGCACCCACTTTGCTTCAGTACGTGTATATTATTCTATGCACGTGTTAACCTAACTGCCTGACAGTAATGCATGTGGAAAATAACTTAAATAATAATAAAAAAATAAAGCAAATCTGGATGGTGAGATTTGTAATAAACTGTTTGGCTGCATCCGGTGTAAAAGCAACCTCTGGGTTTGGGATAAAATGAGGTTGGGGCACGACCATAAATTTGTTATTGCTTTATCCAGGAAATTTAGTTGCCACGTAGGTCTTACCTTCCTTCTAGATGGTCTTCTTCTACGATTTCCAGCTGCAAGTGATCTGTCAAAATGTATGAAACGCCGTCGACTCTATAACTTGAGGGTGATGGATTTTGTCTCGGCCCGACGATCCGGACGGGGACGGGGACGTGGTTTGAAGGATTATATTTCTCTTATTCTTTTCGGTGGTGAAATTAGATATAATACACAACCTCGGGCTGGTCTTACAGATTTTTTTTTGAAAATTGGATGGCTATATTATAAACTATAAGCTCCTCTTCTAGATGGAATAATAATAAATGTGCATATGAAGCATGTTAAAGTAACTAATCTTATACTTTATATTATACATATAGAAGCAACGAGTGAAACATGAGGATGCGGGCGCACATGTGTGGTTTTTGGTCAAGGCAAGCATTCGTTTTAATATGAACCCAACGTAGCGAAGCTGCCAAGAAAATTAAGAAAACCATGCTTGGATGGAACAGTCTAACGCGTTTGATGATGTGGATTTAACAGAATTAAAAAGGAGCTGGCTGGGTAGCTTAATTAAGCATCCATCTTCGGGTTTCTCCGAATTTTAGGGTTTGGAAGTTTGAGGTAGCTATGCTGTGATTTTTTAACTATCATACTGGCACATTTTATGCATGATGGGCTGAATTTTCTGGTAATATTGGAGTATATGACGGTTGGTACCGTTTTCAATTGGAAATTGGGAGAATTTATTGCAGAAATATAAGCATTATTGTCCTAAATAAGCTTGTAATTTTGTGCCCGTTTCTAGAACAACAGCGCCATAATTGGCGGTTTATGTTGACGTCCGATTATTGACTTGGTTTCCAAGTAGAAGTCTGTCTCATTTATCGTCTTTATTTCTTTATCAACTGATTTATTTAGAGATAATAAATAAAAACCGGAAAGCTTTTATTTTTTAGCTTTTAAAAATATACACATGAGATTTGTCGTTTTCATGTGTGTAAAAATAATCAAGATAATAAATATGACAAGTGGCATTTTAATTGACCTCAGAATATTATGACGTGCCTCTCAAGTCTGTTCAGACATGTGTTAGTGTTGGCCTAAAGGATTTTATCTCTGACTTTCAACTTATCTGCCTTACACCTGCGCAATTCAGTCAGGAGTTATGCAAGGAAGTGACGAAAGCAATTCTGAGAAAACACCGAAAATTATCCTTACCTTAAATAAACTATAGTATAGTCGGATGAAATTAAAAGTATATTTCCTGGAATATAATTATAATAAATATTTTTTAATTTTGATTAATTATCCTTACCTAAATTATATAGTATAGAGTTTAGAAAAAAAAAACCTTTAATAACTGCGATCTACCTCGGAGATAAAAGTAGTTTAACTAAAATATCGTTTTCAATCACCACCTTTTTGTCGTATGAATCAAGCCTTGTCATTTCTCCCCTCTATTTATGCCTGCCTTTTAAGGCGCACATTGAATGATAAAATCTCGTTGACGGGAAATCTGGTCAATTTATTAATTATTTACTCTAATCAAGCGTGCGTGGATGGATTAATAAAATTTATCATGAACCCTTGCCGTTGATTGAAAGATCATAGCTGGTGAAATTTATGATGGAAGATCCAACGATTCATACTGATTCACATTCTTTTAATAGGTCACACGCTCTGCTGCGTGCGTCATGGACTATTCAGTATTCACATGTTGGTGGCTTCCCATGACTTGGTTGTCCATCTTTACCTACCTAAGTAACAAACAAAATAATAACAAGTTTAAACAGAAAATAGTTGATTCCATCATATTATTTTTATTCAAGTAATTTAGGTTAAAAGATAGAATTCGAGATTTAAAAGTGAGATCTCGGATTATCTCGGCTGTCAAAAAATATTATATTTTTTATAATTAAAAAAAAAATCTAGATGGTTGATGGGCCATGTGAAACATAACGATCAAAACTAGTAGAACCATATTCCGTGCAGTAGAATATGAAACTGAAATGAATTTGCCCAAAAAGGCGGCTCTTTTTCCACGACTTGGTGCTTGTGGTCAACAATTTCCTACCCCAGCTTTATCTGCTCTTTCCTAAATGCTATGCTCTTTCTCTTTTGCTTTATATATATATTTGAATGCCAACCAGCCAGTATCAAGCCTGATTGATCCTCGTTCATTTTCTCTCTTTCTCTACCAAATCAATCAATCGGAACAAAAGAAGAAAGACAAGAGCAACCGCCAGCAGGGGGGAGAAAACGAAGAAAAGGGGTTGAAAATGGAAGTTGCTATACCTGCAACGTCGATGGATTTCGACTTCAATGAAGCTCGGCCTATGCCTTTCTTGAGCGCTCCATCTACACCGAAACGCTTTGGCGATTACACGCTCAGTGCACCGACTAGTCCTTCACGGATGAGGGAGTTTTACAGCTACTTCGACAATGAAGAAGAATTCGCGGAGATTCGTTTCCAGGACAATACTGGTTCTCCTAAACCATCCAAGGCCGCTGCAGCAACCAACGGGATTGATATTAGTGATGAAGATGATTTCGCTTTCGATTTCGGCGGGAAACAGGAGAAGAATTTTCTTACAGCTGATGAACTCTTTGATGAAGGCAGAATTCGGGCCCTGCAGCCTCCATCTGGACGGGAACTTGATGACAGAAGGCCGCTTATATCGCCACGCTCGCCCAGGTCTCCAAGATCACCAATTGAGCAGGGGAAAAAGATTATAAGGGGTGCTTTCTCGCCGAGGAAGAAGAAAGTGACAGACCCATTTGCAGTGGCAGCCGAAAACAGTCAAAGCAGAACGGAAAATCAGAGAGGAAGAGAAAGAGTTCCGGGTTTAACATCAAGTTCAAGCAAAAGGGCAGCAAGATCTCTTTCTCCATTTAGAGTTTCTGCTTATCCATGGGAAGAAGAAGAGAAACAGCCGCAGCCACAGCCACAGCAAACCAACAAACAGTCAACTCCGAATTCAAAGACCTTACCATCTAATCCATCCTCTACTCCAAAGAGTTCTTCAAGGAGATGGAGGCTAAGAGATTTACTACTGTTTAGAAGTGCATCCGACGGACGAGCATATGGCAAAGATCCTCTCAGGAAGTTTACAGCCGCGTTCCACAGTAAGGACACGATCTCCCAATCCACACAGACCGCTGGTACGGGTAGTTCATCAAAGAGAAGGGGACCGGTATCGGCTCACGAGTTGCACTACACGACGAACAAAGCTGCATCGGATAACATGAAGAAGAAGACCTTCTTGCCATACAAGCAGGGCATTCTGGGAAGATTCGCTTTCAACCCGAATTAATGCACATGCTCTCTCCAGTGGCATTGGATCCTATATACAAGCTTATGTGAAGAGACATTTTGTTTTCTACTGTTGATATCATTGTTTTATACTTTAATGTTCTTATGGATGTTTAGAGTTTCACATGGTCAATGAATGGCAGTAAGTGAAATTAATTGGATATTCTTGTTTCATCCTCCATCTCCGCCGTCTCGCTAAACAGAGTTTATATCACTTTCTTCTTTTAAGGCATATCAATCAATAGTCTAATCAGGGTTAGTTATGGACGGCGAGAAGGATGGGATCCTTTTGGAGAACATGAATGAAAATTGAAATTTCAAAAAAAAATTGTATAAATTATTTTTTTCTCTGAATTTTAATTGACATTTATTATTATGAATATTTTATCAATTATTTATACTTTTATGATTTGCAATTTTTAAATATTTATATTATGACGTTCGAACTTAGAAGTATCAGAATTGTAATTATAATTGAAAATAGTAAATGAAAATCAAATCAAATTAATTTTAATTGATTCTATAACGACTTCTCCTTGATGGTTGTGTTCATGTAGATTAGGGGAACATGACGAAGTTTTTTTGAATAAATATTACTAATGGTCAGTGAAGGGGGATGCGCATCGTGAACAAATCATCAAGCTAATAAAAAACATATGGTTCCCTTCTAGAAGTGAGAAGACTTTTAATAAACAGCATAATCTAATAGGTCTGAATCTGATAATGCCACAAATATTATTTTTTCATAAAACAAATGACCAATTATGATTAATATAAACTTGCCCGGTCTTCTTTCCCGACCAATATGCTGCCCTCCTTGTTTGACATAAATATTACAATCTTGAGTTGACGCGAAACCGTTGTCTAATCAACTATTACTGTTAACTTGAAGATTGTTTGGCAAGGATAGCGTGTTTAATTTTGATATAAAATGTGTTTATTTCAGATATAATAAGTATATAAAATGAAAAAGGTAGACAAGTGGGTTATATATGGATTAATATTTAAAAAAATTTAGATTTACTGAATCTATTCATAATTAGTGTTTATGACATAACAATTACAAACTACAAATACTTTTTAATTTAAAGAAAACAGATTATACAATATCCTGTATTTGGTAGAGCAATATCAAATTATATTAAAAGGCAGAACCAGCCATGTAATAGTTCAACAATCCGGAATCAAAACTAGAGTTTAAAAACCCACATCAATATTTTTATTAAATACAAATCCACATAATAAAGAGTTTAGTTATCTTTTATAATATAGAAGATATTACAATCTATACAACCTAAATCAACAATATCACTGAATCTCTTTTACTTATGTTTACATACTTAGAGATCGATATTAACCCCTTTCTAAGTTGATATTCCTGGTACTGTATTTGAATAAAATTGATAATAAAATCTATAATGTTTATTGATTATGTTGGTAAAATTATTCCATTAATTACTATCACCGAGATCATCCGAAGTAATCCATCATCGTAGAACCTCTACATTGTCACAGTAGTTGTAGCTTACAATCTAGAAAACGACGATGACGAAGGAAAGAATTGTTACATTAGAAAACAGGATGAAAACGACGATGTTTCGAGTCAGTTGAACAAGCAAGATGAAGCTTGGTCGCCTTCAGAATCAGATTCGAGTAGCTCATCAGGTTTGGAGTGATGGTTAATGTCGCCCCAGGCGTAAATGGTCCAGCCTTGTTCACCATCCAAATGGAATATGTTGATAGATGCATTTTTTATCTTGCCGGGGGAATCTAATTCTGGAGCAGCACGCTTGTGAAATGCCCTCAGGACTCCACCATGAGTTACAACCACCACTCTTTCTCCTGAAGAGGCATTTTTTTTGGCAAGGGAAAAGCACAGCAATTAGTAACAGATGGAAATCGTCACCGCAATAGGGGATGTCGATGAGGGGAATAAGAGCATATATCGCAAATGGGGTAGCCAATGCAAAGTGTACCTCTATGCTTCCTTGCAATTTTCTCCAAGGAAGATGTGCAGCGACGATAGAGTTTATCCAAACTTTCTCCTCCGCCCTGCATATCATCACAAAATGAAGAATATTGGTTTTTGTGAGGACAATGCAACTGGAAATGTTTTTTGAGATTTTGCTTTGAATAAATTATCATGTATGATCCATCCTTGCTCAGCCATGACGACGTGAATGGTCCCAGGATTAACAGGAGCAAGTTGAGGAACGCAAACCAGTACGCGCAGAGCGTCAGTTTGAGACAAGACCAGAGACTTGAAAAAAGAAAAGAAAAGGAAGCACGGTCTCCTTAAATTCATTGTCCGGTTAGACTGGCCTCTCGATCTTTAGCTGCAGGTGGAGTTTAAGAGTTACATGACGATGGCAAACAACTTGGCGGCCCGGTGAACATTCGTCAGTCTTTATCGAGAAGAATCGAAATTTGGGGCTTGCTTCATGGACTTATAACTTGCCTGATAATCAGAAAACGGGAAGATCATCCCCCGTTGGCAGCCGAGGCTTTTTTGGCTGCTGTCGGGTTCCACGGCTAATCAATCAATTGTGACACCAGATTTCCATTTCCCCACACAACGCCCGATATTCAGATTGACCACATAGTCAGAGAGGCTAATATGGCTACTGATGATCTAGCTGATTTAGCATATCCTTATCTATGGGCAGTCCATTACCTCACTTACTGACCTTCGGCTTTTAGTGCCCAGTTCCTGATTTCCATGGAGTTGCAACTTCACTTGGCTGTACTGTATATTATCTACGCTTTGTTCTTCTTTGTTTAGTAAGACAAAAGTAGTAGTGCATTACTCCACTTCAGATTTCATTCTGCACTGTTGATGTTACGCGAATGTCTTGTTTAGGCACTACCACGTTTGCTGTGGGCATATGCAGTTCTCTATACTGCTGCTTGGGACATTTTTTTTTTTTTGAGAAATGCTGCTTGGGACATTTAAGATGGTGCATGGTTAAAACAGAGGATATGACTTACTGGGATTTCTTGATCTGCCCTTGACGACAGATATGCTTCGTAAGCTTCTGGCTTAAGCTCTGCTGCTTCATGTAATACACAACCTTGAAGGTCTCCTAGATGTCTCTCCCTTAGGTCTGGATCTTCTATAACCTGTAACAAATTTGAGTAGCACTGAAGCTAAATAAGAGGTACAAACAGCAAAGAACATCAGAATCTCACTCTTATGTTCAACTCGTTGGACATTTTATTTGATGGGATCAGTCATTTAGAATAATATAATCAGTCCTGGCCTCGTTGATTTTTCAAAGGTGTTTCTGATGAAAAAACTCGGTCAGGAGTTTTGTTTTTTAGTAAAAAAATACATTTATATTGAACAAAGGAGGCATTACATCAGATTTTCTGTGATTGCCACTTTAACTCCTAAAGAATGAGTTAAAGCTGCAAGCATCATAAAACAGAACAAAAGAATATAGCCTCAAAGTTGCATTCAATGATCTATAATTCTTCCGGAATTTTCAAGAGCATATAGAAGGGGATGGACCTTGCAACATGTCATTGATGGTGTAGGGAAAGATGGTTCGTATGATTTGTACCATAGGGTAGCTAAGGATCAGTCTGGATTTTAGTACACTAAGATTTCATAATTTGATCAGTCCATTGCAATAATTCGATAGAATCTTCCCAAAGTTCTCTTAGAAGAAAATTCTCCAATGATCTAAGAGCATGTATTTTGTTCACAGCCTTCTGTGAAGCTTGTTGTAGAATCCTCTTCATCTACCTATATTACTATGCCCTAGTACCTCAATGACATGGAATCTCTCCCATGAAAACTCCCTATCTTCATCATCAGACTTAAATCTTTGCATCCAATTCCGGCAACATTATTCCATACTCTGGTCTTCTTATAATAAGAGGAGGAACAGATTGGGGACCCAGATCAACAATTCTCAGAAAAAAAGATTTGCCAAATATCCCATCCTTAACATTCAGACTCAGTAACCCATTTGGGTATACATTATCTTTAGGTACTCTCCTCTCTCAAGTTCACTTAGTTTTTAGGATGAGTTCTACCCTTAACTTAAGAGGAGAAAAGAGGGTGTCGGGTGTCGAAGAGTATATTCACCTGCATCACAATGTGTTTTGTAACAAAAACCAACACCGACATGATGTCAAATTACAGAATTCAGAAGAATAAACATGAAGCCAGACCGCAGAACTTAATGTCAATGATTAATTCCCACCCATACTTACCGAAAATTCCAATCCTTTTCGCTTAACTGCCATCACTCCAATTAGTATGCGTGTATATATAAAAAAGACAAAAAAAACCATCGTTAACGTAAAACAATATCTTTTAAAACTACGAAAAAAATAAAGAAACACCACAACCATCGTCGAGAGACACCACATAAGCTATTTGGCAAGCATACCAAAGAAACATTACATCTGCTAGCAATAACACTGGCAGTATCACGAGCACGTTTCAAATCGGACGAGTACACTTCTGCGATTTCCCTTTCTAATGCTAGCCGATCAGCCAACTCCGATTAGGAAACTTAAGTTAGCATATTAGATAAACAATTACGATGTGAAACACGAATAATCAAAAAACACATACTGCAATCGCCTGTTTCCGGCCAGTATTATTCAAATCCACATCCATGTGGCCCTACAAATTGAAACCCTTCCTCTTAATCAGTCCGTATCCAAATTTATCCTCCAGTATTCTTAGAAAAACAAACTAACTCGAGAGGAGGAAGGATGAGGTTCAAAATAACGAGCAGTGGCAAAAGGATAAAGAATCAGGAACCTGAATCCTCTCTTCAGCATTCCACGCTGTTTCTCCGTGACGAATCACCACAATTTCTGCGAAGTCGGGAACTGCAAATTCGTGTCCAGCTTCACTTTCGCAATCAGATTCACAAGGAACACAAAAGGCCATTTTTATGGAGAACGAGGACTCTAAACTAAATAAGAAAACCCCGTCCCTAACCGCCACTAACCACCATACCAGAGTCGGGAAAAAAAAACAGCCTGTGTTCTTTGATGATCGGATAGGGAATTTATAGTTCCACTGCCGTTGGAAAGACGGAGATAGAGCGGGAAAAGCTATACAACGATTCTGCAAGTATCGCGTACTTGCCACGCACAGCGTTCAAAAGCTATTTTCATACTTGGGCTACTACTTGTATTAATTTAGATCTTAGTATAGGCCCATTCCCTTTTATGGGTCTGGGCTCATTCAAGAGAGCCTATCCTTTTGGGCCGCTCTTGAAATTTTTTTTACTTTATTTATTTGTTTGAGAAATAAATAGACCTCTTGGAGGAAAGTTCATGCATAAGAATGGACCTAATTTTATTATTTTTCAAAAAAAAACTGTGATAGTGGCAGGCAAAGTACCAAGTAAGAAATCAACGATTTCATGTTCTTTCTTTTTGAGGTTTTGATTTAGAGAAAAAAGAGTCTTTAGAGACTGCAAAATAGATATTTTAGGAGCTATATCCCATGAACCTAACAGGAAAGTCTCTGGCAAGTTTTAGTCCACTGTGCCATACTGTCTTTAGCAAGTGCCCACTCCCCCAGTTTTGTTTAGTCAAAAAGTATGAATACTTTAATATAAGATGGTTATCCTTGTGTTTTGCATACCCATGCTCCCAATATATATATAATTCGCAGATTATAATTCACTTTATATATATGGTATATATGGTTAAGCATTGCAAGATTTGGGTTTAACCAAGTTAAGATAGACTCATGTATATGAATGTTAATTTGTAATCAAATAACTCCAAAAGTATGTATCTTGCAATGAATTTGCAAGCTTTGTCACATCATTTTTGTTGGTGCCAAAAAGCAGTTTAGTGTACAAGAGGTTCTCTTTATTTTGTGGTAATCAATCGTATCGCCAACTTACAACACAATTATTGTATCACGAGTTCTAAAAAGCAGCATTCTTAATCATTATCCTTTTAAATCAAGATGATTAGATGAGGCCTGAGGGCCTCTTTCTTTCTTAAGCTACAGAAATAATTGCTAGTACAACCAAAAACCATTAAGTGTCACACACAACTTTGAAGATAAGAAAAAAGAGAAAAATCAATCACACCAAATAATCCTATCAAAAAGAACAATAATTACAAGGCGACGACAAAGGCATGCATGCGGCTTAGATTGTAGAATCATTTGAGATCACATTATTTTGATCTTTAAGTTCTGTCCTAACAACCTGGTAATGTTCATGGCATTAACTCGTAATTAAGACTTCTCCAGATTGAACTAATGATTGATGAAGTTCCCCCAATCATCACCGAAAGATCCAAAAGCCTAAAATATCAAATCCATCGAGTCACGATACGCAAGTAATTAGTCTTTGCATTATTTCATCATATTACTGATTTGACAAAAGTTTTAGCTGTCCTCGATGCAAATCCGAAATAAATTCTAACTTTGGTTATGTTTGTGAAACCGAACGGACCCAAATTTCAATGGAAAGAGGCGAGGTGTTTAAATGATCAAAAACAGCTCCTAGCCATAGAAAAAAAAGAGAGGCTCCATCACCTACCATGTGATGGGTGAAATATGTAAAAAAAGTGAATGATTGGCATTTGATTTTCCAGAAGAAAAGGCGAGGCCTTGAAACTATTTGCACTCATCACATTATGGTGCTTTTTTCTTTATGTTGCATCAACGAAAATTCGACTTCTCATACCGGATTCCATATACGGAACCTCATTGTGCTTGCTACGTCCTGCACGTTAAGTATGATTGCATATACCATTACCTGCTGTCTAAACACTGCATGTGCCATATGATCCAATAAAAATTGCTCAAGGGGACCCTTTCTTTAATCGTGAGGATGCTTCTATTCGACCGACCAAGGACTTCACTTACCTGTGTTTTTCATTTAACATACCCTCGCCTGCTAATTCTAAGGTAATCTTCGTTCATTCTAAATCAGAGATTAAGGATTTAAATTTTGACTTTAATATAGATCGCTTTAAGAATTTTGAATACCTACTTATAGCTCTAGGTATAAATCTTGGGTAGGTAAGGATTTTTAGGGATTAGTGTTGTGCGCAGAGAAAGCTGGGCTACTGAAGACTTACACAAGATCTGTTTCGTCTTCTGATTCTGGCATGTCCAGTTAATCTTACCTAAGTATATCCCCCACAGAGCTCTTACAAGGGTTTCTGTTCCAAATACCAAAACTGACCGACAACTAATGAAGTAGGTTGTTAATCTCTACCAAACGAGCCCTTCAGGAATGGTTCCTATCGCTCGATCTCCATTTAATATTCGATTATTAGTCAAAATGTTGATGTCCATCATGGTGTGACTCCGACATGCAGTGCTTCCTATCTTATTAGGTTACATCAAGGACCCCATAGTTGACAGTGACTTGCTCTTTTAACTTGTTTGGACGTTCTAGCTAAACATGCGCACGAAATTTGCTTTCTAAGATGAGAAGTTTTAATGCTTGGTCATCCCAAGTTGCAGAGGAAGCAGTTGCGAATTAAATACATGGGGAAGGGGAAAACAACAGAAGTATAAATAAATAGAATCGGATTGCTCAGCCATAAATGCATATAGGAAGCCGTTTTCGTTCTTACACACCTAAATTAAAATTACCAAGGTGGAAGTAGACAGCATTCTGACACAGAAAAGAAGAATGGGACTGGAGAGGGCCATACATAGATGAAGAGTCATCTACACGCAAAAGCAAAAAAATTTCTATGGATAACTGTGAGGGGAGGGTTGAGGAAAGGATGAGCTGACCATCAATAATTAGTGGGAGTTAGGGGGATGGAGTTTGGAAAAGCATAAAGAAATTGACGTAGTATGACTTTGCCTTATGTTGTGATCAGAGAAGCACATGCCCAGGCCAACACTTGGAGATCTTTTTCTTATCTTTTCAAGTTATTTTTCTTCTTCAATCCCTTTTCCAAAACCATATGTGGTCCGACCTCTATTATCTTGTCACAATCGTCTCTTCTTCTTTTTCATCACTAAACATGGTCACATCAGAGCACACTACGACTCTTTTTTTCCCCCTTCTCTCAACCAACATGGAGGGTCTCTCCCATCTCCCTTCCTTAGCCCACCTTAAAAAGATTCCAAGGACAATACAACCAATATGACCAACCACCTTCCTTTAACTCTTTAATTCGTTCATAGGCCTCCCCTTTATATGTATCCTTGGGTTTTGTAGGCAATAACAGCATACCCTTTTGTCTAGTTTCTTGAATTTCATATCACAAAACTATAGCCCGCGAAACAATGCCACCGGTTCATTCTAGCCCCTTCTTCCAAATGGACAATCCGGCCTTGATATCTTTGCTTCAGAAAACTGCCGGTGAGAAGCGCACGAAGTCTAAAACTTTTGGTCGATCTACCGGGGGGCTACTTAAAATGTTCAAGCTCTTTCCCATGTTAACCTCAGGCTGTAAAATGGTGGCACTGCTGGGTAGACCCCGAAAACCTCTACTTAAAGATCATGCCACCACGGGCACTATCTTCGGTTATCGTAAAGGAAGAGTAAGTCTAGCTATTCAAGAGGATCCCCATTGCCCGCCAATATTTGTTATAGAGCTACCAATGCATTCAAATGCATTCCACAAAGAAATGGCATCTGATATCGTCAGGATTTCGCTAGAGAGTGAAACCAAGTCCCACAAGAAGAAACTCCTGGAGGAATTTGTATGGGCGGTGTATTGTAATGGGAGAAAGGTTGGGTACTCTATCAGGAGGAAGCAAATGTCTGATGATGAGTTACATGTCATGCAACTTCTGAGAGGTGTATCAATGGGTGCAGGAGTGCTCCCCAGCCCTAATGAGAAGGAAACAGCAGATGGCGAGCTGACCTACGTAAGAGCAAGATTCGAAAGAGTGGTTGGATCCAAGGACTCTGAAGCTTTGTATATGATTAATCCAGAAGGCGCAGGAGGACCTGAATTTAGTATATTCTTCGTAAGGGCTCGTTAAGTCTAATCGGGTGTGTGCATTCTAATTATATTCACTCACTCAATTTTCTTCACTCTGTTTTTTTTTTGGTAATTAAGTAGCAGAAAAATACTCTCTTGATCTCTTTTGCTTGTTCCGTAATAAGGGAGGCAAAGAGACCAAGCTATAGTATTAGAGTTTGCAGCTCCAGGATTAACATCTGAGTGTTAATTAATAATTATTCTATGGGATGAAAGGTTACTTGATTGCTTAAGCAGATTATTGAAAATGAGTATTCTTTTTATTATCTTGTATACCGATGAGTCCAACCTTAAATTTTAAAATACTCAAAACCCAAATTAGAAATCTAAACCTTGATTTACCACTCAACCATATGATTAAGAAAAAAAGGTTATGACTTTGCCTTCTAGCAACTACGAGCATTCAGGTCTTTTTCGTGCTTGTCATTCTCAATCCAGCACAGAAGCAGAGCCCATCTATTCCAGCTCCACAATCACATACAAGAAGCTTTCATAATCTAAAATTTGTGGAAAAAGCGAAAGGTTTGTTAATTCTTTAGTTTCTTGGAGAGAAACATGTATCCCTGAAGTATAATTTTTGCGCACTACCAATCATGATTATGGGGTAACCAATCCAAGGTGTGTAGTTAATTTCTCTTAATGAAAGATTAAGATTCAAAACTGCATTTTAAAAATTTTAATTAATCGTCGATAGTGAATCATCCCGTGATTCGAAAATTGGAAACTATTTCACTGCGTCCGTGGATTAGGACATCGTAACTCAAACTGTAATGTTTTGTATCGAAAAATCCAATTTTAGGATAAGACGGCTGCCAACTGGAAACCTTTCCTTGCCCAATGATGTCTCCAACTCTCTATCTTTATCCCTCCCCACTCATTATGAAGCACCGGAATCGTCAAATATGGTGACCAAAAGGAAGAAGGGTACATAGGGCCATAGTTTTCACAGTCATTAGCTTCTTTATAGGGTAGCTGCCACGAGCCCACAATGATCACGGGCATCCTCAACTTTTTCTCCGCTGTCGGATTTCCCTCCCTCTAGGTGATGTCAATGCATATACAAATCCGCGTCTAGTGGACAAGGCTTACCTGCTAGTTCCATATGTCCTGATGGTTGAGGAGACCCAATTCAAGCCATGACAAATCCAGTTTCTGTTGGGCTTTCCAACTGGTGTAAACCTACAAGTTCAAACGGCTTCCTTGGTTTCAATGCATCCAGACAAGAAACCCGAAGTAGTAACACAAAAGTACAATGATACAAGAAGCCTATATTTCAGTACACTAAACTATAGTGACAGTGAAGGTGTTCCCGTGCACCAAGCAAGAGGACTGTTCACATTAACAGTAAATTACTGTTCACATTAACAGTAAATTACTGTTCATATGAACAGTAATTTAAGTCTCCCGGTGTATGGTGCATGGTGTACAGGGAATAACTTAAAGCTATCCGTGCAGTGAACCAAGATCGATTCTCACTCTGCATTTTCAAAAACAACCATCATATCCATTCAAGGAACCGGCGAAAGTCATTGTGTCTTGTCAGATTTACCCATTTGCATGGTGACAAGGCAAACCAAAATTATTGCGATAGGTTAGCCAGCAGCTCTCTAAATCTGGAATGCAACTGTCCTTCCCGAATCATATTACAAGCCGTTGCGGGTCCACAGTTCTTTATAGATAATAATACACACACACTTGTGGAGAGAATGATATGGTACGAGACTAGTGACCAAAAGTTATCTAGGAGTAGGCTTGGGATGATAATAAATGTGTGGACTTAGGCATATAATTTAGTTCCAGAGGGAATAAGTGTGACAACTAGTAAAGTTTAAAGTGGGAAAACTATAAACTATAAACTATATAATTAAAAGCCAGGAAGCCTCATGTTTAACATATGATGGATGATACACGGTAATCGTTAACAAGAGGAAACATGGGCAGTTGACCGGTTTCAAAAAAAGAACAAAGATCTAATAAAGTAATAATTCCCAAGCCGTATAAAACCTAATAGTAGAGCGGTAGGAAGGGAACAGGATAGGCCCCACAGATCAAGTGGCTTAACTATGGAATTGAAATTACCAAATATTTTGCCTTAGCAAAAATCAGAGTCCAATTTCGGGTCCTACTGGGGATAGATAATAGGTTTAAAGTTGGAAGCGTCAGGTTTCAAACTCATTCTGCCGTGTGAGACAATAGGAGGGAGGATATCAATGGGCGTATCAGTGTTTTGATGCCGTTGCCAGAGGACGTTTGCCGTATAATATCAACAAGTGGTGCTTTTAGTAACTTGTGTGTCATCATAGTCACTGGTCCGCCACACAATACTCCAAAACTCCATTAACTTTGCCACATGGGCGGCTACACTGTTGATGAATATCGATATATTCCTTTCAGATTACCTAGTAGTTGTAAATGCTAGAACTAGGAATGACGGTAGAGTACTCCCCTCGATTTAACAACGTTAATTTTGAAAAAATAAAAAAAAATCATAAATTTCTGTATGTAATATTAATTTTTAATAATTGAAAATTGCATGTTAGACAAAACGCAGAAAGAATGAAAAATATAGTGTTGGATTTTTTAAAAACAAATAAAATAAAGTTAGTTAAACAAGAGAATCACGTCAGATTGGAACAGGCTGGGAGTGGGGCCGTTCCTACAGTAGTCCTCGTAGCTGGTTATTCCGAGGGAGCACCTTTTAACAGTGACTACTTTGAGAGGGTTAATTTGAGCCGTTGATTTCTCATTACTAGGGCTAAGATTTGCATTAACAGCTGTAAATCCGCGAGGACAAAAGTGGTCAAAAAGAGTCCGCCCCACTTGATAATTTAAAACGTCTCTGTTCCTGTTTCTGTTAACCCAGCTCTTCCTTTCATATCGTGCCACACCATAAACTCCCGTAACCCAAGTCCGCACCTTCTTAACATGCTTGCTGGCCTGTGAAGGAAGTTTCAATTTTCTCAACTCCCCTGGAACAGATCTCCTTCACATTTTCTAAGCCTGTCGATGGTAACGGATCACAGACATAAGTTGAAGTGGCCGGAAAACGGTAACGTATCTTGCGTGTTGGTTATGAAGAAAATTGACAGGTCTTGCAATAGAATTATCGGAAGGAACCGAGGATGCCCACTTCACCTAATTCGCCTGATACTGCCAGCTTTAATATATATTAGTTATAAATGAAGTTTGTTGCTAACGTGAACTTCCGCCTATTAGTGACTGCCACGTGTACAAAGATTCCTGCTCCAGCAAAAACCATTTCATGTAGTATAGATTATCAAGGTGAAATGACGATCCTAGACAGAACAGGATTGTCAGGATGCAGCAAAATGTGGTCGTAGATAAGTACAAACAAATCCACTGGAGGGTATAAACGATCTGCCACCGTTTTAGTTAGACCCCCACCAACTCTACAGAACCCAGCTTCCTGGAAGTACCCCTGCTTGAAAAGAACCCCCATGGACGGCACCGATTGATATTCATGCACCACTGGGTTTTTTCTTTCTTATTCTTGTCTTTCTACGCCTTATATAAACACTTTCAGAGGTTATTCTCTCATTCGATCTGTTGTTGTACTTTGTAAGTACTTACTGCTACTCTTCACTTGTCTGAGAAGCTGTTAGGCAGTTCAATTCTATTCGATTGGAAATGATAAACAATATATGCTCCACTTCTTCTTCGGACTCTTCAGAGTCATCTTTCAATGGGTATAGCAATCAAACACCGAGAGATGCGAGCAAACCCGAAAAGATCAAAGGTCCATGGAGTGCAGAGGAGGACCGGATCCTGACCAGGCTCGTTGAGCGCCAAGGTCCCAGAAACTGGTCCTCAATAAGCCGTTACATAAAGGGTCGGTCGGGGAAATCGTGCAGGCTAAGGTGGTGTAATCAGCTGAGCCCTAATGTGGAGCACCTTCCATTCTCTCAGGCTGAAGACCAGACCATCTTGGACGCACATGCCCGGTATGGAAACCGATGGGCCACCATTGCACGGCTGCTCCCAGGCCGAACCGACAATGCGGTCAAGAATCACTGGAACTCCACATTGAAGCGAAGAGCTAAAGAGAGTCAGCATCAAATGGCCTCGCAAGCCAATTTTTTTGACATTAATAACAACCTCAATGTCAGCGAACCGGTAGCTTCTCCAAGATCCGTGCCGTTAGAGGAGGAAGATGATGCGTTGACCGCACTGACACTTGCCCCGCCGGGGCACGGCAGCTATGCCAGTCTAGTGGAGGGGAGGGCCGCGAGTGGTGCTCCAGCCGGGTTTTGGGATGCGATGAGGGACGTGATTGCAAGAGAAGTCAGAGAGTATGTAAATTCACAGTATAATGACATAGCCCATTAAGAAGCAGCAAGCGATGGATGGCTCATGGTTCAGTTATAATTTAATTACTTGGCTATGGAATTTGTAGTTAAGTGGGATCTTACTCTTCTTTGTGTATTTAATTCTCTTCCTCTCCGCCATTTTTGCCTTTTTAAGATAAAACTTCAAGCATGCCTTCTGAAGAAAGAGATAGGGCGGAAAGATGATGTCATAGAGTTGTTGAAGTCGAGGATTTAAATCGCAATTGTTATCCTCTTACCAGTTTCCAGTCTGTCGTCGATCCTGGAACTTGAAGAGCCAATGTATTAAATAATAAGTATGGGGTGACTGGTTTCCTGAAATTCTGTCTTTTCTCTTCTCTTGGCTCTTAGCAGTATTATTGCCACAAAGATAATGAGGAGAGAAAGAAGGGAGAAAACAGGGGTTTTGGCAAAATTGCAAGACCTCCATCACCAACGGTCATAATCTTGATGAAGGATTCCTCGATCATAACCTGCACGCAGAACTGCAAAGTAGGAAGATGGAAAAATCCATATGGTCCAGTAACAAAGCAGGTCATCGTAGCCTCGTTCGTCGCCCCGGACAAGGTCTTTGAAGAAGAAATTGAGGGTGTCGGTGTAAGCAGTATCGAGTAGAGCACGATGGAGGAAATTGTTGACTTTTTTTTCCTTAAAAATCAGAAAATAGAACAAAAAATGGAATGATTAGATTATATCGAATTTCTAGTCCTTCTTTCTTCTTGCTTATCAAGAATTATCAGAACGGGTTATATATGCAAATTAATCCAGTCTACTTCTAATTAGATTAAATCTACAAGCAACTACAATCATAACCATTTTGCCTACCAAACACCTTCTCAGTACAGCGTTTGGTTTCTGTGAGTATTAGTGTAGGAATAAAGATGAACAAGACGTCTCGCTATATGTTAATGAATGAGGAACAGTAAACCAATTATAATTGATATTCTCGATTTAGTCATCCTTACACCACAAATATATGCTTAGAGAGCAATATTTGATTGAATAATATATACCCGTCTTAGTGACTTGACAGTTGGAATATTCAGGATTCAAAATCTTGATATTACTAAATAAATTATGCCGTTTAACAAAATCTGCTTAGAGAGATCCCAACATATTGTGAGCCTGCAAAAATAAATAGAAAAATATGTTATAATTGCTATTATTGATTTAATTAGAGTCTGATTTTTAGTTACAGGTTTACGAGATTATGCTGATCATTGACTTTATAGTTGACCGTAGGCACATACGCATGTTCAAAATGTGCCAAAAAAAAAACGTTTGTTTTGTTTGATGTTCATACATTGTATGCATAAAGTTGTCGGCCACGTTATGCTACTGCTTGTAGATTCCCTTTCTCATACATGTAGGTGGACCCATCAGTCCCATCTCCATGTTTTTGATATGGCTTATCTGTCCGGGTCAAATCCTCAATCCTGCACGTGTAATAGTCCAGGCAGCCATTCAGGACCTATCTTTAAACTTTTGAGTGGACGATTTGATTTGCTTAATTCAAGCTTGCATGACAAAATTCCTAATCATCCCCCACACATAAAACAATAAACCTTTGAAATCATTATAATTCGCACGTGTAAATTAAATTATACCATGCGATTTCAAGCTTATCCGGAATCAGAACTGCTATCATCTCCAACACATAAAAAGAATAAACCGTTGAAATCATCATAATTCGCACGTGTAAATTAAATTAGTCCATGCGATTTCAAGCTTATCCGGAATCAGAATTGCTATCATCTCCAGCACATAAAAAGAATAAACCTTTGAAATCATCATAATTTGCATGTGTAGAGTAAATTAGACCATGTGATTTCAAGCATATGCCTTCCGGATCATCTTCAAAGTCTTTCCTCAAAAAATCAAAATAGATAATGTTTTATTCGAGATTATTACCGCTGCAATTCCTAATAAATTAACAATATAAATGATGGTTTCTTTTATTCCTGGCTCCTCTTTTGTATTATGTTCCATTAAAGGCCTGTAATTTTTTATATTACGATTTAAAGCCTTTGAGAAGAAAAGAAAATTCAAAGGAGAAAAATGCGATAGGGAGGGAAAGGGCTACGGAGGATGTTATACTAGGATTTTCTTCGCTGGTCAAATTGCATAGGCTGCGAAACAGATGCCTGAAGACGAGCTGTCGTTTGAACGACACCCATGTTTTCCATAAATACAGCATCTCAAGCATATCGTTTCCTCTGTTCTCATCGCTGAGAATCTAATCTAAAAATAGATATACGAGGACAAACATTAAGCAGAAAACGAGAAGCATGAGAAAAGGCTACAGCACTACTGGACATCTTTACATAACCTTAATCACGTGTCTAACCGTGGTGATGCCACGAATTAATGATCACAGAGCAAGAAAATGATTGGAAAATATTTTGGAGTAAGGCACTGCGTGCTTGTGTTACCTATTACTAAGTACTTTTCCGATTTCTTTCGGCATGTGCTGTGAGGTTAGTTCCAAATCAATTTTATGCACTAACTGTCTCCGGGTTTATGGGTTTGCTCCTAAAGAAAAGTACACAAATTGTTAGACGACATGCTGCGTCATAAGTCATAAATTTCTGGAAAAACGTATTCAGCACTTGCCTTGAGGTTTAACATCACACAGGAAAGGATGCTCAAGCAGCATAATGGCTGATGGCCGCTCGGCTGGATTTCTACGTAAGCAACAACATAGGAAATCTTTTCCTTCAGGAGACAATGTTTCTGGTATAGGTGGAGCTTTGTTGAGTATATTGAACATTGCTTGAACCTGATGCCCAGAAGGCCATTAGCCAATGAACAGAGAGAAGAAACCATATAAATTGGCATAAATACATGTGAATCAATAACAAGGAGAAAAGCAAATCTGTTTCTGCTGTGAAATAGGCATATGACGAGAAACTTAAACTCTTACAACTTGCAAATCACTTTATTTCTCTTATTCACGTGCAAAGTCTTTGACAGCCACTAATGTTATCAGTAATAAAAACCAGGGAGGCGAGGGGCAAGTTTTAGAAAAATAATTATCACAGAATAATCTAATATATTGCGCCAAGATGTTTTTGGTAGGTATGATCTGGGCAACACAAAGCAATTATTTGATTAATGATTTATAGATGTTTTCACATTTGTAGATGTGCCCGAAATCAATATTTTCAACAACAGAGGCATTTAAACTTCCTGATTTCTGTCTATAGTTAATCATTTAAAATTGAACATCTTTGTAGCAACAACTTGCTGCAATGTATGTTTAGCATCAGGAGGTTTTCCTGAACAGAAACAAAGGGATTCAATTTTTTCAATAAAAATGAATGGTTTAATTCCTGCTAAGTAAAGAAGTCTATTCGCAAAAAAGAAGAAGCGGCATAACAGTTTCCACAGAACTAGTAATATAACAAGTTTTGGATCATTCCTCCCCCAAATGATTTCAGGAGAACTAGTGGTATAACAATGCTTACACTTCACATTCAGAAAGGTAAATTAAAATGTTTGGCGAAGAAATTTCAAAAGTAAAGTTGGCCACTTTGATTCTGATAAAGCCCAGCCCAAGATCAAGTATGTCTATGAGCGTCGTAGGAAGGGCAAGCAGGGAATTAGCAAAGACATGGGGACCTCTGCAAGTTAGTTATCTTAGCTGTTAGCAATTTTGCCGCATGCACAGGCCTGCAGCAGAATCTGCGGAGACGGTTAGAAAAGCAGCTATTTTAGGAAAAGGGCTGGAGAATTATGGGATCATCGGATATCACCACCTATTTTGTAGTGGGTTTGTCCTGAGAGACTAGGAGAGAATCAGCCTCTCGAACCACTGAAAGTTTCTCTGTTACTATTTCAATAATATTGCCCGCTTCTGTCTAAATCTCGTGTGCAAGTATATCCTGGGTTTAGGTTCTTATCAGATTCCTATACTTTTTTATCCAGAATCTAGCATGCTTGTGTTTATAAAATAATGACAATAGACCAAATTGATTAAATCTGGCAATCAGTTACCTTAGAAGGATCTGACAAGAAAATCATTTCCATTATGTTTCAATCGCATGAGCAAAAAATTAAAACTAAAAGATAATTATGAGACATCAAATTTTGAATAATAAGAACTTTGAATAATATGAAGTTTCTGATTAAATTTTTTTTCTTAAGCTAATATCTTAATTACATGACATCATGTGTTCCAGGGTACATTTTTTTCACATTCAACTAAAAATGATTAACAAAAAGAAGCCAAATTATGTCTCAAATTTGAAGAAAGTTTGAAATTCAACCTATTAGGGAAAATTGGGTGCACTCAAAATCAGCAGATGTAGGTACCAAACTGACCAATGAAGTAAAAAACAGGCAAATTGATGGCAATCTTGCAAAACCTAACCGAAGAAGAAAGAGGCTAGTCACACACTCACCCCAAGAAATTCACCCCATGGTGGTTTGCCAGTAATCATCTCAATAACCGTACAGCCCAAGCTCCATATATCAACAGCCAAAGCAAGCTCTGGATTTACATCATTGCGCATCAGAGATTGTAATACCTGCATGAAGGTACGGTTCATAAGAAGTAGCAATGACCTTTAGTGTTTACATAGTTATTTCAACAGGAAATACCTCTGGAGCCATCCAGTGTGGACTGCCTTTCAGAGATAACTCATATGCTCGTGCATTAAGCTGAATAGAGACAAAAGTGAAATAAATAACGAAATAAAACTTAAAAAATCTGCATAAAAATAAGCAATGCCGCAATCAATAGTTAATTGAAGCTCACATGTTTTGCCATGCCAAAATCTGCAAGTTTAACAGTTCCTGACGCATCAACTAGTAAATTTGCACCCTTAATATCCCTGCAGAATGAAATGGTTCGGATTCTAAATATTCACGTCAGCAAAATATAAAGGCTATGCTAGATTCTTGATCGATGCAACCAACAACAGTTTTACTTTTTCTGTTTCCAAAATATTGTGCAATAAAGGATGGTCATACAACTATCCGCAAGTTTCTGGCTGTCAACTAGTTCTTGCAAGATAGCTACTCAATTTAAATAAAGTTGCTTGTTTACTCAAAAATTCAAACTTTCCTCCGTCCTTATCGCCCTTTTACCTGTGAATTGTCTTTGTGCTATGTAAATAAGCCAACCCTGAGACAATATGGCGAGTGAAGTTGCGGACTATAGATTCTGTCACATGCCCACAGTGTTCTTGGATATACTTATTGATGGGTCCAGGGTGAACATACTCCAAATGAATGTAAAAGAGATCATCAACCTGGACATGCTCCACAATTAATGAGACATAAACGATGCACACAGAGACACGCAAAGCAGACAAATTGAAGAAAGTACCTCCAAAAATACCAAAAGATCACTTACCACTTCACTTCCATAATACTGCACTATGTTTGGGTGCTTCAGATGCTCGAGAACTCTAATTTCCTAAATTGAAGCATACAATCAGTTTGTCAATCAGCCAAAACAAATTCTCAATCACTTATCCGTGATCTGCTTTTTGGATATGTTCAGCATAAACAAGTAGAAAAATATAGAGGAAACTGCTTAAATGCCTTAAGGGGTCCCCAAAAGTTACCTGCTCTAACTGCTTTATACACTCCACAGATTTCGGATCATCCGGGACGATATCAACTTCCTTCATAGCACAATACGCTCCAGTCTCTCTGTCACAAAAACAGTCCAACTATATTCCAAGAGTAGTCAAACAAGACAGAAGCTTAAGAATAACAGCATACCTGTGGGTTCCAACATAAACTCTACCGTATGTACCGCACCCAAGAAGTTTCCCTTTCACCCATTCTGTAGCCTTCTTTTGCGATATATTTGGTATTTCTGCCGCGTGATGTAAGGCAGGTGTCGAAGACGGTATGAATGGTTCTGATGGCGAGGGTCCAGGAGGAAGAGGCAATCGATGTGCACTGACACGACTACTTTCAGGCCACTCTTTAGAACTTCCCTGAACCAATTTACGGTTCAGCGGAAATGAGAATTTATTGGGACTGAGTCGCGGACTCTGCAACGTCGGCCTATTGCGTGGATAACGATCAAGACTCTGCATGGTCTTCAATGGCGACATTGGCGAAGTGTGACCGGCAGTCGGAACGTCCTGAAGCTGACTGTCTCCAGGAGGTAAAGTCGATGGAAGCCAATCTGGAGTGTTCAATCGTTGTGGGCTAACAACAGGGCTTGAGAAACCACTAGTGGGAGCGCTTCTAGGAGAAGTCGTAACCCACCTCGTGTTGTGAGCACCAACATGACTACTTTCAGGCCACTCTTTAGATCTCCCTTGGACCAATTTGTGGTGCGGAAATGAGAACTTATTGGAACCGGGCGGGTTCAGCTCCGGACTCTGTAACAACGGACTATTCTGCAGAGAACGATCGGGACTCTGCGTAGTTTTCACCGGTGATATCCGTGCAGCATGACCGACGGCAAGCCTACCCAAGTCAGGAACGTCCTGACTCGGACTTTCTCGAGGAGCTAAAGACGACGGCAGAAAATCTCGAGCATCCGATCGTTGCGGGCTGACAACAGGGCTTGAGAAACCACTTGCGGGAGCACTTCTAGGAGAAGCCATAACCCACGTCGAGCTATCATAACCATTTTCGATACTGGAATGAGACAATCTTCTCTGGATGAAATAGCTCGAAGAGTTGGGCACATTCGAGGCAGCGGAAAAGGGGAAACAATCCGTCTCGCCATTTGATCTAGGTGAACTCACATTAGGGCTCGAAAAAGCACTTGCTGGAGCACTTCTTGCAGGTATGCTCAGCCTAAAATCATCGCCACTTTCAGTATATGCATACTGCGAGAATCTCTCGCGAAAATTAATCGAATAGTTCGTGCTCTCCGCCTCAACCCTAACGGCTCACAGAAGCAAAAATCAATAAAAACAACAGATGATCACTGCAAATCAGTTAATTACCAAAAAGAAGTCGACGATCTTACGGTTTCTTTATCGAGGCAGCGTCATCTTCAAGCGAACCGACATGCTGGGGCAAAGTCAAACCCGACGACTCGTGTTTCCGAGCTAAATACGTATCGGGGAGAGGCAACGGTTGAGGCACGGCAGTGGAATTCCAGTAAAGGCGGTCTAGCTGAGACGGAGCCGGAGCCGGAGCCGGAGACGGAACCGGACTCTGCGGTTTCTTGGAAAAATCAGGCGAATCCGAGGGCAAGCTAATGCGGGCTCGGTTAGTGAATTGGAGGCCAATATCATAGACATTGAAGTGCCAGGGCTTCCTTCGGCGCTCGCGTCTTCTAGAAGGGCCACGTTTGTCCGCAGAACTACCGTTACTGTCTCTGCCGTTAGTAGAAGACGGAGAGGAGGGAACGGATGAAGCTTTGCGGAAGAAATGCATTTGTGGATGGGGAGATGGATGAATCCTGGTGGCAAAGCTTCATGTGTGACTTCTGTCGGTTCGGGTTTTGATTTGGCTGCCGGTGGCAATTTTCTTACTACATAGCTGTTTTTTAGTGGAAACACCCCGCCGGTTTCTTGGCGCTTGCCATGCTTATTTTATTTTTTATGTACGTCATTTTCTTCCTCTGACGATCTTTGCACTTTTAAAAAATTAAAAATATTTTCGTCAACTATTTTATCAATTTCAACCTAGTTACAGAATAAATCATATTTTATATTTTGAAATTCGAATTCGGTGCCTTCAAATTTTTTATATAATACGCTTATTAATATCTTAAATAATATATTAATCACAGTGCGTGTTTTGGACTATAGAACTATCAAAGGCGACGTGGGCATGCTTTATATTATCAACATTTAATAGTATATCGGAAGTTTACTGGTGGCATCATCCGAGATTGTCATAAGAGGAAAAAGATTAAAAGTGAAAAAGACTTACCGTACTCCCAAAGTTACGTGATGCATGTCTTCGGTTACGCTGTAATAATAATTTAATAAAAGAAGAGATTGTTTTGTATACGCTATAAACAAATGTTTCGTACACCTTATTTCGAGTCGGTCCGTGGCTCTTAACAATGTTTCGCACCCCTGCCAAGGAACGACACCGTTAAGGAGAAAATAACGAACCAGATCATGACATAGTCAGTTTTTATTTTTAATTAGCCAATTAAAATCACCAGTATTGATTGTGAATTTAAAGACAATTATAACTACGAAATAGACAATAACAATTATATATAAAGACAATGAAATAGACAGATTTGGATAGCCACTCAATCACCAAATTAGCCTCCCTAAAACTATAACTATGTGAAAAATGAAACTCCTCAAATTGAGATTATAAATCCCAACAATAACGAAGCATTGTCCTAGCAGACCGAACCGGAGACGAAACAAGTAAATGTCAAGCATCCCATGAATATGTCCCCTTGCTAAGACGCGTGATGCCTTTCTGCAAAGCAAATCTCAATCTTTGAAATATGTCACTGAGCTTGATTTAGTGATCAAAACAGAGCCTAATCTGTATGAAAAGTCTCAATTATTGTAACTTAAATGTTGAAATCTACAAAATAAATAAATTAAAGTTTTGTTATGCCGTGATAACAATTATTATCTTAAAAGTGATCGATGATTTTGAGTTGGGTTTCTAATTATATAATTTCAAATATATAACGTATTACAAATGTTATT
The DNA here is from genome assembly GCA_019739055.1 of Passiflora organensis. Taxonomy (NCBI): domain Eukaryota; kingdom Viridiplantae; phylum Streptophyta; class Magnoliopsida; order Malpighiales; family Passifloraceae; genus Passiflora; species Passiflora organensis. Next base: position 37,620 of record JAEPBF010000328.1, on the reverse strand, counting down.
ATCATATAATATATATAAACCTAAGATCTTTCTATTTATTTTCGATGTGAAATTAGGTAACACGTATACGGTAATCTCGGATATGATAACCTGCAAATTGTCCGCCACGTAACTAACAAATTAGGAGGTAATCTCGGATTTATTCTTAATTAAAATAATTTGAATTATCTTAGTGAAGATATATATATAATTACTACAAACCAGCGGGAGCGGGAGAGAGTGGCAGAGGATACTAGCAAATAGAGATCTATTATTTCCGGAGCTCCGTACAATTCATTTATTCTGGCTTTTAAACCGGTTGGATGACAAAATGTAGATTGTTGTTTACTTTGGAGATGGCTGATGATTATATAAGGTATCGACTATAATCTCTTTTTGACATTACTGTATAATATAATTCACAAAATTCAAATATACTATGATATGTTATGTATTGGGCCACTCCTGAATTTTTCAATTTGAGAAAAAATATCCATTTTCCTTTTGGATCAGAAAACACACACCAAATCGTGTACCTGACCGTTGCTTTCTCCCCACGTACTCCACCACTTTAGGCCCAATCTTCCAAATCTTAATAAACTACCCGCCAGCTTGTCTATTAGAAGCCCCTACTGGCCCAGCTACGAAATCATTGTGTTTGTCTGGATATGTTATTTTAGGTATTCTTGGTCTAGTTGTCTTTCAGCTGAGAATTTCATGTATTCCATGTCGAAAACCACATAAAGATACAATCAAAAGGTTCATACTTCATAGGGATGAATCCTATAATAAAATCAGAATAGGATACAATCAAAAGTTTAATCGATTTAACAGGTAAACGTGTTCGTCGTGTCAAACTTGTTTTCAACAATCCGTGAATCACGTTAGTGCGAAAAAATAGTATTAATATTGTCGTGTTTTATGTTATGTCTCCCCTTATGACCACATAATTATCTTCTTAAGATAACACATAAATACTTTAGATTATAAAATTATAATGTAATCATCTCCCTAATGTTGCTCCTTGACCAGAGAGTAAGTCGTCGAACCGAATTTTAATAAAAATAATTATATCGGATAAATTGGTAAATGGAAGTCAATGTATTAACAATTTTAAAATATACAAATTTTTAAACAGATAAAATACCGTGGGTTCAATTCATTTTGGTATTTAATATTTATCCACATTTTTAAAAAATATGATACTGATAAACTATATAGTCCCTCCACGTTTATTCTCAATCATCATTATAAAATAATAATTACAATTTTTTTTAAAAAATAATAAGTACAAAATAATAAAAAGCAAAGTCAGTAAATGTGAAATCCGTCCTAGTTGTATGTCCAGTCAGTTTTGTTCTAGTGGTCCACATGTACGTTTGACACTTTGATTGGGACGAAAATCGAGACTATGAAAATTTACCGTTTTGCCCATATCAGACCTGAACTTGTTCCCAGACCCGTTTATATCGTAAGACCTTATTCGTACTTTTTTAAGCCCGATTGGGTATACTTGGGCAGAGTTTGTTAATCCAAGCTCACTAGGATTTTGAGGTCGGGTTATATAAACCCTTTTTAAGCCCATCTAATTACCTTAGTCACTGTGTTATTTTTGTTTTAGACAAAAACTTTTGTCTTTTGCTCATTCTTTATTTTTCAAGCCACCAAACCCTATTCTTGAATTTTGTGCAGCTATCAATCTTTCATTTTTCTTGATTGAATTTTGTGGTGTTATCAATTTTGTTCCTTCATAGCTGAGGGAACGGTAAGATTCTTCTCTTCTGTATTTTAAATATCTGGTTTGCAATTCAAGATTTTAATATTGGTTTGATTCAGATGATTCTGAATTTGGTTCTGGGTTGTTGCTTGTGTTTTCTTTTCTTTGATTCCTTTTTCTTTAGTTATTATGCTGGTTGTTCTCTCTTGATCCTTCTCCTTTTCTGTCTTCAAGAGAAAGGTAATTCATTGTCTTGTCGCATCTAATTTGTTAGCTTGATTGACCATCCCTCTCAAATTAAAAAATTAGCGCATCCTTGTTTTTCCTTTATAATTTTGTCTTGTAGCACATTATTATTTTGATTTTGCCGAAATCTTTAGTTTTGACGGTACCCCTCTCATTTCTTTTCCTTCCTTTGTCGGCTATCGCTTAATTGACTAATTTTTGTTTTATACCAATTGAAACAATAAGGAAATGGATATATTGGGTCTTTCATAATAAAACATACATCCATTCCTTCTTGATTTTATTCGCACATGCGGCCATCTTGTCAATTTTCTTTTCTTTTTTTCTCTTCGTATGCGCAGCTCACCCTCCTTGCCTTTTTGTTCCTTTTTTGCCCCTTTTAATTGTTTTAGCTTCTACTAATAGCGTGCTTTTTCCTAGGGAAGGCTGCTAAAGTTGCTGAAAAGTTAGAGTATAGGTAGAAAACTAGGTTGATTCTATCTCTGAGTTTTACTTGCTATCTTTAAGAGTTTGATTAAAGGCAATTGTCGACCAGTACATGTTTTTCTTCCACTTTAGTGTTTTTTAATTGGTTAGTCTTGGTTGAAATAGTTGGGCTGGATTTAATAAAAATAATAATAATAATGAATCAATCAATTAACATATAATATATACTTAAATTTACTTGTGTATTAATATTAACATGTTAACTATAACATAATAAATTAAAAATTCAGATTTTAGGCTTAGACAAAAAAATATATAAATTTAAAGAATTATATTTATTATTATTTATATTTATATTGGGTTCCAATAGAATAATTTTAGGAGATTTTATAAACAATAATTATTGGTTTAATGTAACCAAAAATTGAGTTATGATGGTGAGACTTGAACATGTCTTGATGCATGACATATTTTTATAGTTTTCATAAAATGCATTATTTTACACAATGATTTAAAATAAGTATGGTATTTAATAAATATTTTGTATTCAATACGGTATCTATTTTAATAAATGTTTGCTTGGACAATGCGAGGTGAGTATATGGAATCCCAGTGATAGGGGAGAGTTGTATGAGGGTTGTCTTCATTTGACTGCCACGTCTTCGTAGGTTGGTTCGTATTGAGTATTGAGATGGGTATGATACTGCCTAGTTTCAGACAATGCTGACAGTAGGGGTTACGTGTATATTTATTATTTTTTAAAAAATATAAATTAATCCGATTTTCCTTTAGCGGAGATTACTTGACTAGTGATTTATTATGTCCATTACGATAGGTTTTAGTAGGCATTATTAGCCATGATGTATTATGAGTTTTTGAGTTATAACCTATTGAGCTGGAACTACGTACTACGTTCTAAAATCAAATGCATGAATTCTATATTCTTTGAGTTGCATCATTCACGTCCTCGTTTTTATAGTAAATCGTTCCTTATCTTTTTAGTATGTACCTCTGGTTCCCTGTAGGACATATGATACGTTGACTCTTACTGAGATTATTATCTCGCCTGTTGTTATTTCCTCCTTTCAGGAGTAGTTTGTTGTTATTTCCTCATTTCAAGAATAGTTCGTGAACCGTAGATAGTGTTTTGAGGTGTGTGAGCTTCTTACGACTTGACTGGACTATCTCATCTGCACATTTTACATTGTTTTCTTTCCTGACATTTCCTTTTTAGACTCATTTTGATATTTTGATTATTATTATATCCTTATACATTTGCTACATTTTATATATTGGGCTTTAATCACAGTTTGTGATTTTGGGCTTGTGACCGTATAGACCTGTCTTTCGTTTTAGATTTTTGTTTATTCGAATAAAGTCTTCTGATGATACGCCAGATACTGTTTCTTATTTTTCATGTTTCAATTCTTGAAATATTAAATACATTTGTTTAGGAATCATGTTTGAAAATTTTTTTAAGCTTTGTGAGATTCGGATTGGTCTGTATTGGATTTGTCCGAATTTCACAACAGTAAAGACCTTGTTTTTGAATTTGCATCTTTACAATAAAAGCTTCCGTGTCTCTTGTTATTTTGATTGGCTGGGGTCTAGCGAATATGGCATAAGAACATTCTCTGCACCTATACGTACATCCTTGCGCATAAATAATTGAGTATAATAACTAGAGAAAAAAATTTATGGTGACGCGTGTTAATAAGCAGTATCAAGTACACGTGCGCATAATACATGATACATAATACATAATACATATTTTAAGTAGTTATCCTACCATCCTTTTAACTGTCCTGTAAAGCCTGATACTAAGGCTTGAATTGCATTAGATTCTGAATTACCATGAGTTTTATATGCCGAAGCAGCCATACACATCTCGTGTAACATGTTTAATATTCCATGTTCAGATTTAGAGTCTATATTTCATTCATAAAGACTTTTCCCATCGTAGCAGACTTGACTTCGAAAGGGATAATCTTCAGTTTGAATATCTGGTAATGAAGGTCTGTTATAATAATGTGGTATTTCTGGCTTGGTATATGTCTGTGTTTTTATTTTATTCAGTTCCAATTTTTCTTGGAATTGATCTTCTAATTCTTTGATTTCACTATCTGTTTCTTCTGTGTCTGATATGGCGGCTATTTGTTTTTCTTTACTTATTTCTTGCTTTTGTAATTGTTGAGTTATTTTATTTAATAATATTTGGTTGTCATCTAATTTTAATCCTGGATAATTATATGGTTCAAATAAAGGTTTTTCTAATTTTATTTTGTTTGTTTCTATAGGGTTTTGTTTTACTTCTATTGTCCCTTGATTAGCTTCTATTATTTCTAGTTGTTGTGACATAACATGCAGCATTTGATTAGTATAGTTATTTTGGGATTTAAGTTGATTTATATCGGAATTATTATCAGTTAACTTTAAAGGACTTGTTAAAACTTCATGATTTTTCCAGTTTAATCGAATTTCTTACAATGGTGGATAGATAGCACTTACTTTTATATTACCTGCGGTAGTATTCCATATAGTTTTACTACTTTTAATTTCTTGTATACTAGTTGTGTCTATGTGTTTGATTTTTGTTTTGTTATGCTTAAACCAAATAAAGAAACTGTGATTAAAACCCAACATCTTTTGAACATAAAAAGCTGCACAAGACCAAGGTGATCTACTAGGTCTAATTAATTTCTTTTTTAGTAAATCAGCTATTTCTTGTTTACAATATTCTAATAATTCTTTATTCATTTGTATGAGTCTCGCTCTTGTAGGAATATTTTTTTCACTAAATGTCGGTTCATATGGTAATGTCACTATATGTTGCTTTCGGTTCCAAAATACAGTAGGTAACGTGGAACAAACTTCTTGTTCAAACCCTTTTGCTAATTCCTTAATTTTTTGTTGTGTTTCTTCAATTTCTAACTCTTGAGCGATTCGTTGATATTCTAATTCTGTGTCTGATATTCTAATTTGTTGTGTTTCTTCATTATCCAGGATTAAAATTAGATGACAACCAAATATTATTAAATAAAATAACTCAACAATTACAAAAGCAAGAAATAAGTAAAGAAAAACAAATAGCCGCCATATCAGACACAGAAGAAACAGATAGTGAAATCAAAGAATTAGAAGATCAATTCCAAGAAAAATTGGAACTGAATAAAATAAAAACACAGACATATACCAAGCCAAAAATACCACATTATTATAACAGACCTTCATTACCAGATATTCAAACTGAAGATTATCCCTTTCGAAGTCAAGTATGCTACGATGGGAAAAGTCTTTATGAATGGAATATAGACTCTAAATCTGAACATGGAATATTAAACATGTTACACGAGATGTGTATGGCTGCTTCGACATATAAAACTCATGGTAATTCAGAATCTAATGCAATTCAAGCCTTAGTATCAGGCTTTACAGGACAGTTAAAAGGATGGTGGGATAACTACTTAACCCCACTAGAAAGAACTTCGATTTTAACCTCTGTAAAAATAGAAACTATAGAAGGTCAGTCAGTCACTCAAGAAGATAGTATTGCTAGTTTAATATATTCAATATCTAAACATTTTGTAGGAAATCCCCAACAGTATAAGGATAAAGCCTCAGAATTATTATCAAATTTAACATGTCCTAAATTGCAAGATTTTAGATGGTATAAAGATATGTTTTTAACTAAAGTAATGATTAGAGAAGACTGTCAACATCAATATTGGAAAGAAAGATTTATTGCTGGATTACCTAGATTATTTGCAGAAAAGGTAAGAAATAGGATTAAACAAAAATGTGGAGGATTAATTCCATATGAAAAAATAACTTATGGGGATATCATTGCCGAAATTAATGAGGAAGGCTTAGCCTTATGTACTGACTATAAATTAAAATCCAAACTTAAGGAAGATAGACTTCATGGCAGAAAAGAATTAGGCTCATTTTGTGAACAATATGAATATGAGAAACTTATGGCCCCCTCACATCACCACAAGAAAAGAATAAAACGCTTTAAAGGACTCAAACGGAATCCCTATAATAGACAACCCAACCAGCTAGACTTTAGAAAGGACTTTAGAAAAAGAAGAAACCCACAGAAATTCAAAAAGCAAAGATTTGATAAAAAAGAACCTGTCTGCTATAAATGTAATAAAACCGGACATTATAGGAATGATTGCCCTTTATTAAAGAAAATATCTGAACTAAATATAAACAATAAAGAAAGAGAGGAACTCTTAGAAATGTTAAATTCTTCAACAGATAATGATCAAGAATCAGATGCTAGCATCGAAATTGAGTCAGATGTTTGTGAATGCATAGGTCCATGTTCTTGTTATCAACTAAATATGATAACTTCAGAGAAAGAATTAATCATAGATTTAATTACCAAAATAGAGAACCCTGAAGAACAGAAGAAATATCTTTTAGATTTTAAAGATAAGTTAATAGGAAAAAATGAACACACTCAATTTCCGAAACCTACCTATTACAATCTTAATGAAATAATATTTAAAAAGGAAAAATTAAAAGAAACAATATCAGTAGATGATCTAACACAAGAAATCAGAACCATAAAACAAGATATTAGAATCCTAAAGGAAGAAAATGAGGAGTTAAAATATCGAGTACTTCAACTAGAGGATGTTAAAGATCTCCCCGAACCTAGTACCTCTAATTTTGTATCAGCCCTGTCTAGGATAGAATATCAGAAGTGGTATACTTATGTAACCATAGTAATATAAGATTTTAAAATAAAAATAAGAGCATTATTAGACTCAGGAGCTGACCAAAACTGTATACAAGAAGGAATAATACCTTCAAAGTATTTTGAGAAAACAAAAGAGCGATTACATACCGCCAGTCATCAAAGATTACAAATACAATACAAAATTTCAGACGCTCATATTTGTAACAATGGGATATGTTTTAAAAATTCATTTCTCTTAGTAAAAAACCTAGCTCAACAAGTTATCTTAGGAAGCCCATTTCTTACTCAAATTTACCCTTTTATAGTAGATCATAGAGGAATTATCACTAATATCTATGGAAAGGAACTACTGTTTGAATTTGTAAATACTATCAAAGAAAAAGACTTAAATCAAATTAAAGAAATAGGCATAAAGGAAATAATGATTATACAAAAGAAAAAACATATTCATTCTTTACATCAAGAATTAGAATATCAACGAATCGCTCAAGAGTTAGAAGTTGAAGAAACACAACAAAAAATTAAGGAATTAGCAAAAGGGTTTGAACAAGAAGTTTGTTCCACGTTACCTACTGCATTTTGGAACCGAAAGCAACATATAGTGACATTACCATATGAACCGACATTTAGTGAAAAAAATATTCCTACAAGAACGAGACCCATACAAATGAATAAAGAATTATTAGAATATTGTAAACAAGAAATAGCTGATTTACTAAAAAAGAAATTATTTAGACCTAGTAGATCACCTTGGTCTTGTGCAGCTTTTTATGTTCAAAATCAAGCTGAAATCGAAAGAGGAGCACCTAGATTAGTAATTAACTACAAACCCTTAAATAAAGTATTACAATGGATTAGATACCCATTACCTAACAAAAGAGATTTAATTAAAAGATTATCTACAGCTAAGATTTTTTCCAAATTTGACATGAAATCAGGATATTGGCAAGTACAGATACATGAAAAAGACAAATATAAAACAGCCTTTACGGTACCATTTGGGCATTACGAATGGAATGTAATGCCATTCGGGTTAAAAAATGCCCCATCAGAATTTCAAAATATTATGAATGATATATTGATTCCTTACAGCAAATTTGTTATTGTACATATTGATGACATTTTAGTCTTCTCACGAATTTTAACGGAGCATTTTACTCACTTAAATAAAATGTTAAATATAGCCAAACAAAACGGTCTAGTACTGTCAGCTCCAAAAATGAAATTATGTCAGACTAAAATTAGATTTTTAGGGTTTGATATTTTCCAAGGAACCTATACACCTATCAGTAGAAGTCTAGAGTTTACATCAAAATTCCCAGATCAAATAAAAGACAAAACTCAATTTCAGAGATTTTTAGGGTGTCTCAATTATATATCTGACTTTGTACCCGATTTAAGAACCACTTGTCGTCCACTCTACAAAAGATTAAGAAAAGAAGCTGGTCCCTGGACCGAAGAATTGACAGCACTTGTTAAAGAAATAAAGCAAAAGATAAAGGTGTTGCCCTGCTTGGGAATACCCGATAAAGATGCATCTTTAATAGTAGAAACTGACGCCTCTGACATCGGATATGGAGGAATCTTAAAACAGAAACTAAACGACAAAGAACAGCTAGTCAGATATCATTCAGGAATCTGGAATACAACACAACTAAAGTATTCCACTATAAAAAAGGAAATGCTGTCAGTCTTAATGAATATTAACGCTTTCCAAGACGATTTATTTAATAAACAATTTTTACTGCGAGTAGATTGTAAATCTGTTAAATATATAATAGAGAAGGATGTTAAGAACTTAGTATCCAAACAAGTCTTTGCAAGATGGCAGGCATTGCTCTCAAATTTCGACTTTGAGATAGAGTTCATCAAAGGAAGTGACAACAATCTTGCGGATTTCCTGTCTAGAGAATTCTTAACTGGACATCAAGACAAACAGGTATGACTCATCGATTTATACAAAAATTTGTGGAAAACTTTTTACTAATAGACTTTAGCAATATGACACAAATACGACGAGTAATAAGAGAACTTAGATTAAATTTATCAGCAGAAGTAGATAGCCATATCACCCTACATGATATAATAGGAGCAGACGAATGTAACTGTAATGAATATGAAATTCGTGAAAGAATAGGAATTGTATTAATCAGAGAATTAACGGATTTTATCAGGGATAATCATTAATTTTATTTTTGCTCTAACGATATATTAGCAGTCTGTTTTGCAGGAAAAGACCCTGATTAGATTACAGGAACAACAATGAATCAACGGATTATTAGAAGCAACTCCCCAGGGAGTAACAATCAGAATTCTTCTATTAGTCGAACTTTAAAAGATGTTCCTTCTTCCAGTGCTATCAGAAACACCAACTATTATTCAGCCATTATCAACCAACCTCAAACACCTCCCAAACCCTCTCATACTTTTGTTCCTTTGGGACAACCTATCAGTCTAGCTCCACCAAAAGCACCCACTACTATTACCACCCGAATCAGACAACCCTCACCTGAAACTTATGAGTCTCAGTTCAAATTAAGAAATCAGAAAAACCTTGTGGTATTAGAAGAAGAACAATTAAAGAAACCCATTGATGTCAAAAATTTAGCTAGTCAACTTTTTCCCAGAGGATTTCATCACTTACCTGATCACCAACAAAAAACCAGAGACTACTATGAGAAAATACTTGTCCAAACCAGTTCCATATTATTAAGCCATACTATGGATCAGCAAGACCCTCAGCAAATAGCCTTTTCTAAAATTAAGATTCAAAAGGTTCTATCTTTAACAGATTGGGGACAACATCCTTGTGCTTCCAAGCAATTGAAAGGCATAGAACCTCGAGATTTAAGGAACTATAATTATTATGATTATCAGTGCGCTTGGAATAGAGTCTTGTTATACAAGCCTCTAACTCATACATGGTTCCTTTATTTTTCAAAAAATTGTCAGCTCATCTTTCCTAATTGGTGGATTAGATGGTTTCGCGAAAATGGACTAAATCAGGACATACTCCCAACAGCTGTAAAAGAAGGGCTCGAATATTTTGAAGAACATACAATCTTAAAAGAAGTTACGGATGAATCAGCTTCAATTTGCAATAGCTTTTGGGGTTTCTTGGATTCTAAGATGGAGATATGAAATCATTAGAGAAGAAGGTTTGGCTATCCTCAGCAGAAAAATAGAAATTAAATGGTGGCCCAAGTTCGATACCAACAGGGCCGCACGACCAGCCGTTCGAGAATGGTTAGGATTGCAAGATCTGGAAGACTCTCCTGAGCCTGCAAAAAACAAAAGTAAGACGACAGATTTCAAGAAAAAGGCTCAAGAACTGTTAGAAGGCGTACAGTCATTAGCCAAATTTCAAGCAAAAATGGATGCTTTACACAAAGAGGTGACCCACAGCGACGACAATGACGATGATGACCTAGATTATGACTAGAATAGTTTATTAGCTTTTAGAAGGATAAAAATGTAATCTGTAAGGATGAAGGAGTCTATAAAAGACTTCATGTAAGGTTTTTAGACTTGTCAGAAATAAAACCTCACTTCAAAATATGCTCTCAATATTCTATCTCTCAATATTCCGTGTCTCTATGTTATCTTCAAACAAACAAGCAACTTCGAACCAGTTCTCAATATTCCGTGTCTCTATGTTATCTTCAAACAAACAAGCAACTTCGAACCAGCAGCCTAACGAAACAACCAATAGAGCAGAGATAAACTGAATTGGTAGCGGAGCCAAGTTATGCGACGAGTTCATATGATTCAAGATCTTTGTCATCAAGGAAGAACGATGGTCAGCCAAGAATGGTGGTCCCGGTAGCTGAAATGTTTTACTTGCATAAATCCGTTGGTCAGCCATGGTGGTCCCGGACTTCATTGAAGATGAAGGTATGAAACGTAGAATTCTTTATTTAACTTGCCTGGTATCTATTTTAGAACTGTTCTTATGGAAAATTTGTTAAGAAGCATGTCTGGACAACGTAGCAAATCTAACAATGAGAGTTTGTTTGAAGAACACAACAATAGGGAACTTCATATAGCACAGATAGAGCAAAAATTACACAATTGGTCTATACCCAAGATTCCAAATTATAAGATCTATGAGACAGGATTTGGAAATTTATTTACTCATGATTACGTAATAGAAACCACTAAACACTCTTTACCAGTAAATCCACAAATAGAACAACTAGAGTTACTAGATAGATTTAAAATCAATAGATTCAAAGGAAAATATAAATTCCTTCATATTGGATTAGTCCAGGTAGCTATTAAACCCTTACATCGATTAGGGTTGGATAGTCCAATACTAATATGTTTACGTGATGCTAGGTTCACATCCTTTTCAGATTCAATATTGGCTGTATGTGAATCAAATTTAGCCAATGGACCTGTTTATTTTAATTGTTACCCAAATTTTTCAATAGATTTATATGATGAAAATATTACAAAAACATTAACATTAAACTTTAAAATACCTACCACAATGATGGAAACATCAAAAAATGTTGTTATAATTTATAGAGTTCATTACAAAATCATGAGTTCGAACCTTAGCCCTAAGGCCAAAAAGGAATCAGCAAAAAATAATACTATATTAATAGAAGCTAATTATTATAAAATGAATATACAGGTACCTAGACTATTAGAATGGCAACAAATTACCTTCCCAGATAGTTGGGAAATTCCTAATGTAATTCCACCACCACAAATTAAACCAAGAACACAACCAATTGAGATTATCGAGTCTACCTCAGGAAATGCAGAATTATTATTTAAAAGTAGAACACATTCTACAAGAGAAACCATCCACACACCAACACCTAGTCGAAAATCAACTAGTGATATGTCCTATCAGAATTCATTACTCCGACATAGCTTTCTTAAAGGAGTGGATTGGAATAAACCAGTCCCACAACCACATTATCACACCACTGGAAAAGCACCCTCCATTATATCTGATAAATCCCCATCACCTCCGATGTCACCCACGCAAAGTGATATGGCTGGCCCATCCGAACCCTACAAGAAGCAATTATTAGTACTAGACAGTTTCACTTTAAACGAAGAACTTTTATATCACAAATTTCATGACCCTTATTATCACTCTGTTCGCACTCAATATTTTCTCGACTATAACGAGAAAATGCGGGTGGATATTTGGGACGCTTATTTAACAAATCTTAGACAAATTAAAACTCATATCAGTTTCTTTATTTGGTTTAAGCATAACAAAACAAAAATCAAACACATAGACACAACTAGTATACAAGAAATTAAAAGTAGTAAAACTATATGGAATACTACCGCAGGTAATATAAAAGTAAGTGCTATCTATCCACCATTGGAAGAAATTCGATTAAACTGGAAAAATCATGAAGTTTTAGCAAGTCCTTTAAAGTTAACTGATAATAATTCCGATATAAATCAACTTAAATCCCAAAATAACTATACTAATCAAATGCTGCATGTTATGTCACAACAACTAGAAATAATAGAAGCTAATCAAGGGACAATAGAAGTAAAACAAAACCCTACATGATATAATAGGGCTTGTGACCGTATGGACCTGTCTTTCGTTTTAGATTTTTGTTTATTCGAATAAAGTCTTCTGATGATATATGCCAGATACTGTTTCTTATTTTACATGTTTCAATTCTTGAAATATTAAATACATTTGTTTAGGAATCATGTTTGAAAAATTTTCTAAGCTTTGTGAGATTCGGATTGGTCCGTATTGGATTTGTCCGAATTTCACAACAGTAAAGACCTTGTTTTTGAATTTGCATAGCGTTATGTGGTGAAAATAAAAAAATTGAGTTCGGAAAATAAATAAATTGTAGGTTAAGATAAGACCGAATAAATATTGAGATATTCTTAATTATATGAAAAAAACAAAATCCGAAAAACCTTAATATATAAAAATAAAAAGAAACGAATGTACAAGTTGAGTGATTCTGTCTGGCTATCTATAAAATGAAGTCGCGTCAACGAGAGAACAAATGCACTTAGCCACTGAGCTGAACAACTTCTTCGCACTTTCCCTCTTCCCCAAAGAAAGACTTAGACTGCTTCTCCCGCCACCATTTTTCTTACCAGTTATCTTTTAATGGTGGTGACGGACCTGTTTGCAGGTGAGCTCGCGGTGGAGCTGCTCAAGTTGTTGATATCAATATCCCGTAAATCCTTGATATGCAAGTCCAGCGCGGACGCACTCAAAACCAGCATAGAGGAGCTCCTACCCATCATACAAGAAATCAAATACTCTGGGGTGGAGCTCCCGGCCTTCCGCCAATTCCAGCTGGACCGCATGTCGGAGACTCTCCGTGACGGGGTCGAACTCTCCGAGAAGGTCCTTAAATCCAACCGCTGGAATGTGTACAAGAACCTCCAGCTTGCTAGAAAGATGGAGAAGCTTGAGAAGAATATTTCGAGATTCCTTACTGGGCCTATGCAGGCCCATGTTCTGGCAGACGTGCACCACTTGAGGTTTGAGAGTGCGGAGAGGTTTGATAGGCTGGAACACAGCCTGGGTGCGATGAAGATTAGTACGGGGACCGGTGGATTTGTGGAGGAGGCGGTGAAGAGGGTGGAAATGGAGGAGGAGAGGTGGGAGAGTAGTTTTGGGAGTTTGATAGGGATGGGTATGGAGGTGGGGAAGAGGAGCGTGAAAGAAATGTTGATTGGGAGAGACGATTTGAAGGTTGTCGGGATTACTGGGATTGGCGGATCTGGTAAGACCACTTTGGTCACTGAGGTTTGCAAAGATGATCAAGTTAGATGTAAGTGCTAGCTACCCTTATGAATTTGTTCTTTCAACTTTATAAAACAATGGTTTATTGTTCTGATAATGACTTTTCTCGGTGATTTCCAGGTCATTTTGGTAACAAAATTCTGTTCTTAACTGTGTCACAGTCCCCGGATGTGGAACAACTGAGGGCAAGAATTCAAGGGTTCCTAGTAGGGAGCGATAACCTGGGACTGCCTGCTAACAATGATCTGATCACTCCAAGTTGGAATCTGCAATTTGATTGGAGAATCGGAACACCAAAGTTGATTGTTTTAGATGATGTTTGGTCACTCTCAGTGCTGGAGCAGCTCATTTTTAGAGTAGCTGGATGCAAGACGCTGGTGGTTTCACGGTTCAAATTCCCAACAATTGTTAATGCTTTTCATGAAGTACAGCTGTTGAGGGGAGATGAAGCGACCTCTCTGTTTTGTCACTTTGCTTTTGGACAGAAAGCCATACCTGCTTCTGCTGATCCTAATCTGGTCAATCAGGTAACACTGAATTTTCCCCTTTCTCTCCTGACGTGAACAATCCATTTCTTGCGCTGTTGTTGACATTTAGTTGTTGGGGCGTTTCTTACTAAGATGAGCGATGAATTTGTTTGAATAGATTGTTGATGAGTGTAAAGGGCTTCCCTTGGCTCTCAAGGTGATTGGAGCTTCACTGAGGGACAAACCTGAAATGTATTGGGCAAGTGCAAAGACAAGGTTGTCAAGAGGTGAACCCATTTGCGAGTCTCATGAAAACAAGTTGCTTGATAGGATGGCAATTAGCATACAGTTTTTGCCCAGAAAGGTGAAGGAGTGTTTCTTGGATCTGGGATGCTTTCCTGAAGACAAGAAAATCCCTCTTGATGTCCTCATCAACATGTGGGTTGACATTCATGACCTCGATGATGAAGAAGCTTTTGCTATCCTTGTTGAGCTTTCAGACAAGAATCTTTTGACTCTGGTGAAGAATGCTCGGTATGTTTGTTCTTAAAACAAATAGACCAAGAATATATTGTGTTGCTTTATATCTGACATGTGTTCTTTTCTCTGATGCATTTCATTTGTTAATTCCTCAGAGCTGGAGATTTGTACAGCAGTTACTATGAGATTTCTGTCTCTCAACATGATGTCTTAAGAGATCTTGCTATTCATTTGAGTTCTCAAGGAGAGGTAAATGAGCGCAGGAGACTGATTATGCCAAGAAGAGGACAGGAGCTCCCGAAAGAATGGGAGGTGAATGCGGATCGGCCATTCAGTGCTCGGACTGTTTCAGTTCATACAGGTGGGAAAATCATACTGTTTTCGACAGACTTAGATCGGATTCTGGTTTGAGGTTCTATGTTCTTCTGCTTACATTTGGTTTTAATTTGATATGCAGGCGAAATGAACGAAATGGACTGGTTTCGCATGGAGTTCCCCAAGACAGAAGTCCTCATCCTCAACTTCTCTGCCGATGAGTTCTTCTTACCTCCCTTCGTTGAGGACATGCCAAAGCTTAAAGCACTGATAGTGATCAATTACAGCCCACGCAATGCTACCATCCGCAACTTGCCAGTTTTTGCTAGTTTACTCAACCTGAGGAGCCTCTGGCTTGAAAAAGTCTCCACAGCTCAACTATTCGAGTCCCCTAAAGTAAACTTGCGAAAAGTATCTTTAGTCCTATGCAAGATCAATAACAGCCTTGATCCTCCTATGACAGACTTATCCCGGAATTTCCCTTCACTCTTGGAGCTTACAGTCGATCATTGTGATGATCTAAATGAGTTGCCTGCTAGCATTTGCCGGATTCACACACTCAAAAGTCTTAGTATCACCAACTGCCATAATCTGCAAGAACTCCCTACTGATTTGGGCAGTCTGAGATGTCTGCAAATTCTTAGGTTATATGCTTGTCCTACACTAAAAGTTCTTCCCTCAAGTATGTGCGAGCTCATTCGATTGAAATTTTTAGACATCTCACAGTGTATAAACTTAAAATGTCTTCCGGACCTGATCGGTCAGCTGTCAATGTTGGAGAAAATCGACATGAGGGAGTGCCAACAGATAACGGATCTACCTGATTCTGCTGCATCTTTAGACTACTTGCGCAAAGTGATCTGTGAGGAAGAGGTGTCTTGGTTATGGAAGGATGCGAGGAAAGCTGTCAACCTTGATGTTCAGGTTCCTGAGAATTGCTTCAGTCTGGATTGGCTTGATGAATGACCAAAACACAGAATTATCATTTATTTCATGTAATCAATCTTCTTTTGTTAACATTATTAACGTGAAATATATGTATCTATCCACAGGCGCATTTCTTTGTGCATAAAGTCATAAGCCCTGCATTGCACCGCTCTCAGACTTAAAACTCAACTTCTTGCATTTCCTTTCTCAGTTCAAAATATATGCATTCTGAACCCGTCTGGGAAATTCAATGAACTATCTGTTCCCCTCCTCGGCAATCTACCTGCTTAATCCATGGCCATGTATGTTGAAGTGAACGTTCAGGATGGCTTTTCTCCAGGCTTGACCGTGTCTAAACGAACACGTTTATGGTTGGCCCTACAAAAATTCTTTTTTAAAAAAGAAGAAGAAAACGACAAGCCTATCCCATTGACAATGGCCTTCGTGA
This sequence comes from Passiflora organensis, assembly GCA_019739055.1. NCBI lineage: Eukaryota > Viridiplantae > Streptophyta > Magnoliopsida > Malpighiales > Passifloraceae > Passiflora > Passiflora organensis. Next base: position 21,144 of record JAEPBF010000328.1, on the reverse strand, counting down.
CTGGGAATTTGGATGGTTTCTGATTACAAAAAAGCTAGGGTTCGCTTTCGGTTTTAACGTGCAGTGAGCTCAATTTGATTTTTGCATCGTTGTAGGGACCATTCTGGCCGTGGTTGAAGAAAACATCGGCTTATGTATACAGAGAAAGCCGCGTGGACCCTACCATATATTTTACCAAAACTTTCCAGTCAACGTCGTCAAGCCAAAGTAATGGCCTTTGTCAAGTTCTTTTCTTATCATGAGAGCTTAAAGCTTAATAAAAGTTCTCATTTCTGGCAATCTTCTTGAAAGCGTCAGATAGTTGACGAGTGATTTGTGGTCGGGACGACTGTATCGATAACAATTATTATTATTATTATTACTATTATTAAAAACTGTTAAAAGTAATTTATGGAGTACAAGGTATTTGATTAATAGAATTGTTAATTTTATATTATAAAATCAATTCTGCTCTTCTTATTAAAAAATTCATCTTATGTATTTTAAATAATTCTTGTTTTTTTATGATTTCATAAAAATTAATTTCAAAATTAAAGAAATATTTTTAGTTTTTTTGTTGTGTTAGTTTTATATTTTCATAAATTGTCCTAAGAATTATTTTTTTCTAAATTATTATTTAGTTTTGATGTTCCATTATCAAAACCAAGATATCAAATATACTGTTACTGTTATTGATTATTCCAAAGAACAAAGAAAAGATTTATAGATGGCTTGATAAGAATTGACAAAAAGGACCACTTACCGACATTTGATGAACATTTGGTTTGATGGCCCGAAAATAAACGTGTTTGATATAGATGCCATCTGGCATTGTTGACTTGGGCAAACTATGGCAGCTGGGTCATCCACGTTTTAGCAGTTTGTTTTATTACATTTACGTAACTGAGTTCTTTCATGTATTAGGACAATTTTTTCCATAAGAAATTAAGAATCCCTAATTAATTTTAATTATTCACAATTCTTATTCCATTATGCTATCCCATCTCATATTGCTATCCGAGCATTATCGGATCTTCAACAACCACAAGAAGTAGATTTTTTCACTAATGTTATATTTTTGTGAATTGTTGTAAGAAGACAGAACCACCCTCTGAACTTACAAGATGTGACATGCCACATTGATTGGGTCTACGCACCATCATCCACCGCCATAGAAGGTTGCCCGCATTAAGGGGTAATATATATTGACTCGGTCTACGCACCACCATCCAACTGCCCCTTGAAGGTTGCCCACAGTGTGTTTTGTAAGAATGCTAACATGATATTTGGTACCTTAGATTAGAATTGTTAAGAAATTGAAAATTTATATCAGAAATTGATTAGTAGATTCAAAAACATGTATAAAAGATCAAAAGATCATAGTATTTTTTATGTTTATTAAATAACAGATTAAAAATAAAAAAATATATAATAATATATATGACACCATGCCAGACAAATGGGCCTGAAGTGGACTAACACCTGAAACGAATCTCAACAGATTCAGAGTAAGCCGGTAGTTCGGCTCGTGCCCAGATTTGAAGAGTTTGATCCACAATATATCCAGCAGGAGAACCAAAAGAATAAAATACTAAGTTAATATCCTCATGTTCTTTTCTCGAGCGTTACAAAAGTACAGCAATTATTATTATTTTATATTTGAAAAATTAAATTATTATAAATTATTTAATATTATAGTTTTGATTTTGTAAACCCCCAAAAAAATTAAATTATTAAGAAAATACTTGCTAAAATTTTAAAAAATAACTCCTAACTTTAGCGAACCGACAACTGGTCCGGTTCAACAAATTTTGGAATTTTTTTTTTTTACATAACTATGTTTGCAAAGTTTAAGAAAACAAATTGACCTTTTCAGAACAGATGGAGACGAGTGACATCATCACAAAGTACAAGCTCGGTGGTAGTCGGCGAGCATGAGGCTACCTCGTTCACTGAGCATAAAGGATCAAGAGAGTTTAGGGCGGTATTTGAGGAAGCAGACATCTGTATTCTCTATTCAATTGTTTAGCATAAAAGCACATATTTATGCTCAACTAAGAACACACAGAATCTAGCATGTAATCCCAATTTACACCGAGCTCACAAGTAACAAGCTAAACATTGGAAACGTATATTACTAACATGACCAAATCTGGACAAAAGTGTGTACATATCGGGTTAGATTTTTTGTTTTCATAACCCAAATATATTTTGTCATATTAACCCCGTTTTGTAAGGGAAGGTAATATTTTTCGTTTGTTATGTAAGTCACTGGATTATGAACTTCATCTATTAAAATTCCTTCAAGATTTCTCATCTCTGACGGCAGTTTCGGACATTATAAAACAGTTAAAACTTACCAATTCATTAATGGACGGACAAATGTCTGAAACTATGCTGCTCGGAATATGGGGCAAAGGATAACGTAGGAATAGGTTATTGTTCCCATAACAAGGGCCGACGACCCTTTAAGCATGCATTTGGCTGGTTGTGCACAACTTTTCACGTTCTTTTTCGCAACCAAACATCCTCTGCATTGCCGACTTCTCGATTCACGAGTTTGGCGGCAGAGTACAGACACGGACATTCTTCGAAGAAAGTAAACATAGTTCTTATTATTTGCCAGATTCTTCTGTTCCTTCTCGATGCACGAGTTCAGCAGTTGAAGCCAGACAGGCTTCGATGACAGGAAGATTAGTTCTTGTGCTTATGGAGAGCCAGATTCTTCTACTACTTCACGTTAATTCATACTCAAGAAAAAGAAGTTCAAACAGTGTTTGTGCGTAAGAGAAGAAACATTGCTACAAACAGGCCAAAAGAAGTCCGGGAGGTCGATTTCTTTCCATATCCTTGTCCTTCCATGGACACCCCAAAGTTTTCTACAATAACATCGTCATAGATAGCAAAAGATAGCCCAACAAAGCATAACTTTAAATCCGAGTTATCCTGTAATGTAAAAACATAAGATCCTGTATTTTGTTTTAACAAAACCAGAAGCACAACTTTAGCTTTAAGCCTGAAACTAGCTAGAAAACTAACCAGTAAACGAGAAAAAGATAAAAAGCGACACAAGACTTTCACTTCAAACCATTCCCAGGTGCAGAAATAGCGAGACTAGGCCATGAAATGTAGTCTCCATCTGCTAACCCCCCTGTTCCTTCCTCAACGTCACCAAGCTGCCACCCGTTGTACCCAGAAGAACTACCATCTAATGCACCAGTATTACCACCACCACTGTCATCTGCACCGCCCAGATACGGCCAAAACCCTTTTCCTCCAAGTCCCAATCCCACCGGACAGTAACCAAAACCGGTTCCATACCCGCCCAGCCCCATAGCCCCATGATCCTGTGAGCTAAGGAAAAGGAAATTCCCATTCTCCTTCACATGCAGCACGCTCCCATCCAGATTGAAGTCACCAGAGAAATCGTTGGCCTTCAAAACGGACAGTCCCTCAAGATTGGCAGAAACGTGTGGAGGAACAGACTCCGACTGGTTATCGTTGACCAAAGCAGATGCCGAGGTAATAGTGGAAGAGGAGGACATGCTGCTAGTGGTAGTCGATGCGACAACAGCTGGTGAGACTGAGGTCGATGAACGAGACGAACGCTTGGAATTCTTGCGAGAGCCACCTCCAATGGGAACGTTGCGGAGAGCGCCGCCATGAGTCCAGTACCGCCGGCAACCCTTGCAGAAGTAACGAGGCTGGGAAAGATTGTAGTTGTTGTAGTAGCAGAACTTGGTATGAGTGGAGTCACACCTCGGGCAAGGCAGTGGTTCGCCTGGCTTTGCTGGCGGATAATTTGTCAATAAGGGCCCCATCATGGCTTTTCGAGAAGCGTTGCTCTCGCCGGAATCAGAAGATGGCATTTTTTAAATATCTTGGGTCCCAGCGTATAGGTAGAGATAGACTAGAGAGACAAGAGGGAGAGAAAAGAGAAATAGGAAGCTATTTTGGAAAGAACTGCAATGAAGGGTACTCCTCCTAAACGGGCTATGGGTTTTTAAAGAGGAGAATTTTAACAAGCGGTGGGTTTATGCTGTGCATACACTATGTATACCATGATTCGACACGTGGCTTTGCTCAGTAGCTGCTTCAGACGAGATGTAGATTGAGTCTAGTTCAGTTCAGTCTACTTTAGTTTAGTTTAGTTTAGTCAATCCCACGGCCTATACAGAGCAGCCTATATATATAATGAGACTGCATCGGCCTAAATCAGCATCAACTGCATTTCTTATCCTTTGAATATATATACTGAGACTTCGCTGGGAATACGTTACAGCGATGGGTGGGGGTTACTACAGATTTGGTGCAATTCTCCACCGATGCCGTGTGAGAGAGATTTCAGGGGGAAGTGACCGACAACATCATTGTTGTTGGGCGGCGTGGGAGGCAACATTTGGCTTCCGTGCTCTTTGTCGTCTTCTACCGAACTTACTGGTCACTTCTTTACGGTTCCTGATTTCTCGATTGCCCGCGTTCTCTGTTTCCTTTGATTTCGCTTCATCTTCCCTAGTTTTGTTACTCTCCTCCACGGAGAAATTTATTAAATCATTAGTATATATGTATAAAAAGTATAATATATATTGTTATTTAACATATACATAAGATATGAAACATCTATGGTTACCAAGGGACGAAAGAAGGATACAGAAGTCAGTTCCGTTACCCATTTACACCAACCGATTTAGTTTGCATATGATTTCTTAGAAACAGAGGTACCGTATGAACATCTTGCCAGCGTGGTCTGGCCCGGCCCGAAAGAGGATCTGACCTGGGGTCACTTGTACACATTATCTCTGCCTATATGACTCTACCCGACCGCTTAGTACGCGGCCAATTTTGACAGGTTATTCCTGCAACGACTGAACCGCATCAGCCTTCGCCAGAGTCACCGAGTCCAGGATTGCATCTCTGATCCCTCTGTCCGGTTGAAAATCTGCTGTTGCTTTCAGACCTGTTTTGACTGTTCCACGAACCCTGACCCAAAACGGATCAAATCGCACCCATTCCTAATGCTTGCTCACAATCATTGTATAATCATACCGTTAATATACTGGTGAACCATGCTGTTTCTAATAAATAAGTTTGGTGTCCCTATAATTAATCTCTTTATAACTGGTTTAAAACAAGATATATACCTGTCAAATATTTACAGGCAGGTTCTGGTCAGGGTCACAACATATCTCAGTTTTCCAATATTTTAACCTATCGTGAGATTTTAGATTTTCCACACACTGTCATGATTCATGGGAAATTTCAACGATACAGCAATGCCATCTGACACGAGATTCTCTCTAGTCATCCATCAAAAGTACAGAATGCAATGCGCTAGCTAGGTTTGCCAGAAAAAATTGTCAGGGCGGTTTGACATTTTGACTAGTTGCCAAGGAACCTTGGGACGGATAAGGGCACCCGGTTCCAGGAAACCCACAAACCCTCACTGCATCCACCGTTTGGAGCTCTTCCTCGAGCTTCCATTTGTCTGGAGAATAGCGCATATATCGCAGTGGCTCCAGATGGAATATCAGACTCACTGCGGTGGATAGTCGGAAAAGCAATAATGTTAGCATAAATGACTTCAGATTTCTCAATGGCCAAAGAACCCAATAGCCGTAGGTAACAACTATCCCCGAGCAATGCAGTGGGGTCATCTCTATACTTGCGTAGCGTGTTTACATCCAGAGTTCTAAACAAATTCAAAAGAACAGTGGTCTTGTGTCTATCTAGGTGGGTTGGGTCTAAAGCTTTTCTGTTGGTGAACGCTACATGGACTTCATAACCCGCGCGCAGAAAGTGGGAACCTAGACACACAAACTTGATCCCATTACGATGTGACTCTTGGTTTAGATAAATGTCACATTCGCTGTCTGCTCCTGAACCATTTACCGGACCATCTATTCAAATAGTAAGAACTTGGAAGCGTGAAAAAGCATCCATATATATGGAAAATCAACAATTCCTTGTCAGGCTTGGTTATACTTACTTCCAGACAGGGTTTATGAAGGTTCCGAGACATTTCCTCTGGCAGGACAAAGCTGACCCACCCATCCCGTTGAGTCCAACAATTTGAAGGATAAGCTTTCTGATACAACACCTCTATAGTTACAAACTGAAAGAATTCTTAAAAAATATTGGATCAGGAGATCTTAATGCACCGCGAAGAAAATTCAATACCATTTAAAAAAATTTAGAGGCAAGAGCACAGAGGATGGAAGGCCGTCGTGTAATTTCATGGCTTGGTCTTGACGTACAAACGGCAGCAGCTTGAAGATAGTGAGGCCTGCAAAGTCAACATTTCTCTTCCATGGAAACTCTTCTACTAGTCTGCCAATTGTTTTTATTGCAGACGCCTTTAAACTCCCCTAAGGACACCTTCATACGCCTGCTTTCCAGCTCCAAAAGCCAACTGCCTTGTGCAAGCCCGTGAATTTGCAAATTGCACGAAATGGACCCGGCCTGATTAAGGTGACTTCTGGGCTAGGACTTCATTTCCCTTTCTTTCCTTTTCTTTTCTTTTTAAATGTTAAAGCAATTAATCCTATCGCCTCAAATCATAAATCTGGAAAGGAAAAAGACATCACAAAGCAGAATTTGAATAGCTAGGTAAACATGACAGTAAAGAAGGATTGGAGCATCCTGCTATGATATCAAAGACAGTGCAAGAACTCACAAAGCAAAAGCCAAATCCATTCAGTTTCTCACAGATAAAGATCCAAAAAATATAAAACCCACTGACCCCCTTGAAAAGTTGATTCTTTGTGCCTCAAAGCTTTGCTGATATACAAGGACATTATGGACCACAAAGCTTCCCAAGTGAGAAACAGCGAGCAAAACATGCACGATGCATCGTTTCTCGAGCCATTTCACTTGCTTTCAACCCAAAAAACGGAAAATGTGTCTCACTTGTAACATGAGCACCAGTAAGCATCAAAGCCATCCATCCTAGTGACGAGTCTTTTAGTTTTTTTGGTTTCTAGTGGGGAGGGGAGGGTGAAGCAATTTTACTGCAAAAATAAATAAATAAATCATGCCAAGGTAATTTCTAATTGGGAGATGGTTAAAAATTTTGATTGGAATCCTATGTCATCCTGATAATCTGGAACACTATCAGATTTTAGAAAACAACTTGGAACACTATCACGTGCTGGATTTATTTGGATGCAGATTAGTAATTGAGAGACCTGAAGTACTACTCAGTGTCAGATATTGGGATGGGTTAAATATTTATTATTGATTAGATATTGATTTGATAAAATTAAATGTTTAATTTATTCAATGAAATTTAAAAATAACTGATTAGTTTTAAATTTGAAATTAACACAATAATCTGTATCGTCAGGTGCCATACACACCATATACTATAAAGTTTATTTTATACATTAAATTTTATCCTGACATCATTAATAAAATATATTGAATTAAAACGTAACGCGAGAGTACTGTTTTATATGGATGGCTATAATCCAAAGAAACGAGTCTAACTCGGGTAAGGACATTATAGATTCTGTAAATGAACAGACAAACTCCAACATTTCAATGCCAAATGTTTCTAGGGGTGCTAGTTTAATCAACTGAAATCTAACATATCAAGACCAATTGATTGCATGTTGGAGACGTTGCATTGACTATGACTAAAACTAATTTATTTTTTATCATCGCATGAATCTATGACCGTACTTGAAATGATTTTGCACGTTGTTTCATGAAACTGCGAGAACACTTTGAACTCTCTTTTGTTAAGACATTTGGACAAAGTTTGTATCATCATAACGTAGTATCGATTGCTAACATTCATAGTTTTTGCTAACTAGAAAGGAAACAAATTAAGATTGGTCTCATACAATTTACGAATCAAGACAACCAATCTTAATAGTCATTATTTTTTACCTTAATAATCCATGCAAATCCTTATAATCTTGGGTTTCTTTAGAAGTTAAAAACCCAATTTAATAGGTCAGGTTCATTGCATTGAATTGAAAATACAGGATAGAAGATTATTTTTACCCTTTCTTTAAACTTGATAATTGCGGGAGTGGACTGAGAAAAAACAGAGGGGACGCAAACAGCTTGACATAGATGATGCTGGATCTACTTTAAGCATAGCACAATCATGCACAGCCTTTTTTTTGTGCATATCTTATTACTTTTTCTTCTGCTCATTGTAGAGACTAGAGAGGAGACAACTGGTCAGCAAACAGTTGGTCAACAATCATTAGCACCTGTTATTATATACAATTATTATAAATCGTATTTCTTGGCGTCATTTCTGTGAAAGGGAACAACAACTCAGCAGAATAGATGTACACACGAGGATTATGGCAGAGGTCTTAGCTTTTTTAATAGCTAAATATGTTTGCTTGCTTTGCCAGACCATTGTTCTGTTCTTGTACTAACAGCGTTTCTGCTCCAGGGCTGGATGGCATAGCTTGATTATCATGAAAATGAAGAAATTCAGATTTGGTGTTCATCATTCAATTATATAAAAAATGGATAGAATAATGTATGAAATATGAAGGAGCTGATATATAATTACTATATTATATATGGAGTAATTGGGATAGAATAAGTGTCCAGTCAAAAAAGGGACCCGGAAGACAAGAGCACCATGCATGTAAAGAACCCCATTATATAGATCGCCACCTTTCGTGTATGCCTCAGCATGTCATTGTAAAGTTTAGAACCAACAAATCATTGCTTTTGCTTTTACATGCAAGCGTAAGGGAAGTCAAAGATGCGCTACACAGTTTCTTTTCGGCCAAATTCTGTTTGATTTAGACCATTAGATGCAAATTCAGTAGGTCCCGACTTTGCTCAAGCATTCTGTAACTCTTTGCTTTAACAGGAAAAGCGGGTGCCTAGAAAGGAACACAGGAGGGGTAAAGTAGTAACAAGAGATATAGAGGTAAAATAATGGAGGGAGATTAGCATTTAATGCAGACATGTCTGTGTTACCTGCAGCAGTAAATGCGGAGCTGGTGCGCTCGTTTGTATCTTGGAAGTTGGTTTTGTTAATGCTCTAAATTTTAGTGTCGTTCCTCTTACCTCAGCTACTTTAGAGAAGAGAACTACGAGAGGTAAACGGAGAGTAGAGAAAACAAATTGAATGGTGGTTGGTGAGAGCGTAGGGATAGTGGTACAGAAGTTGCTGAGCTTCTTGTACTCTGTCTTGTAAAACTTCTTTTCCGTCGCGGCTCTATATTCTTGGATTCTGGCTGTTGGGCATTATTAGTTTGTCTAGTATTAGAGACTGTCCATGTGACAGGGCCCTTTGGCAATCCAAGTTTTGTCGTTTTGATTCTGTGCAACTGGAGAAGTCTTTGGTCTGGTGGGTGCTTTGGTTGGTTCTCTTCACTGTCCGACTGTAATTCATTATGGTAGCGGTGGTGGTTGTGTTGAATTTGAATTGGAACCGGCAAAGTATGGACCCCAAAAGGATGCTAAAGCTACGGGTTTTCTGATCATCGTCTTTAAAGGTTCGATGGTCTGAAATAGATATACTAGTTCCTTTCTTTTTACGTACAATTTATCTTCTTTATGCTCCTAAAGTTTCATTTAGTCCTGACGGAAAGAATCTTTGATTCTGTTGATTTTGAATGTAGGTTATTAACTGCTAACCTTTGGCTCGGTGGTTGCTGCCAAATCTGATTTAAAAAACCCAGCTTTTTCCTTGTCATTTGAACCTGCTGCGTTGTTTTTGGCTTTTGGGAGTTTCACTGAATCGGTGAGATTGGCTGTGGAGAGACAGAGAGACGGAAAATCGAAAGCAGGCATTCATGCATCTGTCAATATGGAAGCCTATAAGTCACTGTGCGTCTCTAGTAACGGACAAGAAGGCCAAAAGGAGAGATGGCTCTGCTTCTGCTACGAGTATTCTCCGTCGGTTACAAGAAAACAAGATCAAAGAGGCACTTGATGCTGCATCCATAGATGGTTCCCTCGCAAAGTCTCAAGATATTGATATTGAAGCATCCATATATCAAGGAAGAACCGCTATTGGGAAGTCAAGATCCCTTGCCAGGCTCCACGCCCAGAAAGACTTTTTGCGTGCCACATCTCTTGCTGCACAGAGAACCTTTGCTACCGAGGACTCTATTCCTGAACTCCATGATGCATTCTCGAAGTTCTTGACTATGTACCCCAAGTTTCAGTCAACAGAAAGGGTTGACCAACTGAGACTTGATGAGTATAGACACCTCTCTGACTCTTCGTCAAAGGTATGTCTTGACTACTGTGGCTTTGGGTTGTTTTCTTTTCTGCAAACTCAGCAATATTGGGAATCATGTACATTTACTTTAAATGAAATCACTGCGAATTTGAGTAATCATGCTCTCTATGGAGGTTATGAGAAGGGTACCATTGAGCATGATATAAAGTCCAGGATAATGGAACACCTGAACATCCCTGAGAATGAGTATGGCCTGGTTTTTACTATTAGCAGAGGCTCTGCGTTTAAATTGCTTGCTGAGTCTTATCCTTTCCAAACGAATAAGAAGTTGTTGACCATGTTTGATCATGAGAGCCAGTCTGTGAATTGGATGGTTCAACGTGCCAAAGAGAAAGGTGCAAAGGTTGAAAGTGCCTGGTTTAAATGGCCTACCTTAAAACTATGCTCTAGGGAGCTGAGGAAGCAAATCTCTAATAAAAGGAAGAGAAAGAAGGATTCTGCAGCTGGTCTTTTTGTTTTTCCAGTTCAATCTAGAGTAAGCGGGGCCAAGTACTCTTATCAGTGGATGTCACTTGCTCAGCAAAACAACTGGCATGTGTTGCTGGATGCAGGGTCGTTAGGTCCCAAGGATATGGATTCGCTGGGGCTATCTTTATTCCGACCAGATTTCATTATTACATCGTTCTATAAAGTTTTGGATGTGATCCAACAGGTTTTGGATGTCTTTTGATAAAAAAATCCGTCATGACAAGTCTGAACAATGAGAGTGGTCGTATTGGGTCGGGAATGGTGAGGATTCTTCCGGTTTTCCCTCAGTACTTGGGTGATTCTATTGATGGTCTTGATGTTCTAGCTGGGTTCGAGGATGGTTCCATCAATAAGAATGAAGAGGCTGTACCAGAAAGACTTGGAGGGTCATATATGCCAGCCTTTTCAGGTGTTTTCACTTCTAACCAAGTCAGGGACGTGTTTGAGACTGAGATAGAGCATGATAATAACTACTCAGATCAAGAGGGGCCGAGCACCATACTAGAGGAAGCTGAGAGCATTTCTGTCGGGGAGGTCTTGAAAAGCCCAGTTTTCAGTGAGGACGAGTCATCCGATAATTCTTACTGGATTGATTTGGGTCATAGTCCATTGGCATCTGATAATTCTGGGAAATTGACCAAACCAAAGACTGCTTCGCCCTTACCACGTACTTGGTTTTCAAGCAAGACCAGCAATAGGGGACGTTCTCCGAACCTAACATCAAAATTATCCAAGAACTCTTTGTATGATGATCGTGTGGTAAACAGGCTTAATGAAGACTTGGTTTTGTCTTTTGATGGAGCGTTGTTGTGCGTGCCACAGGAGCATGAGTGGGTCAACGGGATTCCTGAGGAAGGACAATTTTCCGAAACAGAAGAAACTTCAGCAAATGTAGAAAATGGTGCTACTTGCAAGAACAATGGGAAGATTCGACATGGAATTGAGATCAGGAAAGAACCCGATCCGGCAGATTCTAAGTTGAATTTGACCAGAAATGACTTCAGACCCAAGGCTGAAATGGTCTCAGTTTCTGGCCAAGAAACAAGAGAAAGTGCGATAAGGAGAGAGACAGAGGGTGAGTTCAGATTGTTGGGGGGAAGAGAAAAAGGTAGGTTTTTCAGCTTGGAGGAGACTGATCGAGTTGGTAGCATGGGCCACAAATCGTATCTTGGCCTGGAAGACACCCTCAGAGGAGATCGAAGTCACTTGGAACCCGAGGATACATCTATCAATACCCTAGGTGATGACGAGTTCATGAGTGTTGGGGATTACGGCTATGAACAAGAGTCGGAAAGGAGGGAGCCTGAGATAATCTGCCGGTATCTGGATCATGTCAACTTGTTAGGTCTCAACAAAACTACCCTCAGACATCGGTATCTCATCAACTGGCTCGTTACTTCCTTGATTCAACTTAGGTTTTCCTCTTCAGACGGAGAGGAAATTCCTCTTGTGCAGATATATGGTCCTAAGATAAAGTATGAACGAGGTGCTGCTGTAGCTTTCAATGTAAGAGAATGCAGCAAACGACTAATTCATCCAGAAGTTGTCCAGAAACTAGCCGAGAAAAACGGGATCTCTCTTGGCATTGGCATCCTTAGCCATGTAAGGATCGTTGACATCCATAAGCAGCACAGCGGAGCATTAGGACATGAAGACACGACATTGTGCAAGCCAATGGCCAGTGCCAGCCAGGACGGTAAAAATGTGTTTTATCGTGCGGAGGTAGTCACTGCATCAGTTGGCTTTCTGACAAACTTTGAAGATGTGTATAAAATGTGGGCATTTGTGGCCAAGTTTCTTAACAAGTCATTTATTGAAGAGGATGGAGATGGATTATCATCAGTTTCAGTGGGTTCGGAGATGTAAAAGTGAGAGGATTGACATGGTTTTCTTCTTTCATTCTGAAGAACACACGAACCCTCCTTAATTAGCCTTTTGCGACTAGTTGAAATGACTAATGCCAGTGGAGGACAAAGCCTGAGAATTTTGTACTTTGGTGGCGTATGTGCTAATAATGAAGGAAGCAAAGGCTTGACTCTGTGTGGTCTGTTTCTGTTTCTGTTCTCTTTTTAAGGATTGGTTTGGAGTGTAGCTTTTTCGACCACTGATACTCAGTTTCATGTAGAGTTTGATCTATAAAGTTATATTAGTTCAGTCAGTCATATGCAGCTGTAAGTTTCAAGAGATGTTTCATAGTTCAATATACTGGATATTACTTCCTGCACTAATCTTTTTCCTGTTCCTGGGCGATGGAATTTCTGTCTGGAGTCGTTTATGTTCGAATTTTGACAGATATGAATATTTAATGTCTATCGTATTGATGTCGAATCAAAATAAATTTTTTTAATTATATTGACATCGAATCTAGGCAATATTCGGAATTGGGTTAACTAGAATCCTACACGTTTCCAAAGGAGCATAATTAAAGTCTGGTCCCCTATCGCAGATATGCCATACTTGCCCGTTACCCTCTGTATAGTTCGCTCTTTCTTTCATTTTGTGTAAATCTCAGTCAGTAGTAACATTAGCGGAGATGTTTCGTATTTGTATGTCAAGAAAATTTTAGATATAGAATAATTTCCATATGGTTTTAGAAAAGTTAATAATTTATTCCTTGATTTTATAAAGTAATCTTTTGCTTCTTTTTATGTGCATCCTAAAAAAAAAAACATAGTGGGGTGAAACAGTGACGAGCACTATTACTTCTGTTTCAATGATTTCACCCCTAGGTGCAGTAACTGAAGTAGTGTAATTATACGAAGCAGTACAGGACAGGTTGCTGTCGGTTCATGTTTCATTGGGGTGGGTCTTCGTTTTCACTTACCTCTCTTCATCCTTTGTCGTTGTTTCTTTGACTGTTAAGGTCGTGAAGAAGGTGGATCCGTGTGTCGCTTGAAAATGGAAGAAGAAACGTGCAAAGATTGCAGAAGCTGGGAAGAGGAAATGTATTGGACCCGTTTCCAGCGCACTCATTTTTCTCAGGTTCTGAGTTTTGGTTCTGATCACCAGCTTGTAAGTTCCTCATCTTTTCTGTTTCTGTTCTTTAATGATTAATTGTTCATGTTAGGACTTGGTCATAATGTGATGTATTTGATCCCTCTGTTGGTTAGAAACAATCTACCTTCTTGGCTCTTATCGTCTTCCTGGACCCAATCTTTAAACTTTTGGTGATTCTAACTTCGAATTCTAAATTTTGGGGTCGAGGGCTTCATATGTTTTGGGTAGGTCAGATTGTGTGGTTTGCATGCAATTTGTTTATTTTTAGTTCTGATACTGATTTAGCTCGTATGCTGGTTTTGATCACAGGAAATTCCTAAGAAATTCTCAACAAATCTGAGAAAGAAATTACCGGAAATTGTGACTCTAAAAGGTCCAAGTGGCACAACGTGGAAAGTTGGGTTGACGACTGATGAAGACACCATGTTCTTCAAGAATGGCTGGGAAGAATTTATGGAAGATCATTCCCTCCAGGAGAAAGACATGTTGATGTTCACATACGATGGGTTTCTCAATTTGAAGTTATAATGTTTGATGGGCAGAGCTTGTGCGAGAAGGAAGCTGCATATTTTGTCAGAAAATGCAGGCATAAAGAATATGGAAGTGGTTGCCGGAAGAAAAGAAAGGCTTGTGAAAGCTCCGTTGAAGTCCCTCTTTCCTCCCCACGGGATGCTGTTGGAGTTACTACCCCAGAGAAATCTGCACATAATAGCTCTGACACTACTCCCTTGAGGCAACCTACAGTTTATAAGAAGACTCTGAGTGAAATTTTTTATGCCAGTTCATCTGAGGCAAAGCTTAAGGAAGGAAAAATCCGCCACCGGCGGTGAGGAAATCGAGGTCAAAACTGGTACATAATTCATAAAATTTGTCTTATCCATTGTTTTTCCTGAAATGCTGATTCACATTATAGCTCGTTCTGACAGCAACTATACCATCTTCTCCCTTTATGTTCTCCTGCTTGTTGGTACTTTATATAGTCTGAAATCTGCTTCAAATTAATTGAAAATTTCATTCTTTAACTGGATTCTTTTGATTCTGAAAGTCTCAGAGGAAGGAGCTAGAAGTCCTGCAGAGGTTCTCAGTGTGCCACATGTATCATGTCAAAGGCTGGTAACGCAGAGACAGAAGGATACTGCAATGCAGTTGCACAAGGAGCATTAACCAAAGAGGGCTTCCTTGTAGTCATGAAACCCACTCATGTATACAGAAGGTTTTACATGGTATGAATGCTATCTGCTAAACTCATTCATTTGATTTCAGCGATTACCAGTGTTGAAAGACAGTCTGATGTATGGTTTTGGTTATTGTATTTATGAGGTTGATTGATTGATTCAGGTGATCCCTTCAGGATGGATGACCAAACATTTTACCACCATGGAAATCCAAGATGTGATTCTTCGAACTGAAGGACGTACCTGGAGTACCAAGTTTTTGCATCAGAAAACCAAGAACAGCGGAGGGCTTGCCGGCGGGTGGAAGAATTTTGTTAAGGATAACAATCTTCAGGAGCACGATGTGTGCGTCTTTGAACCTGGGAACCAGCTGAACAACTCCATTGTTTTAGATGTTAACATCTTTCCTGCTGTTGGGTAAAAGTGCTGAGGGACATAACCACGGCCTAGGAGGAAAATCACAGAAGGAACCGGGCATGAAAACAAGGCCATGGCATCTTGTTATTAACTGTTTTGGTTGCAGATGGGGTTTTGAACAGGACATTAGTGACTGTTTTAATCTATAATCTGCTGGTAGAACTTGGATTTCCTGTCTTATCAGACAAACTAGCTCATGCTATAACCCGTACATGTGTATATTGCTCCTGTTGTTTCTGCTCTTCGTAATCTCATGAGAAATCTCTAGTGAAGATTGCCATCCAATCACTCCTTTTAGGGTAATAATATGAGATTACTATTTTGAAAACACTAAAGAAAATATTATATATTGAACTTTCGAAGATTTAGGATTAAATTGAAAATCTATAAATCTATATGCTCTAACCAAACAGAAGATGGCTGGCAATCAAGGCTTGCGAATCTTTTGTCTGTGGGCTTGTGTCCGCCACAGGATTTAGGTAGCCTTTTTAATGGTCCTAATTCCAATTGCCCTTTATGGCCCTATCCCCTCTCCATCATCTGCAAACCAACCATATAATCCCTCACCTTATCCGCTTCACCTCAATACAAACCCTGTCCTTGGTGCCTCTCACCTCATTTTGCAACGTCCCAAATCCAACTTACAGGTAAGCCATTCAACTCTTCGCTTGGTACTTGGGGTTCCACAGAGATTGGTTTACAGTTCTCAGAGCCTTTTAACTCGTGTTCCCTGCAGAGATGGCATCGGCAGCTTCTGTCTATACTCCTGTAGCTGTAGCTGGTGGAGTAGCCATTGCTGGCAGCAAAAGTCAGAAGACAGCGAACAAGGTGGCGTTCATAAAAGGACTGAATTATTATGGAGGTCTCAAAGCGCACAACAATATCTTCTCTCTAGGCCAGCCCGTAAGCTCTCAGCTAGGTTTTGCTAAGGTAGTTTGCTCATTGGGAGCGTCAAGAAAGAGGGGAAGAGGTTGGAGTGCACTAGGCGCAAAATGTTCCAATGTCTCCGAGATATTCCAGATTGCTGCCATTATGAATGCCCTCGTTCTAGTTGGAGTTGCTGTTGGATTTGTTCTTCTCCGGATCGAAGCAGCAGTGGAGGAATCCGAGTGAGTCCTTTTTATTTCAAGAAACTCTTCTGTCAATCTTTGTCTATGTAATTGGTTCTAAATTGTACGAATTCACATTTCAAGCCTTTCGGGATGAAGTTGTTTCGAAGAAATAAATTTCTTACTTTCAAAGTTCTAGCCTTGCTCGTCAGAGCAGTACCAATGCAAGTTACCTTTTTAGGCACCGATCAAGATGAGTATGATAATAATTCATTACCAGATTGTTAACATTTTACGTCTGAATTCGTTTAAACAAGAGGATTGTATGGCAAACTAAGAAGTCCTTCCACACAACCGATCCATAGCAGACTGTAATAGTAACAGTTAACACATAGGCCATAAATAAAGTACAAAGCCAGAGTGTTTCAGTGATTGTGATGGCTTCAAGAGGCTATTGGGAAATGGAAAACATAGAATCTACTAAAGCAGAATGGCCTCAAAGCAACAAGGGAAATACGGGGGGTGACTCTCATTCAAAATTTTGATAAATAATTTGATAGCACAGTACTTTCTGCCAGTTAATTGGAAGAGGGCATTCAAGAAGTGCAAATAGAATTACATTTCAGTTTTCCCGCATAACAAATGTAAAGAAACTAGGAAATTCTAATAGAAAAGTACAAGAGCCTTTAGGGCATCAATTGACAGGACTGAGATATTCTCCGTCATGTTCAAAGAGTCTATCATGAACCACCATCTGGGGTATGAGATTATATGGAACATCTTCAGGAGGATGGTCTCTGGCATGCGGCAAAGAGTTGCCAACTTACTAAAAGCCAGCACCACCGATGTAAACAGCTCAAAACCGACCACCTTTGGGAAATGCCCCCCAATCCTCTTCTCAAATAGCTGCAAAAAAGCCATAATTTAGTGAAACTTACAATGACCAAACTCATGAGGTTAATAATTGGACTTGGAGAAAGCAAATTACACTCATCGAAGACGTGCAATAATGTCAGTTGCAATGAGGATTAATAACTAAACTCTAAGTAACTTTGGTCAAGTTTGAATCAGAATTTTGAAGGAAAATAAAACAATAAATTAGACTGAAAGATTCTATAAGCAGTTCATGCATAGACCAAGCACTAAATCATATGATTATGCGAAATTCTAAGACATGGGGGTTAACACAATCCATTGGTGGAAAGAAACTAATTACAAAACATACAAAAATTTTTAAATCAAAATTGCTAACAATGCAGAGCAGACCTTGTGATAGTTGGCAGCGTAGCTACAATCCCGGCACAAGCATATATGATAGGAATCAAAGTCCTGGGCTTGTTTTTGCGGAGCCACATTAGAGATCCCAATGCAGCAAGGGATATGCTCAAAACCTAGATTCACAAGGGAGAAAACAGAAAATATCACTCCGGAACAAACAATCAATTTCAGAGAATAGCCCTCTTTTATCAAGCTACAAATTACAGTTCTAATTCCAGTGGTCATACAAGATAAAGAAAGAATTAACATCAAGTAAAATCAAACATTATCGTCCAGAAAACAAGCATACCAGGTTTGCATTTGCTTCAAGGCCCTGTACAATATAGTCCCAAGTAAATTCAAGTCCTCTAGCTCCCACCCAAAGAGGTGCCAGTCGATGCAACACAGAGTCAGCAAAAGCCCACCCTGTCAAACATAGAAACGGTGTTTTTTCCTTTGAGGTAAAAGATGAAATATCATAACTAACACTGTGTCAAATAAATATCATGGAGCAGGGCTTGCATGAAAGTTTACTCCAATTTTATGATTAACCACAGAAATTGTAAAATAGTTACATTCGACACTACTGTAAACTCAGAGAAATAGTATATATTTGTCAAATAGAACTTTTACAGCACAGGTTTCTTAATAAGATACATTCTTTGATGCAAATTAGAAAAAGAACAACAATGCAATGCTTGGATTAACAAGAAAGAGTATATGGAAATTCCTAAATTGTTCACAGAATGAATTGGACGGATGCTTCGCTGCTTTCTCAAAACTGACAAAAAATAAATCAAAGAACAGTAAACAAAAAGACGAGACAAGCGAAGTGGATACCCACCAAGACCAACAGCTTGAAATTTATGATTTTGGGAAATGTTCCTGTGAGTCAACTGGGTCAAAGCAAAGTAAAGCCCAGCCACATCTATAAACCCAATTAGAGCTTTCAACAGTTCCTGTAATTGATGAACAAGTAACAAACACAAACATAAACACAAACACAAACACAAACAAAGATTGATCAGAAAGAACGAACGAAAGACCAAATATATTACAAAATTGATGACTAGAAGTACCTGGTACGGATCGAAGCTATCATTCTCGGACACCTTGAGAAAAGTCGCCAAACAAACCAGCTGTAAAGACAAGCGATTAACCCTACAGATTCAAATAAGAGGAACAAACAAAGCTTCGAACTTATAATTTCACACGCAAATAATCACTAACCTTTACTATTACTGTTAAAAGGTAAACAAGAGCGGATTTAATTGAAGTGCCAAGCGTGTCGTATTCCGACCTTACCAAAAAAAAAAGCAGATCAAAATCGAAACATAAAATTGACTTGGACGTTTTATGTAATGAAAAGAAAAAAGGAGAGACAAGGGGAGGCGAAGTACAGGGGAGTGGCGGAGTAGTAGACAGCGTGAGGTCCGAAAGTGAGAATAGCGCAGTTAAAAAAGTGAAACACCGTCATCGCTCTTCTCTGTCCGTTAACGGTTTCAGTCCTAGTCCTATGTTGTTGCTTCTCCGTTCCTCTGGCGAAATAAGTAGAGTTGCGTTCGAGATCCAGAACAGAGAAGGAACTCGGAGGAGTGATTTACAAAATTACCTCTGTAAGTTGGGCTCTTGATAGCCCTATTTGGATGGGCTAATTTTTGGTTAGAGGCTGGCATAAAAGGGGAAACCATTGTTCCAAGTTGGGCTAGCTTTTCTACTGTACATAACTCAAGAATAAATTTATCCCCTTTTTATGATTGGGCCATACTGAATCCAGCTCCTTAACGCACACAACATGAAGTCAACTTGAACTCATATTGGGCCCTATGTAAAAAATGGATGGACCAAATTGTGTGGATGGGTCTATTTGATTGCAAGATGAGTTGGGCAACAAACTATAATTTGGACCGTGCATAAATGACATTTGTTGGTTGTACATTTCTATTTCATATTTATCACCCAAGAAAACAGAAGGCTAATTATTAAGGTCCATAAGCTGCTATGGCTTATGGACAAAAGTCAATTACTGCTATTGCTTTCAATTTACAGACAAAAGTCTGCTGTCTTCTTAATCCAGATTGCATATATCAGATTCTTTGAGAAGACTCATCTTCAGGAGCTGGTAGATAAGTTAATAATAAACCAAAATTTTGCTGAAGTTTACTATTTGGTCTTCAAAAGAAACGGCTACTGTATATCACTGGACAAAACCTTGTGTGTAAATGATGCATTAATTACCAAGCAGAAAACCTCCAAAATTCCAAGTTGTCGGGGCACAAATTTCAGAATCAGCTTTTCTGCCTGACTAAACATTATAGTTAATGCCAGCAAGTAACACAACTGATAATGTCTGGAGAATTTAATAAGAAACACAAGCTGATGTCCGTGAAAATTCTTGCATATAATTAGAGAAAATGGCTTGGTAGTATCCGTTATAAAAATAAAATTATTTCAAACAAAAATTAGGTTTTTGGGATAAATCACGGCGCAGCTGTTCCTTTTGGGATGGTGACGTGAATTAATTTCGTTGATGTTGACGTTAGCCATAGTTTCTCATATACGATAAACAGACATTAATCAATGAGAAGGAAGAGAGCCGACACATTAATGGTCCTTTCAACATCTATCAGAAAGTAAGAGTTTGATGGTGTCAGGAGTTGGGCAGAATCATGTGTTGAGGTAAATTTTAAAATCGCCTAAATTTGTTGGATAATTATATACAGTAATCAATAGTAAGTAATTTTCATTAATTTATATCTTAATTTATGAAGATAACTATTTCATAATTTAAGAAAAAGAAAAACTAAGTGAGAAAATCAAATTTTAAAATCTTAATTTTGAGTTAAAATCCAAAAAAATTGAAACTTACAAAGTCGCATTAATTAAACGCCACCCTCAAGGTGGCTCTCATTAACGCTACTAGCCACCCTCGAGGCTTTGTTGTGGGTGGATCCTCGTACCTTCCTGGTAAAAACATGTAGTCTCTAGGCTCTTATTTAAACAAATACTCTTCCCCAAATTTTCTGCAAGGATTCAGATCATATCTTGCCTATAAATATTATGAAAAGTAGCGTTTTTGAAAAAATGTAAGTAATCATGGTGTACTAGTTCACCTTAAATCTACTCTGATATTCACTTTATTGCTTGTTGGAATCAGATTTAGTATCTGTATCTTCGTTTCTTATTTGTAGACTTGCATCGTCTGCTAATTCTTTGCAGGCTGCCATTTTTATTTTTGGAAACTAGTTGATTTTATGAACAGTGAAAATACTAAAAGGAGAAAAAAATACAAAAGACCTGGTGGCCAGTCAAAACTATAAAAGGAGTGAAAGAGAAAATATAATACAGTGACAACGGAAGAGACGCCTGCAACCATTCAACCATCGGATAGATTTGTTGATATATAGTCTCCTCTGAGATTTTTCAAGGATCCAATTTGTCTCACCTCAATTGAATTTCTAGCCAGCCAAAATCGACCAACAAACAAAACATTATTTTTTTGTTTTTATTTGAATCCAGATTGTGCATCAGATTCTCTGAGAGGGATTCATCTTCCAGAACCGATATCTAATAA